>OX421895.1:16535827-17219793 GCA_949128065.1 Beris chalybata | reverse complement strand
TATATTCAAATGATGGCTGAGGTCTATATATTCAAATGATGGCTGAGGGCTATATATTCAAATGATGGCTGAGGTCTATATATTCAAATGATGGCTGAGGTCTTATAAAGTCAAATTGATGGCTGAGGTCTATGTATTCAAATGATGCTGAGGTCTATATATTCAAATGATGGCTGAGGTCTATATATTCAAATGATGGCTGAGGTCTATATAGCCAATGATGGCTGAGGTCTATATATTCAAATGATGGCTGATGTCTATATTTTCAAATGATGGCTGAGGTCTATATATTCAAATGATGGCTGAGGTCTATGTATTCAAATGATGGCTGAGGTCTATATATTCAAATGTGCTGAGGTCTATATATTCAAATGATGGCTGAGGTCTATGTATTCAAATGATGGCTGAGGTCTATATATTCAAATGATGGCTGAGGTCTATATATTCAAATGATGGCTGAGGTCTATGTATTCAAATGATGGCTGAGGTCTTTATATTCAAATGATGGCTGAGGTCTATATATTCAAATGATGGCTGAGGTCTATGTATTCAATGATGCTGAGGTTATATATTCAAATGATGGCTGAGGTCTATGTATTCAAATGATGGCTGAGGTCTATATATTCAAATGATGGCTGAGGTCTATATATTCAAATGATGGCTGAGGTCTATATATTCAAATGATGGCTGAGGTCTATGTATTCAAATGATGGCTGAGGTCTATATATTCAAATGATGGCTGAGGTCTATATATTCAAATGATGGCTGAGGTCTATATATTCAAATGATGGCTGAGGTCTATATATTCAAATGATGGCTGAGGTCTATATATTCAAATGATGGCTGAGGTCTATGTATTCAAATGATGGCTGAGGTCTTTATATTCAAATGATGGCTGAGGTCTATATATTCAAATGATGGCTGAGGTCTATATATTCAAATGATGGCTGAGGTCTATATATTCAAATGATGGCTGAGGTCTATGTATTCAAATGATGGCTGAGGTCTATATATTCAATGATGGCTGAGGTCTATATATTCAAATGATGGCTGAGGTCTATATATTCAAATGATGGCTGAGGTCTATATATTCAAATGATGGCTGAGGTCTATGTATTCAAATGATGGCTGAGGTCTATATATTCAAATGATGGCTGAGGTCTATATATTCAAATGATGGCTGAGGTCTATGTATTCAAATGATGGCTGAGGTCTATATATTCAAATGATGGCTGAGGTCTATATATTCAAATGATGGCTGAGGTCTATATATTCAAATGATGGCTGAGGTCTATATATTCAAATGATGGCTGAGGTCTATATATTCAAATGATGGCTGAGGTCTATGTATTCAAATGATGGCTGAGGTCTATATATTCAAATGATGGCTGAGGTCTATATATTCAAATGATGGCTGAGGTCTATATATTCAAATGATGGCTGAGGTCTATATATTCAAATGATGGCTGAGGTCTATATATTCAATGATGGCTGAGGTCTATATATTCAAATGATGGCTGAGGTCTATATATTCAAATGATGGCTGAGGTCTATATATTCAAATGATGGCTGAGGTCTATATATTCAAATGATGGCTGAGGTCTATGTATTCAAATGATGGCTGAGGTCTATATATTCAAATGATGGCTGAGGTCTATATATTCAAATGATGGCTGAGGTCTATATATTCAAATGATGGCTGAGGTCTATATATTCAAATGATGGCTGAGGTCTATATATTCAAATGATGGCTGAGGTCTATATATTCAAATGATGGCTGAGGTCTATATATTCAAATGATGGCTGAGGTCTATGTATTCAAATGATGGCTGAGGTCTATATATTCAAATGATGGCTGAGGTCTATATATTCAAATGATGGCTGAGGTCTATATATTCAAATGATGGCTGAGGTCTATTTATTCAAATGATGGCTGAGGTCTATATATTCAAATGATGGCTGAGGTCTATATATTCAAATGATGGCTGAGGTCTATATATTCAAATGATGGCTGAGGTCTATATATTCAAATGATGGCTGAGGTCTATATATTCAAATGATGGCTGAGGTCTATATATTCAAATGATGGCTGAGGTCTATGTATTCAAATGATGGCTGAGGTCTATATATTCAAATGATGGCTGAGGTCTATATATTCAAATGATGGCTGAGGTCTATATATTCAAATGATGGCTGAGGTCTATATATTCAAATGATGGCTGAGGTCTATATATTCAAATGATGGCTGAGGTCTATATATTCAAATGATGGCTGAGGTCTATATATTCAAATGATGGCTGAGGTCTATATATTCAAATGATGGCTGAGGTCTATATATTCAAATGATGGCTGAGGTCTATATATTCAAATGATGGCTGAGGTCTATATATTCAAATGATGGCTGAGGTCTATATATTCAAATGATGGCTGAGGTCTATATATTCAAATGATGGCTGAGGTCTATATATTCAAATGATGGCTGAGGTCTATATATTCAAATGATGGCTGAGGTCTATATATTCAAATGATGGCTGAGGTCTATATATTCAAATGATGGCTGAGGTCTATGTATTCAAATGATGGCTGAGGTCTATATATTCAAATGATGGCTGAGGTCTATTTATTCAAATGATGGCTGAGGTCTATATATTCAAATGATGGCTGAGGTCTATATATTCAAATGATGGCTGAGGTCTATATATTCAAATGATGGCTGAGGTCTATATATTCAAATGATGGCTGAGGTCTATATATTCAAATGATGGCTGAGGTCTATTTATTCAAATGATGGCTGAGGTCTATATATTCAAATGATGGCTGAGGTCTATATATTCAAATGATGGCTGAGGTCTATTATTCAAATGATGGCTGAGGTCTATATATTCAAATGATGGCTGAGGTCTATATATTCAAATGATGGCTGAGGTCTATATATTCAAATGATGGCTGAGGTCTATTTATTCAAATGATGGCTGAGGTCTATATATTCAAATGATGGCTGAGGTCTATATATTCAAATGATGGCTGAGGTCTATTTATTCAAATGATGGCTGAGGTCTATTTATTCAAATGATGGCTGAGGTCTATATATTCAAATGATGGCTGAGGTCTATATATTCAAATGATGGCTGAGGTCTATATATTCAAATGATGGCTGAGGTCTATATATTCAAATGATGGCTGAGGTCTATATATTCAAATGATGCCTGAGGTCTATGTATTCAAATGATGGCTGAGGTCTATATATTCAAATGATGGCTGAGGTCTATGTATTCAAATGATGGCTGAGGTCTATATATTCAAATGATGGCTGAGGTCTATATATTCAAATGATGGCTGAGGTCTATATATTCAAATGATGGCTGAGGTCTATATATTCAAATGATGGCTGAGGTCTATGTATTCAAATGATGGCTGAGGTCTATATATTCAAATGATGGCTGAGGTCTATTTATTCAAATGATGGCTGAGGTCTATATATTCAAATGATGGCTGAGGTCTATATATTCAAATGATGGCTGAGGTCTATATATTCAAATGATGGCTGAGGTCTATTTATTCAAATGATGGCTGAGGTCTATATATTCAAATGATGGCTGAGGTCTATATATTCAAATGATGGCTGAGGTCTATATATTCAAATGATGGCTGAGGTCTATATATTCAAATGATGGCTGAGGTCTATATATTCAATTGATGGCTGAGGTCTATGTATTCAAATGATGGCTGAGGTCTATATTTTCAAATGATGGCTGAGGTCTATATATTCAAATGATGGCTGAGGTCTATGTATTCCAATGATGGCTGAGGTCTATATATTCAAATGATGGCTGAGGTCTATATATTCAAATGATGGCTGAGGTCTATATATTCAAATGATGGCTGAGGTCTATAAAGTCAAATGATGACTGAGGTCTATGTATTCAAATGATGGCTGAGGTCTATATATTCAAATGATGGCTGAGGTCTATATATTCAAATGATGGCTGAGGGCTATATATTCAAATGATGGCTGAGGTCTATATATTCAAATGATGGCTGAGGTCTATAAAGTCAAATGATGGCTGAGGTCTATGTATTCAAATGATGGCTGAGGTCTATATATTCAAATGATGGCTGAGGTCTATATATTCAAATGATGGCTGAGGTCTATATAGCCAATGATGGCTGAGGTCTATATATTCAAATGATGGCTGATGTCTATATTTTCAAATGATGGCTGAGGTCTATATATTCAAATGATGGCTGAGGTCTATGTATTCAAATGATGGCTGAGGTCTTTATATTCAAATGATGGCTGAGGTCTATATATTCAAATGATGGCTGAGGTCTATGTATTCAAATGATGGCTGAGGTCTATATATTCAAATGATGGCTGAGGTCTATTTATTCAAATGATGGCTGAGGTCTATGTATTCAAATGATGGCTGAGGTCTTTATATTCAAATGATGGCTGAGGTCTATATATTCAAATGATGGCTGAGGTCTATGTATTCAAATGATGGCTGAGGTCTATATATTCAAATGATGGCTGAGGTCTATGTATTCAAATGATGGCTGAGGTCTATATATTCAAATGATGGCTGAGGTCTATATATTCAAATGATGGCTGAGGTCTATATATTCAAATGATGGCTGAGGTCTATGTATTCAAATGATGGCTGAGGTCTATATATTCAAATGATGGCTGAGGACTATGTATTCAAATGATGGCTGAGGTCTATATATTCAAATGATGGCTGAGGTCTATATATTCAAATGATGGCTGAGGTCTATGTATTCAAATGATGGCTGAGGTCTATATATTCAAATGATGGCTGAGGTCTATATATTCAAATGATGGCTGAGGTCTATGTATTCAAATGATGGCTGAGGTCTATATATTCAAATGATGGCTGAGGTCTATATATTCAAATGATGGCTGAGGTCTATATATTCAAATGATGGCTGAGGTCTATATATTCAAATGATGGCTGAGGTCTATATATTCAAATGATGGCTGAGGTCTATGTATTCAAATGATGGCTGAGGTCTTTATGTTCAAATGATGGCTGAGGTCTATATATTCAAATGATGGCTGAGGTCTATATATTCAAATGATGGCTGAGGTCTATTTATTCAAATGATGGCTGAGGTCTATGTATTCAAATGATGGCTGAGGTCTATATATTCAAATGATGGCTGAGGTCTATATATTCAAATGATGGCTGAGGTCTATATGTATATTCAAATGATGGCTGAGGTCTATGTATTCAAATGATGGCTGAGGTCTTTTTATTCAAATGATGGCTGAGGTCTATATATTCAAATGATGGCTGAGGTCTATATATTCAAATGATGGCTGAGGTCTATATATTCAAATGATGGCAGAGGTCTATGTATTCAAATGATGGCTGAGGTCTATATATTCAAATGATGGCTGAGGTCTATGTATTCAAATGATGGCTGAGGTCTATATATTCAAATGATGGCTGAGGTCTATGTATTCAAATGATGGCTGAGGTCTTTATATTCAAATGATGGCTGAGGTCTATATATTCAAATGATGGCTGAGGTCTATGTATTCAAATGATGGCTGAGGTCTATATATTCAAATGATGGCTGAGGTCTATATATTCAAATGATGGCTGAGGTCTATGTATTCAAATGATGGCTGAGGTCTTTATATTCAAATGATGGCTGAGGTCTATATATTCTAATGATGGCTGAGGTCTATATATTCAAATGATGGCTGAGGTCTATATATTCAAATGATGGCTGAGGTCTTTATATTCAAATGATGGCTGAGGTCTATATATTCAAATGATGGCTGAGGTCTATATATTCAAATGATGGCTGAGGTCTATGTATTCAAATGATGGCTGAGGTCTTTATATTCAAATGATGGCTGAGGTCTATATATTCAAATGATGGCTGAGGTCTATGTATTCAAATGATGGCTGAGGTCTATATATTCAAATGATGGCTGAGGTCTATGTGTTCAAATGATGGCTGAGGTCTATATATTCAAATGATGGCTGAGGTCTATGTATTCAAATGATGGCTGAGGTCTATATATTCAAATGATGGCTGAGGTCTATGTATTCAAATGATGGCTGAGGTCTATATATTCAAATGATGGCTGAGGTCTATATATTCAAATGATGGCTGAGGTCTATGTATTCAAATGATGGCTGAGGTCTATATATTCAAATGATGGCTGAGGTCTATATATTCAAATGATGGCTGAGGTCTATGTATTCAAATGATGGCTGAGGTCTTTATTTTCAAATGATGGCTGAGGTCTATATATTCAAATGATGGCTGAGGTCTATATATTCAAATGATGGCTGAGGTCTATGTATTCAAATGATGGCTGAGGTCTTTATATTCAAATGATGGCTGAGGTCTATATATTCAAATGATGGCTGAGGTCTATATATTCAAATGATGGCTGAGGTCTATATATTCAAATGATGGCTGAGGTCTATGTATTCAAATGATGGCTGAGGTCTATATATTCAAATGATGGCTGAGGTCTATATATTCAAATGATGGCTGAGGTCTATATATTCAAATGATGGCTGAGGTCTATGTATTCAAATGATGGCTGAGGTCTTTATATTCAAATGATGGCTGAGGTCTATATATTCAAATGATGGCTGAGGTCTATATATTCAAATGATAGCTTAGGGCTAAAATTTGAAAATACAAAATTTCAGGGCAGCAATTTTTTGGAAATTTCAGGTAGATCACAGTTGATATTAAAGTAAAAAAACAGATATTTTGAGTAATGAACATCAGTACCCAGAACTTAACTTCTCCAATCATGTGTCGTGGTTGACGCAGCTATGAATTCAACCAAAAGAACGTTCTATAAAAGTCGTATTAGCATAGCCTTTTTTTTTTGGATAGTTTTCCTGTCCTGCGTTCTTGAGTTTGCATACTTGGGCGAATTTGAGCACCAATTTTTTAAAAAAAAAATATGGAATTTGCGCTAAGCGGTATATTGATTTCATTCAGGTACTTGTTACGGTTCTATTTTAATTTCTTACTTTAATGATAAAGTATTGTGTTCGACATTGCGATTTTTCACGGTTTTTTTTTTCATACCTCAAAAACTCTTTGATTTTATAATTACTATTTTTTCAAAATCCAATTTGACATGCAGACGAACTTAATTTATAATTGAGCTTGACCTTCTATATAGTCTAGTGTCTAGTTTGCCAATAACCAGATACATATTTATCATGGTAGAAAATTTTTATACCATGCATATTTATTAATTCCAAACTAGTTACGTTAGTATTACATTGTATGCCATGCTATCAAATATTTGACGAAATGATGTGTTAACTTTTTTCGTCAAAATGAACTTTATGTTATAGCAAATAAAGTAATGTGGTACTCAAACATTTGACGATTATACTATCTAACAACATTTGCCACTGGGAATAGTCGAATATTTGACAGAACATTACCACATTGAGTGTTTGGGTTCTTAATTATAATGTAGAGAAGAAGGAGAGAACCAAGCAAGATCTTAAGGGGGTCATCCAGTTTGAAGGCTCTTTTTTAGGCTTTTTTGGAAAATTTGTTTTGTTGAAGTAAATAGAAAAAATAAATACAACTGTGAAATTCTTACCACATACTACGGCTTCATATATCAGAATATCACTTCGCCCATATATTCTACACTATATTTGAATGTAATTTATGCATAAAAGATTTTTTTTTTAAACCAGTCACACGGGGTGACCCCTAATCCAGCCACCAAAAATTAATGTTGATTAATATAATTAAGTTTTCTGTAACAAACAAAATAAAAAAATATATATTCAATTATTTTCTGTAATTTTACAACCCGCTGTTTTGTTTATGCAAACTTTTCTCTCTCATGAAAATTGTTCCGCACACAACTGGAAATGGGCGGATAGAGCTTTCCCGGAAAATAGTGAAAATCTATGCGCGCGATTTATTTGTTTGCAGATATTCTACGCGAGTAAAATTTATAAGTAAACGTCATTTATGCCGGCAATAACAAAAATGTTCTCAGTTTGAAGTTTTCGTCTAGCATTCGGTTGTGGAATTGAAGGGGTAAAATCGTTGTGGTATTTCGTTAAACGTGCAAAATCTTAACGAATAAAGTAAAATTTTGCCGTATTGTGATGTTAACATGGGGAAAATTTTATACAGTCAGTCACATAAGTAGATCTAAAATAGGTCAACGAGAAATAATGATAAAACTTAGTAGTAAAACTAGAAAATATGTATCGAAAGACTAAAAATTAACAGCAATAAATTCTTTTTAAAATTGAGGAAATGGGTGAAAACTGAAATTATCCTCCAAGATAGACGACAAATTTTCAACAGCAGACTATTGCATGACGATTGGTGTATAATTTTATGATTAGGAGCTCAGTAAATAGAATGTTATGAATGGTTGTTTGCTTGTTTATTTGTAGCCCCTCCCCCCCCCCCCCTCCCATTCATCTGATTGCGATGAAACTTTGCTGATTTGAGCCACGCTCAGTTTTCTGAACTAGTAAAATCTAGAGATGAGACGAATATATTAGTATTCGATATACTATTACTAATATTTGGATATATTATATATTAGGAATATGGCGATATCAGATATTCGAATATCATGATATTCATTTCCCATCGACCCTTGCTCATACCATGGACTTTCCGATCTAATTATTTTTTATTTACTTGGATCCAATTTGCACTAATTTATCTATATAATCTTCATTTCCTCTTACAATAAATTGAATATATTATTATCATTCGTATCTTCAAAGCAGATATTTCCCGATCGTCTCTTTTTCGATAGATTCATGTGAGGTACATATGTGTGGCTTCTGCCGGCCCTAAAAATTAGCCTTTTCCTTACCTACTAAAGATACAAATATTGCTATATATTCTTTGGTTACTTAGTATACCCTAAACTAAATAAACAGATATACTCTTCAGGTCTTTCCCCTCCGATAAAAATTTAGTTCGTTGTTTAAATCTAACATAATCTTTCATTACTCATTCCTTATTTAATGTGTAGGTGGTGGTTGCGAAATTGCACAGGTGTACCTTCCCAGACCTTTTACCAATTGGGTCCACTGATCTAATCTAATCTAATTGGGTCCACGATCATAGTTCTTCATAAGTTCTAAGTTTTAGCCTCCTAGCATAAGCGGTTCCTGAGATCTATGACAATATTTTTCGTTTAAAACGCTCACCCTTTCAACCCCTTACACATCCACCCACCGCGCCTTACAGACACGCTTTCATCATCCCTCGGTCCCATGATATGATATCGGAATATTCCCTACCATATTTTAGGTCAGATATTCATATTCCCAAGTATTTACCGATATTATATACTCGTATGGATTCGCTAATATATAGTTCACCATTCTTCTCGAACACTTTTCCCCTTATCGTTAGTTCTTACATTTCCCGAACATTCCACATACACCACCGAATATGCGAGAAAGATCTCGACTCAACACATGCCGTATAGTGTATAACCATGGCAAAGTTTGCAGCCAAACACAGTTTTAATTACACAGCGAGACCACGTTCAGTTTCTACGCGATAGTATTTGCAAAGTGATTTGGATTGCTCGCAATCGAGCAGTGATCAAGTTGAATATAAGATCAGACAGTGTAGACAGAAGTGCCATTATATTGAATACGAACAACTGCTCATTTTGTTTCTATTGCTGTGTTTTACTTGAAATCTCGACGAACTTCAAAATAAACTTCTTTTCGGTGTGGATATTCAACTTAACTTTTGTGTTGAGCAAAAATTAAATTTGTTTTGTGTGCAAAAATGTAACTGTGTAAATACCACTCTTTAAAATACAATTATTTCTACTTCTATTATGATTTCTTACTTACTATACTTCGTAATGAAACCCTTGGATGTTGCTAGGAATCGAACCAACAACCAAATCTGGTTCGCGGTGGTTCATTTACATTCATTTACCACGGTTCATTTACATTTCAGTAGGAAACAAAATCGAACAAAAAGTCCCACTCCGTGTTTTCATATATTACATGATTTTCGTAGTAAAATTAAAATAAAAAATAAAAATTACACAACAAGAAAGTAATTTTCAAATCATATATAAATATTGTTAATTTTACACTTAATGTTTCTTAATTTTGTGAGCCTTTTCATGTAATTTGTACGGTTCAGTTGAAAACTACATGAATAATTTACTAATATCAGTAATATCGTGTAAAAGTGATTAAAATGTGTACTTTTACTTGAAAAAATTAAATAAACTGGAAAACTAAATTTATTTTTTTTTTTTTTTGAAACAGTGTGTGCATAGACGAAATTTGCAAGTTTAATCGTAATGAATAAACAAACAAAATAATTTAAGAAAAACTCAGATGATTTTAAAAATTTAAATATACCTTTTTTTTTTAATAACCTTAAATAATTTCTCTCATTTACATATTATATAATAATAGATTTTATAAAAAGGAGTATATAAAAAAAATCCATAAAAGACTCATCACATCATAATTTATCCTAAGACCAAGATTTAACATGTTTATTTAGGAGGATCAGTTCTCAAAACACTCGAACCGTATTGAATTTTTAAAAAGGCTAAAACCAAGAAAATAAAAACTTTGACTAACTTCTTAACTTTTTAAAATCTACACGGAACAGTCATTAGATTAGTTTAAGTATTGCCAAAGACAAATAAAAAACGAGTCCATTCTGAGGAGACGGTTAAGTAAGTTTTGTTTAGATCGAAGGCTTCACCAGACAATGCATTTTCTGATTTACATACTAAAAAGGCTCTACTAGCTCTTGTACTTCCATTTCTAAATAATTAAGGCAGAGTTTAATGCACGATCACATTAATCCCTAGAGGAGTTTAATTTTGCTTAACGTTTTACTACTAAAGTCCACTGCAATTGTCTTTCGAATCCGCAATCGACTGTGTCTATTGTCGGTCATGGACACTGTAGTCTTAGTCTCTGTACTGGATAAGGAAGTTGTGGATGATCCTGATAAGGATTTTACTGTATTTATACGTTTTAAGCATTTCCCGTTTCGGTTCTCTTTCAGGAAGACCTGTAAATAAAGAAAAGGATTGTCACATTAGAAATGGCTGAATGGAGTTAATACGCGTAATTTTATTACCTTGAAGGCTAGGTAACCAATCAATAGAACGCTGGAAATCATAAATATTAGTCCTGGCGGAAGTGGTGCCGTGTTCAAGGCAAGGGTCAGGATCAATAATTCAACGTAAATGAAAATCGCACCAGCGTAGACAAAAAGCACAAAGAACATATTGTTTTGCTTTCGGGGTTCTGGTTTTTCCGCATAGAGCAGTTTGCGGGTGGCAGCTTCTAGGGCTAGTCTAGGACTTAGAGGCTCTGCTTCCTTTTCGGTGGTAATTGGTGGGGTGACATCTTTTCCTAATTCTTTGTTCGCTATATGTTTTGATTTGTGGAAACGTACTCGTATCGTTAGAATCAGTAATCTTTCCAAAAACGTTAATTCCTTTTCTGTCACCTGTAAGACAACGACCAAAAGTTGTAGATAATAACAATATACTATTAATTCCGAATAAGAACTTACTTTTAATTTATCACAGTTATTATTGGTCGCCGAAAGTAAAGGCCAAAGAGATAGGAAGGTACCAATTATTCTGAAGGTGGTTACGTAGAAAACCATTAGAGATGTCTGAGAAACGAGCCTTGCTTTTATTATAAGCGATTCAAGGAGCTGTTTGATAGCCTCTCGGCTAAGTTTTGAGCCTACAAGTAAAAAAAAGATATTTTATTAAATGAAATGGAAATTATTTAAACTATTATAGAAAGCGATAAATCAAAATTTCGAATAAATAACAGAATGATTTTTCCAGCCATTCGTTCTTAACTAGTTTTTGATATACAGACTATAGTCCGTTGTGAAAAAGGTTTAACCCTTCTCAAACAGTTGGTGGCTTAACAATCAATTTTTCTTTTAATGCCTACTGATGCTTTAAGAGTCTAAAATGAAGAAAATTTCAATAAAATATTTCAATGAAATACTCGTAGCAAAAAATAAATAAAAATACTTTTTCGTATTGGGGTTTCACTCCACTGGCGCCGGAAAACAACAAACATTTAATCGAAGTTGCTTCTATGGTAGTTAACCATGAAAAATCCCATTAATAAAAAATACTTTATATTAAAAAATAATAAAGTAAAATCTGCGAACAGTCTGGGCATATCTATCTCATTTTTTTGGGTAGATGTACGCAATGCGTTTAATGCTCAAATGCAGTGTAGACTACTGTGCGATTGACAGCCGAAAAAACAAGGCTTAAATTTAAATAGTCCCCTTAGGTTTTCAGTCGCGCATCTCAGCATTAAACCCCTTCCGAATACCTACGCAAAATATGATTGATTTCAAGAAGACATAGACGATAAAATATCGACAAATCCTATTCCGGGTCGAATATAAAAACCGACTTTTAAAAACAACTCAATATTTTATCTGATCTGAATGATATGTCGCTTCCATAAAAACGTACACAATAATTCGACACTCTCTTAGGGGAGGAATATCGCAAAATCCAGAAATTAATGTTTGGATCATTTTATATGTAGAAAGGCCATAGAAGTAAGAGTGGATTCGATCTAACTAACCTAAAAGATTTGTCGGAATTCCTGAAAACTTGAACAACAATTCGACATTACAAATATATCGTATCGTAAGTACCCCATCACTTTACACAAAGTTAGAGGTTCGATATCAAAAAATTTGGCAAAATGATTCTAGGCACTTATATAAAGAGCCTCCAGAAGTAATATGATACTTAAAAATGCTTAACATATGTATGTAACGAAGTTTGTGGAAATGTGAAAAAACCTTTTCACGGAAATTTTTTTACTTCACCTAGGCTACGTACGACAATGAAAATCTGATTTTGTTTTGCTGTAATTGCTCGAGTAGCGTATCTTCATATACGTACCAAGTTTCAACTTTCTAGCATAGCCCGCTTTTGAGATATAAATAACTAATACCCACCTCGTGCTTTCCTAACCCTAATTAGCTAATTTTATACACCATGTCGCCTATACCCACACTTCCAAAATAATTTTTTTCTGTGGTCTAAATACTTTAAAATTTTTAAAATAATATTTTTATAGGAAAAAAATGTAACATCTACATTTTTTCTTAAATTTCTTTTCACCTGGTTTTCAACAAGGTCTTAAACCAGCCAGCCTATGCCAATGAGATCCTCCCTAATTGCTTCCACTGTTACATTGTTGTCAACGTGAAAACGAATGATATTAATAACTTAAGAATTTAATACTGAACAGGACTAAATGAATCCTAAAAATCAAGACACTTGTGAATTTTAGCTTAAAGATTTGAATAGAATTCAATATACAAAAAGGTTACTCTTGGATTCCTATATGGAGGTATAATAATAATAATAAATAATAAATAATCGAGTGTTGCTTATACCGAGGCTAGAAAGAAATTTTTACTTTTTCTATTTTCCATTTTATTTGAACTTTATACTTTAACTTTATAAACTTTAGCATTTTGCATTATTTGCTATTAATTGCAACTATACAAATAATTGAAAAAAGCTTTTTGTAAATAGTTTGAATTCTTTAAGTCAGTACTGTGTCAGCGCTGGTTAAAATTTTGAAGTATTTGTGTAATTATGATTGTGTAAAGCGTAAATTCAAATATGTTTTCTTCAAACGTATATTGTTTCGAGGTCGAATTCTCGAAATCACGAATTCTAAAGTAAACAGGTGCAATTAATTAATTAATAAACTATTCACACACAAGAAATAGTAATTGAAAAAGAAGCTAAGAACTCTAATTCATAATAGTTGTAGAAAAAATAGTACTAAATTTGTTCTATATTGTAGAAAATTTCAGTACAGGTGGAGTACCTACATTCAATGTTAAATAACTATCTGAGAACAGAATTCAGTCAGTGCCCCAAAGAGTTCCATCGATTTCCGCTCGATTTGCGCTGGAATTTTAAAGTTCCTGCATCAATATTTATGCAATAAATATAATTATGTATTTAAAAGTTGAATTAACAATTATAAAATAAAATATTTAAAGATGACCCAAGAACGTCAGAATTCTTAATGCAGTACAATTTCGAGTTTTTTAAAGATGTTTTCGGACTTCAATTTACTAACCTGATACATTGTACCAGTTGTGCAAAAAATTAAGAACAAAGTGCTGATTATGGTCATGAAAAATTCCCAGACAAGGTGCGTAGCTACAAAAACCAGAACCATGCAGACATTTCATTTCACCTGATGTCCGCCGTCTACCTTGAAACGCTCGAAGAATTGCGAAGAAGCCCAGATTCCATCTATGGCCTTTGAGACATTCCCTTAATTGGACTATCTCGACTAGACGGACGGCAAGGCAAAATTGCAAAGTTATTTCTTATAAAGTTATCGTTGACGGAATTCTGAGTTACTTTTTCCCTCTTGTTTCCATCCACTTACACTGTTAAGGTCATCAAAAATGGAAGGTTATCGACGAGTTACGCCATAAATCGACTGAACTTGATTGCGATTGAAGTATAATTTGGCATAATAATAATAGAGAAAATGTCGATTCGGAAGCGTAATTTGTAAATTAATTAAAAATTTCTGTAGCCGATTGACGTAAAAAGATTTTCGCTTAAATTAAAATAAAAAGCGGATGGACAATTACAGAAGAAATTTGATTCGATTGGCTCTACTCGTTTTGAATTAATTACAATGATTTGTCGGTCAGACAATCATACCACTGCCACTATGTGCATGCCTAATAATAATAATTGCATTTTCGAAAGGTTAAAAAGGGTAAAAGTCAAAGGAAATACCAAATTTTAATTAAATTGTGTTAAGGGATGTACCATTGAACTATTAACTTTTTTCCCGAGTTCCTCGAATTTAAACGAATGCTGGTACCAATTTTTACTTTATTATTTTAATAATAAAGTTTTGTTATCGATCTGAAATTTTAAAAAATTTGCCACCTACACCTACGAGTACGTCTAAGAACAGAAAACGGTTTAACGCAGGCGGGAACTGTCGAGTCAACTATATTGGCACATTTTCAATCAATCAATGAAAGGTAAAAATGTCTATCCTGAACTAAACTTTCTTATCTCCAGAATTACATATTTTATCTATTTATAAATTCTGGAAAATTTATGGGAAATAATTTAATTGAAAAGTATATAAATAATTTTTGATTTTTTTTTTGTTCTCCTGCTAGACTCGCTACTTAAAAGTGCAACATGTACAGAACAAAAACAGAATGTTTACTAAGTAAATTTTATCTCGTATTGTTCTTTATAATTATCATTTAAATGTATTAGGCTGGCTATTCTTTGAGCTAACAAAATTTCACATCATTACGAAAATCATAGTGATAAATAACAATAATGCTCAGCAGGCAATCATAACTAATTGTGTAATAAATGTTTAAATTGATTAATTTAAATAATGAAATATTCACGTGTAACGACTACAGTCGTGCAACAACTTTCGACATTTACTTATTTCGAGCTACTTGAAGTTCAAATGGGGTTTGTTCAGTTGAAATCAGAGTCATACACAACTGTAGAGAGATTTTAGTTTGTTTATTATGTCGTAGGACATCTTCAATCTTATTCTTCACCTTCAAAAATTATTCGATTTATGAAGGTTATTTTCAGAAAAAATTTTGGAAATTTAGCATCGACGTGCACCAGATTTTTGTGAAGGTTCATAAAAGAGATCACATTCGAAAAAAAATTTAAAAATAAAATGGTTTTAATAACAATAAATTTCAAGGTGTGTAACCTATTGGATGGAGTACGATGATTTCACCCACTATTAAGAACAGCAAATGATGCAACAGATCTTAATATTAAAACAGAACAAACTTAAACTTTTTTTACGAATATTACAAATATAATCTGGAATATACAACATACCTACCTACTGTGATGCATTTCGAAACTAATAATTGGTACTATTCTTAAAAACGATAGTGTTCACGTTTTATTTTATTTTTTTAATGTGTCACGCACAGGTAGATTTTTGTTAGCAGAAGAATTATAAATAATTTGTTGGCTCATTAATATCAGAATATTTTCTAGATGTCTGATCGTTTTAATGACCAATCCGTATTTAATTTTGTTATGTCTCTATTCGAACAAAAGTGACTGAAAGACTTCAAACTATATGACTCTATGTCAAATATTTGACTATGTATTTCGCTGGTAAATATAATCAAGTAATGTAAGTAATCGAATTGAAATTTACGTTAAATTTAAGTAAAACCCTTTCGTCAGTATACCTATGTGATCGTCGTCGTCGATGGGACATAGGGCAATAATTGTGAACCAGGAATTTTCGTCAGTTTTGGCAAACATCTCTAATTGTTAACCGGGACATGGGATACAATCATTGTATCATGGAATAAGAAATTACTACTATTACCGATAAGTAACTGTTCTCCTCTTACCAGAATTCGTGCAAGATTATCTTTTAATTGAGTTTAGCTCGAGCTATATTTAGTCGCATGTTTGTCATAGGAAGACGCATAGCGCATCAAGCTTCGTATCGGTATTCCATGAGATATACATATTTTCCCATCCCAGTACTGAATCATGGGGATCTTCATCGGAATATTTTCAGTACTGATTAAGTTTTCCTAAACCATAATTCATTCGGTACTGCCCAGTAAGGGCACTTCGGTATTACAACAGTGTTTTTGTCATGAATTCCAAATGGTTAAACATTTATAATTCATCTCGAGCCGCATTTATTTAATCACTTTTTGTCGTTAGAACCCGTGCAATGCGTCAGGCACGTCCTCGGAATACCATTAGAGCTATTTTCCCTCATATAGTACTGAAACATGGAGTTATAATCCTCATAGCGCTAAGAGCCTTGTATCGGTATCTAATCAGATATATTTTCCCATCACAGTACTAACATGTAGATCTTCAGACGGAATATTTCCAGTACTGATTAAGTGCTGATAAAACCATAATTAATTCAATACTGTGCAATAATACCGCTTCAGTACTACGACTTTATTATTTTGATAATATCGATTTAAAAAAAAAAAAAAATTCCTACCCTGAAAATTTTTTCCCACGTTTTATGACTAATAGATACTAAAAACGCAAAAAAATATAATCCGTCTGCGCGCTGTATGCCGTCCACCGGATACAAATTAAAGATATAACGCTGAAACTTGGTATTTAAATAGAGAAATATACATACATAGAAGAGCACATTGGGAAAATATATTTTTTTGGGGTTGTATGGTACGTTGTTGGGTGATATTTTTCCTAACCATAGAACTGCTTATGCTAGAAAGTTGAAACTCATTATGTATATGTAAATAAAATAGAAAAATAATTTTGATTAAAAAAAAAATCTAATAACCATTGTCGTACACCCGCATCTCAGATTTGAACCCGTTCCGAAAAAATAAAAAAAATAATAAAGTTGCACCCAGACTGTAGGCAGATTTTTTATAATGAATTCAAAATGGGCACAAATTCATAATTTATCTCGAGCTGCCTTTATTTAATCACTTTTTGTCCCAAGAACCCGAATAATGCATCAGGCACTCCATCGATATTCCATAAGAGCAGTTTTGCACTCATAGTAGTGAAACATGAAAATCTTCAGTGGAATATGCCAGTACTGATTAAGTTTTGCTAAATCACAATTCATTAAGTACTAAACAGTAATATTACTTCAGTATAACGACTTTAGTACTGCATTAATCAAATATATAGTGAAATTTTAATAACGTATAATTAAAAAAAAAAATTTTTGTGGTTTTCTGCAGCAATTTGATTTTAAGATTTTTTTTCCGTGTTCCTTTAATTGTAATGAACTTAAAAATGTTAAAATTTTAAGATTTAGTTCAGACATGTTTCAGTACTTATATCTAATTACTGAATGGTTTCATTTTAAACAGTTCTTTAATTGTAATGAACTTAAAAATGTTAAAATTTTAAGATTTAGTTCAGACATGTTTCAGTACTTATATCTAATTACTGAATGGTTTCATTTTAAACAGTTCTGCTTCAGTACTGAAATACAGAATTTGATCAAAACTACTGTAATTATGATCCAGTATTTATAAGAATTTGTTTCATTCAAAAATTCCGATACCTGAGATACTACGGATTTAATTAAGTGCTTCTACATTTGACAGACCCTAATGACGTAAAATCCGGCAGATGCTCTTATTAATTATATCTACTTGCTCTGATATGACGTAGATTGTAGAGCATTATCGTCAAAAGCCTTAAATGGTATCGAAAATGTGTTCAAACACCGCCAACCTCATAGAAAAACCGGCGTAATGAGGACAATCCGGCTTGTGCATATTTTCTGATTGATCGAACTCAGAAGTGTTCTAATTTCAATTGGCCTTTTCGAAACTGCACTTGTTGCGGTTCAGAAGTTCTTTATGAAATTACAAAATGTGCAGAATTTTAGTCATCTTATGGGTTTTGATTGTTTTCGCAGCGTATAATAAAATAAATTGTCGAGTTCGAAGCCATGTAATACAGGCCATGGATATTGCAGTATTGCATTTTTTTTTATATGACCTGCAGTTGGGCCATATCGAATGCTACCACTATTAAATCGATAGTAGCGAAATTACACACTATTCATGCATTTTAGCAATGAACGAAACCGCTGAGAGTTTCTGATGTAACTTACCAGCAATCCGAAACGGGTACGTAGCGGAGCACTTGATTTTTTGGATAGAGCTGGACCGGAGGAAAAAGCCTCTCTTCCCGGCCGGATGATTGGTGTTTTTATCCGCTATAGACGACATCTTGGTTTTTCCAGGTGTCTTGGACAACTATATCCAATTCGATTGACACTTTTCACTATGATTTTACGCCCGATTAGAATTTCGATGAAAGTGCTTTTAAGACCGAACACATAAAAATCGAATTTTCACTCAAAACTTTCACAAAATCGAACAACAGAAGAGAAATGTTCTGTTTTGCTGTACTCCATTTGCGGAATTTTTTATTCTTTCCCGACTATTTTTCGATAGACGTGTAATAGGTACTTGCACTTATCGACTCTTGTGTACTGTGTACGCGAATTATTTCACTAAAAATATTTTCAATAGCGTTATTCAATCACAAACAACTCGAGGAACCGAACGAACGATTCTCCACCGCCAGCAAAAATACTTCTGAACGTTCAGAACTCACAAATCGGACACGTTCTAGCTATGGAAGACCATCGATCCGCCGCAACCAACAAACAGAATGCACTGAGAAACCGAAGCCACTGTATCCAGCTGATATATGTACGTTTTGCTATTCCCAGGTTGACAAAAATAATTACACTTTGGGCTTGCGAGCGATAAGACGAGTTTGCTGATAAATGGACCCGTCCTGGCTGATTCTAGCTTCTAACGCGCGGAGCGTTTTTCTTATCGACTCGACGGAAATAGTCGACTCACTCGTCGCGTACATTACACATGTGAACTCGAAGAAATCTTCACAGACTCTTCCATGGGATGGCGGCATAGTCATAAAGAAATTTTTCTTGGTACAGTCGAAGAACATCCCGTCTCGACTCCCGGCCAACAGCTGGAAGTGCATTGTATTGTGCATTTGCAACATGTAGCCCTAACCAGAAACCAGACAATACAAATCTACGTAGGGGAGATAGTTGTGCCGTGGAAGGTTATGTGTTTTTCACATCGGGTTACGGTCACGGAGGAAATACCTGATCCCAAAACGACTTATGGCAAGACTTAAAGGATGCCTCTTCTTTTTGTTTCCTACCAAATTTTGTAGAAAACAGTGATAAGGATTTGCGCATGGCACAGTTTTAAACGATGATGTACCTGCTTTTTACCTGCAACGTAGAATTAGAGGTAATAATCCCTAATGAAAATTTCTACCTTGATATTTTATATATTTGCATTTTTGGAAAATGGAACGTGATGAAAAAAAATCTGTCTGACCGCCGTATATGCCGTTTGACACTGTCTGCATTACGTTTTTGTGTATGAAACTCCGCATCAGCTTAATAGTCCGCAATTTAAAACAAAATTTCCAAAAAAAAATTACATTTTCGGGCTATTGGACGTGGAAACGAAAAAAATCCGTCTGTCCACCGTATACGCCATCTGTCATATGTTTTTCTGTACACTCCACGTCTTGAGTCACCAAAATAAAATAAATATTTTCCGAAAAATTTATGATTGAAATGAAAAAAATCCGTTTTTCTGCCGTACACGCGGTCTTTATTACCCCATAACGGCAGCTTTACTTTAACAGGTAAAAATTTAAAACAAAATTTCCATAAAATTTTATGTATTCACATTTTCGGGCTAATGTACTGTAAAAAAAAATACGTCTGTCCGCCGTATACGCTGTCCATATTACGTTTTTGTGTATTAAACTCCATATTATTGGTATTGGATTCTTAACAGTCAGCCACTTAAAACAAAATTTTAGAAAAATTTAATAATCTATTTTCTTATTTTCGGGCTAATTGACTCTGAAACGAAAAAGACCGCCTGTCCGCCGTATACGCCTTCTGTCAAACAGTTTTGTGTATGGTGTTTTGTGTAATAGTCAGCAATTTAAAACAAAATTTCCAAAAAAAAATTGTATATCTCATTTTCTGCCTAGTGGACGCTGAAACGAAAAAAATCCGTCTGTCTGCCGTTCATATTACATTTTTGTATATAAAATCCCACATAATATGAACTTAACTGTTAGCAATTAAAGCGATATTTCCGAAAAAAAATTATATATGTTCACATTTTCGGGCTAATGGACCATGAAAGAAAAAAAATCCGTCTATTCGCCGTATACGCCGTCCACATTTATTTTTTTTTGTATGAAACTCCGCATAACTAGATCCTCTACAGTCAGACATTTAAAACAGAGTTTCAAACAAATTGTATATAATATTTTCAGATTTTCTGGCCAATGGACGCTAGAACGAAATAAATCCGTCTGTCCACTATATGTATACGCCTTATGTCAATTGTTTTTGTGTATGGAATTCTGCATCACGGAACTCTTAATAATCAGCAATTTAAAAGAAAACTTTCAAAATATGTTATGTTTTCACATGTTTGGGCTAATGGTCGTTGAAACTGAAAAAAATCCATTTGTCCACCGTGTACGCGGTCGTATTACGTTGTTTTATATGAAACGCCACACTCTGCCTTAACAGTCAGCAATCTAAAAAAAATTGTTGGAAATTATTTGTATATTAACATTTTAGCTAATAATCATTGAAAAGAAAAATATACGTATGTCCGCCGTACACTCCCTCTTTGAAACGTTTCTGTGTTCGCCCGGTATCATGGTAATCTCAACAGTCTAGAACTAGGAAAATTTTGAAAATTTGATATGTTCACATTTTTGCGAATGGACCTTGAAAAGAAAAAAAAACAAGTTTATCCATCATGTACAGTCTGCACTATCTGTCAAACGTTTTTGGGCGTACACAAAAATGTCCTCAGTTAGTGGAAATCTTAACAGTAACCAATTTAAGACAAAATTTCAGAAAAAATTTAATAGTTATTCACGTTTTCGGGCTAATAGACGCTGAAAGTAAAAAATCCGTCTGTTCACCGTATGCACTATTAGTACACCGCTTGTCATACGTTTTACTTCAATTTATAGGAAGATACAAGAAATATAACAAAATTAGTGAAAATAGATGCATATAATTTTCACTGATATTTTTTTTTACCTCCATACTCCAATATCTCAATTACTTTTCTAACAGATCTACACTCTCTAAGATTCAACTTTCTAGGATTAGCCGTCTCTATAGTAATTACTTTATTATTTTAATAATAAAGTATTTTTTACAGTTTTCAATTTTTACCTTTCTATCCATTGCCCCATCGATAATTTTTTTTGCAAATGGGTCCACTATCATACACTGAAATTTCAGCCTTCTAGCAAAATCGGATGCTGAGAACTAGAAACCAAAATTTACCTTTTTATGTCTGTTGAAACCCCCATAAATATACAGGTACAGGTACATAACATTTGTATTTTAATACAAACGCACCCATAAGCTTTTTTATACTGGTCAAGGTTTACATTTTTATCATGGTTAAGGAGGTATTTGCCTTTAGCTCAATCCAAAAATTTAAAATTTTTTTTTTAATATTTTCGTAGATAAACATGTGTAGAATATGGTATCCAAACGGATTAATCGAAACCAACTACATACGTGAGCTATCGTATCATTTAGGTACCTACTTTATGGATTTTCCATATGAAAAAGTACTCAAGGAAAACTTTAAACGTGTTTTTCTCGAAACTACGTTTTGCGAACTGACGTAAGTTCTAGAGCTTAAACCCAATAAGCTATCGACTTAATTTTTTTTTTTAGTTTAAAGTAAACTAAAGTCATTGGAGCTTATACCAACAAAATAGTGAAAAAAAAATTGTTTCTATTTTTTTTTAACATGCCCGCCGTTTTTTGTTTGCTTGTGATGACGGCGCTCGCCGTATAACTAGCCTCCATGATATCATTTTGAAAAAAAAATTTATTTTGTACTTACTATAAATACTTATTAAATATTTTGAGAAAAAATCCCAGCATTCTTTTTACATCTTCTAGTATAAAAAAAAAATCATGTAAATTGCCCTATTTTTAGGTCAGCTAGATAGGCAAATACCCCCAAGGTAATGAACGAGCAAAACAATAACTGCTCATTCGCGCAGAAATTTGGTGGATTCAGTAAAATTTTGTTCTTATTGGTCAAAGTCCTTTAGGCAGCGTTAACTCCCTCTCCCCCCACAAAACTGACTTGAACTGAGTATGTATCTCAAAAACATTAAACGTCTACGATACGTAAACTTTAGCCAACATGGACTCCTTTATATTATTTATTTGCAACAAGCACTTCAGTGGATTTGTTTGTTTTAGTAGTAAGTTCGATTAAATAGTTTAAGTTTAAATAGTCAAGTTTTTTTTTTCCATGTATAATCTCGCACAATTGATTGTATTTTCTTGCAGTATGTTTTTCTTCAGATTAAAAGAAGTTAAGGTAATTCGGTGTTTCCATTTAAAGAAGTAATTTAAACGATGTGAGTAACTAAGTAACAACTGTATTAAATTGTAAAAGCCAGTTTCATACATTTGACACATTTCCTGATCAAATCGGTTTTTTCCCGAGTCTAATCTTGGCTTGGAAACTTCATTAAAAATAAGGAAAGCTTTAAATATTTGAAGGTCAGGGATCAGAGCCATTACGAGATAATTTCCAACGAGCTACCCGTCTTAAATCTTTAGAGAGAATTTGTTTGGTTTTTAATTTAATAGATGATTAGCCGCGAGAGATAATTGGGGAAATGATTGAAATTAAATGAAGCTTGTTTTTTTGTCACTTGCCAGGTCAAGGATGTGATCGCGTAATATTTTTGGAATATTGCTCAGAAAGGCTTCGAACGGAAAATGTTTAACTTAGTTTGCCGCAACTTCTTGTTAAATTCCACGGTTCATTTTGCTAAGTAGCGATCGGCATCTTGATACGCATATTATAAAAAAAAGTCAATTTTATACGATCTTCTAATTTTAGATAAAATTAAAATGACTGAATCTAGTAGTAATTCGGATTTACATAATAATTGTTTGTTGCTCCCTGTAATCCTGTTCGGAAATCAAATTACATGAACTGCGGGCATAATTTTCCATTTCTTGATAAAAACCATCGATTATCGTCGATCCTTCATTAAAATGCAAACATCGTTCCTCTTAGAATCGATCTTATTCCGTCAAATGCGAAACTGACGGGCCGGTTTGTTTAGTTTTTTGTTTGGCATCTATTTATACAGGTATCGACTTCACTTTGGTTCTGATACTTCAAAGAATCTTGAAGATGCTAATTCTCGACTCTTAGCACACTAACTTATGTAAAGTTGAAAACGAAAGGAAAATGGAAGGGAATCAACCGTCTGCAACATTTTTTATGATGCGCATAATTACATCTTTGCCTGCGATTTAATTAGCAAACTATGTATCTAAGTGCATTCATTCATATCGCTGAGGTTCAAGGCAGACGCTATAATTGGACTGCAGCCGCATGGAAAAAAGTTGGTTAACCCCTCATGTGCAACTCTTTTATATGATAAAATTGCAGGAGTGGAACTATTAGAGGAAGAGGTTGTACGCTTGATTTGAGTTAGTTTTTTTTTAATTTTATGGAAGCTGATTTAAAACTGCTAAGAGTTCGTTAAATTACCCATGTAATACAAGTCAGTCGCCACGACGTCGTGTCGACCTTTGGTCAGTTTCAAAACAGAGCATGGTCATCGTTCTGACGTTGGTATAACTATACTCTACCTTAATTTCAAATGTGATAGAGAGTCGCCTGAAGACCTTTTCTAGCAAAACTATGACCAAAGAGTTACTTAAATAACTACTTAGTTAAGAAGAATGTTACTGAAATCACTTTTGATTTATATTCGTAGTCACTATGGTGTAATGTAAAAAAAAACTTATTGTGTAGTCTGTAACTAAAAAGTTTCTCAAATATACTTCAAGTTTTATTCCTAACTATCAACACGCCAAACTAACTTTATCCTTCAACTGAATTTTTAAAGCTCTTAATCGATACCCAACTCTGGAAGACTTTATATTCAGAAGAGTAGTAAGCATCGTGCCAAAGTCGATAGTACAGCCTCAAAGCTCTTTTTAGGTTAGTTTGAGAAATAAGAACTATGCCATAGCTAATCACGAGAGAATCTACTCTGCGTGACTTAGTAGCATCTGTTACCAGGTTAAAATCTGCTTGGCGACAAGTAATTTTCGAGAATGAAATTGGGTGCCGGACTACCAGTTCACTCAGCTGTAAATGAGTACCTGAGTTTAAATCGGGGTAATAATCACGGATGAGCGTGTGGCTGGCCACTTCACCTCCTAGTCATTAGCATTACTTCAAGGCATACTCCTAATTTGGGCTGTTGCGCCATTGATTATTATTATAATCACAAGAGATCACTATGAACCTACAGTGGTCTCCTCGTATTAATCATATTCTACGTTATTAGTTGCAAATATTGCTGAAACTTCATGAAGAGAGAAGTTCTCTGTAAGGGAATTATTCTAAGTTCCGATGGGTGGGTTAAGAAGATTTTCTTCAAGTACTACTAACTAACTACTAACTGGTACTAGCCAGAATTTTATATTCACAGACTAGATGTTCCAGTGTTTGTTCTACATTTCTGTCACCACAGCGAAACAAATCAGCCATGGGTATTCCAAGTCTTTCTACATGTGTCCTAAGAGGACAACATCTCGTTAAGTGCTCTATGGCTGGTGATCCCGGTATCTCGGGGTGACAGATATTGAACGTACGTACGTCCCTAATATTGGTACCCTGGATATGCAGACAAAATTTGCTGAATCTGAATACAAGACCGCTATGATTTGTGTACATATATTCTTTTCTATAGACAACATGTTTAGGATACTTTCTTAAATGCCGGCACTGTCTGCCTGAGTACTTCATTCCCTTTAGATATTCGATACTCATCAGTTTGGTCTGTACTCATCTCTAACCCCCTTCTGGCGATTTCGTATGCATTCATATTATTTCCATCACTAAATGATCCCAGATCCCCGTTCTTCTCTGGTGAATGCCCAAAACTGCGACCTGTAATTAATTCCGGAATACCGGACACTGTCTATTCCCGCAGACGCAAAGCCCTCTTTGCCACTGTTGAATTAGCCTTTAAGTGTAATGGGTTCATTTGGAGCATTGCCTCCAGCGGTCGAGAGGCTGTGATAAGTAGTGTGATTGTTACGACCCTATTAATCCTGATATCCAAAGTATGCTAACACACCAGTACGAATAGGTCCTACTTGCGTGATTTCTCAACAATAGACCATCTCCGGGTTAAAACCTTAGGTTTTTTCCCACCACTCTCTTACAAAATGTATTAGGCATGAATGCCTTCTTAATCCCGTTCTTAATTGCATGTTTCTCAACCTAGAATTAAGATAGACTCCTAAGTACTTCACAGTAAGAGTTGGGTTGGCTCCAGTCGGGCATGGGTATTCTCGGTCCGATATCCTTGTGAAAAAAATAGTGTCGTTTTATCCATATTGATGTTGAGACCGCAGTTTCTTCCACACTCTTCAAGGGACCATATAGAGATCACTGGTGCGTTCAACAAGGATTAAGTATAAATCCTAGCAAAACAATTGTATTGCCATTTACTAGAAGACGGAAGGTAAACATAAGGCTAACGATTGTGAGAGGAACTACATACAATTGAATTCTCTCCCGATGTTAAATACTTGGGTGTCACCTTGGATAAGTGCCTGACTTACACTTAAAAATTTCCAGAGGCGTGCTGTTCTTAGCATTACTGAGGACTTAACTCATGCCCACTACTGCAATTGAAGCCATGATAGACATGGCCCTATTACAGTTGGCGGCTGTAAGACTACAGCAGTAATATACATTCAAGACAGGCGATCTTGTGGGCTAATTTAAAATTCTACAGCAATTTAATCAAGAGGACCTAACCGACCCAGTAAACGATAACATGGCAAAGGTGTACAATTTTGAGAAACCATATACCTATGCGGTGACTCTGGAAGATCGTGTATCATAGCAATCTGATCTTCAAGATTTTGGACATGATGCTTCAGTTTGGGACACGGATGGCTCTGGAACTTATAGTGAAACTGGAGCGAGCGTATTTGAACCCAATTAGATGACAATAGGACATGCAGCCACTGTGTACAGGTAAACTCCTATTGAATAAACTTCAAGAGCGTCGGAATTTTTTCTTTAAACGAATACATATAATACGAGGGTTGTAATGGGATATTTTTCAGGACATTATTTCCTCAATTGTCACCAATCATCGGCACAGTATCAGCAGATTGTGATGTCGATCCTGTGAAACCACATCTGGAACCACCGCAGATATTCTGTGTGATTGTAATGCAGTTGCCAGATTAAGAAGGCAGACTCTAGGAGGATTCACTCTCATCTATGAAGACCTGTCGAAGACTTCCTTAGTAAAATCATCTTATTTCCTAAGGGACTAGATATGTCCTATGGAGTGCTTAAGTGCCAGGAACAAAAAACCACTTGGTCGTGGTTTGAGAAACAGTAATACCAGTAGAAACTGGCTCTTCCAACAAATAATAATAACACTGAAGGTATGCAAATATTTGAATATTGTTAGGCTAAGTGTATCGAATCGGGATGGAACTACCTTTGTTGAAAAATATAACAGTCATAGTCAAAAATAGTCATGAGTTTACTTTGTAAGGTCAAGCACCATCGTAGTTCTTCAGGCGGGTGTTCCTTAAGTTATACCTTTGCCTGAGAATGTCAGCAGATTCAGGTTGTCGGTTAGCTTATCACTAAGCGAAATTCAAATCCACAAACCATAGATAAGCACAAAATCCACTACGCTATCCAAATCCTAAATACCAGAACATGCCTAGCTCTACTAATTTCTACAATTTATGTTCCATCGATAAAAAGGCTTTAGCATGGCAATGAGAGGCAATGCGACATGCGAGCTGATAGCTGCTTACCTAATTTATTGTGAAAGTCATCTGCTAGTACCCACGCCAGTCGCCACATTATAAAGAGAGCGTTTTATTAGCTACTTCTAAGGAATAATGCAACTATAATAAATCGTCACACGGGATCCAATTACTTAAATTACCCGACATCGGTGTGTGCACTAAACTTTCGTTAGAGCTACTGTCGTTTCCTATTGTTGGGCTTGGGCGCAATACTCGAGATACAAAAGCCGAAAGCTAAGCCAATATGGTTAGTGGTTAAGAAGTTGTTAAGATCCTCCGAGCAAGCATTGATACAATCAACCATATGAGTGCAGTTTGTGGTTAATAGTTGAGTCACCTTGGGTGACATCGAGTTCCCGGGCCCTCAACACCACCGTAAACACCATCTGATCTAAGTGCAATCAATGGTGAAATCCAATCTTGGCCAGAATGAGCAGATAAATCAGTTCTAATTGAATTTTTTTTTACTATGGTCCATAATATGCGCGCGTCACGTGACGTAAACCTGCACCTCGCCGAACGAATAACAATCAATCTTTTTTTTTTTTTGGGCAATCATTTTGCGCAGTTTCGTCGCTTTTGTCAGTTTATTTTTGGCGAGATTTTGAGAAGGTCAAAGCGATTTGATCTCTTTTCTAGAGTATAATGTAGGATACGTGACGTTATGTTCTTGTATAGGAGTTATAATTTGATAACCTCTTAGACTTATTATGTACCCATAACACAGTATCGTGCTTGCTATCAGAAAGTCGAAAACAGTTTTGCAGCAATTGTTGTTATTTATTTGTTTCTATTTTGGGAATATTGTCTGATGTTTCTGATGAATGGAAATAACATTTTGCGGAAACGGAAGGTGTCGGTACCAAATACCGAGTCAATACGGTTTTTTTGTGAAAGTTTTTCACCTTTGTTATACTCAATACCTAGAATTGATTTGATGCTAGTCGATTAGGTATCGTTTTCTTCCAGTGGAAGTTAGTTTCTTTCCCAGACTATAAAGGGTATGTAAAAAAAATATTAATTATAGCTCAATTAGTTCAAAATGATTGTAAACGTCAGATAAGTTAATCTTAGGACAGCTATTTATGTACAGTGAAATCGAATCAAGTTTTAAGTGCCGATCATTCTTAAGGTTAGGTGTAACTAAACTTCAGTTAAAATTTCTACTGCGAAAGCGGACCTAAGACCGTTATTCACCCACTTCATTAAAAGTAGTTTAATGGCAGATGTCGGTATTGTTCCTCTTTCTTCTTCTTCGACAATCGCTCGTCGTATGGCAAAATGATGATGTGCAAAGTTTACTTTAATCTGGAAAATTTGGATGGTGATATTTCTCCGAGCGATTGTCGGATTTCTTGAGAAAATAAATATCATAAATTTGTATACAAACGTAAGTGGAAATATTTAATAGAAAGAAAGCCGACTCTGTGAATATCATCACTTTTTGTTGGACCCGACACCTTTTTTACATTTTTTAAAATGTCTTTTTTTTATATCATTTTTTATTTCATTTCTGCCCTCTTAACTACTGCGGTTAAAAAGTTCGAATTTACATATTTACTTGGCAGAAGCACATCCTACGAATTGCGCAGCGGGATATATTAATACAGTCATATTTGCCGGTCTAAATATACAGATTTTAATGAAAACTTGCATATGTATATGAAATTTAGAAAATTTCAAAATTAAAAAAAATTACTTTAACTTTTGGAATTGCCCAAATGTGCTGATTTCGTTAATTTCTAAAAGCCATGATCTCATAATCGATATAACAAACCGATTCAATAGAAACTTTGGACTGAAGGAATAAGTCATTGCGACTGTAATTATTTCATTGTCTGCATCGAAAAGAAACCGCTTTGAAATGAATTAATAAAACCAAATTTAAATTAATTTACATATAAAATTACATTTGTCCTTGGCAATCGAACAGTGTCTTAGATACCCTCGTGCCATATGCTCTAAATCCCTATCCCAGTGCTGAATTTGAGGAAAAACCAAAAACAGGAATTATTTTCAAAACACTATTCCACAAATACCAAGAGTAACATATTTGCAATCTTGTAACGAACAGCAAACTTGTTTGAGACAATTTTTTGTTCCTGGATTTAGCTATCGATGAAATAGTTTTTCAAAACCAAACTACATACATCAAATGCTCCATAGAGAAACAAACATTTCAACTTACATAGTAACAAATCAAATGTAGACCACCATCCTCGCACGTATCATTTAAGCAAAGATCGCTTAATTCTTTCCGAATTAAAACAAATTGATATCCTTCGAGATTTCGAATGACACTTAACAATAATATTGCTATACTTTAAAAATTGTGGACATTTTTAAATATTTTTTGAATAGATTTTCAATTGATTTTTGAAAATTGACGTTAACGTATGTTCTGCATAAGTCTCGACGACTGGGATTTTGAGGTAAGCTTAGAGCTTAATAGTCGGAAGAACTAAAGTTATATAAAAATCATCGAGCTTTTTCCTAGTTTTTTGATGTATTTTCGTGAAAATGTAAGGCGAGCTTTTAGAAAACTCTCATGTACACAGCATACAGATAAAGCCCCCGTGTCCGTGTGAGATCCGTACAGTAAAGGTACGTAGTCGGTGCTGGGGGTTTTGAACCCGACATGCACTTTCGACCGAACGTCCTGATTTTCAAAAGAATCGAAGATAGTAAGGAATAAAATTTGGTGAAAATTTTTTGGCGATTTTTGATGGAATGACGCAATATGTAGTTGGTAAATAAACGGGACAATCCTTTTCAATTTTGCTAAATGTCTTGTCCTATCTGAGTTAGAAGTCTACAATTTTGTATTATGAATTTATGGACTCTATTCTGTAATAAAGAAATTATTCTTATTAAATGGAAATAACTTTTTTTCATATCTGAGTTATAACGTACTATCGGTTATAACGTTCTACTTGTTGTGGTTCCTACGAGGTACGTTATAACCGGGTTGCATTGTAGTAGCAATTTGGGTAGCTTTCTTCATTAGTGTTAGTGATCTTTACCTTGTTCAATTTGACCGACTCTACCCTAGATAGAACCTACCCTAACTCCACAAATCATTTTATGATCAGACATAAATTGCAAACACCCACACAGATATATCTGCAAGTTTCAACTTTATAGAGCACGGCGTTCCTGAGGCCACTACCTTAATTTGAATAAGGATAGGCTTGCCAACCTATGAATTTGTCTTGTGTACAATTTTTTCTTTTATGGTATAAAACAAAAAGTTGTACTGACTTCTGACAACTTGCCCGGCTTGTTTGGTAGTTCCTCCATCATTCAATTAAATCATGGCTCTGAAGCTGTGAAAATTTTGAACATCAACCCGATTACATTTATATTTCATTTATTTTTACCATGTTCTGTATGACCGGTTGCACTTATTAAAGATGACCATTCTAGATGATGCAATAAATAATTGATTAAAAATAATACTTTAAAAAAGTTTAATTTTGATTTAATTAAGTTGAGGATCAAATACAGACTTCTTAACAAATTTGTATTATTTTTGTTACTAGTATTACAATGTTTGATCATGGTCAAATAACAGTAATAAGCAATGCGAATTTGACCGAACGGATACTGTGACATTAATTGGAACTCGCTATTTCAAATTGCTTATTATTGCAATTTGACCACGTGGTCAAACAATGTAATACTATAGCTTTAGTTACTAATGTCAAATAGTCAAAGGATGAGGGGGTGGGGGGGTCAAATAACGCAATTTTAGCCTTGAAACTACTATTTGTTGCTATGTTCTCTATTTTTAATTCAATCAATCAATCAATGTTTATTAATTTAGTTTATCTCCTTATGTTTAACATCATATAGTTTATGATTTGGAGAACAGATAATTCAATATCTTAACAGCTAAATTAAACCTAGTAAGCACAGCAAAGCAATACATTTATGAAAATTTTAGTTACATAAATTCAAGGAAAAATGTGTACAAAAAACCTTGTGTAGTGGCCTTAAACCTAACTTACTAACTAACTTATATTAAAGAGAAATCAAAAGAAAAAGTAAAATAGTAAATTAAAACTTAATAGTAATATTTGACTCCAAAACATGCCCAGTAGGGGGATATTATAGGAGTGCTAACAATAGTGGATTGTATTTTTAACTCAATTATATTATTATCTCGAATAGTTATTTCTTGAAATTTATCTTAAGGATGTTAATTTTCTAAATTAGATTCCTGCGTCTGTCCCGTTTTTAATCTCCAATAATACGTTCTGATTTTACTAATCCGTGATCTCACGCCATTTTTATCAATGTCCAAAAAAGTGTATTTTTGATTGTTTGTACGATTAATGTAGGTCACTAAAGTTTGTTTCTGATCATAACCAATAAATTTAATCAATACATATATCGTACGAGAAAAATAACACAATTTTAGATTTGTAAATAAAATTATGGTATCAGTCGAGACGATTGCGTTGAAGATTATCACGCGGAAGCTTGGTGTACCAAGGGTGAAACGATAGCGGCAATGATGGGTTAGAAAATGTACTTAATTTTTTGTTAAAAAGTAGCCAAATTATTTCACTATGATTATTACCTACAATATACATATGTAGATGAGAACTATAAGGTCGGATGTCCACTTATTTTTCTGAAATAGAGTTTTAACTAATTACTGATTAAAAACCTTGTGAATTTTGTTATAAAGTAATCTAATCTTACATTACTACTACAATATCTCGACTTCAAAAGTTAGAAATGCACAAGTTTTACTCCAATGTATCAATTTTAGCAAATGCTACATCCAACCCTTAACTTCTTATCTGTGGACATGAGGGTGTTTGCAGTGTTTTTTAAATTATTGTATAATATTATTTTAATTTATCTGCAATGTTTATAAAAATAAAGGTTTTTAATGTCACAACAGACTGTTCGCTATTTTTTTTCAAAGCGAATCTAATCCCTTGGGCACACGGCCATCTAAATCGCTTATTTAATAAAAATTAATTAGACAAATTGTAATTTATTATATCACCCTCACACGTTCCTTCAACTTAATGACGAAGAAGAAAATATGCCGTTTGACAGTTTCTAAATAAAAACTTTATGAAATGTTTTCTTGCCATATTTCTAGCCGAAGAAATTCAGCGCTTGCCTTCCGAGTTTTGTTATGATATTGAAACGATTGACATTTGGTATGTCTTCTTCTTTACGGTGCGTGTTAAAATTGTCCTTGAAATGTTAATCTTTCAATGCCTAATTCAAATTGAAAAATTAATTTTATACCTACGACTAAAATAAGTTACAAATTCAAGTGTTGTAGGCTGAACTGTGTCCTCACCAACCTTTGATGAGCAGGTCACACAGCTTCAACGATAATTAACAAATGAAGATGCGCTGTTTCATTAACGGATAGGTTGCATGTTTTTCCATTTATGGAGGTATCACTCAACTACCTACGTTTATTCGTCTTACCCCATCACAAATGTCGCGGACTAAAACAAGTGTACATATATCTAATGTACATAGAAATTGATAGGTTCCCCAAAAGTTAAAAAAAAAATGAACGATATTGGCCTATGCTTCCTGTTTGCTAAAGTTTGGATTGTAAGTAATACTGTTCAGGAGTTGCCATCTCCGTTTTACAGAATCAAATAGAATTCACTTAAACCTGATTTTTCTGTGCTGTGGTATAGAATTACTTACATTCTATTCCGCCATTGATCATATTCCATATTTATGTTAAACTAAACAATATCAACTACAATTTGAATACAACGTTTTTACGTAGTAAATTGATTAAAATAGCCACGAGAAATCAGAAATTGCCATGAACTTCAAGGGAAAATTACAGTGATAAGATGCTTCACAACAGGCAGTTCCGTTCTTACTTTCACATAAAAAATCATCAATTCATTATCTAATTTAAATAGTAATAAAAAAAAGTCGAAGAAAGATACTGCTCTTATCTGAAAGTATAGTGAGAGTTTATTAATTTAAAAAACTAAAATAACAATTTTTTTTTCATATTTGAGAAGTATGTAAGCCAACGATTGGGAGTTACTATGTAAAGAGATTGGCCATTAGAGATACTAGCGACTAGTAAGGAGGCGTAAATAAACTGATGTTAGTAAAGAACATATGTTAAGTAAGTACGTGTGCTATGCCATTCACAAAAAATGAGATTCGGACATTTCTTTCCAAAAAATAATGAAAAAGTCATGAACTTCTCAAGCGGTCATTTCACTCATTTCCTACAGAAACAATTTCCTTCTTATCTAATCGACGAATCTTGTTGATAGCTTTAGCATCGATTTAACAAATTTCGAAGATAACAACAAATAACTGCATTTATTCAACTAAAGCATAAGATCAGCTCAACAAATTCAATAATAAACTTTTCTGCATTATCTGCATTATTCTAAAAGTACGAATGATGCAAATATGTACACCGAGGTAAATGTGCCATATGCATTTGTTGATAACAAATGCAATTTTTTTATGCATATAGAATATAGAATTTATGCATACAGAATTTCTGTCATGTACGATAAGTACTTAAATCAATAGCCGATGAATTAATAGAAATTTTTCCATCGCTTTCTGTAACAGTCTTTATTGTAGACTAAGGAGGATAAGAAGCATTAAGGTAATTCTTGAAAAAACTGTGGACAGATACGCTCAGATTTTCATGCTATCATGCAAGGCCAAGACGGAGCAATGAACCGCTTCCCTCCCTTCCCACCCTTACCTGTACTCCACTCAAATAGTAAACATTATTAAAATGAGAACAGTATAATTTTCCAACCGAATGTGGCTCAACAGCTACAGCACTATTAAATCAATGTTAACTTCTCCTGGATGGCGTGCATTTTTGCTGGTTAAAATCGGAATCGACGGACCGAAAATATTCGATTGTAAAAAAAATTACCACGATACAATCATTGTTGTCTAGTGGATTTTTAGTGACCTACGACGATCTGAATAGATCACTATGGGCCCTTATGGAGCATAGAGTGCAGGTTGGCTCTGCGATTCACCACTTAAAACTAAGACTTAAACTACAATATTTTCAACAGTTTGTGTCTATTTACACAAAGTGAAATTCATTTCAATTGATAAATTCGAATAAAGTCACCGACAAGTGGAGTATTTCAATGTACAGCTGAAAATGGCTTTGGGAATATAAGAAGATAAAATCGTAGGACTTGTAACTTAAGTTTTGGTTTTCGATCTCTCTCACAGACTTTGAGACCCATTCTTAATTAACTTACATCTAAGATCGCGAACTATTAGATATAGACTTGCAACCTGAAAAACAACAATGTTGAAGAAATTCAAAAAAAAAAAACTCTGAGTAGTTAAAAAAAGCATTCTCAATTATCGAGCTTGAACCTGGGTTTCCATATGCGACAATTTTCTGCGACAGAAATTTTTCGCGACAAAAACGTGTCACACTCTTCACTCGTCTAGAGTTTCCATTTGCGACATTACTTGTGTCACACCTTTGCGTAAATTGGTTGTCAAAAAAAAAAAAAAAAAAAAATGGCTGAAAAAATAACGAAACAGCAAAAAATACTAACAAAAATTGTTAAAATTGCTTCTATTAGTGAAAATAAAAGAAAATTTAAAGCAACAGTGCTGGATATCGAGGATATTTCAGAAAAGAAAAGAGCATTGATCTGAAATTTTCGAGAAACCCTTGCACTGAAATTTTTGTCACAGAAGAAAAGTCGGAGTATCTCCGACTATCGACATGCGACAAAATTTGTCACAGATTTGTAATCTGATTGGATAACTGATCTGTCACACATATTGTCACAGAAAATTGTCGCATATGGAAACCCAGCTTGATGGGTGTTACGATTAAAATTTTTTTTATAGAGTCCTACAAACCTTAATACATTTTATCTATTTACATACCTGCTGTTAACATAATGGGCAAATTGCTATAATATTTAACCGTGTCATAAAACTAAGCCCTATATTAGACTGTTGACACTATGGCAAATATTTCACTATTTTCAATTATTTGTCTATAGTGTTATCACAATTTTTTTGTCAATTTTATCAAATTTTTATTTGACAGTATGACATACAGTCTCAAGCTAGCATTACATTGTTTCACCAAGTGATCAAATTGCAGTAATAAACAATGCGAAATAGCGAATTTAACCTAGCGGACATTGCGAGAATAATTGAAATTCGCTATTTCACATTGTTTATTAATGCAATTTGACCACAATACACTATATACCACACTGTCAAATATTTGACTATTTTCAATAGCAAATGCTGTTTAATATTTGCTACACAAAGTACATTTTGACGGAAAAACTTGGAAAGAACTTTTTGTCAAATGAATGAAACAAAAAGCAAAAAAAAAAAATTAAAACAAAAATATTCCAAACAAATGTTTTCTAAAAACAATCAAAATGCCAAAAAAAATTTGTTCATACAACCTTGCGTGATAGCCTAAGTTGTACAGCAATAGAATTTTTTCCTCGGAAGCATTAGCGCAATACTCGTACATATATGATATGCCAAAAAACGCACTATATGTTGACTGTAATTGGTTTTTGCTGACTCACAAAATTGAATATTTAATAGATAATCATCCATCAACAACATCATCTCCAGACGTTCAAAGGGTATTAAATAGATTTCTTCGGAAAACTCACTTAGTCAACTCGTGCTTTACTTTCTTATCACTAGAATTCTGGTAGTTCCGAATCATTAAGAACTTATGCATTAATTTGTTTATGCGAATATGCGCCTATGAATTTTTTAGGACATTCCGGATTTACTTAGTCTGGTATTAACCAGTGATGTCGACTGTTTACGAAGTTGGTTAATTTTTTCGTTGGATGTTTGTGATACCATCAAGTATATTTTAAATTTCTAATCGAATTAATAACAAGATTTTTTTTAATAATTCTTGAGGAATTCAATTTTTCGAGCGTGAGGATCTCCACAGCAAACATTTTAGCATATCTACATACATAGGTTGAAAAACATAAAAAAATACCAAAAAAAAAAAAAATTGAAATGGGTGTTTTTCAGACAAATTTACCCGTCGAGTATAAGTTACATTTAGTTATGCGTTTGTAATTACACCATTTCGAAGGGGTTTGAACCCCCAAAACCCTCCCCTGCGTTCGCACCTGTTTCTCTAGATGTTCAAATACATTAAGCGTATTCTACGATTCTTTTAAATGATTTATAAATGATTCACTTAATGTTCACAAAGATCAGTGTATAACGTCTTATACGCATTCTTTTTCTTTTAATACATATGTATATCTTCCATCGGATTTGGGACATAGTGGTTCTCCAGAAATAGGCCCAATGAAGAATGGATATAAAAGGATAGTAGAAATAGTATTTCTTGGAATATTGTAGGTAACTTAGGAAAACTGGGTGTAAAGGAAAGTGAGGTTCGAACCCAGAGAAGTTTGATGCACAAGGACGCTCATACTCTACGCTACCAAGGTTACATGAGCTTAGCCGTGTAATAATGATTCATAAATGAATTCTGTACAGCTAAAGAGTCAATATTGAGTCGCAGCTGAACTCCCTTTCGAGAGGTTTATTCGTTATGGCGAATCACTTTCGAATCATTTTCGAATAAAAATATTTGGCAACTCGCGATGAATTGGTTGTACTCGTAGTTCGTACATGAGAGGAAGACTTTTTTCGTTTTTGGTTTGCAGATGTGACTATCGTTAAGGCAAGGATTTCTGGAATCTTTTGTTGACCTAGATTACTTACGATCGCATTAATTTTTAAACAATTGTAGGTATCTATCAAAGGCTTGACCTACCCATGATAAAATTTAATCAAACTACATACTATTCGAAAACGTTATTCTTATTGTAATTAATATCATTTTAGTGAGATATGGTAAGGTGATTTTACGAACGTTAAATTTGATCTTTTGAATGTTTATGCTTATGTGAGCAATACATGCTCTGAACGATGGGAGCAGTCACATCCAAATACCATATAAAATCCAGGTATTCAAAGAACTGTTCAACGCAAAATTCGTAGTTTAGAGTTAATAGTAAGGCCAAGTTTATAAGTATAATATATCGGTGTGGTAGCGTGACCCACGCTATCACACCTGTGATAGGGAGATATGAAATCCTCATTAAATCACCTGTGTCTACTTATTGCAAGATTAACAAAGAAATCGCAAGATAATTTGTTTTTAATTTTTCTCTATATTTAGACAGTATTTTGTTTACCTTTTCAATCTTGTTTATTGCGATTCAAACATGACAATAGAAATAATGTTAATTCAGTTATATAAAAAAAAAAAAAAAACCAACGAGTCTGTTGATGTTTTGACGAGACTAATTAATTTTGATAAGGTTAACCACATCGTAGAAAAATCTAGATAAGATGGACCAGTTAGTCAAAATTTATTTATTTTAATCTTCATCCCTGTAAAATTATCTTCCCACGTAATTACCATATTAAACAAATTTATTTTCACTTCATTTAAAATGAACCTATGAACTGAACTCTTTGCCAAACAACTCAATCTTCCTTTATTCTTGGACTAGTCCACTTTACTACGCTTTGGTTGATACGTTTGCAGTTTTTAGATGTGTTGATACCCGCAACAGGACTGAACGCTGATTACTTATCGATAAATCCCTTTTATTCAACATCACTTCCGCCTATACGATCTAACTTCAGAGATATTCTTAACTCCTTTTAACCTCTTTTGGGGTTGAAAAATGAAAAATTTAAATTTTATATAGATACTCGTATCATCCGATTTATTGAGAAAATTACTTAAAAACATTTATCCTCTTTCCGCTCTCTTGGGGTTGAATATCGGAAAATAGTGAAATCAAATTTAAGACGTTCGTTTAAGCTAATTAGATACCTCAATCTGCCTGAAATAAATATATTGAAACATTCATTAAATAATAAATACTTAGCCACCTTTTTATGGGGATTTGAGTTGAATATCGAAAAATCCCCACTTCTAAGTACGCTGCTGGAGAAGGGAAAGATATTTGTGAAAACAAGTTTAAGCCCTTTTCAACTCATTTGGGGTAAACATTGAAAAATCGTGAAAATGCTTTTTAGGCATTTCAAGTATAATAGTAAATAAAAGTTTAAATCAATACTTGAATTAGTAAAGATAAGCTTGACCCCTTTAAAGGTAAAATAAAAAATCCCGGAACCGCTTTTTTGGCGTTTATATATGTAACCTAACCTAAATAAAAGCAAACTAATATAGGTATATAGTTCACTGGTTTTTAGAAATATTGAGGAGTTCGGGAAAACATATTTAATCCTCATTTATTATTATTTCTTAAAATCCTCATTCAACCTCTTATGGGCTTAGGTTTAGGTAAACCTCTTATTAGCTTAATAAAGAAAAAATCTGCAAACGTAGTTTAGGCATTTGTTAGTAAGTATCCTACATAATTAAAAATCAGTTCGATATCTGTATGGTACCCTTTTAGAAAAATGAAATTTTAATTTTATCCTTTTAATCCACTAACAATGCGTCTATACTGGCAATTTATCTGGCAATGAAAAGGGAAATATTTCCATTGCAATAAAGGTTAAAAATAGTATTTAAGTGGACATTTGATTGCCCGACAATGTTCATTTGAGTGAGTGAATTCGAAGAGTAAAGTTCTGAAGCAAAGCTAAATGCCGTACATTGAATAAAAAAAAAACTGTTAATAAGTTTCATAGTTTTCTCTTTAGTCAACTTATTTTCAGCCATTTCGCAAAACCAAAAAACCAAAAAAAAAAATAGTCGGACATGTTGACAAGCGACGCTAACTTATGTCAAACGATGCGCTTTCTGTCAATATTGCTTTCAAAATTGGCATGGCAATGTTAAGAGCAATATTGAAATATGCATTTCATGCGTTTACACTGTCAATTTGTGTATGAGTTTGTGCTGTTGTCATTGCGATTGCCAGATAAATTGCCAGTGTAGACACATGATTGGGGATGCAATTTGAAAAAATTGCTGGTACTACTGGCAAAATTTCATTGATCCTAAGTACTGCGGTTTCGGCTGGTCTTTACTATTATTCATATGATCCGTATATAGATATTGTGCGAACTATTCCAGACATGGGACGTGACATGTACAGGTGGAATTAGAGCACAAGTTCCTGTCTTATTTTGCCTTAGAAATGGAAATATTAAGTAGAATCGCAACAGAGCTCTGAATTTATCGAACTAACAAAGTTGTTGTTACTACTTCACTTTGAGCAATCTGTGATCTATGAAATTCGATCGACTCTTTGAAATCAAAGTCTATCTGATTGAGTGAATAGCGGAAAAAGCCTTATTGACATGGAAACATCCATCTCGAGGGAAAGAACAAATTTTTTTTGTTGATAAAGCTGCCTTTCTTTTGAACTTTGTATGAACTGATAGTGATAGCAAAATTATGCAGAAGGTTCCTAAATGACACACTGATTTTTGATCGTAACATGAAAGAGATACGTGACATATGTGGATGTACTCGTATAGAGGAACAAAAATGATCATGGCATTGCTGTGCGCTCTATAAATTTTATTCGAAAAGTCTGGCTCGAGTCTCCATTATCAGTTAATGGAATAAACAATTTTTTTCTTTGACTTACAGGAATCATTTGTAGTATATTCTTAGTGCTAGGTAACCAAATAAATATATAACTTTAGATACTCAATAAGAGCATTAAAACTGTCTTCGATTTACCTCACCTGACTCCATCAGTAGAGCTATAGGAACTTACGGGGTTGCATAACATCAAGTAATTATAGCCATTGCAAGAGCCAAATTGATCTATAACTCCCTACACTGCAATTCAAAAACATCACTTTCGATAAGACTTAATAGTGAACTCCATCACTATCCGACTAGAAATGCCGGGAACAAACCAAGTACGAGATGACCCAATATATGGAGTAGTTTTATTTTTTAACGCAATTCCGGATTTGATCAAAACTGCGGAAGCCACCACGAAGTTTACTAAGATGCCGAAAAACTACTTAAAGAGGCCAGTGTTGCCAACTGATTTTTGGTTAAGTTAGTAGACTTTTTGCAGAAAAGTAAGAAGAAAAACAAAATTGATAAGTAGATAAAGTAATAAGTATTTTTATTAATTAAATTTTGATAGATACTAGGTATGTAATAAATACATAGTAGAAAAATAAAATTCGAGCTATTATATAAATAAAAAACATTTTAAAAAATGTAGAAAAAGGTGTCGGGTCCAACAAAAAGTAATGATATTCACAGAGTCAGTTTCCTTTCAATTAATATTTCCACTTACACTGGTATACAAATTTGTGAGATTAATTTTTCCAAGAAACTCGACAATCGCTCGGAGAAATATATCATTTCTTTTTGTTTTTATTTACCATGCTTCAAGATACTTTTGAATGTAACGAGATGGTTCCGTAAGTAAACTCATACTAAAACAGTATTCTTGTCCTCCCCCCCCCCCCCCCATTCAACCCTTACACTTTTCTGCACTCGCTCGAGAGCTAGTGTAAAAAAGTGTAAAAAGTGCAGGCAAAAAGAGCAAACCTATTATTTCATCGTCTTCATCAAAAAGAAACCGATTTGAAATGAATTAACTAAAACCAAATTTAAATTAATTTACATATAAAATTACATTTGTCCTTGGCAATCGAACAATGTCTTAGATACCTTCGTGCCATAGGCTCTAAATCCCTATTCCAGTGCTGAATTTGAGGAAAAACCAAAAACAGGAATTATTTTGAAAACAATATTCCACAAATACCAAGAGTAACATATTTGCAATCTTGTAACGAACAGTAAACTTGTTTCGAATTCCGTTGTGACCATTGATCAGCATCGATTTTCTTCGATTATTCATTCTCATGCGAGTGTACTTGAGACAATTTTTTGTCCCTGGATTTAGCTATCGAGGAAATAGTTTTTCAAAACCAAATTACATCAAATGCTGCATAGAGAAACACACATTTCAACTTACATTGTAACAAAACGAATGTAGACCACCATCCTCGCACGTATTATTTAAGCAAAGATCACTTAATTCTTTTCGAATTAAAACAAATTGATATCCTTCCAGATTTCGAATGACACTTAACAATAATATTGTTACTTGAAAAATTGTGGACATTTTTGAATTTTTTATGAATAGATTTTCAATTGACTTTTGAAAAATGACGTTGACGTATTTTCTGCATAAGTCTTAACAAATGTGATTTTGAGGTAAGCTTAAAGCTTAATAGTCGGATGAACTGAATTTACATTAAAATTATCGAGTTTTTTCCCAGTTTTTTGATGTATTTTCGTGAAACTGTATGGCAAGCTTTTAGAAAGCTCTCATGTACACAGAATTCAGATAAAACCCCCGTGTCCGTGTGAGATCCGTACAGTAAAGGTACGTAGTCGGTGCTGAAGGTTTTGAACCCGACAAGCACTTTCGACCGAACGTCCTGATTATACACGAAAAGTAAAAACTTTTGTTTTATTAGACGTTAACTAATATATTTAGCGAAATCCCTTAAAATATGTACATATACACAAAAAGTCCTACGGGTAAAAGCTATACTTTTATGTAAATGATATTGTTGTATTGGTGGCACTTTGGATCGAAACGATTGGAGGCGACGGTTTCAGGAAGCCAGTGCCCAACTTATTATTTTGCTTGAATTTGTTTGACTTTGAAATTTTAAGGATTGCCTTGGCTTGTAAACATTTTTTGATGGCCTTTTTTCAATTAAATTCCTCAGATTGGGTGAAAAACACATTCGATATTTGCAGAATTTCAAGTTATTACATTCAAAATTACATAAAGTTATAAAGGCCTTCTGATCACCTATCTGGACAGAGGAAAGATCTTGTCAAAACACTTGTACCTCTTTTTCTACATTAAAATTATTTTTTTCAAATAATTATTTAACAGTCTAAATTCATCATCAAGATTTTGTAATTTATTATCTTGGTAAAAATGCTTTATCATGCACAAGTTTTGTAAGAGGTTATTCATATTTTTAAATTACTGTATTTATAAACTGTGATATGTTTAAGTATGTGGTCAAATCTGGGCATGATTAACTGAAAAGGAGTAATCATGTCATATACTCAATTTCTTTTCACCCTTGTTTCTTTATTCACTTGTTGTTAGCTACTTTTTATTATTTTTACCTCTTTTTTATTTATCGTTTTTTACTGTATTATGTTATTTCAATTTGTTTATATTTAGGTTTTTCTTATATCTTCTTTTATTATTCATTTGAGTTATTTCTTTTATTTTGGCACCTTTTATGAATTATTTATGCCGAACATAATTATTTGTATTTAATGCGCGCTTGGAGGCCGCTGTATATAACCACCATATTAGAGGCATTAACATAAGATACAATCCTCAAAATTAATATCAAAATCAGATAAGAGCTTTAAATAATAATCTTCCAATTCTGTGTTCTTGTGGCTAGTATTTTCCAAAAATTTTAGAACATTATACATGAATAAAAACTGTTGACCCCAAAAGGCGTGCGCCCAGTAGTGTGATTTTGTACAAGGCGAGTAGCTGGTCTTTCGCCTATTATTTTGTCGCCTAAGGTGCTCAAAATCCCATTTGTCAATTTCGGTTTTTGGATGATATTTTGGGCGACTCGCCTTGTACCCACTACTGGGCTAAAGTCCATTTAGCCCTGTGATTAGGGTGGCCCTGCTAGTTCTAGCACTCGCTCGGCTGCGACGGTGTGATGTTTGCACCGTAGTCATCCTCTACATAATGGTATAAACACAATTGAGACGAACTTCGCCACTGATCGAGTATTACGCTCACTTAGCACTCTAGGTCGCCCAGATCTTGGCTTATTATCGATACTGCCAGTAAATTAAAATTTTTTTTTACAATGCTTTGGACGGTTGGACGACTCACTTTAACTATTCCGGCGATTTCGCCCAAAGATTTTTCTTCCTGTCGCAATCTAACAACTAAAAGGCGTATATCCTTCGAAATTCCTTTTCTAGAGCTCATTTTTCCACTATTTCAATGCAATCGCTTATCGAAACTAACTCAAAACAAATATAGTGAAATACAAAAAAGCAATACAATCAACAGTTTTCAAATTTCGGAGAAATGACAGTTAAGAAAATGCGATTCGTTGAATTTATTTTGCTGTATGTAGACTTTTGTGGTGTGCTCATCGCTCCTTTTTTCGTTTTTCTAAAGAAATAACGGATTCTTTTGGTATTTTTAGTTACTTTATTGTTTGTTTCATATTATTGCATATTCTAGCTGTTTTGATTTGAATCTAGTGTTTGTTGTTTTCTTTATATAACATAATTATGCGATGTATGTAGACTTTTGTGACTGAGTGTATGTAGGTGTTCAATCCGGATACGTTCATATACTTTTGGGCGAACTTTGTGAGAATCGGATACCGATATTGATCAGACAGTCGCTGTACTGTAACATGAACCAATTGAGGAAAAAGATGAATGAATTGTTAATGGAGTTGAGGACGATAAGCTGTTCAGTTCACCCGCAACCCAGAAGTCTCATAAAACGCACGGTGATGAATAAATTAATTTCTGCTGTCCACATCATCCGTTAGGTGGGTAGACCGTTTCTAAAGGTCGGCAGTAAATCAAGCGATACTTTTTAATCACGTGGTTCACGAGATGTATTTTCACCCCTTGTCCGGCACTAAAGTGTAAACTACTCCTGGGTAAAAAGCACAAAGCTATTGCCAACAATTGCATCAACACCGCAAGTTTACAACTTGACGTGAATCAAATTTGTCGTCTGTGAGCCGCTTCAATGTTTATCTAATAGTATCGAGAACAGCTTTGTAATGAACAAGGAAAATTTACAGTTTAATACTTTTCTAAATGGCGTGGACTGTCGAAATCAGGCCAGGACCTGCAGGATACATTTTGGTGCGTTTTTTTTCAACTGGATTAGATCAAGTTGAAAGAAACGATGTGAATCATCCAAACAGCTAATTTAGCAGGGTTAACAATCCGGTTGGTAAATGCCTCGGATAAACTGTCAGCTGCCCTGTCGGCAAAGTTTCGGTCATATAAACAAATACTTTTTCAATAATTTTGCACATTCTGTCTCTATCTTACACATTGACTTGCATTTACAAAATGTAATGAGTTACCAGGATTTTTCGATGAGCATATTCTGCCTGTTGGGTGCAAATACCTGCTACAAATTGAATTTAGTGCTAAATCGCGTGGCGCCATCTGTGAAAATGCTAAATTAGTTGACATATAAATAAGCATTAAAAGCACAAAATTGATCCATCAATGATCCCATTTTGATTTTGGATCATCTATTTGTTATTGTTTTCAATGTAAAACGAATGATCTTGATCTTGATCCAGTTGAAAAAAAACACAGCTATTGATTGAAATCATCTCGGTGCAGCGACCGTGTTCTCTAATTTTTGGATCTAAGAAATGATCTGCAATCTGCGTCAACTGTGTCCTCCTATTTTTCCAACCACTCAGTATACGTTTAGGAATTCTTCCGTCCTCTATCCGCTCCACATGACCCATTGTAGCTTACGAAATATTATAAAAGTCGATGTGTCTGGGTCGTTGCATACCTAGATGTTATACAACTCGTTGTTGTACCGGATACGCCATTCAGTGCTTTCTCATACTGGTCCCAAAATTCTTCGGAGAACTCGTCGTTGAAATGCGTCTATTGATTTTTCAGATGCTTGAGTGAGCGTCCCTAGAAATCAACAAGAAGTATTTTATTTTTCTTCAACAAAGATGTGATTCACAGTCGAATATTAACATCAAAAACCAAGAGGCTGGTTTCTTTGAGCGTGCTTTTTTTTAGATTAGCGGATCATTAACGGAACCTTTTTTGCGCTGTTTCCGGTTGAGCACCTGACGCAACGGTTGACAATCGACACTAATTCTGTCGTCCATCTACATGCGATTTACACAACCAAAGCTCTCATCATAGACTCAAACCGCCCGAAAAACTGGTCGAAAATTTCGCGCAGTCTCACAGTATACACAAAACGTTTGACGTCACAGGTGAAATTAAGATGGGCGCCGTGAACGGGAGGTGTCTACGTCGGTCTCTCGTCTTTTGCGCAATTTTTCTATGAAAATTGGCCACGAAGCGTTCGAAAATATTCACTCGAACTGAATTTTGCATCGCGATCGCGTGACAAGTGACGAAATTGTTCGATCGGGTCCATTGAACGCCGGAAAAGTGTGAAAAAAGCGAAAGGTGCTCTAGTGAAATTTTTTTTCTTTTCTTGTATTTGCGGTGACATTTCTCTCGGTGTGTGTTGGTTGGCTTTTCTGTTCGTTGTCGGTGCGAAGAAGGCGATTGCGCCACATAAAACTCCTCGCAAGGCAACAGTCCGTGTGATCCCGTCTCGAGAAGGACCGAATCGAACGTTTCCCCCTGACAGGAACGTGAGAAAAATCGACTAAAATCCGTGAAGTGGTGGTGGCCAACAGGTTGAGTGAAAAAAGTGCTCGCAAGAAAGAACCACGGCTCGAAAAATCACACGAAAAAAACACCGTAAAAATCGCGGAAATGTTGGCGTGAAGAAGTCTTCGTGAACGGTGTGTCCGCCCGCCTGGTGCTTTGTTTTCCCAGAAGAAAAAAAAGTTAGTGTTGTGTTTTTGTTGTTGTTGTTTTTCTGATAGCACGGCCAACTGGGTCGCCCCGGGGTCTGCTTTCCTTGAGCCCGCTTCGAGTGTGTTTCGGTTCCGCGCAACGGCGGATTTTTTTTTGTCCTCATCCTCTGGCTTCGATGCGGATAATTCTCGTGTGTCGCTACGCAAAAGGGATGCCCGCAAACACGCCGTAGTGATCTCATCATCGTAGTAACGGAACAACAGCAGCAAAGTGTTGACGTCCCGAGCGACTGACCAGACAACAAAATTCCACAAGGTGAGCACTGAATGTCTGGCTGGGGTCTTCAGGTGATCGTCGGACGTCTCGTTGTGGTCGAGCGTCCGTCCATCACCTGCCAAATGCGGTCGTATCATTCGTAGCCTCTGGCTTCTTTATCGTCTTGCTAATGCGGGGGACCTCCACTCCACCCGGTTACGACGTCATCTTCACCAATCGATCGATTGCCATTCTCCCGTATCGTAAGGACTAACACGTCGCGGTGGAATGTGGCCCTGGACCATTTGCAGGATGGCCAAATTGACGTGAAGGCTGGTAGATGGCCTTCAGCCGAGCGGTCTTCTGTCTCGTAAGCGGGGGTGGGTCTTGGCTGGGTTGAGATGGAGTGTGGTAGGTTTTATTTCGGGATACTGGTCTTATGTTGTTTTTCTCTACGCTTTACTCGGACTCGCATCGATTTTCTGCTGAAGTTACGAGCTGTTTTCCCTTTTAAAAGCGCAAGACATTCGATTGCTGTAGAACAGCTTAGAGTTTTCTTGATGTCTTCTCGGTACGTTTTTCAATTCCGATAAAAATTTTAATGGAACAAGTTTATTGTCTATTTCCAGGGCGAATTTAGAACAGAAGCGTGTTCAAAGTTTTTAATTTTGCAAGAGAGCGACCGAAGAGGAGTGGCACCAGTCTCGAGTTACAAGACTGAAATGATTTGGTAGTAGAGTGATTAAGCTACGAATTCTGACTGGAAGTTTTATGTCTGTAAACAAGGAAGTTGGGCGCCCATGAAACGTTACTTCCTACCCGTTACTAGAGGCGTCTCCAGAGGAGCAATGTGGATAGGTTTTGCTACCATCAGATTACACTGGTACTTCTATTGCCTAACGACTCAAAAGCAATCCATTTTCGGAGAATATTGCGCCGACCTGGTACGCACGTTAAACTCTAACAATAAATTAATGTGCAAGGAAACATTCGCCTTCGAGTCAGGTGCTTACAATGATCCAGAAGACATCTATCAGGTCCGGTATGAGCTTTAGAATGGTACTACTTTGGTCACCATTGCTTTTCGGCAAGCCGTGATGGCTATTATGTCACCAGGTTTCAACGAGGAAGTTGCAGGCGCGCTCCTTCACGCTTCCTAAAACCTGTTTCATATCTTGCAAGATTCAAATTAAGACTTAGTAAAGATTCATGACCTTTTCATTCTCTGGAATCAAGTCAAGGTGCTGCTTCTTCAATTTCTCCAAGCCGTTCCCGTGAAAAAGTCTACATCTTGGCTAAGTCCTGACAAAGTGCTGGTCAAATTAAAAGGGGAAGGATAATTTTGAAGAAAAAAAAATGTAAAAAATAAAAAAAGCCTAATACTTATAGCTAAAATAATAGCTACGCTTAATGTCCGGACTAAGTATAGGATCTACCAATAGGGACGATAGAATTTTTATAGCTTACTAGCCGCGTACCGCAGCTGCGCTCTCATTGTTCCATCGCCCCTGTTACTCCCGTTTCGGGTACACTTTCTCAGCTCAAGAAACTGGAGACATAAATGCCATTTTTCATGTTTTATTTTGCATTTTTCTCCATCCCCCATCCACCATCCACCATTCTCTATCCACCATCCTCCATCCACCATCCTCCATTCTCTATCCGCCATCCTCCACACTTCATTTATTCAAATGTTGAAATAGCTCGCGGACCACCAATTTCGGGAATATATAATTATATTCACGACCTGTCCGGTAGTCTCGAGAATGTCCATGCAAAATTTGGAAGAAAACGGTTCACAGGTGTAGATTTTCATCGCGCTCGACCCAAAAACTGAGTTATTTTTATATATTACTAGCCGCGTACCGCGAATACGTTCGCTACGCTCACGGTGTTCTATCGCCCCTGTTACTCCCGTCTCTACTGTTGATCCATTAGTCCTGTTTCTCCATCCTCTATCCCCCATCCTCCATCTTCCGTCCTAAATCCACCATCCCCTATCCTCCATCTTCCATTTTCCATCTTCTATCCACCATCCCCCATCCATAATCTTCCATTTTCCATCCTCTATCCACCATCCCCCATCCTTCATCCTCTATCCATCATCTAACATCCTCCATCTACAATCCTCCATCCTCAACCCTTCATCCACCATTCTCCATTCTCTATCCACCAACCTCCATCTTCTATCCACCATCCTCCATCTACAATCCCCATCCCCCATTCTCCATCCTCCATTCTTTATCCACCATCCACTTTCCACCAACCTCTATCTACCATCCACCATCTTCCATCCCCCGTCATCTAACATCCTCCATCTACAATCTCCATCCCCCATCCACCATCCTCCATCTACAATCTCCATCCCCCATCCACCATCCTCCATCCACCATCCTCCATTCTCTATCCACCATCCTCCATACTTCATCCACCATCCTCTATCCACCGTCCTTCATCTACCATCAACCAACCTCCATCATCCATCCTCTATCCAGCATCCTTCATCTTCCACCTACTATCCTCTTTCCACCATCCATAGTCCAATTTTACCATTTAGTATAGGAACGCGTAACTAATACACCGAAAACGAACAATCTGGCGCTAAATCATACGGAAAAGACTGAAATTTTGAAATAACTCGCGAACCACCAACTGGTAAATGTTTTTTTTAACGCACGAACCATCGCGGGCGTACCCTCAAGAAACCACCGAAATTTCATCGCAATCATATGAGTGGTTTAGGAGGCTATACGGGACAAATAAACAAACAAACATTTTTCCATTATTTTTTATATATATATAGATTAGAAGAAGATTAGAAGATGACGGCCATATTTAAATTTTCAAATTTGATAGCTGCTGTCAGTTGTCATCAGTAAGGCTTGCCATTTCATCATGAATCGATTCACGTTGCCCCAGCGTTTGGAAATTATTCAAATATTCTATCTAAGTTCGAGAAGTTTTGTTGCTACTCAAAGAGCATTTCGTGCAAAATATGTTGCGTCATTCTGCTCCTTCTGAATTCGCTATTCGTCATATAATTCAAAAGTTGGAGACTGAATTTGCTCTACACGATAGTAAGCGACCGACACGACTTCGTAGCGCTCAACAAGACGGTGCAACTTGCCATACAGCGACCGTTGCGATGGAGTTATTGCGTAAACAATTTGGTAAATCGGTTATTTCACAAAATGGTCCTTACAACTGGCAACCAAGATCTTGTGATTTAACACCACTAGACTATTCTCTGTGGGGCTATGTTAAATCGCAGGTTTACACCTACAAACTCAGGATGGGCTCGAAGCCAACATTGGCAGCTCCATAGCGGCCATACCATCCGAAATGCTGCACAGAGTCGTTGAAAATTTCCGTCACCATCAGTGCAAGAAAAGTCGTGGTGGTCATTCAAACAACATTATGCTTAAATCATAAATGGCATAACACGTACCATCTAATAAAACCATTCCACAAACTTTTTTGATCAAATCTACTGTGTTTTATTTCAATTTTAAATCCTATCGTTCTTATTGGTAGACCCTATATATGGTCCATTTTTCTCCGATCCGGCGAATCGTTGGCATACTCTGGTTTTTTTTTCCGCATAACCATTTTTCAGAGTCATTAAGTTGACGCACTAAAATCTCATATATTTCTTTGGGACATTGTTTCCATTCTTTCCGGAAGGCGTGGCCTATTTTTTCCGGACCGGAAAAAAACTGACCATGTAGTCAGGGCCTAAATATGTACACTTCATTGGCAATTAGAAAATTATTCATTAGCGCAATAGGCTTTCGAAATTAGTAGACTGAAATATTAGCCACTATTTTGAAGATCGGTTGTACTATTTTTGGCATACTTAGGAACTTGCGACAAGAATCAGCAGAAATTGCATTCCAACATGCGTGTCTTATGTTTCTTCCTTACTTGTGCCATGCAGTCTCGCCAGATACTTTAAGCTCATAACAGGGGGTTTCGAGTGGTTAAGGATCAGGATAGAACTCCACTGATTATGAATGATGGAGTCAGGCTTTGACTAGCTATTCACATATGTGAATTACATAATCAAGTCGGGGGAGAATATGGGTTCCGTAAGTAAGTAATGGCCAAATCAGTAAACAAATGACAGCCCTGTGTTTTAGATGCATTGAATTCGACTCGATTCACGGTACTTGTCACAGTTAAGAATCTTGCTAATACCTATTAGATTTTCAAGGAAGCAGATTGCGCTTCTTCAGTGATTAATTAGAAGAACAAAAAAAAAAAAACTGAGAACTGAGGAAGGCAGAATTTGGATTAGGAAGAGTGGAGCGGGTTCGAAGGTTCCTAATCCTCAGTGCATAATAGGTACTTTTACTTTATTATTTATAATACAGTATTGTTATTGATTTTCAAAAAAAAAAAATTTGCTGCCCTCAAAGTTTTTTGTGTACATTTCATGACTAGTAGACACGAAAAAAGCAATAAAAATTTTCACTCCGTCTGTCCGCCGTACGCCGTACGTCGACCGCCCAAAATCCTTTGAAGGCTCGTAGCTCTCAAACCAGTGGAGCTATTAAATTAAAATTTGTTCTAGGAATAGACTGAGTAGACCCCTTCAATTGACATTATTTTCAGGGGAGGAGGTGTGAGGGGGAAGGTGGGGGCAAGCGTTTTAGATGAAAAATTTTGGTTTCTAGATCTCAGCAACCGCTTATGTTAGGAGACTGAAACTTGGAGTTTCTTTAAAGCTTTGGTAGTGGACCCATTTGCCAAAAAATTGATGATATGGGTGAAGGGGTGTGGGAGTGGGGGGGGGGGAAGCAATGCGTCCGAAACGCAAAAAAGTCGAGATCAACACATTCTAAAATCCATATCTCCTAAACTGTTAATAGCAAGCAATTAAAACTTAACAAATATCTGTAGTTATACTAGGAGAGTAGATTGGAACAAAATTTTTGGGTTGGGGTAGTGGCGTACGGGGGTGGGGGTTGAAATACTTAACATTACGATATCTCTCAAACCAATGGCACCAGAAAAACAAAATTCGGTTTGGATATAAAGCTTGATAAATAAAGATTGCTCAAAGTAAAATCTTTGAAGGCGGCGGGAGAGTACGTAAGTGGAGGGGATAAGAATTTTTCAAATATAACACGTTTCATATCTCAATAACAGTGTAAGATGGATGCTTCAAATTTTTACCAGAAGTAGGCCTAATAGAACCCTAGTAGGCAAAAAAAGTTTGAGGGTGAGGGTGGGGAAGGGTGAGAAAGAAAAAGTTCCGATGCTTATATCTTAAGAATCTATAATGATAGGAAGCTGAAACTTGGTATTTAGATAGAACTATAGTAGTGACATGGTGGAAAAATAAATTTTTTTTTTAGGGGTAGTATGGTACGGTGGTGGGGGGTGTTTTTCCTAACTTTAGAACGGCTTATGCTAGAAAGTTGAAACTCGGTACGTATATGTAAATTAACTAGAAAAGTAATTCTGATAAAAAAAAAATCGAATCTTCATTGGCGTTCAGAAGTGGGGGCAAAAAAAAATATCAGTTAATATAAAATGCATATATTTTCACGATTTTCGTCATATCTACTAGGTCTTTCGAAATATTGAATTCATTTTTATTCTACGGATTCTTCATATGAATACCTAGAATGTGTTTTCAAGATTTTTTGAGATTCGACCCCTAAGAGGGTGTGAAGTGTTTGTATAATTTTTCATGAATTCCACCATGTTTCTCAGGTCTGATCAGATATCGAATATCTTTTCACTTCAGCAGGCTTGTTTAATAATCACCTATTTTTAAGCTTTGTTTTTTTCAACCTCTAGACCGCATCCCGGAATATGACCCAATTATTTAATTCATATGTTACACCCTTTTCTAACCGCTTCCCGAACTTTTTGTTAGGTTTTCAATCACATAGTAACTTACGTTCTGAACTTCTGCCGGAAAAATAATAAAGTTGCGCCCAGACAGTTGGCAGATTTTTTATTTCGGGTCTATGCAGATCATAGTAGTTAAGCATCGGGATTGGGAGTTGTTATTGTGCCTCAACTCTCCATACCAAAGTGTGAAGTGTCATAAAATAATGATCTGTGAAAATAGGGCGCATATATTTTCACGATTTTTGTCATATCCATTATTTCTTCTAAAAATATTAAATTAAGGGGATCATCCCGTGTGCAGGCTTTTTTTTATGCTTTTTTTGGGGATTTGTTTTGGCGAACTTAAGAATGATACAACTGTGAAATTTTTACCACATATTTATGCGCACTTTACAATTTTTTCTGCCCCGAAATCGTCGCTCATTGCTGCGGTACATGGCAACATAGCCACTCATTTTCAAAAATCCTTGTTTTCGGTAGACACGATTGCGACCGTTCTGTTTATCTCAAATAAAAAAATTAAACGACATTTTAATCTATGACGTTTGAACCACAGGAGTTTAGTAAATATAACGGCCTGTTACTTCCGAACGGCTTCGAATATCGTAATATCACTTCATCCACATATTCTTCACTATATTTGGATGTAGTTTATGCAAAAAAAAAAAAAAAAACGATTTTTAGAAACCGTCAAACAGGATGAGTGCGCTAAGTACTAAAAGGTGCTCTGTTACGATCAAATTTTCAAGCAATTGATTGCCCAGCGACTATTTCCAAAATTAGTGGAGCAATTAATGGAGCAATACAGGGCAATATCATGCTAGTTGCGACAAAATTTCGGAAAGGGCAACTTTTTTATAGGTTGCCGGTATTGCTCGCTCTATAGTTGCTATTTCCACTAAGTTGAAAAATTCCGAGCAACTGTCCTCGTTTTTGTGATTCAATTGTCAAGTTTTGTTTTGTGTTTTGCATTTATTTGTCATGTTTTGTGTTAAAATGGCTATAATGGGTATTTCCAAGTTTTATTTTAAGTTTTAGATTTGTTTGTCCAGTTTGCTTTCGAGTTGTTAATAGACTGAATTTGTCGTGTAAGTATGTATGCCCCTACTGCTGAATTGCTAGATATTGGTTCATATGTATATCTCATCACTATTCAGTTACGAGTTGGTGAAGCGTTGATCCACATCGTATGTTGCTATTGTTGCTGTCCGTTGCATCATATTTTCGTGACGTCAAAATTTACCAATATTGCTGCAAATTGACAAATTTTAATCGCTAGTGTAAGAGCACCAAGTTTTCTTCTACGGTTTCTTCAAATAAATGACAAGAAAGTATTTCAGTAATTTTTAAAATCTATTCCTAGCGAGTGCAAAGGGATTACATACATGTTCACGAATTCTGCCATATCCTTTGGGCCTGATTTGATATCGAATAACTTTTTACTTCCACGGGTTCGAGACTGGACCGCCGAGCAAGACAAATCGTCACACCGATCATTGGTTTTTTTTTGTTGAACTCGTACTGTGTGAGCATACTTACTTGATTGTTTTTGTATAACGTAAAGTCCGGGCAAAATTGCTGTCTAACAACAGAAAAATATAAATAAACGGCGAAGCGGCAAAATATAAGTATTTTTAGCAAAATGGCATATCGTTGTTTGTGGTTGGTCTCCTGTTGGTTTCCTTATTTTTTTAGTCCAAGGGTGTGTCTCAGAAGGTGTTACAATTAGGAAGAACATCTTGTCTCGGTTGCTGTCTTCTCGTCCGTTTTCAGGGTTTTATCCTTTTCGGCACTCCAGAGGGAATAAAAGGGTTTTTTATTTTCACGAATTCCGTCATATATCTTAGAAGTTATAAAGCAATGAATTGGTTCTTACTTCCTCGGACTTTCTTTATAATAATCTAACAATTGATTTTCAGAATTTTGGGATATTCAACCCCCAAGTGTTAGGGATTTGCATACGTTTTCACAATTTTCGCCATGTCTGTCTAGTCTGTCTTTCAAATTTGCTCTTACTTCCACTGCGTTTTTATATAATCGCCTACAATGTAATTTAAGATTTTCTTATATTGATATATTGAGGAGATGTAAAGGAGTTCCATACTCTCACGAATTCCAACATATTTCTTAAATGTGATGATATATCGAATTGATTCTTACTTCCTAAGTCTTTCTATAGAATTTCCTAAATGTTAATTTTAGGATTATTGAACATTCAATCCCAAGGTGGCGTAAAAGGGTTTCACAATTTTCGTCATATCTCTTAAGCCTGCTACAGACATAGCACGTTTCGCCTATTTCGCATCTCTCTCTTACATTGAGGCACCTCTATGTGAGAGAAATATGCGAATAACGTGAAATAGGCGAAACGCGCTTAGTCTGTAGCCAGCCGGCTTTAGAATTGATGAGATATGATATTGGTTTTTACTGCCACAGAGTTTTTATTTAATCGACTACAAATTTATTTCAAGATTTTTTGATATTCAACCCCCATGTTGATGTAATGGAGTAAATTCTCATGAATTTCGTCATATCTCTTAGGTCTGATAAGGCAGCAAGTTTATTCTTGCTTCACTCGGCTTTCAGTGCAGTCGCCTAAAAACCAATTTTAGGCGTTTTTGGTATACAACCCTGAAGGAAGTGTAAAGGAGTTTTAAAGGTTTTCACGAAGATATAACGAAATATGAGACGTCTACAGGGGACTTTTTATTCATTCAATCGGTTAAAATCGATATGTTTACTTAAGTATATTCAAACTTTGTAAGAAACCTCCTCTGCATCCCGTAGTATGGTCCAATTACCATACATAGTTCATGTGTTTAATGCAGCAGTGACTTAAACATTCTATCGCAACTCTATTTTAACCGCTTCCCGAACTTCATGCCGAAAAATAATAAAGTTTTGCCCAGAATGTCGGCAGGCTTTTTTATCAGCATTGCATCGGAATTTGTTCGGTACTTACAAGCTAGTTCTGCAGCAATTCTGCGTTTCAGTACAGAAATAGAGATCTAAAAAATGATTCGTTTTAATTGGAAATTTAAAACCGCATCTGGTCTGAATAACACTAAAAATTCACACCGTTTTGGAGGTGATAATTTTAAGCTACTTAGAGCTAAGACTAAATCAAATATTTATAAAAACAAAATTCAATATACAAACTAATGACTCTTGCATTTCAAGGTACTTACCTGTATTCAACAGAAATCGAATGTTGCTTCCACTTGATTTGGAAGAAGTCTCACACTTGTTTTTAAGCTGTTTATAGTACAGGTGGATAGTATAGTATCGTCTTGTATTACGAGGCAGCCCAAATCGGGCGTTGGCCTTGTCGTTGGCATTTCTCTGATCGAATTTCAGTCATTTTGGTCACCTTTCGTTTGGTATTTTCTTCTCTTTTTTTTGGTTTATGTTTTACGCCGTTGTGGGAAAAGGGTTTGAAAGGGAATCGAAGTTAGTATGAGGGAAATTGTAGGAACGTCTCATAATTGGGTGGGATGAGCGACTAGTAACTAGTCCTTTTTTATGGCATTGAAAACTAAGATATAGGATTTCGCTTGTTTCTTGAATTGTTTTGGACAAAGGACTCTGAATTGGAATCCGTAATAAAGACGTAGTCGTGGTCACAGTACATGGTCCACCCAAAGTAAATTCAAAGAGTAAATCAGTAAGGCCAGGTTCGCAACTTGTACATTTTTTCGAGACAAACTTATTCGATTGCGTGCGCTTTAAGTTTTCTTTTCGAAGTAAACATTAACATTACTGTTTATTTTGGGGTGGTAGGGTGAAACAGGTTGTCTAGCCCACCACCCAAGTTCATTCTCGCCATTCGTAGCCATAAATCGCAGTTCTACTGCCAGGTATTTTATCGCAACACCTTTCCCGATTCTCTAAACTACGAAAAACAGCAATGACATCAGAAGTAATAATAATAAATACTTCGTGCAAAAATTCAACTTTAAGTGTAACATTTTAATATCTAATCAGCCCCAAGGTTTCCTTATCGTCTTATTTATCTAATATCACGGCGATAGAAACTTCAATGCGCTTTTGTAGAAGCGTGTATTTGATGATCGTATTGTGCACGTTGTTCTTTAATTGAAAATTAGAATTGTTGATTTTTGAGTCGATATTTAGATGCTAATCAAAAAAAAAAACACTTTGTTCATAACTTTATTTCACTCCTGTTGGGTATTTACATTTCTGTGCAATAATCATGCGATCGTTTTCCAGATACCTACGTACATAAAAATGTTCGTGACTAATGCAATTAAAATAAAGTTCAAAACAAATTTCTTTCTTTAAGACTTTTGAAGTCTTGGAGCGTTCAACTTCTTGCTCACTGTACGCTCTATAGAATTTTTTTGTCAGCGCACTTTCAGTAATTCATTCCAAAGTCGCAGTCATCGAAAATAAATTGATGGATAAATCCGCCACCATGCAAATCATCCACTTATGCAGTTGGGACTGGTAATAAATGAATGCTAAAATGGAACAAATCGGAAACCTTACAACGATCATAACGGAAAACAGTCGTCCTATGATCTGATGTCCTAGGACATGCTGCACATAGCGGAATGTTTTTCTACAGTCAAAAGAGGTTGTTTTACAAATCACTCACATGCGTAATAGCCAACCGCAGCAGTCCTCTATGAGCCCAAATAGTGAGGAAATAACTGCCATCATTAGAAGCCGAAGAAGTATTCGGACTACGAAATGAAGATCTTAAAACGAACTTTGAACTGGTTGCCGATACGAGGAGAGGTTCCCACTCTCACTAAGTAACTCTTGAAAATAGGCTTGCGCATTTTAGTTCACTATAGTCACCGATCATTTGCAGTTTGCGAACTAGTTCGTTCTTTTAGTTCACTAGTTCTCGGGAGTTGAGTGAAAGGTCATGAAGGGAAATAAATGTGAATAGCAGTTGCGGTTCCTGATTCGTTGTTATAGTTCACTACTTCGCGAGAGTGCAATGGAAGATGGTGCAGGCAAATGTGATGACCTGTGTCGAAGTATACGGCAATGCATGAAGGAGTGGTACTCACACCAGACTACTTCATTCATTTTAGTTTCAAAGTGATGACCTAAACAAAAAAAGGTTCTCTGTGCGGAAGAATACAGCAATCCATGGAAATAAACGAACTACGAGCGAGACTCAATGCGAACTGCTTCATACATTTCACTTGAAACTTTACGCCAATGCATGAATACAAACGAACTAGAAGCGGAACTCAATGCGAACTAAGTAGTTCGTTCATTTCACTTATGGGAACGTTCTTCTGAACTAGTTCGTTCGCGAACTACACAAGCCTACTTGAAATGGTATCCTAGAATGAAAGGGAGATGCCGTTCATTAATTTATGATGAAAGGCGACCTTAAGAATGGACTGAAGTAAGTGAACAGAATAAAATAAATAAATAAAATATCTGGTGAGATGTTTAGGGTTTGATCACTTAGGTTGCAAATACACCAGCTGAAATAGGATTCTGAACCAAGGACTCTGATTGTTATTTTCAATTCAAATAAAAGGACGAAGAATCAAAGTGGCATTCAAGTGGTCCAGTCTATAGTGTAGCCAACATGAACCGCGTCAATTCTTGTTGCCACTCCGCCAAGCGGTAGCAACCAGCCATAAACAACGGCGGTTGCAACAACCACTGGAGCATAGTGCCACTAAGCGATGGCGATTATAACCGTCGCAGTAATGATGTCTGCAGCGACATTGTCGTCGTGACATGAAGACAACGACATTGAATATTGTCGTTACAACACATAAGTCTTTCAAATATGGTGACCTCGACAACTCAGCACTAAATCTGATCGGAGAGGACTATTGACCTCTCTCTGGGAAGAAAGTATGAGGAGTTGTTTGTAGCGTAGTCACTTCGGTCACAAACACTCCACCTATAATTTCAAACCTATATTTTTGGTGTCCTCAACTAAACAGATGCAGGTTCAAAACAGCGGGCAGCTAGTTCTCCTGTATGAGGATCCTCTGTAGTACCACTACGATAGACGATAGACGTCATCATTATCAACAATGGCGCGACAGCCCAAATCGGGCCAGGGCAATCTGCGTCAACTGAGTCCTCTTATCTCTTTAGCGGTTTTCCCACCGGTCGTTTGCCCTGAGCTCTACCTATAAGTTCATTAGGGTGTCACAGGTGTGGTATCACAATGGATCAACCGAATGGTCGATGGGAGTTGATCTGTGGCTTGTATGACTTTCACTAATCTAACTTGAGTCAATATTGTTGAAAAAAAAAATGTGTATAAATTTCCACGCTCAATCTATCCTACCAAGTCGAGTGACTAAGTCCTGCTGGCGCTAGATGGCGTTTGAGATGGCTAGGTAGTCTTTTCTTCGGTAGCATTGAGAATTTGAGGTCATTCTGGTATGACAAACTACTTAGTCAGGTTCTGCAGGGAATTGGAGTGTTTCTGAGGGGATGGTATAGCCCACGAGAACCTGAAGGGATCGCAGTGTGCCCGTATGGCGTTTAGTGAGCGCGGTAGTTCTAGCGCTGCGCCTCTTCTTAAACCTTAACCTAAACCCTAAGTCCTGGTGGCAGATATCGGTTCGTGGAGTGCAACACTTTTATTTAATTTTCTGAGAGTGTTTTTGTCCCAGCTCTTTTCGTAACTTCTGAAACTGACAACATTTCTTTCATTATTTTGTATCCTTTTGTTGCTTGTTATTTTTATTATTGTTTTGTATTTGTTATTTTATGTTGCTATATTGGCTTTTTGTTTTGTTTTCATTTTTAGAATCAGCACAGTCCTTCGTAATGTGAACGTCTTATCGAAATTACTAATCGTCAATGTCGACAAATTGGTAAATTATACACGAGAAACGGAAGATTCTTATCGATTTTGTGATACACTAATGTGCTTTTTATAGCTAATACACAAACACACGCCCATAAACACAATGGACATTTCCACAACACCATTAGTACAGACTTCATCAGGTGATTAGAAAGAATATCTTTTTCTTTTAATTTGTAGAATTACTCACAACGATTTTCTTATCATTATTTTATTATTTTTTAAGAATCCTGATTGATATTTAAAATACAAAAAAAGAAACACAGAATTTGAATTGAATTTGAATTGCAGGTTACAGTGGTTTTGAAGCTGACAAAAAAGCCGGCTTCATTTTTATTGTACGGATTGAATTATAATGCAACCGATTCGCTCGGCGTGCATATTATAACAATCGTCGCCCGCGCCATATCGTGAAACCTGTAAAAGTACGCGCGTTGAATCACTTGTCCCAACTGCCAAATAATATTCACAAATAGCAAATTATTTTGTTCGCAACCTTCGATCGTATTGCCTGCGATGTTTCTTGAGTTATCGTGTTAACGGACAGACAAACGGACGGACGTCAAGCGGATTTGGATTTGTTGGCCCCAAATTAGCCAAAAATAATATATAACTTTTTTTCGTCCGAGGCTCGGTTCTTATCGTTTTAAACTTTTCGGGCTGGATTAAACTTATACAGGTACAGGTACTGCTACGATCTGTACGCTGTGAAGGATGTTACTCAAATTTTGTGTACGGTGTGTGTTAGGTAATAGCGTGTAAAAAGCAAAGATTCAATCTTTGTCGATCTTCCGTCAGAGAAACACAGAAACCACGATGAGTGACGTGTATTCGAAACGTTTTGAAACCGTGTTCCTATGCGCGCACCCAAAAGGTCCAAAAATGTCTTATGACTCTTCTGCCAAGTACATATATTAAAAAGTCGAGGGCGTTTGTTACGAAGGGGGTGAATAGGTTCAAAGAGTCAAAAAAATGTCGACGATCTTCCAGATTGTGGTTCAGCAGGAAAAGTGACTAAAAAGAACGAACAACTGATTGTGACATTGTTTTCACGAAATCCTGAATTTTTCTTGCGTCAAGGGCAAGCAAAATTGAAGCAAAAAGAGTTAGACATATCGCACGTTACATTATGTGAACATTTTCGGGCGAATAATTCAAAATGGCGAAGCACATTGAAGAAACCTTTGCTGTTAGAAAAACACACTGCAAAAAGACTTGCCTGGGCACAAGAAAACATAGATCGTGACTAGAGCAATGTAGTTTTTTCTGACGAAGCTTCCGTTTGGAGTTATGTTATCAAACCACGTGTAAGGTGTTCCTCATCAAGCCAATTTGTTCAGTGCATCGTCTAAAACCCAATCGAGGAGCATCTTTGGTGCTGCTTCTCAATGAAGGGTTTTGGCGTGTTGCTGCACCTCTTTACCAACAACCTGAATGCTCCCAAGATGGTCGAAATTTACAAGAAATCCTTGTCACCGACTGCCAGACAACAATTCATCTAAAAAAAAACCAAGAATGGATCTTGCAGGAAAACAATGATCCAAAACACCGGAGCCGACTCTGCACTGAATGGAAACAGGAAAATGGCATCATCACACTCGATTGGACATCACAACCGGCTGTTGCTAATTCCATCGAAAATGTCTGGGCCTACATAAAGCAGAAGATTCGAGCGAAACGTCTCTTCACTTTGAAGCAGCTCTCTGGACAAATTCGACGCGTGAAGGGCAATACCCCAAGAATACTCTGAAAATTTGGTAGAAAGTATGCAGCGGAGATGTCAAGCGATTATTGACGCTGGTGGTGATTGGACCCACTATTAAAGCTATAGCGAATTGCACCGGAACATTTTGAACTAAAAAAAGATTGTCAAATAAATATTTTCTGAATAACGCTGTACACGCTTTTACTTAACACACTGTAAATGCCAAGGAGCTGTGAAGAACCACATGACATGGTTAGGAAGTCATTTCTTCGCCTTCGACCACATCGCGGTCGGTAAGGCATGACAAACTGGTCAGGTTCTGTAGGGACATTGACTGGTTTTGAAGGAAATTAGTTGCCCACGAGGTTTCGAAGGGACCTGTGTTCTTCCTACAACTAAACTGACCTAGCTGATATGACTGTATCCAGCGTAACTACTTCAAATTGTTGAGATCACCACAAAGTTGTATCGACTTCCTATGAAACGTAACCGAAATAACTGCAATTATCGTATTTTCCGTATACGTATTGAGCTAAACATCGAAATATCTACGACTATTTCATTAATCATTCTTTTTGAACTGTAAAGTACGAATGTGTACCGTGAAGTCGGTAACATCTTGCTAGTGAAAGAGCCTTGACTCACCTCGATGAATTTTTTTCCGAGCTTATCTAGGAAAAAAAAACAACATAATGCACCCAATGCCAACGGATTTTTTAATTGAATTTACTGTAAAAAAAAAACACATTGTTACTGGAAATGACCTTGACCATTTTGAAAGAAGTTTTAACAACTGTTTGGAATAATTGTGAGTGTATACCACCAGCTGCTATAACTTATGGTCAGTGTTTGAGACCCAAAAAGTGAATAGAATCTGAACAATTCCGACAATACCTTCAAGAAAAAGAAAGCAATCTTAAGATGTTGAAACGGTTATGATTCCTGCGTAAGTTTTTCAGATTGCGATTTGGCCATATTAAATTCGACTGCGTTTTCATTATTTCAATCGTTTTAAATGGTCGATTTCAGTTAGGAAATAGGAAAATAATTCCAAATCGCATAGAGTTAATTGTGTCTTATTTCTCCAGGGGGTCTGCTGAATTTCTAACTCGAGAATTTCCATTGTTACCTCCGACATATGATGCTTTCTTCTTCTGGTTTTGGTATTTCCTTAGTCGCATCGCGAACTTATCTTCGAAGAAAATCTTAGATTTTCCTTCACCGCCGAGCGCGCTATTGTTGTGCGAGGCTTGTGGCAATCATCGACCTATAAAACTCGCAGCATTGATATAAAATCGGTACACTCTGTGTATTGTCGAGACTCGGCAGGGCCTGTTGTTCAGTTTCCTCTTCCGTATACAGAAATCTTGAGATCCCATTGTTGTGAGTCGTTCATCTTGAAGAAAAACGGAAAATCTTGTTCCATCGCTCTCTACGATGGAACGGTGCTACTACGGTGATATCGCAAAAGAATGGTTTTCCTCTTCAAGAACGCGTCGTTCGTACCGCAATTATGTGAAAAGTCGATGGGTTATGTGTAAAGTTCACACTTGAGGCGATAAGTAGGCAGTTTTATGCTTTTTATCGGAAAGGAAGCTTCAAGTTCATTGTCGCGATAGCGCAAACCTTTGGCAATTCGAAGTAAGTTTTTATTAGTCTGATATGTGTTCTATCGAATTATGTCATCCAGAGGCACAAAGATAACGAATTTTCACATCTTTTTGATATTACAGCGGATTAACCTTGAAGCAAACCGATTACAGTGTGTTTTGGGGCGTGACTGTTTCAATATCGAAAAACAGTAGCGCACGCCTTGTTAATTGAATGGATTCGAGGTTGAGTGCTCCACCATGAATTGGGCAATCAATCTTTTTTGTTTTGAACGATAACTGCAGCCGGATAATTCCACCTACTGGATAAACGCCATAAGTTTTAGTTTTGGATTAGAGCATTTACAAGGTGATCAGCTCTTGAACGGAAAAATTTAATTTGTGACTAGATTCGCATCTTATTCCTATGAAATTGAACTATAAAGGAACATGCTTCGTAATTGTTTTCACCATTCCAATTGAAACACTAGAAATCTATTTGTTTGTTTCTTTTGCAGATCTCTCCAGTAAACTGAACTGATAATTTGCATTTGTTATTAATTTCATGACTCTGCTGTCTGCTATTGTTTTCAAGTCGGCTTTGAAAGAATGAATATTGGATGGCGGGGCTCCCTTGTGGTTTTCAATCTATACTAAGCAGATTATATCTCTACGTACAATGCGGCAGACAATACGGCGTTTCAATGTTTTTATCGGCTGGGTGAAAGTATCTTGAAACGAATAATAATAATTAATTTATTTGGACCTAATTACGATTTGTTTTGTAGTTTTTGGACAATTAAGCTTTGATTTGTTTTGTTGTGCTTTTAGAGATTACGTACCTAGGGTTTGGCATCTGTTGTTATTTTACATCGACGTTTTCGGTTTTTTTTTCTGTAGGTATGTAGGTCGTCGCAATGTTTGTGCAACTATAAAAATGTTGCAATGTTTTCAAGCCGGGCGATTCCTCGCAAAGGACTGGCAATAAATACTATGCTACTATTAGCATCGTACTCACATCGGTCTTGAACACGAAAAACACCGAACATTCGAATACTAGGCTACTGTTTGCATTTCAGTGCCACCTGACATCAAACGCTCCATACAAAAACATTCAATCTGCCTTTAATACTTTGAAGTGCTTCTTGTCGTCTCTAGTATTTATATCACTATTATTCGAATTAACCCAATTATGTGGTCCATATTCACTTTCGTCACCATGTGATTCTAAGGTGATAAGGTGGCCAGAAATCAATTTGGGTTCGTCTATGGTATCACTTGATGATAACAGAGAGAAGTTTATTCAAGTTTCGGTATGTGATTGAGTAATAGAAATTCACTTCAGATTATTTTCTATAATTTACAAATTAATCCAACTATTGAATGAAAAGTAAGAAAAGTTAATTTAGGCGCTATTTGTTGATCTTATCTCAAATAAATTTTTTTGATTTCATCTCGAATTCACTTGGTGAATTCACTAAGAGCTCACAAAAAGAGCGGTCACTGTTATCGATGAAAGTGGTTCTAACTGGAATGTTTTACGCATACACTTTTTAATAGAACTGATCGTCGTCTCACTCTCATAGTATAAAAACTGATCGAGTTTGCAAGCCCGGCTGCTCTTATATACTTATTGCATGTATTGACTCGGGATATTTCCAGCATATTCGTTGGGATGTGTCAAACATGCGGGAAGTGTGTGTTCTAGTTGTACCTATACGGTCGTTGCGTCGTTTTTCTCTATAAAGTGAAGTCGGTTGCGATTTTCATGTCTCAAACTGCCGCCAGGTGGCACCAGTGGCATTGGGTATTGAAGCATAAATACATGATGACTCATGGAGTCATTTCAGTTTTAGACTGCATTGAGATCGGACAGGAAAAAAATGGATTCTAGTCAACTTTCAACGGGTAACTTTCCTTTATGAATTTATACTTGGTAACAGCGCGACGGAGGCAACCGAAAAATATCAACAGAGAACTGACACCGCAAACAAACGAAACACTGCGATATTTGGAAAAATTCTGATCAGGAAATATGACCTTTCAAACTGAGCCACGTGGTAACCCAGGACTTTTGATCGATAAGGACAGCTGAATTTATTAGTAGAATCTGACTCACGCCAAACTGTAAAGGAAATTACAGAGAAATTGGGCGTATACTATTCGACAGTTTTTCGGCACTTGCAACAGCTTGGAAAGAACAAAAAGCTTGATTTAGTGGGTTCTGCATGAGCTTACTGAGCAAAGCATGATGCGTCGACTGGAAATTTTCAAGTTTCCTGCTCTCCCTGAAGATAAGACTATTCGATTACGGTTTGTAAACACATTTATGTACCAACAAAACCTAATCGAATACAGTCACTCCACAATTGTGAATCAAATGGTATAGGGTTTGTACGGTCGCATATAGTTCAGTTTCGTTCGCAAAGCCTATGCTAGCTATCTCGGTCCTTTTTGTATTCAAATGGTAATGGGTTTGTAAAGTTTTTAAGAAAACAAAACCTAATCGAAGAGAGTCCTTCTCGTGACTCAAATGTAAAGGGTTTGTAACTATGTGTCCAGTACCCTGTAGGACTCGTGAATCTGTACCAGAAACCCCATTTGAAAATGACTCTGACTGCATTTGCCAGTGATAATCGATAAATATTGGTTTCACCCATTATTTTTTTATTTGCTCTACATAATGTCTGTTTCGACGGGAAATTTTAACTGAACTCTTTAGACAAATTTTTGACAACATACAAATAAAATTTATTAGGTGTGTTTTTTTCAACTGGATAACGATGAAGATCATTCATTTTACATTGAAAACAACAACAATTGAGGTGATCCAAAATCAAAATGGGAGTATAGTTGGATCGTAAAGCTGCTTCTGAATTCAACAAAATTTTTGCATTTTCACAGTTGTCGCCCTGCAACTCAACTGCAATGGCAGCTGATAATTGACATTTGTCAAACGTCAATAAATATTATCCGTATTTATTAAAGAATATTCGCAAATATATGTACATATTTCAATACATAGTAATTTTAACTACTTACTGGTTCTATTTCGTTAATATCCATTATGTTCACTATTGTATTTGCCAAGAAAATATTAATAAATATTTGACAGACCACAGCTAACCATGGCAGTCTACAGCTGACACAAATACATCACATTTCATAGCAGGAATGCCAACCGTTTAAAATTATTTTTTTGGATCATCCACAGCGTTTTTTTCATTTATGATCTTGATCCAGTTGAAAAAAAACGCACCTAATGAGACTTTAAAAACAAATGAAATATAGAAAATTTTCGACAGCGAGTCTAAAAAGGTCAACAACAACAAATATTACATTAAAATTCGACCGAAGTCAATCAATGGTAATAATTAAAATATTGGTTCTAATGCCCGTTCCTACGATCATCAGTTAAATTCTATAATCGGAAATTTAACTGTAAGTTTTGTATGAAAATCCATCAGTTAAAGTTCCAGTTAGAACGTAACTGACGATCGTAGGAACAGGCCTAAATGTAGACCATCGCCATCTGCTCATATGGCTTAAACCAGTTCCTACGATCGTCAGTTTAATTCTAACTGGAATTTTAACTGGAAGATTCGTATGAAAATCGGTCAGTTAAAGTTCCAGCTAGAACGTAACTGACAATAGTAGGAACGGGCCTAAATCAGCTTGAAAATACTTAAACTTAAATTAATAAAATAACTTAAACTAAATTAAAAGTAACTTAACTAAGACACTAAAAATGCTTGTATCTTTAATATAATACAGGCAAAGGAAACTTCAGTTCAAAACGGCATTTGCCATCCGAAATATGTAGTTAAATATTTAACATAGTGGCATACAGTAAAATACAAGCTTCATTCGGGTTGAATTTCAACATTCGTGATGAACGGATTCTTGAGTTGCACTCGATTTTGAAAGACTTTGTAAACCAATTACACAAAGAACACATCCGTTAACAAAACTAGGGCCTACAAATCTTATTAAAGTAGTAGTTGATACAAAATTTTTACAAACTAGATTTTTACTTTCTTCAGTTATTAAACGTTTGGCCGACGGACAGAAGCCGAAAATTTTCACTACGTTCTTCTAATAAAACTGAATAGATTTCAAGTCCTCAACTTTATCTCGAAATCGATAGGGCTTCTTAACCATGAACTTAATTGGTGACACGTTAAGTTTCGAGCGGTTCTATAAAAAAAATAATCAAAAAAACATTCGCACAAGAAGTCAACGGCATTAGACCACATCATTTTCTCTTCAATCGTACACAAAAGGAAATGGGTTCACCGTCAAAGTTAACATGATCGGTAGGCTTCAGTGTAATTTTAACGACTCACAACTCCCAAAGTCATCCAAATGGAACGGAATTTTCATTTTAAGGTAGTGTCATGAACTGATTATTACTCCGGTCGTTTCCGTTGATGTTCTTAGAACGAATAAGTCTTTCTTGTTTTTTTTATTTTTTTATTGTCTATCTAAGTTAAGAAAATTTTTATTATGTATACCTACCTACTTTTAATCACACATGATTTCAAAGAAAAATGATATTAGCAAAAGCTCAAACATCGTTTAGAAGAAATCTTAGAAAACTAGCTCTACTGTGGGATTCCCTTTTCTGAAGAGTTTTAACAACAGAAATTCGCGTTTACTTTCGTCAAAGTAAACAGAAATATTATGTTCTGTGAATATCCTTTCAGTTGGTCCTTTTCCAGAGAAAAATTGGAAAGGAAATTCTCTCAATATAGGTTAGGTAAGATAAGGTGGGTGGCCGCAAGCATCCAAATATAGAGACCACCAAAGGGCCCGTTGTGATCACACTCTCTCGATTAGAGATGAGGCAAAGCAGTTCCTTTATGTGAAGTACTTAACTCCGAGTCAATCACATTAAGGAACGAGTTCAGTGAAGTAGTTCCGGAACTTTCGTTCCATCGTTTCCGTTCCATCGTTCCTTCGGTCGCTCAAGAACTAGTTCGTTCTTATAGTTGAAATTGAGGGAAAAGATGATGAGCAAAAATAATGAAAAAGATCAGTAGAGTAGAAGATAATGAGCAAAAAAAAAAGTTCATTAGATCTAGAAGATAATGACCAACAAAAAAAAGGTAGGTCAAGAGATCTCGAAGATGATGACCAAAAAGAAAGGTCGGTACATTTTTTTTCACGTGACACGTGTCAGGACAGGAGTGAGTTACTTCACTCACTTTAATGAAGTATTCTTTTGGAACAGTTCACTCGTGAACGACCCATCTCTACTTTCGATATAACCGTGCATACAGTTGCGACTATTTATGGATCTGAAATTGCGGGTACTGTCTAGCGTATATGATATTGGCGAAATTTTCTAATGGAATCAAATTACTGCAAATGATAAGGTTCTCGAAACAGTCTGCATTAGCTGATACACTCAGATACAAAATAAAATTCTATGGCTTATACAAAAAAAAACTTGTATCGGGCAGAAAATTGGCACAACTTGTTGGTATGAAAATGATTTCATCAAGTTTATTGAAGAACTCGAGGCTCGGATTGAGTCTTAATTCCAAGAACAGCTAAGCATCGAAGTTTGTATAATTTATCCATCCAGGGAATCTAGCGAAAAGTCGTGAAACCAGTTGACTTGTGAATTAAACTGGGATGTTACTGAATATTAACTTTTCGTAGAACAGTCGATGTGATGGACCAACATTCTCTTAGACTATTTTTAAGTAAACGTCATTGAACTAAATTTAGCACACAATTTCATCTTCTACAAGTCATAAAATAATTAATATACATAATACCTACAAGCTACCAATGAACTCTATCGATTTGGTCAGTAATTCCAACAAATCGATATTACCCCAAACAAAATCACTGTACTGTACCTAATCTTGGCAACTAAACCCTTTTGACAAGAATGCGACTGAGTCCTCAAGCGGTTTGCTTTTATTGTTGCTGTTCACTCGCTAATTGGATTTCTTTGTACTGTACCGCAACATTTCTCATAAACTATTTTCTCTGGCTTCCGACATTTTAAAATTTGTCTAAATATTGTGTTTGTGTTTCTTTCAGATGATGATAGCGATTGCGATCTGGTAACCGATTTTTTAAATTCAAATGCTGGATCGAAACATGCCGAAACGGCTTGTCATCGTAACCTGAAAAGTAAACAGCCGAAAGGATTATTAAATTGCTCGCGCTACGAGCAAAACAATCTTCACCAGCAGCAGCAATTAAACGCTATCAACACGGCGGCCAATATACCAGGCAACATGGTCCCGATAATTAGTGTTACTCCGCACAGTCCGGGGACAAAATACAACAGTATTTTGGGTGAGTTGAAAATTTATTTTCATTAATTCTATGTCCCTTTTTTTAATTGGCCTGTCGTTTATTTGTAGAGGACACAATCAACCAGCTGCAGAACATTCGGGAGAGTGTGGTACACATGAAAAATTCAACTGTGCAGAAACAGAGCTATGCAACTTGTGGTCTTATTAGCAGTGCGGTGAGTATTGTTATTTGTAAAATAGGCTAAGCAGTTTAACTTTATGAAAATCATATTTATTTAGGTGTAAATTTGTTTCAATCTTATTATAGCATGTAATTAATGTAAGAGAAGAAGGATTTAGGTAGAGTTTTCCTTGAGAAAAATAATAAAAAATGCTAAACAGATTACAAATTAACAGTTCAATCGTTTCAGTAAAAAAAAGTGTTCAAAGCGTATGTCTGTCTGCAATTCAGTCAAATTATTTAGAGCCAGTTTTGAATACGCTTATATCTGCCGCTATGGTGTGTGGCCAAAGGTTGAACAAATCACAGCACAGAAGGCCCTACTAAAAATTCAGAGGCGTGCTGTTCTTAGCATTACTGGAAGCCAGGACATGAGGGTATTCAGGGTAACGAATCGGCTGACCAGCTAGCTAAGCGGAGAGCCAACTCCAACCAATGCTAGGCCCGGAACCATTCTGTGGAGTAGGTAAAGGCTTCATTAAGGATGGCATTTAAAGTCGGTAAATCTTCAGGTGGAAGATTATTGGAACTCCCTTTCAGGACTTAAACAGTCAAAGAAATTTCTGACCTTCTTTAAGTAGGAGAGCTTTGGATTACAATTTCCTCTCACCTACGGAGACCTGTCGAACACTGCCCTGAGTAAAATCTTCTTTCTTAAGAGAATAGATATGTCCTAGGGAGTAAATTAAGAGCTAGGAACAAAAGATCAATTCTGCCATGGTTCGAGAAGCAGGCTCTACTAAACTAATAATAATAGTAATAGTAATACTAAGAGTTTCTATTCCTTTCAGTTGAACTCATCACGAATTTTCTCGTCATGTCCATCGTTGCCTGATCTGACCGCTGCTGTTAATGCAAACAACAGTATGTGGTCACCGCCACAGAGTCTTCAGAATTCCGATCGCCGAAAATCATGGACTGGCGCTGAAGACTTAACTGATTGCACCAAAAGCTCGCATAAAAGGTAATAACATTTTAATAATTTTTTCTCTTCTCTTCTAACCATTGTAACGTATAGTGTTAGCTTATCAAGTTTGGACAGTGAGGAACAGGAGTCAATTCGTGCTGCCGAACGACTACACAATCGTTCAAGTCGAAACAGTACGGGCGGAATTTCAACGCATTCGTTGAATGAGGCTGAATTAGCTGTAAGAGAAATTTCAAAATATTTCCTTTCTTTCTAATAATAACATTTGATCTTGAATCGATTTTAGCGTGATTTTGAACGTATGACGGCTAAACGTAATCTGGTACCCATGGTGATAAATCGAATACCATTACAGAAGAGTATTTCAACACCTTCGATTGCACCGATCCGAAAGCCTGGACCGAAAGAGGAGAACAACATAACAGCGTAAGTTAAACACTAATATTTTAAACGCGATATGCTTGCGTGAACTTTATTTCTGCTAGTTTTAATATTTGTGTGCTTTTGTTTGCTGGCTAGTAAAGTACCAACCAAGGACTAAATGAAGTACCACAAGCCAATCGGGCATGCTTCCAATTAAATCGCTCGCACTGAAGCATGCGCAATGTGCAATAATATTTAATTAATTTTTTTATTTTTATAATCCAACAAAGTCGCGATTCATTGTACCATTTTCGTGTGACGTCCGTTCAATCTGATCACAGAGCTTATATAATCCTTTAAATGTACGCTTATACCAACAACGGCTTAACTCCGATCGAGAGCAGAAATTGTGTAATATGCGCTTTTTTTGTTGCAGACATTAGTTTAAAAAACAGCGTACTTTCGAATCGAGTTTCATTTACAATTGCTCTTTTCAGAGATAGTTTTTTAACTTGTTATACTATACACATGCTGGCCGACGAGCGTCTTCAAGCCGGAAACTGATTCTCAGATTGTGGCTTATTCTCTCCTCTTATTTCTTCCACAATCCTTAATACATTTTTTTTTATACTCGAAAATTTCATGCAACCTTCATTCATGTGCAGGAAAACTAAATATCCTTGCCTTCGAAAGTTCGACTAACAATTTCTTTGTCGTCGACAAATCGGCATGCCGGCAAGAATGTATATCACTAAAACCTTAATTCTTCGAAGACGAACTGACCCGTCTTTTCTTAGTAGAATACTTTCTACTTGCAATCACAATAAACAATATCACACTTTTTTCAATTTGAAGCTATTTTTGTTTACGGCTGTGTATGCATCTTAAGAATTTGTGTAGCAATTATAAAATAAATTGTCTTTTTTTATGTCTGCATTATTTAAAATATTATTAAATTATTAAAATTATTTGTTTGCGAGATATTGAACAGTAGTATTCGATTTTAGAAGATTAATTTCTTAGTTTTGGGTGAAAAATAGATGATTCTAGAAAGAAAAAGTGTTTCAGCTAGAGCAGTGTTACTGCATGCTTTAATTAAATGAACAGTTCATTGTCGATCCACTCTCCTTATTAGCTTGGTAGCCCAGCTGCTTTACGAGTGTCCAGCCCTAGCTTGAGCTAGACTATGCAAACCCTTCTTTAATAACCTTAATGAGATGAAAAACAAGATTGGAGCACTGATTACCTTCTTGAAAAGCTCCGGATGGATGTGATAATCCATTGAAGCTCCAGGGGGTCAATTCTGGTTCCGTGAAGTGATAAAATGATAAAATGAAAAAAAAAATTGTCATTCCGGTTTGCATGAAAAAAAGAAAAAAACTGTCAAACTGTTTTCACTTCATAAAAAGGTTAGCACTGGCAATGCAAATTTGTTATTCAGCATTTGATTCAGCAAATTTTTTCATGCAAACATTAATAACAAACATTTTTTCATTTTATCATTTTATCACTTGACGGAACCAGAATTGACCCCCAGGTCTCTGTAAAACTATCACGCTTATTCTGGAAAATGGCGGATTTTTAATTCCAGTCGTCTTTTCCGTGTGAAACCACATTTTATGGCAGAAAAGTGTCCCAAATTCTACTACCGTAAATGTGAGAGATGGACCATCATTAGCGCTCAACGACCAGGTTAAACGAGTTGTGGTATCAAAACTGCGCTTCCTTCGCTAATTGAGCCCTGTTTTCGATAAACTGGTCACCACGTAAACCAATAAACCAACAGCTTAATAACTATTTTCAAATTTCCATGTCCCATAATTGGCAAATGGTTCTTGTGTCATTGTATTTGTATGACTTCCTAATTTATAGTTTGGCGGATTCACAATTGAAATAAGTTCTGCGGCTTAAAATTGATCAAATGTTTAGTTTACATAATTTCCCAGATCACTTTCAAAACGTAACACAATTCAAGAACTGAGCTGCCGATGTTATAAGAAAATTTTTTCGACTGAGTGTACTTTGATCATCCATGATGACGCGCTTTTGTAGACTCGCCACTAAACTTTGCCTATGGTATGATCCCACTGTGAAAACGCATAGCAATGAACACGGCGCCCAAGATTTTTTAAAAGTATTTGAAATTCTGAAGCAAATGATGTTAATTTCAATTGATTTTAAAGTGATTTTGATCGCATCAGACAGGGCTGTGTAGGGCTGTTTTCAGTCTCTTGTCTTGTATTTTCCTTACTTAATAATTCAGTTTTAAGTAAATTGTTTGAATTTTCAAGTCTGCCTAGCCAATCCCAAGGATTTTTTTACGTTTCACTCTCAACGAATCCTGTTCTAATTATTTATTTGAATTCTCCCTGCCCAACTTCGGCCTAGCCTTGACAAAAAGTCGCGTCGTACACATAAACTCATCATTACACCTGCATCGTACGACAATGCCATGTAATCTAAAAGTTGTGTCGGTTATTCTAGAACAGATTTGAATTCAAGTAAAATCCGTAACGCTTTTTTTTCGATTTCTTTTATTATTTTCAAATTGGCTCACTTAATATTTCGTGTGTGTTCTTTTTTTCTGCATTCTTTTTTTATAGATCAAGGCATCTATCAGATAGTGAAGATCAGGATGATAGATCATTGCTCAGCGCTCGAGATAAAATGTAAGTAGGACAATTCTGTGTCTTCTCTCGACATTTATGATCACATTTTTTCATATAAAAAGCTTATTCAATTTTTTTTCCATCAAAAAGTCAATAAATAGAACTGTGCCTCAATGTTGCCTTATAAATAAAAAAAAATCTATTTATTTTGTCTATAAAAATTGTAATTTTAAATTTTCAATTACGAAAAGTTTTCAATACTTTAATGTTATATTGGAAATTGAATTTTTAAAATTATGCTGTTAATTTTAAATCAATTTTATAATTGTAGTGAAGTCTATGCTGATCATCCGGAAAAGCGAAGGAAACGCGGTTCACTCTTCTTTCGAAAGAAAAAAGATAAGACAAAAACAAAGGGACAATCTACGAACTGTGATGGTAAGTTGGAAGAATATTTCCGAAAATATAAACACAAAAATTCTAAGCTAGTTGATAATATGAAATTTATTTAATGTGGTTAAATGACATTTTTCAAGTATGCCAATCGGCGACGATTACCGTATATTATCCACTTTTCATCATAAAAACGGATAGTTTCTTTTGCAGGAGAGCAGGGCAACTGCCAGGCGACGCGTCATGTTTTGCTCAGTAAGCTCATGCGGAACCCATTTATCAAGCTTTTTGATTTTTCCAACTGTTGCAAGTGCCGGGAAACTGTCGAAGTATACGCCCAAAATTTCACTAATAAATTCAGCTCATCGTTGTCGATCGAAGGTGACTAAGTGGCTTACTTTCAAGGGTCTCAGTCAAGAATCTGCTGATCGAAAATTTTCGAAACATCGCTGTGTGGTTCTTTTGTTTACCGCGGAATTTTCTGAACCATCGCTGTGTGGTTCGTTTGTTTACCGTATCACGTCCAAATGCACTGTTGATGATTTTGTTTGCCTACGTTGCGCTGTGGTCAAGTTTAAATTCATTAAGGAAAATTTCCCGTTTCTGATTTGAATCCATTTTTTTCCGATCTCAATGAAGTCCAAAATTAAAATGACTCCATGAGTAAATGGGTATTTATACTTCAATACCAAATATCACTTGTGCCACCAGGCGGCAGTTTAAGACATGAAAAACCAACTAACTTCACTTCATAGAGAAAAACGACATTTCATCTGCAAGATCGTCTGATTCTCAAGTTGTATCCCGGTGATTTCGACCGAATAGGACAGCAGTCATGTTCATCTACAAGACCTATACTTTTTACCAGGACTTATAAGTCAATCTGACGGTATCCAAAAGTCGTTGCAGTTGAATACGAGATGTTGTTTCTGTTAAAGGTTAAGGTAAGTTTTTTACTGTTAGCCACGAGGATACCTCATCTCTAAAATCCATCTACCATTTGTAATTTGTAGTGCAAACAGTTTAAGCCACAGGCTCATCACACCGGGCGATGTTTAATCACTATTATGCATTCGTTGCTTTCGTCTACTGATATGATATGATTGGTTACTTTGAGTAGTAGCCCCGCCATCTAGACAGGCCTCAAATAGCACAAAGGCGCCGTCTTGATACCACAAAGTGGTTTTATTGTGACTGAACTAATTGCGTGTTTCTTGAGGATATGGGAGTGAATTGATCAGTTATATCCAGCCTGGACTATTGTAGTTATTACTATTAACACTCCAATTTCCTAAAAGACTAGGCAGACTTTTGTTCTTGGGAAAGAGTGAGAGTCCCGTTCGTTCGTGGCCTGATCAATACGTCAGTGTGCATTGAATGAAATGCCCATTTAGCAGTATGATTTCAATTACCCAATGACCTGTGATTACGATCAGGTGATCGCTGCAAATTGATACTTGCTGGTGTAGAATTTCGCGAATGAGAGTTAAGTTCGTTGAAAACGTATTACCTTTGAAAAAGGTCATCAGCTGAAGCAGGGTGAAGACAGATCTCAATGGTTTCCGTTCGCTAATGATTTAGAATACTTACCTTTCGAATATCGCTGAAACACGGTGGATTCTAATCGCAACTAGATATTGTCGGTAAAGTATACTAACCAAAAAGAGGAACTATTGACGGTGGACGTGCTTTTTATAGTGCCGTCTAGCTTTAGCTACCGTTGTTTGTTCAAGTTCCACAGTCAACATCGTCAGGATTGTTTTCTAACAGTTTAGGCCCGTAAAAATGGACCGTAGTGAAATTTTAAATTGTTTTGCATTGTGTTTGAAGCTCAAACAACCTGTGCTAATCGCCGAGATCCTAGAGATGTCTGTCCGGTAGTTCGGTAATAAGATGGCCAAATCTTCGCATGTCATTAGACTGCTTATAGAAAGTGGTAGAGTATGTCTCGCTTGACAACTAGCGGCATCTTAACTGTTTCCGCAAGAACTAGGAAACGGAGAACCCTTCCTTGCTAGTTCATCAGCCCTTATTTCCTAGAATATCTCTATGCTCTGTAGTCTGGGTGGCTTAGTGGCTAGAGCACTTGCTTTCGGTGCACCTGGTACCAGGTTCGAATCTGCTTGGCGATAAGTAATTTTCAAGAATGGGATTGGGTGCCGGACTACCAGTAGTTCACTCAGCTGTAAATGAGTACCTGAGCTAAAATCGGGGTAATAATCACGGGCGAGCGTGTAGCTGACTACTTCACCTCCTAGTGCTCCGTTGGTCTAGTAATGAAGTAACTCTAGCATTACTTCAAGGCCTAGGCCTGATTTGGGCTGTTGCGCCATTGATTATTATCTCTATGCTCTGGGGCCCAGCGCATGGTGACTTTGAGCTGACCCTCTAATCCGGCTAGGTAGTTTAAAGGAAAGGCTATCTGAATCATATAGAGTCCACATAGAGGCTTGTCATATTTGTCTTCTTTATTAAAAATAAACAAAAAACCGAAAACATTATTAATAATCCTTATTTTTAATTTTAATAGCTTGCGGTGCGGTCATAAACCTATCGACATGTAAAGATCATGCTCTCGAGTGCAAAGGAAAACCCTCAAAACAGCAATCTTCAAAATCGGGATCGGGCAAAAAAGGATCAACAGCCAGGTAAATATCAAGCTTTCAACTTATCTATTCCATTTTATTTTATTTATTCCATACCTAAACATTTATATAAATAAAATATTATGAAGAAATTGTAAAATATCGTAAAACATTATTTTTAACACTTGAAATTATGTAATTATAATAATCATTAAAACAAAATTGCTACAATCGAAATCCCCCAAAAACTATTGTATACTATGTACGTACCGCTGAGTGTTTAAGGTAATATATATTCCAAACAATATTCGTAATTCAAGAGACACGTCTAGTTTGTAATAAATTTACTACCTGAACGATACGCTTATTTAATATTCAGTTAATTTAACTTATGTTTAAGCATTTTTATTCAAATTATTTTTAATTTACTTTATGATGTTCATTTTGTATGAGGAAATATTGCTGGGATCCAGAGATTTAACACCTTGTTCATCCTCTGTGTCGTTGCTTTCGTTAACTTATATTTATTTAAATTAATTATTTTTTTTGTTTTAACGAAACGTGCCAAATTTGAAGAAATAAACAACCAAATAAAACTTATTTCAACAACTACCAACAATCAACATTATGTGATTGCATTCTAGATGATTGCTTTTTTCGTATATTTTTTTTTTAATGGAAACCGATAAATATTTCGCCCTAATTTTTATGTAATTTATTTTTGATTTTTAGTTTTTGTTATGCTTTTAAAGTTTGCTTCTGCTGCACCCGTCCACATTTACGTATGAGCGAAAATTATATGGTAACCAATGAGAATAATTTCAAAACAATATTAGAAATATATTATTTAGTTTTTTTTTTACACTTTTAGAGAACAATCATCATTCTGCTAAAGTGTAAAGATTATGAATAAAAACAAAATTAAAAATATCGAAAAATTTAATGCTGAAAGTTCAATTTAAGTTGTAAAGTTCTAGTTTCAAAATTGAATTAATAGAATGGAATGAGATTGAACTTAAAACCAGTCAACTGTTGCCTGATGTCTACAAGTTGATCTTTCAGAATATGAATTTTCTTTAAAAATAGCTTGAATGCAATCAAGTATATTTCTTATCTATTTGTTTTTAGTTTTTTGGTTGCAAGTTGTTTTGTTTCACAAAATCATCAATATTCAATAAATAAATTCCACTGATACAAGCAGTTTGAACTTGATAGAATGAAACAAAGCGTAGTGGACACATTTAGAAATATATTTTTTTAATTAGGAAACACTGTTTTATCATCATAATAGTGAAACGCAAAAAATACGATTAAAGAATTTCAAAATATAATCCATACAATACAAATTCAAATAAAAAAAATTTGGCATGAAAAAACACTCAAATTTGTAGTCCAATAAAATATTTGTTTGACTTTTTATCGTTTGTAAGGTTGAGACTATTTTAGAATGGTCCTATTCGAATTAGTTTTTGGCGGCGATCATCATTTGTTGCAAGATCTCAACTTTAATTTATAATCAGATTCCAGGATTCCAATCCTCTCCTAGTGCTAGTGTAAGCTAGTGCTATTCTGTATGCCACACTGTCAAATATTTGATTCTTTTCTCTGGCAATATAAAATCGAGTAAATGGTCTTAGGTTTCAGGAGTTATCATACTGTAATGGGAAGCACAATGGACGAACAATAACGTCTAATTGAATTAGGAATTGAACGAAAGGAGGATGGGATGATGGCATCACCCCTCCGACGTACCATACCATACCATTTCTCTGGCGAATGCGAGCAGATAGTGTAATCTTAAAGTTTTTGTGTGCCATATTATTATATTTGTTCTACACAAAGTCTATTTTGACGGAAAAAATTTAACAGAATTTTTCGTCAAATTTTTTTAGCCAAATGTTTGACTGCATGGCATACAGTGATTGCAGAGCTTTAGATGTAGACAGAAATTTGGCAGTATGGCAACATAAATTTTACTTAAGACTCGTATACTCGAAGTTTTGGATAACGGTTAAAATCTTTTTTCCTCGAGAAGTGGCTGAGAAACTGGCAATAGTCTAGAATACTCAGGACATAAAAGTGTAGTTGTCCAATAATGTTAGTGTTCTGTTATTCCTTCCATCATGGCAGTTGCTGTTCACTAATATTACGAACTCAAATACAGTCATACTGGACAGCGGCTAACTCCAGATGGAAGAGCCTAACCACCTGCGCAATATCTAGGAAAATGTTGCCATCTTACAACCGAGCCAAGTCAGACGAACTTCTATAGAAGACCCGGGCAGACGTCTCCAGAATCACGGCGATCAGTACAGGTCACTGGCCAATTGGGGATCATGCAGCCAAATTGGGCATTACGTTCAATGTACACTGCCGCAGCTGCCAGGACATTACTGAGCGAGAGTCGCTCGTTAATTTCCTTTGCGAATGTCCGGCTTTAGCTAGAGTCCGAGAGCGATCGCTAGGCAGACCCTTTTACAGGGATCTGATTGAGATCGCGGGAAGAAAATTGGAGAGTTATTACTATTGGAGAGTTATTACTAAGTTATTACTATTCCTGAACAGCACAGGGTGGTTATAGCGATGCAAATCCAATCATTTTTCTCACATTCATTTTCTAAGGTCCACTGTCTCAACAGCCCTTAACATCCGGATCTAACACGAGTTTGTGGTTTCAAAGCCGACTAACCAACAGTCATACTGGTATAGGTTTTGGGTTCCTGGACATGGTGATTTTGTAGGCAATGAGTCTGCGAACCTATTAGCGAAAAAAGGAGCCGCCTAAAAATTCGCAGAACCAATGGCCTTCTGTCGAATGCCAACAACTGCAGCAAAAGAAAGACTGTTGGACTGGGTTAACATCCAAGCTTACCTCTATTAGACAGGGACGGTGGTGTGCAGACAATCCAAACTACTCTGGGAAGGTCACTCCATGAAACGAAACTCCGATTTGCTTAAATTGAGCCGGAATCAAGTTCGACGCTACATAAGGACAATCACAATAGGCCCCCTGAGGCCGCAGTGAATCGGGATTTTTAGACCGTCCTGCACCATCTACAATATTAAGAAGGCTTTCAATGCTGACAACAGCTTCAAAGTTATAGTTAAGTCAAGGAACTTATATTGTGGTCAGCTGGTTATTAGTCACTTTTGTGATCCCTCCTTCTTCGTCATATTTATAAGTAATCAATAGCGCAACAGCCCAAATCGGGCCTAGGCCTTGAAGTAATGCTAGGGTTACTTCATTACTAGACCAACGGAACACTAGGAGGTAAAGTGGTCAGCTACACGCTCGTCCGTGATTATTACCCCGATTTTAACTCAGGTACTCATTTATAGCTGAGTGAACTGGTAGTCCGGCACCCAATCCCATTCTCGAAAATTACTTGTCGCCAAGCAGATTCGAACCTGGTACCAGGTGCACCGAAAGCAAGTGCTCTAGCCACTAAGCCACCCAGACTACTTCGTCACATTTAATAGGCTTCATTTAGCGGTCGCTTGTTTCTAAGTGACATCCTCAGAGGAAACCCATGTTTTATGATTCTCTACAAATAACTCTTTGGAGGCTGACTGGACACTGGGAGATATGCATTGAGATTAAGATGAAAGATGAAAGTTGCAATGTCTTACCATCTTTTCCAAACATGGTCGGGAATCAAATCCGCAAGGAAGACACGTCGGCAAAAGGATTATATGTGTACAAACCATGAATATAGTAATGCGATGAGTAAGTCCTAAAGATTGCTACAGGATATCGTCTAGATTGCATTTTCTGGAGCAGCTCTGTTTCTATTGATGACAAATAAAGTGAAAAAGTGTTTTCACTACTGTATCAATGATTGGGATGATTCAACTTGAGGAGCGCTGCGTTTCCCCATGATATCTTCAAACCCGATATTATCGGTACCGATTTGACCGATATTTCCAGATGTGCTTGTTATAACACATTAAATGGCCTTTTCTAACCTACCATTTAGTTGTGTTTAAAAACTTCCTGTTTGTCAGCCGTTTGCTTGGTAGCATTGGTTTATCGTAACGTTTCTAACCATGGTCCTAAATCCGACAATTGTATCTCTACCCATGATCGGTTCCTACCGACTGATACTGTTCCTCACTCTAGGTCTAATGGCAGCACTTCGATCTCGTCGAGACCTTGGGACGAAACAGTTGGCTGAAAGGCTCGCCGAGCACCGGCGAGACGAGACGAGCGCCAGGTCTACATAGTCTTACTTGGTCTTGCTCGCTATGTCTCGGCGATAGTGTGATGATGGCATAAGGGTGGGCTCGTTGCAAAATCGTTAGCATTAATTCCATCTGTATCCGAGACAAGTATCGTCTGAGTCCTGAGTCGATTGGATACAATAAGTCCGAGACCTCTTGGTCCTAACCACTATATAAAATAAAACCAATATTAATATTAAGGGGTTTAATGGGTAATTTGGTGAAGACCTTTGTATATATTTCTATTTATCGTTTCTTAATATGTACATAGTGAGAAACTAATAAAATATCAATCAGAATGTAAAAAACAAATCAATATTAATATTAAGGGGTTTAATGGGTAATTTGGTGAAGACCTTTGTATATATTTCTATTTATCGTTTCTTAATATGTACATAGTAAGAAACTAACAAAATATCAATCAGAATGTAAAAAACAATTTTTTTATTTATAATATCCCGATTGCATTTTAAAAAATATTAACACATGTCGAAAGGAATTAAATCATTCAAAAGAGCGCTATATAAAGAACAGAAAAATAATAAATACAAATAAAAAATATACAAAATTACATAACAATTTAGATTTCGAGTATAAACAAACTCAACAATCAAAACAAAACGAAATTACAAATCTCTATTATTTTTGACAAAACCAAAATGTTTATATATTTTTTTACTAACTCTAGGATTCAAAAGGAACATTTTCTCGCCAAACTGTTTTCTATCTTAACATAAAAAAAATATATTTATTAATATTTTTCTTTCACTGAAATTGAAAAAATTATAAAATAGATTTTAATTTATCAAAATTTAGCAAGAAAAAAAAACCAACACAAAAATTTCGTAATTTGATTGAAAATTTTTTAAATCAAAATTAAAATTTATTTCTATCATTTTTTTTTCCTTGATTTGATAAAACTCCGAAAAGCGGCAAGAAAATGACCGGATGCTACTCTCCTTGGAGATTGGTCGCTAACAAATTAGGCGTGACATCACATCACGCTAGGTAACATAACGAAACCGATGCAACAAATTCAAAAATACAACAAAAGATTTAAAAAAAAAACAAATACAAAATATACAACAAAAAACCAATTGTAATGCTGCTTATTAGCTAAAATATATTACTATAAAACTATATCTGATTAATTCAGTTTTCTATATATTGATTAGACACTTCGGTTACTTGTTTTTGTTTACCTTCTCTTTTTGTTCAAAATATTCTTCGCATTCAGCTATGCTTGCTCTATTTTATTTCTGTTTCAGAAATTTTCAATAACATTTTTCAATTTTAACAACAAAAAAAGATTTATTCAAATTCATACATTGAAAACAATAAGAATTCTACAAATTCTCTTTAACTCTGATTTCAAGAGATTCTTTGATCGTTTTTATAAACATCTGAACTATTTTTCTGGTCTGTTATTTTTTTTTTTAATTCACATTTAATCTACTAAACAAAACAAAAAAAGAACTAACAACTTTCAATTACCAACACACTAAATTTACTACTACAAAATTCTGTAGACTTCTAGCAAATTCTTTAAACTACATACTACAAAATTCTTTAGACTTCTACAAAATCAAAATTTTGATCTTTTTGAAATCCAATTTTTTTTATCTTTTCGAAGTCAAATTTTTGATCTTTTCGGAAATGAAAATTTGAGACTTTTCAAAATCAAATTGAAATTTGTTGACTTCTCACAATTTCGTATTTCAACTTTCTTTCTTCTGCGCACTATTTTTCTAATTCAGATTTTTTGTTTATTATTTTATTTTGACTTATCTTTCTCTCTCGAAATTTTTGAACAAAACTAAAGTCGTCATCTCGTATTTTTCTGTAGAATTCTCTAAAAGGTAAAATATTCTTTTTAAAATTGTGTCCAATTCTCTAGATTGATTTTATTCCTTTTCAATGATTAAAGCAATAGGACAGCTCTTTATATCGATTTTAATTTCAATCTTTTTACTTTTAAGTTCAATGTGTGTATGCACAAAATTATACTGTTTGATGCGTTTTGTAACACGTTTGTTTGTACTTAAATCAATGTTGCAAATGTGTAGTTTTTATTGTAGTGTTGTAGGAAGTAGTGTTTATATGTTGATGAAAAGTTGATATGTATGTTAATACAATCGTTGCCCAACTAAATGATCGCAGCAAATTATCGACGACTACTATTGCTTCTGGAAGCCTGGTTCTTCTGGCTATCCGAAAGAAAGCCAACTTTTTTTTTTGTGGAGCAAAATCCTATTATGAAACGCTAAGGTGGATCATATCACAAAATTACTGTCTACTGATCTACGACTGTGCAGTATATTGGCAAGTATCTTCGCATGTCACAAAAAGTGTAGGGTGACTCCTTAATCTTGAACTACATATATGTTCGATGTCAAAAAGAATCCTATAAAGCAAAAATGAATGTCAGCTTGTTTGTCAGTTGTTAGTTAGTTCGCGATCTTATTCTGTCCAAAATCTTCAAATTGACTCATCTATTTTCAGCTCGCTTCGTCATTCCCTTGCCCAGTAAAAACAATGTATATATCACTTAGACGTAAACAAATGGTGTCATACTCAATCTCAGGAAACATATATATTCGGTTGCTGGTCATAAAGAACCTCTATATGTTATCAAAAATTCCAGAAAACAGTTTGCGACTGTAAATATACTGTAGAAGCAAAACACAATTCGATATCTCATCAGACCTTCAACTTGAAAATCGGTCTTACATTTAAAAATCGAAAAATACAGAAATAACTTACATAAAAGCCCGTTAAAGCAAAATATGCAATAATAAATCCTACTTTTTCCCCTTTTCATCCCCTTGGGATTAAATATAGAACAGAATCTGGTAGTCATTCTTAAGTGTATAAATAGCTAATGTATAGAAGTGTAAAGAAAGTTGATTCATCATTTGAACTAAAGGTGTTGGGTAAAGAGTTCATAAAAATAAATTTCAACCCTTTTAACCCAGTCGTGGGTTGAATATCGAAAAAATCTAAAATCGTTTTTTTAGGCATTTGTATAAGTATTTTGTAATAGCGGAAGCAAACCTGATACTTATTTCATCGGTTCGTAAATATGTAGGTATATTGGGGAATTCTTGAACACGTATTTGACATATTCAACCCTTTTCACTTCTTTGAGGGTTTAATATCGAAAAATAACCGGAATCATTTAGATGTTTTGTTGTATAAAAAAAATTAATTGAATTCTTTTCACTCCGCCAAGGGATGAATTTAAAAAAAAAAAAATTATCTTTTGTTATGCATAAATCCGGAAAAGCGGAAAGTAGCTCCATATTTCCTCGGTTCTTAAAAATATTGAGGAGTTCTTGAAAACTGCTCAACTCCTTTTCATTTTCACTAATATCGAAAAAAGAACCAGAATAATTTTTAGTATTTTATATAAGTAGCGCATGTTGAAGTGAACAGTTTTTTAATGTCTCATCGGGTTCAAGAGTTATTGAGGTTCGGAATCCGTAAAAATATGTTTAACCCCGTGAAACGCCTTAAGTATTGAGAAACTCTTAGGGGTTGAACACCGAAAAATTTCGAAAATGCTTTTTAGGCGTTTCTTTAAGTATTCTATCCTGAAGTAAAAACCAATTTCATATGCTATCGATTTTACAAGACACTGGCAAATTCGTAACAAAAAGTTTATTCCCTTCCTCTTGGGATTTTAATAAGGAAAAAATTATTCAAATATATTTTAGGTGCTTCTAGAAGTAACTTACGCACCTGCAAATCAATTCAATTTTTCATTGAGCCTATGAAATATTGAGGATTGGAAATCGGTTCTAAAACTGTGGCCAAATTACAGACCGAATAGACTGCCAATTCAATGATTCGTATTACGGTTTGGGCGTCTATATATTATAATTGTAACTGCTTCTTTGGGGAAAATTATCGAGCAACTACTGTGACTTCTGCAGGTTTCCTGACCCTGATCCAGTATTTTTTCTTGCCTGAATTGGAACAGATGGAGCTGGAAGATGTCTGGTTTCAGCAGACGGTTGACGGTTGTGAGTGCAAAGCAAAGTTGAGGTTGGCAATTACTGCTGACCGCGACGGTCGGCAGTACCAGCAAGATTGTACCTTAAGAGGTGATTTGAACTGGCCAGCGCGCTCTTCTGATTTGGCGCTGTGCGATTATTTCCTGTGGAGATACCTAAAATCTGTTGTTTACAACGATCGTCTCACAACCCTTACCGCTCACAAAGACAACATTCGCACCCGCATTCCTGTGTAAATGCTTGAAAGAAGGAACGAAAGCTTCAGAAAAAGGCTTACACAACGTTTGGAGCGTGAGTACCGCCATTTGGCAGATACATTGTTTAAAACTGTATAAACTTATGAACTTAAATCTCCCATTTAAATAAACCAGAAAAAATAGTCATTTTCGAACAGTTTGCGTTTTATGGATGTTTGAAATCCATGAGTCTGCCGCGCAAAACCCTGTATTATCTGGCGCAAAATTAAGTAATGAGAATCCTCTACACCAAACAACAACAACAAACGGTGAGAATTATGGCGGTTAATGTTTTTTCATTGTTTTACCCAACGTCTCAGTTCCAAATCGGGGTCAACAATATAATGAGGTGAATAAAGAGACTTAAAAATGAATCGTTGCACACAATGTTTTATTAATAAAACCATAAAGAAACCATATTTATTTTCGAATTAATACTTAAAAACAACATTTGCTACTTTATTGAGTACCTACTCTAATATTATTTAGAGTACTTTATTGAGTACTCTAATATTATTTCGAGTACAACGACGACTTTGTTAATAAGCAATGTGTGTTGCAATTAGACAGTTTTATTTTCTTCACCGATGATTGATGTATATTTTTCTAATTTCAACAACAATCACTTGGACTAAAAAAAATTAGTAAAACTGACGTATTTAATATTTTCCGCTAGTCCTGTTCATCGCACGTCCAATAAATGTTTTTTGCATTTAAATATTTATTTACTTCTAAAAATACTGTTACTGTTAAAACTATTTAAATATTCTTCTAGTTAATAAAACTATCAAAAAAACATGTCTAGAAATAGTTTAGATTTAGCACGTAAATTATTATTAAGAAATTACACTCTTTAAAAAAAAAATGCCATTCTCACTCAATGATACAACAAAGAAACAAACAAAAACACAAAAAGAACTATGACAAATATAATTAAAACCTAAGAAAATACGTTTTGTATTTGAAATTTTCGTTAATTTTGTTTTATTTAACTTTGTTATTCCGTTCAATTTGTTACTACATTTCGATTTTATTGTTTTTGGCTGCAACTAAAATTATGTATCTCTCTCTTGTTATGAACAGATTATTGACATAATATAACTCTTATAAATATAATATTCTTCTTGTATTATAAGCATAAGATTGTGTTGTACGTAAATATCATTGTATTATTTTATAAAAAACTCTAATTGATTTAGAAGTAGTGAAAAAGAACAAAAATAGCAGTGAATTCCGGTCCTAGTTCGTTTATAGGAAGTAGTTCGTCATCATATTTGCATCCTCGCGAACTGGGAAGTAAAAGAACGAACTAGTTAAGTTCGTGGGGGGAAGTGAGGACCTTTTTTTCTTTAGGTCAACACAGAGTTCGTTCTTCTAGTTCGCAGTTCGCGAGAAAGAATTGTTGATTATTGGTGTAGTTACTTTTCGTAAGTTCGCAATGCCCGAAATGGAACTAGTTCGTTCGCGAGTGAAGTGAGGACCTTTTCTTTTTTTTAGGTCATCACATTCACTCTCTCGAATTGCGAACTTAAAAAAAGGATCAAGTTCGTTCGCGACGGAAGTTATGACCTTTTTTTATGTCATCACACCAGCTATCAACAATTTTTTCTCGCGTACTGCGAACTAGAAGAACGAACTAGTTCGCGAGGGCTCGGGAACTAGTTCGTTCGCGATCACTGAGGTGAACTGGAATGCGCAAGCCGCCTAATTAATACCAATTTTGAAGCGATTTTCTTCGTGCCTCGGTAGTCTTATCGTCGCAGAAATCTTGAGTTTAAGTTTCACTCAGGACATAATTATGCACTTTCCGTTTAACGTCATCATATTTGTCTTACATTTCGATAACAATTATTCCAATAAAATAATTTTTGCTTAGTCCTTCTTCCTCGGGTTTGCACGATATGCTTACAAACAAAGAAAATAAGAATTTGTGGAGCAACGAGTGATTCTTCCGGGTGGAATAGGAACCATAACGTATTGATGATGATCCTTAAACACATCCAACATGGTTGAAGATCCGCCATAAATGATGTAGGAGAACCCAAAGTTTATGAGATAGAGTGGAAGCGGCCATACGAGCTAAATAGAAAATTCCGTATCGAGTTTCAGCGCCTCTACATTATCTGTCGATTACTAAATTATAATAATGAAAACTATTGATGTGGATAGGAGTCGAATACGCAACCAAAGTTCTCGGTTCGGCTCGCGTAGCCACTGCTCCACCGAAGGTCTTTGATTTCCATTTCCCGATGCAACAACTTAACTTAGAGCGGACTAAGTGTGGAATCACTCCATACAGTTTAATGTTTTTAGTTCGTGATAGTCGACAGGTAGAACAGATGGCGCTGGTTTCGAATACGCTCCGCTTCTACTCTATCTCATTCTCTTTGGGACAACCAACCTTTTGTTCAGACTGTAATAAGTGTTATTTAATCTTAACATATTTGATCATATTATTCGAATGATGATACTTACGTACAATAACAAGCATTGACCTATCTTCGACATATTATTTGCCTATTTCACTTTTAATTATTATAAAAATTTTAATTTATAATTTAAATATTAAGTTGTTTCAGTTGATTTGTTTTATTTTAATTCTGTTTTATTAACTGTACGTTTTATTTTTCCAATTTTCATTTACTTTACGCTTGCATTTAGCCATACTTCATCGCATCACGATGATGGCCGGGACTATTATGATGGACATTCTCAGAATGATCATATTAAGTGAGTACAAATCAAAAGATTGCAAACAAAATTTTTATTGTTTCCTTTTTTTTTATTTGAGAAAAAAAAAAAACCAACAACATACATTAAACTTATAAAATAATTTTCATGCTTACTAAAAATGGCTTCAGCATTTATTTTTCTTCTACACACATTTTTTTTTTAATATTTACAACTATTTTAAAATAAATTTCGTCGAAGAAGGTGTATGAATTAAAAAATTTATACAGTCTGACTAAGACAATTTTTAAGTCGACAAGTAATACTTTCTAATAATTTGCAGTGACGAGAATCGAATAATGTTGTTGCTTATTATTCTTATTTAATTTTAATTTTCTTTTAGTTATTCGGATGATGCGCCGTTAATACGTGGCGAATTTTTGAATGAGCCACCGATTGGTCCACATGATCTGGGAGCTGATCCTATTTGGGGTATCGTTCTTGACGAACAGGAATCATGGAGTCAAAGTGTTGTTAAGAAAGTTATTACATCGTTGAAAGATAAACAGGTAAGATTACGATTTAATATAGTACGAGTTTTTTGTTCTAATCCTTCTTGCTTCTGTTGGGATAGGTTAAACGTCAGGAGCATATCTATGAATTTATAATGACAGAAAAGCATCACTGCCAGACACTTCTAGTCATGCAAAAGGTATTCGTAGAAAGTCTGCAAAGGCATTTCAATCGCCTTAAGTTGGATAAGCTGTTTCCTAGACTGCCCGAATTAACAGAACTTCATACAAAGTTAGTGTTGAATCTATACAAAATTAATTATAGTATTTAATTTGTTATTAAATTATTTTTTTTAGTTTCCTAAAAAAGTTACGCTTAAAACAAAGAGAGGGTGATATAGTGGATAGTATTGCTGATATACTTTTAGATTTCTTTTCATCATCGTCAGCTCAAAAACTGAAGAGTACCTATGGTGAGTATGATCTTAAGGTTTCTTTTTATTTATTTTTATTTGACTTAGATGTAGGCGAAGGTTTCGTACTCCGGATTTTAAATTTTCTGAACTAATCATCCCTCTTACATATGGATTTTAATTTTTCGCCAACTATGCGTTTCACGTTCCTTCCACGTGTGATAATTGAAAACGTTTACAAGTTGCTTTACCAAACTATAGAAAGAAGCTTTCAAATGCTGTTTAAAATAGAATATTTCTGTCATCGATTTCGAGGCTTTTATCCTCGTGCAATTATTATTTGTATGTACATTGTGGTATATTCTCTTAGTTATTCACGTCTCCTAAAAAATTTATAAAAATTCAAATTCAACTTTATTTCATGGTCTCTTTGTACACAGAACTTCTTATTTTAGAGAACAGATAATGAAATCTTAACAACTATATTCCTTAATTGTAAGCATCGGCTGACATTCCTAAAAGTTTGAAGTGTTTATTAATTAATTAATCCAAGAAAATTTTTTACAAAAAACCTTGCGTGAATTTATAAATTCAGTTATGCCACATTGCCTCTGAGATATTATACATAATAAAGCCCAGCTCTGCAATCAATATCCACTGCTTTCAAGTCGAATGCACATTTTATTAAACTCTGTGTTAGAGATGGGAACACAGAATCCAACACGTATATATTCTTTTAAACAGTAAAGCACTTATCTTGGCTCTGCAGTCAATTTCAAATTACTTCAAACTTATTTGATATTGCGTGATTATAATCGGAAGCCAAACCAGAGTTAGTCCAAGTTGAATTTAAAAGCCTTTTAAACGTTTAAAAGCTTTTTGAGACCACATATATCTAGTGCTCCATCGTTGAGGACAGCGAAAATTAACATCCGAACGTACCTGAAATCTCAAAGTACCATTCACTAGAACATGACAGCGGCGCAAAGTACTATACACTGGAATATGCCAGTGGGCTGCCGGCGCTGAATGCTTTTTATGCCAGAACGTTCGAAAATTAAGCACATATAAAACATATAAAGATTGGACGCTGTATCACTTTGGTCAAGGTTACATGGAACTATCGGAATTCCCGAGCATTGCTCTTCTAAAAATACTGCGTTTGCTTTCGACTTAGTTTGTCTTACAGCAAGCACTGACTGTAGAGTCGGATAACTTTTCAAATGAAACGATCCTTGCGCACAGTTTTCAAACAAACAATTTTGTCAGTGTCAGCGCGCACATCATTCAAAGTAGTCACTTGAAGTTTTGTGCAAAGAGTGGTATTCTTTCTTAATTAAGTGACTTTTTGATTCGCCCTTGTCTTTGAAAATGGTTCTAAAAATATAGTTGGGGCTGTATTACATTTTTTTCCAAACTTTCCCCCACAAATATCCTCAACGCGTCCTGGGGATTTTCCAACTAAACTTTATCTCGAACACCGTTCTCTAAAGGATAACTTGGCTGACCAAGATTGGACTTGAGATTAGAGACGAGAGTGACGAAAAAGCGGTCATATCTTGAGGAAGCCAGGGCAAAGCATCTCCAAACAGGAAATGAAATGATCAATTGAATCAAACAATGAAGAGTGAAAACGTTATGCTGTTTTCTGTTCCAAAATAGCGACTACTTTACTTAAACTGAGAAATTTTTCCACTGAGACCCTGTCTTAAGTGCATTGTGGTCGTCCTGATCATCTCCCTGTTACGTACTCATTATTAAATTCGTGGTAACTGTGGGTATACATTATATTTGATCTGATGTGACTCATGCAATTCTGGTCTATTATGTGGACTTTTGTTATATTCTAAACATAATTTTATTTGTGATATGTGTCCACAAAAGTGTACCTCATCGATATTATTTTTACAGCATTTTTTGATTTGGTTCACTCTGTATCGAATGAGTTAAACAAGGAGTTTATCACTTCACAAAAAACTATTAACCTCAGTATCGTGCGGTCGAAGAGCCATGTCTGTCTCTTCGACCTCACTATACTGCGATGAATTGTTGGCTGGTTGTCTTAGTAGTGGTGTTTCGAGCAGATACATTTTAATCATTTACAATCCTGTACTAGAAACTGCTTGAAAATTGACATAGAATGGAAAAGATTTATATTGCTAACTGAAAAGGTTCATAACTTGCAAAGGAATGTAAGGTTCATAACATGCAAAGAAATGAATTTATCGAATGGTATAACTACGTCTGAACGAGAGATGGCATATCTGGACTGGTGTCCGCTGAATCAATCAATGTCCATCAATATCTTGGACTCTTCTCTCGTTCTTCAAAGAATTGTATTTTTAAAGATGGGACATTAATTGCGATTCGAGGGAACATTGAAATAACAAAACAATGTTTCGAAAAGTTGCCTTGTTGAGGTTCAATTCTCAGAAAAACCTCAGGAACTACAATAATATAAAAATATAAATTTTTCTGAACTAAAAACCTGTTATAAAATTATTGTTAACTTAATTTTTTTTATTTCTTTATTTCCTTACATACATAAGTCCAAATAATTTTCATACTAAAAAGAATTTAAAAAAAAAAATAAGTATGCTTGTTTTGCGATTTATGACTGCAGAAATTACGCTACATCCAATTATTTAAAAGTAAATATTTTGTAGTTAGTTTAATATCAGTCGGTCAGGATCTTCTCCTATCTCAGCCAAACATACTGCCGCTAATTTCCGCTCGACCTCTTCCTAGAAATGGAATAAACTGATCATTATTGAGGCTTGTGAATAAGAATTTTGTGAAAGCAAAATACCGTTGACTGCAAATGCGTCGACCATGATTCCTATCAAATATTAAAAAAAAACATTGTATTGAATAATTGAAAAAAATGCTATAATTAATTAATTAAAAACTCACCACTTAATAGTAGTAATACGATCAGAATAAAACAACACGTAAAAATAGGTTTATTCATTCCGGAAAGAAAATAAAGTCGAATGTGCTGTACTTATGGAATTATTCATGTATTTATACCTGGTATGAATTATGCAACTAATTTTTATGTCTAACGTGACTATTATTTCATAGGCAGTAATGTTCTTTTTTTTATTGGCTTATTCTTATTCAATGTGTTTTCCAAACTAAGTTCATTATTTTTCAGTAGTTTTTGAAAGACTATCTTGTTTAAAATCGAATTATATTGTACTGCTGGCAATATACCGAATTGTATTAAGGTGCTTTTACACGAGCATTTACATACAATTTTGACGTCACGAAAACATACAGCAACATCAGCAATTGACGATATGGGTCAATTGATGGTCAACTCGTTGCTCAGCAGTGACTAGCGATCAGGCGCGTAGCGTGAAACTTCGTTGGGGTAGCGCAATAACACGATCATTAAATTCTATAAATTCTACAACCATAAACACGTAATTTTCATTCAGAAAAAAAATTCGATTGCTAAATTCTAAGAAGTAATCAAAAAATTCAGCGAAATTCAGCGATCGTATCGTTGCGCTAGCCCTACGAAGATTCACGCTACGCGCCTGCTAGCGATATTGATCAATATCTAGCAATTCAGCAATAAGGGCTTACACGAGCAATTCAGTCCATGAACAACACGAAAGCAAACTTGACAAACAAATCAAAAATTTAAAATAAAATATGGAAATATTTGAATTCCAAGCCATTACAACACGCAACTTGACAAATAAAAAAAAATTTAAAACAAAACTTGACAAATGAATCACCGAACGAGGACAATTGCTCGGAATTTTCCAAGTCAGTGGAAATACAGCAACTATAGGGCGAACAATACCAGCAATCTGTGAATAAATTGTCACATTGCCGAAATACTACCGCAACTAACATAGTATTGCCCTGTATTGCTCCATTAATCGCTTCACTAGTTTCGGAAATAATCGTCGGGCAATTAATTGTTGGAAAATTGCTCGTGCGCAAACACCTTTACTAATGCTTCACATTTGTTGGAAATACACATTTATTGCTGAAAGGACAAAAAATGCTTAGGAGTTGTAATTAGGCCATTAAGTAAGACCAAATAGTAAATCTGTCCGGTTCAGTCTGAGTTGATCGTGCGAAGTTTATGTCTAAAAAAAAAAATCCAATGAGTTCAGCTTTCCACAGATGAATGTCGGGACAATTCAGATCGGGGCTTCGCCTTTAAGTTATATCAGCTCCAGTGATCGCGTCCTTCAGTTGTAAATTCTAAGAAGCGATTTGCTGTTTGCATCAATTGAGTTCTCCAGTCGTTTACGTAGTTTTCTAGGTGGTCGATTGCCATGAGCTTAACCGTTCAAAATGCGTCTGGACATTCTTCTGTCAACTACCCGTTTGCCGTGGCCCGTGAAACTTTTAAAGCCTTATTGAAACTGTATTTCGATTCACGCTTATTAGCGCGCTCAATGTTGATCAGAATCACGCTCAACATAATCAATTATATGAACAATGGTGCCATATGTAGTACATTCGCTTACACTTAAGATGCTTATCAGGCACTGTAGGCACAATGGAAATATTTTAATACTTCTATCAACTGAAATGGAACTTCCTCTTCATAATATGTGAAGCACTATGATTAGATTCTTTTTAGCGTGACTCCTGTTGAAAAGATCAACCTTTACTAGGGATTGTAGGTACAGATTTTTCGAATATCCGCATGTAGTAAATCATAAGAATGACTCCATTTCAGGATTTTAGATTATTCACCTCCTTAGAGGTAGCAACGGGGTTGTATATATTTCAGGGAATTCCGTCATATGACTGGTGAGATACAGAATAGGTCTTTAGTGCTACGGACTAAATATTATACTTCATGGCATGGTCTTAAATTTTTACGAAAATTCAGTCAAAATAGAAAAAAAAATGTTACTACTTTTTTTTACGTTTTCTGACTACATTTGCAAGCCAAAATAGTCAAATATTTGACATAGTGTAATACAGTAAAACCAGCCTAAAACGGAATACTGAATGCAAAACTTTTCGTTCCGTTATAGCAGGTTTCCGTTTTATACAGTTTTGTTCAGTAAAATTCTTGATTTTCGTTCCCAGTTTTTTTTTCGTTATCACAGGTTTCCGTTTTATACAGAGTTCGTTTTAGACAGGATTTACTGTATAAGCTTAAAGACCTAGGCGCGTTGAATATATTTTCACGAATTTCGACATATTTATTTACTAGTTACTATCGGCAGTTATTTGAATGTGTGACTCAATCGTTCTATATTTCATAATTTCGTTACATTGGTATACCAGAAAAACTATGACTAAGAGCTTCGAAAATAAAAATACTTTTAAATTTCTTTTACAGGTGAGTTCTGTTCAAATCATCGATCAGCGCTAGACACATTTAAAATGTATATGACTGATGATCAGACATTTGCTGAATGGTACAAACATTGCCAAGCGAATCCTCTGCTGAAAAAGAAAGGAATACCTGAATGCATTCTCTTCGTGACTCAAGTAAAAAAAATTCATTCATTTTATCGTAAATTGTATATGTTATTTATAAATATTTTTCTTTATTCCAGCGCCTTACCAAATACCCACTATTAATAGATCCCCTACTAAAAAGTTCTCGAGACGATAAAACTGAACATGAAAAACTCCAAAGAGCAATGGCATCCGTAAAAGCAATTTTAGTAGATGTCGATGCTCGAGTTGCCGAGAGAGAAAAAGAAGATCGCCAATTAGAAATTTTTAAATGTATCGATGTAAAATCGTTTGCTATTTATAAAGACAAGCAATTCAGAAAATCGGACTTATGGTCAAATAGAAAATTAAAGTAATGACTAACTTTCAAAATATTGAGCCAAACTAAATTCTTCTCGTAAATAGGTTCGAAGGGTATGCAACGCTAATGCAGGGACGATCAAAAATGCAAAATGTTTTAGTTGTAGTTCTATCCGACTGTTTGTTCTTCCTACAAGAGAGCTCGCATAGCAAATATACATTTTTTACGCCCGAAAATAAGGTAGCAATACATTACGAAAATATAACAAAGATTATAACCATAATTTTCTAATCGGTTAACGAACAGGCTGGCGTGGTATCACTACAAAAACTTTTAATTAGAGAAAAAGCTGGAACTGAATCACGTGGTATTTATATTATTTCCTCAAATCCTGCCTACCCTGAAATGTATGAGCTTAAAGTACAAAATCCAAAGGATAAAAATGTTTGGATACAATCAATAAGGTATTTATAAAAACAAAAAAATATTTCGAATTATATTATTGAATTACATCAAAAAAAAATTGTTTTCCAGAGCTTCGGTTTTGGAATGTCCAGTGGACAATGAACACGAAACTGACGATTTAACGGCCGAAGAGAAACAAAAGCTGATTGATGCCAAGCAAGCAACGATTCGGGAGCTTATCTGTAAGTATTTTTATTTTTCATTTATCTAATTAAATTTCTTTTAAATTAGTCAATTATATTCCGTAATATACGCATATAAAATCAATACCCCTCAATTTGAAAATATTGCTTTCTACATCGTTGTTTAATATAACTTTTTTGGTTTTCCCGTTTTATTACACCGATTCCCTTTTTATTGTAAATATAATTACAACTTAAAAAAACTTATCATATCCAAATAATTCATCGAAATAAATATTTATAAAACTTGTTGTTTGCTTAAGCAATGGGAAATAGTGAACTAGAAGGTAAGCTATTTATCAGCTTTTAGTATTAGAAGTAGATTTTTCCTTTATTTTCATTCCATTAAACTTTAATATTCGTAGATTGTTTATACTCGAACGTACAAGTTTTCTTTAGATGTCCCAAAAATAATTTTAATCTATAATTTAATAAGGCTGACAAAAAAGTTTATGTTTTTTAAAATTATTACATTTACATTTATTTATTATTATTAGTGTTTAGTTCAAACACCAGACATTTTAGCTATTCGTTGTCTTGTTATTGAGCGATATTCTTCAAAATCTGCTCTTATAGTCGGTGCAATCGAACTTTTATTTCAATTGAGATGAAGTTCGATTGCACGCATTATGCGTTTCCTTCCTGCCTGGTTTCCGGTCCGAAATTCTGTTTTTTTTTTTACTTAGCCAACCGAGAAGTTGTCGCTTCAGTTCTCAAAAAAAAAATTACCTCGTATTATTTTACGATATTCTAGTTTTACCGCCCAAGATCCAGGTGCAATTTTTCATATCCCTGCATTTTGTACGAGCTTCACTATGAAGGAGCTAGCTTTTTCCATTGTGCGATATCGTTTAGATCTTCATGAATTTTTCATTCTGTTCTACAATCAATTTATAGTTCAGTAAAGGCTGGTTTACATGACGAATGCAAACATTTTTTACTGAGATTGTGAGGGAGCTAGCTTATCGAATTTTCAATGGAGCAAAAAAAAAAATTGACAGAAATATCGACAATATTTTTTGCTGAACATAATATCTGTTCGTTTCACTCTTCAATCTCAGTAAAAAATGTTTGCATACGTCATGTAAACCAGCCTTAATATGTACTCTGAATGTCTTTAAAACTTTTAATATTTTTTTAAAGTAAAGGTTAATTTACATGACGACTGCGAACAATTTTTATTAAGATTGTGAGGGAGCTAGCTTATCGAATTTTCAATGGAATACAAAGCAACCACTGCAAAAAATGACATTCACACAAATATCGTCAATATTTTTTGCTGGATACAATATCTGTTCTTTTCGCTCCTGATGAGTTTCTCATAAGAGATTTTTCTTCTCTGTCACAATCTCATTCAAAATTGTTTGCAGTCATCATGTAAACCGGCCTTTAGTCATTTCACAGTCAATTGTTTCTCAATCAGGAGATGTATTTCTGAGTTCAACCCTTCAAATTTTCTCGAAGATAAATTCTCGCGTTTATTGCTGAAAATTGGGAGCCATGAGAATGAATGACATTAATTACTTTATCATTAACTAACAGTAATTAGGAATGATAGGAAGAATGTATTCACGTTTTCTAGCATTTTATTATTTTGCTAATTGCTTGTTTTTCCATAAAAACCTGATGCCAGTAGTGGTCCACCTTTCTATGAGTCCATCTAGATGGTTCATAGCTTTAGCAAATACGTAACTGTACCTTATTTCACTGTATCCTAACAAGTGCCACCATAAATCTGTAAGAATGTACAATTAAAGAAAACTTGTTTATTTATATAATTTTTCTTTCCTTGGTAGAACTTATAAAGGCATATATTTTATTCTAACTAAAATCTTTATATTAAAATTTATTTATTTACGCCACAACATTAAAACACAATGTCTGAATATTACATGCTTTTAAAAAAATAAGCTAAATAATATGTTATTTCCCATTTATTATAGTTTAAAATACATCTTCAGCATTTTTCTCACACCATTTACTTGTAAAATTTATTGGAAAAGTCGCAGTATTTGCCTTATCTATCCATGAATATTAATTGAAAAATAGTTTTATTAAGCCAAATGTGTTGAATAAAATTAGAAGCTCTATAAAATAACGAGATAAAAAATGTTAAAACATTTTTTGTTAAAATAGTTTTAGCGCAACTTTGTTATAATTTCGTCAAAGTTGTAATGCTAAGAAAATGGTTACACCGCTATGACTTGTTGGTTGGTTGGTTTTTGTGGTAGCCGGTCTGTCGAAAACAGGGAGTTATCATCAAGGAAAGGTTTGCACAGAGCGCGAAGTCTGGCTCTAGCTAGGACTGAACACTCGCAAAGAAGGTGGATAACAATTTCCTTCTTTTTTGCATCCAAACAACTGGTGCAATTGACGTTAAAGGGAATACCTCTGGCCGCGTGGTTGTCGATCGGCCAGTGACCCGTCCTGAATGCTGTGATTTTGGAAACTTTCACACGGCTCCTGTTCAGGAGTTCATCTGTTCTGCTCCGGCAATAGGACATCTTCCTAGATATGATGCAGTTGGTTTCGATGACTTGTTGTAATCGGAGGCCTTGCAGAGGTTATCTCAAATTAAAGTATTCAAAATAACTGACAAATGTTTAAGAATCGGAAAAGAGAGAGCGATTACCGCTGGGATCTGGAATGTAAAGAACGGACCCCACATCCGCAGTTATCTCGGAAACCTACAAATACATTGGCATTTCAGTCACCAATTCGGACGACCGTTTAACCTTCAATCGGTTATTTTTAATATTTTACGCAGAAATAACCTATCCAAGGCTTCCGTTCCTAACAGAGTCTCAATCAGAAATTGGCTTTTACATTAACTGGCTCAGAAAGCGGAATCGCTATTATGAAACTGATGATCAAATTTGCGGCACTATTACAGTAGTTTAAGGTTGACTAATAGCTCTTCATGAAAGGTTTGTTGAACTAAGCATTACTGGGGAGCTTCTATCATGTGACACTTCTGAAATTTAAGGCATAAGATCACGTTGCCTGAAGAGATAAAAAAGAGGCTCTTCTAGAAGTCATACGGTTACAGCAGTACTACCGATTCTAGGCAGAGGAACTTGTCGTGATTGAATGAATTTAAAAAACGGGCTTAATCGCCATATCACTTTGAGAAACCATAAGATATATCTAGACGATCGTATGTCTTGCCAATTTGGTACGTTAGTGTGGTTTTCCTACGCCTCGAAGACTGATTATGATACTGGACTTTTCATGATGATAACTAACCTTTGGGGGATGCTAAAACGGTTGAGGAGAAGTAAATCTTTCACATGACTCATAGAAAACATTCGCAGAGTCATCTCTCAATTAATTTTAAAAAAAATTATGAGCAATATAAACGAAATACTTCAGGTGCTCTTACACGAACGATTAAAACTGTTCAATTGGCAGCAAATCCAGACAATTTTTACGTCACGGAAACATACAGCAACAATTGACGATATGGATCAATTGCGTTGTCAATTCGTTGCTCAGCCGTGACTAGCGATATGGAGCAATACTTAACAATTTTGCAATAAGTTCATACTTATAAATAATAAATAATTCAGTCTTCTTGGCAACTTGAACTTGACAAACAAATCTAAAGCTTAACATAAGACACTGAAATATTTGAATTCACGCCATTACAACACGAAACTTGGCAAATAAATCCAAAACTCAAATCAAAACTTGACAACGGAATCACCGAACGAGGACAATTGCTCGGAATTTTCCAACGTAGTTTAAATACAGCAACTATAGCGCGAGCAATACCAGCAATATGTGAAAACATTGCCACATTGCCGAAACTAGCACGATATTGTTCTCCATTGCACCATTAATCGCTTCACTAGTTTTTGGAAATAGTCGTCGGATAATCAATTGCTCGTGTAAGAGCATCTCATGATATATCTATACGATCGTTTGTCTTGCCAATTCGGTACGTTAGTGTGGTGTTCCGACGCCTCGAAGACAGATCATGGTACTGGACTTCCAAGATAGAACTGACCTATGGAGGATGCATAAATGATTGAGAAGATATAAACCAAAAGTCACCTTATGAATGAACGGACTCCGATTTGTCAAGCATAAATCAAGGATTTTCCTCACCTTATTGATTTTCTTGCCATTATTTTAGTGGACGAAAATTAGCTGCGTTCTTTTTGGTTTTTTTCGAATATTGTCTGATTAATCGGGACGTTTTCTACTCGGAGACTATAAAGGGGCTTATAGTCAAAGCAACATGATCTATTGGGAACAGTGGGAAGCGTACTATTGTTCGAAAAAGAAGTCGTGGTAATGAAAAATATCAACATATACAGGCCTATTCAGCAACAGAGTTACAAGTCACAAAGTAGGTGGAGAGTCGCAATTTAGAACTAATTTGGAATAAATTGTGACTCTCAACCTTCTTTGTGACTTATGACTCTGGTGCTGAATAGGCCTAATAGAGTAATGATGAGGTTTTTTAAGGTTTAAAATGTGCTTTATTGATGCCTATAACTTAAATCTAACATTTTAGAGTAATGATGAGCCTTAGGTTTTGATGGGTTTCTTGTCGGAATCCAAGACATCACAAGCAATCAAATGTAGCCTTAATTTTATAAAGGTACGAAAAGGTTCCCTGAAATGGTTTCAGTACATATTTCTATTCTATTCTCCACACAAGTTGGGTCTGTTTCATATGAAAAACATTCTGATTCAGACATAAAGATGACACATAAGTTACGGATTTATTGTCCAATGTTGAGAATGGGAATGGGACAATTAAGAAAAGGTGATATATTAAAGGTCCTTGTTTCAACTGAAATATCGAATTCAGTGGAAAATAAAACAAAGTACAAACTCATATAAGCATATAGAAACCACTCTCATTCTAGTGAACACAAGAAATTCGTCATATTAATGACTAAGAAAAAATTGTTTAGGTGCGCCACTTAAAATTTAGTCACTTGTGTGTTCTGTCTGATTATTTGTTAATAAAGCTGTCTCATTTTTGGTGGTATTTACTATTTAATTGGATTGCAAACAGAAAAACAACTGAAAATATCGAATCCTAGAACTTGACTAGAACAACAACCGTATGTATGCAAATAAATAACGAACGCCATTAACATTAAAACTAAATAAAATGTTTAATGGCCTAACAATTTGAATGTCATGTCGTAACTAAATTCATAGAAAAATTATATAATTAAATTTTGTTTCAGCGCATAGACTGGGACTTGTAATATTTATGAAGATATTATTTAACAATGTCATTGTAAGATGGTGGAGGAGTTTCAGCTCGTGGTGGTTCCTCGATTTCCTCAATCGTTTCTTGTATATGAATATCGATTACGGGGACGTCTTCTATTGCTAAGCTAATTGGTGATAGGATTTCGTCCGAAGGACTATTACGGATTAATTGTTCGGTATCCAGATTATTGGCGATATGAGGACCTCGATTTGGCGTAAGATTGTAGTGGCGACGACGTTCGGGTCTCTCGAAAAGCCGTGCCAGAAGAAATTCTCGTTGATTCGCTCGATTAATCGCATGTCGTAACGGTTGTGACGACAAGGGTCGCGTTGGTGGTGGTCTTGCTGGTCTTAGCGGTCGCGGTATTGGCATCGGATTTCGAATATTATTTCCACAAGAAGCCATGTATCCTGTTGAAATGGCCAAAAAATTAGATTTCTTGACTGAATTTTGTGGAAAAAAAAACTACTTACTTCTTCTTTCAGCTATCCGCTTTTGTAGTCGTCGTTTTTTCCAGTATCTCGAACCGCATATCAAGTAAATCACATAAACAACGGAAATCGTTACGAAAAAGCCGAGAAATAGTCCCGAATACAAGGCCACGTAGACAGGATCCGCTTGATCAAACAAACGTGATTTAAAATGTTGAATTGTTTGATCGGTAACGACTTTGCCATATTTTACGTTGCACGTTTCATACAGATAGCAAATTTCTTGTAGATTTTCTGCGCGGCATTCTAGATTCGTTCTGTTATCACGCAGACTTATATTCTTCCAAATGTACGTAATATCGGTTTCGGTTGCTTCTGAAGTGACTTCAGACGCTGGGGCCATCATCATCCTTTCGAATTTCTTCTCAGTCGGATCGAAATTGCACACGTTAATTCGAATTTCGACCGTCTTGCCGCGTAAATAGTCAACAGTCGATTTCAAATCACTGTGGCATGTTGTCCATCGATTATTCAAAACGTTCAAATACTTCAGTTGCGACATAGATAGGAAGGTCGCAACGTTCAACGTTATCATCAAATTATCGGAAAGATCGAGCTTCGAAAGGAGCGGCAATTTTGAAAATTGTGATGCAGTAGTTTGCATTAGGTGCGATTCGTGTAGGCTGAGCTGTTCTATTGTCGGGCTTATGAGGAATGGCTTATCGGCTACTAGGTTCATAAATTTGTTTCCATCCAGATTCACACTAATCAGATGTCGATTGTTTTCGAAAATACGCGGATCGAAGTATTCCAATCGATTGTATGACAAATCAACATGTTGAAGACTGATTAAATCGATAAATGCGTCCAAAAAGATTGTTTCGATAGCGTTATTGTCGAGCGTTAAGTTCCGGATGTGTTGTAGGCCCTGAAATCGCAATTTGTTTATATTTTAGCACAGTCCAACTATGAAATTATCATTAATTTATTAACCTCAAAAGACTTATCTTCCAATGCGCTGATATCATTGTAGCTGAGGCACAGTATTTCAACGTTTGGTGGAATTTCGATTAGCGGACTTATAAGACGCTTGTAGCTATTAAATTAGAAAAAAAATCAATTAGCACAATTAAGGAAAGTTAAGATGACATACTTGCTATGTACCTGCAATCTGCTCGATTAAGCTCCTCGAATAAATCACAATGGCAATATTTAGGACATTTTGTGTTCTCCAATGTGGTCACTTGTACCACAATCGCGATCGTTATTAATATTTTGTAGATTCGATCCATTTCTACGGGTAGAGTATCATTTTATTGCGATATATTTAAATTAACACGCCCGGCTTTACTATTCACTAAGTTCATTTGAAGAGAAATATTTTACTGTATGCACTCGGTTAATACGAAAAGATGTTGTACGAGACTGAGTCATTTTTAGATATTTTTTCTACTTTATCTTATCAGTCGTTATACTTTTGATAACATCTACTACTGTGATTGAGAGATTTGTTATTATGCCTACGCGTATATACGAATAAATATTTCATTGTATTGCGGTTATCGAATTACCTTTATCTTTCGAAATTGCTTTGTATCAGCACTTGCCGTGAGACTGCCTTTCCTTGATCTTGTCGATACGAGTAGACACTAAGAATAGATCGTACTTCAACTTATATGCAAGCATAAGTGATTTCATATCAAAATATGCATAAATATTTAATTTATTGTTCTTAGTTTGTTTACGAATTAAGTAAACATTCTTCTTATTATTAAACTTACTCGTATTAAAGCCTGTCTGAATTTCTTTGTTTTGTTCTGAAATCTGACTGCAGTTACCTTTTTGTGAATATATCGCAAAGAGTAGGTGTAAATCAGAGTAATTTTTGAACGAGATTAATTAATTAACTATAATTATAATTATAAATTAGGTGAAGATAAAATCTTATTGATGGGTCGATGACTGTTGACTTTAGATAGTTGTATGTTAGATTTGGGTATGTGACCATGTTTCTTAATGGGAAAACGAACCATTATCACTTCAAAGGAGATTTCTTTAATCGTTTAAGTTGCATCTTTTCCGCGGAAAAATAAAAATATAGTTGCAAATTAAAGAAAATGTTAAGGAATGTGTTGCGAGCTAGGGGTTCACCGGGATTTCAAGTAAAACACAATTCGTTTAAAATCAAAATAACTATAACACTTTTACAATTATTCACACTGCACGGCAATACCGCCCGCTTTAATATAGAACTTAACTCGTCACACGCAATTGATCGCTTTTCACTAATACGTTCGCGTACCAGTTGACAGCCATAGTCCACGTAATAAAAATTTCTATGTACTACGCTGAAAGCTTCGTCTGCTATTATATTAAGTACTTGGCTGTAGTCTACTGTACTTGAATGTTGTGTGGACGACTCTCAAAATCTTTAGAGTATTCGATTTCGATCTTCTACGCTGTTCTGGTACATGCGAGAACATTCGAATAAAAGGGAGGTAGTATCGAGTTTCTCCGCCCACTTGTATACTTCAACTGTTGCTGTCGAGCGGTTGACAGGTTTACATGTAACAATATGTTAAAGAACGTAACCACCAAAGGAACAATTAGGAACTGTTAGTTGCAGTTGTATGTTTTCCAAAATTATCCAGCAGAAACAGGCACTTGTTGCATTTTTAATCGGAGTTCAATGTGTTTCCTTTTGATTTAGAATTTCTGTTTCGATTTTATTCTAACCAGATTTATATTTTATTTGTCGTTAACTATCCCCAGTTGGTGGAAATTTTATGGTTGTATATGTATGTGGTAGTGGTTCTATTTTCGTGGTAAGCCTGGATAACGATCAACGCTAAGAGTGTGGAAAAAAGAAATGGTTGAAACATTGGATTCATTTTTCAAAGCCAGTATAAGTTGGTAGATGGCAGTTATTTGTCTAGTTTAAAATTCATAGAAAATAAATTGGATTCCGAAATCGCTATATAGAAATTTTCTCAGACAATTCCACCAGCTGTCAGGGTGTTTCGGATAGTAGGCTAGAATACACCCTCTGACGAGTCTATGCCTTCCGATGACGAAACAGCTCCTTCGGACCTAGTCCAGCACAATATTATAAAAACTGGCCTCTCTAGTGAAGTTTTTTACAAAATTGTCATGTCCTGAAGGACAGCGATTAATCAACAGTCGGGGATTTCGAGTTGGAGTTTCACTCCACTTCCACTGACACCGGAAAAACAACTAACATTTAATCTATTAATTTTTTATAAGTTTGAGCTTTGAGAAAACTCTTTCTGTCGCAGCAAAACTGTGAGGTAGGCAAGTTATTAAAGAAACAAAATCAAAAAGTACAGCATTTGATTCTTATTTACATTTTTTTAATGTTGAAATTCAGGAGAACAAAAAAACACTTCATTCATGTGAGTGAGTGAAGTAACTCACTCCTTTTGGTGAATTGCAATGTCCTTGTAAAGGTGACAGAACTTGACCAGAACTTGAGCAAACGTTGGAACTCACAGATCCGGAACTACTTCAGTGAACCCGTTCCTTGTAGATACTACTGACATTTTTTGTTTGGTCATCATCTTACTAAAAGAACGAACTTGTTCGCGAGCGAATGATGGAACGCAAACGGAGGAACGATGAAACTAACTGTTCCGGAAGTACTTCACTGAACTCGTTCCTTAAGGTGAGTAGTTTCACTAAAAGGAACTGCTTTGTCCATCTCTAGTTGAAATATATTCCCAACATTTTTCAATATCGAAGAGAGAAATAAATTTCCTTATGGAAATAGTGAAAAAGTTGAATAGTAGCAAAATTAGAGAATTTGAAATTTTCAGTAGCATAAGTAGCAAATCAAGAAATCTGAATGCAAAAGTAGCATTTGGTAACGCTGAGCGGGACTCACTGAGAACTAGTTGATTTATTTCACTTATGGGAACGCTCTTCCGAACCCGTTTGTTCGCTAACTACACAAGCCTACTGTTAACTAAATGCAAATTTCACTCACCTCAAAAGCTTTATCGGCGGTGTTCGATCGTGAATTCGTTCACGAAACTCGCACAAATGTATCGGCTCTCCAATGCTTCGAACCAACAAACATAAATACAATTTGCAACAAGAAGTTGTGTGGCATACATTTGGTATATCATGGGGCAGGTAGGTAGGTAGGTACGCGTGGCTGTCCGTGAGAACACGGGCACACTTAGACCTAAAAGGTCCGTTGTGCTACCACAGGATCATCGAATCCGGTCCTAGTCGTCGAACCATTTAGAGCTTGTAATGAAGCGTTGGATTCTCGCGACCTCCATTGTGGCATATATTTACATCACGGGGCAACAATTGCGTAACTTGTTCCTAAACATTGCTAAGTTAGAGCAAACGCGGAAAGTGATCATGACTTGGTGGTAGCTTCACAAAATTTTGTTTTGCAGATGTTTTAAAAAAGACAAGATTTTTCGAACTTGGTCTGATGTCCAAGTCAAAATCTTTGCTATATGTAGATTTTCGAGGTCTAAATTTTACCAATAGGATTCTTCAATTCTTAAATTTATTTACAAATTGGAACTTTGTGAAAATTCTAAAAAGCCTTTTCACGATGCAATTTTGAAGTTGATGCTTAAAAAGCTGGTCAGATATCACAAAGAAACAGACTACACATTTTTTATGCTTACATTTTGGTCCGTTCTGCATGCAATTTTCAATTATTTTTGTCGATAAAAACTGAAGGTATACCACATCAACTAATTGAATGAAACAAATTATAGGTAAAATGCGGCAAAAAGACGTTGAACAAGCAATTATACTCGAAGAGAAAATCTTAATCCAATTGAGCTTGTTGAATGAAAGTTCACCCGAGTCAGGTGGAATAAATGCTGAAGAATTTCTGGCAAATTTTGGAACTTATAAAGACTTAATTACTGATGACTGTGATACTGTAGAAATATGGAAAAGAGTATTAAATACTGTACAAGTAAGTGGCCACACTTCAACCATCGAGATTTTATCGAATTCTAATTAATTAATCTTTTTCCTTTAGGAGATAACCCAACTGGCGTCATCTTTATACACTGCAGCAACGGGTCTTCCGGTTTCGCGTTCATTTAGTTCAGTAGGTGAGCGACAAAGCGAAGCATACTCGTCACCCATATTACCAAAACGTGCTGAGACATTTGGCGGTTTCGATGAACGACGGAATAAGGTTGAACAAATTTCAATTTGTTATTAATCAATTTATTTACATTCGCTTCACGTAAACATTTAGAGTAACATCCCTTGGCGAGATGCAGTATTATCGACGTTACCCATGGCACCGATTCCTACACCTAAAGACAATCATTACTATCCAGGAAACGATAAGAGAGACTCAATAGCATCCGAGTATGATACAAATTCGAATACTCTGTCTGTTTACCACAATAGCATACGGATGCATTCCGAGAATATTTCCCTGAAGGATCACAACTATGCTGCACTACAAGTTTCACATCATTTGCATACACTTTTGTGCATAATATCACAACAAATGACAACGATAAATAATTTACGTGCTCAAATAGCGACGTATCGAGAGAATCCGAAAACTCTTAACAAGCACAACGATCAACTGGAAGAACTACGAAATTTACAGGATAAACTACAGGAAGAGAAACAAACGTGGCTGAAGCAAAAAGAACAACAGGAAAAGGACTTGGACGAACAGCGTACGGCACAGTTGGCTGTTGAAAAACAAATCAAAGCCGATCAGGAAGATGTCAAACAGCAACGAGAACAACTCTATAGAAAAATGGAAATTCTGTACAGTCAAGGACTATTGCTATCACCTAATGTAAATGACGAATTATTTTCGTAACTATCTGATCTAATTCCATTGCTTTTGTTTGCGCAGACTCCTCTATCGATAGCAAATGTATCAGCAAATAATGATGACAATCATCAACATAGTTCTGATGAGCATCATCATTCCGGCGACGGAACACTTACTGATAAGCGAAAGGATAAATGGCGATCGGCATCTAGTAAGCAAAGAATTTACATTAAAAATCCTTTCAATTTTCCTACCGATTTTTTTATGCAGTCATCAAGAAATCCTTTCCCAATCTAACACCCAAAAAACCCATTAATCAAGAAGATAAATCCGAAATATCTGCATCCAAGACAAAGAAAGTTAAAAGATCGTTTTCAAACTATACTTCTAGTACCCAAAACACCACCAGTTAATTTGTTGAGTGCAACAAACGCTCCAAAAGTAAGTCAAGCGAGCGTCAAACAACAAATACCAATGAAATTGTCCTCATTATCCAGGTATGTAGTCTTTAGGTCTCTTATTATTTAATTGTAGTACGCTAAACCGATAACTACTTTGCTTTTCTTTAACATTTTTGTTGTAGTATGATAATATTTAATTACTAAAAGCAATCACACTGTGTTTTTTTTTTGGATGAGTGTGTGTGTGTGCTGTTCTTTCCAATACTGTGTTTATTTTTATTCGTTTGCAGCACAAAGTCCGACAAGGCACCAAATTCTAGCAATTCACCAATTAACCCAAGTGGCGGAATAACACAAATGTTTCCATTGAAATTGGCTGACAAAAAGGTATGTTTAGAAAAAGAAATTAATTAATTGGGTGCATGGAATGAATGTTGGGAGGTTTATTTTATTGTTCATAACAAAAATAATTGGCGAATCACTCATAGCTTGTAGTTGCTATGCAATAAAAGATGAAATTAGAACCGTATTTATGTAGGATATAAGGTAGAAGTTATAAGCATTATGAAGAGAATTGAAGAAATCTGGGAACAAAGTCTTTCTTGTAATCGAGCGTTCGTCGTGAAAGTTTTCCTTCAAAGGCGTCTATCGATTTTTGTGTAGGTTTTTCTTGCAGGATTTGTTTAGCAAGATGTTGTGTGTAGAAATCAAGTTAAGAAAATGTTTAAAGCACATGAAGTCGACTAACAAAACTTAGTCCAAAGAGAAGATCGATTTTAACCCATTGTTTCTTTACAAAGTTTGTTATCGCTTTTGAAGGAGTATGTGTATGAAAACACTTCGAGAAAAGCCCTCCTTGCCTAGGTTTAGGACAATGGGTTCTTTAGAGCTTGTGAGTTGTGAAGCAACCGTAAAATTGTTCAAATACGCTATTGGTATGAACATGAAGGATTGAACTTGAGCTTGAGCTATTTATGTTGACAGCGAAGCTGCCATCAAGGCGTTCGGGATCGGGATCACTAAAGCAGCGGTATAGATCTGTAACGACCGCAACTCCTAGTCTTCGGGATACGAAGAGTATCCGAGTAGGATAAACTTGTCCTGCTCGTATTTATGGTCGGCCAGAGCTACCTGGCCACGAGACATGATGTGAGGCCTGTAGCTCAGTTCTGTAACTTATGAATGAGAAATTTCTCACCAAAAAGTCAAAATGAGGACGAATTGATGCAGTTTTCTCCCTGTATTCTCACCAAATGTGAAATGAAAGATTGCCAAATGCGTAGTAAATTACGGTGCTTTCTCATTTGGTGAGAATACAGAAAGAAAACTGCATCAATTCGTCCTCATTTTGACTTTTTGGTGAGAAATTTCTCATTCATAAGTTACAGTACTGAGCTACTAATCATCTTGTGTTAGCCTTTAATATGAGCGTCACGTCGATAGCATGTTTAATGTCCTCTATAGGCCTCCTCAGTAGAAGAGCTAGCGCTGGATTCAGCGCCGAACCTCTCCTTGTAAGTTCATCCGCAGCCTCGTTGCTCGGAATCCAGCTGTGACCCAGAACCCAACAAATTGTAACGTTCAAAAGACTGCACACTAATCTTATCCCTGCATAGCCTCGCGAGGTGGGATTTGATCAAGTGTGAACCAAGCGCCTTGATCGCCGCCTGATTGTCTGTTAGGATGACGACGGCTTTGTTTCGCATTACGCAAGCCTCTGGCAAATTGCAAGCCTGAACGATTCCCATCATCTCTGCCACAACGCTACAGCAGTCCGGTATTCTGAATGCTATGGTGCAAGTCGGCGGAGAATACCCCTAAACCTGTACCAGCGTTTGTCTTCGAATCATCCGTGTAGATATGAAAAACCCTTCGTGGAGCCGATCCACATTCGAGCTGCGGAATCAAGTAGTCTGTATCCTCTAACGGATTACATTCACTAAACCGTTCGAGCATGCTGCTGTGCCCCCCATGTCTAGATACCCAGCTGCCTGACTGTCTTAGGCGCACGGCACTTTTTGATTCTACACTCTTCCCATAAATATCCAGCGGAAGAACTCTAGTGCCGCTGTAGGTGTGGTACTAAATACGCCCGTTGCTCCTGTGGAAGGAAGACGTTGAACTTTTGTGAGTTTATTTAGGTAGGTGGATTTTCCAGCACTACCCACCACACTAAACAACAAGAACAGTTCACTGAACGACCCATCTCTGGCCGGCAAGCAAGAATCTACTGGCCGAAACTTGATGGGTGGAACTCTAGGTTCATTGCGTCTTTGAGCCGGGACCTTTGCAGACAACTTATAGGGGTCCTAACGGGACACTGTCCCTTTGGAATACATGGACAAAGACTGGGCATATGCATGGCTAATCTGTGTCGCTGTGGTGATGAGAATGTTGAACCGACACTGGAGCATCTAGTGTGTGAATGTGAAAGTTTGGCACGTATCTGGTATCGGTACTTGGGAAAATTATCCTTGACCGATCTATCAGAACTTGCGATGATTCCTTTGTATGTCTCTTCATAAAGAAGAGCAATATTTGGAATCAGTAGTCTAGAGCCCGGTCTATACGAGGGGAGTACAATGGATCCGTAGTGATCTCTTGTGATGGACTGTGGCACAGTGCTTCAGTCCACCCTTCTCAACCTAACCTAACCTTTAAGTTGTAGCATTCACTGATCAGCTGACTACACTTTTTGTATCTGCAACAATCCAGACGCAGAAGTTTCGAATTGTCAGAACAATTCAAATTATCTTAGACTTGGTTACAGGCAAAACTATTCTTTAATTCCATTTTATATTTTTCAGAACCAAAATATAACACCAAACCACTCACGAACCGGCAGTAGCCCTGCAATAATCCAACAGCCTCTTCATCAGCAAACGGGTAATCCAGCTACTCGGTAAAAATTTAATTAAAAAAATTCTCATCTCATTATATTCATAAATACAAACACATTCCGTTTAGAACAAACACGTATCCCAAACTCCCCGAAAGATATCGTGTACGTAGCTCAGACGTTGGTCTACCGCTACATCACCAACTACACTCTCAGCATTCCACGCCAGCATCAATACCGCAAGGATCACAACAGCTTAAGAATACATCGCACTACACTACAGGAACAACGTCGCCAAATAATTCGACTTCAGCAACCGGTACGCCGATTATGTCTCAAAAAGTTTCTAATCGCTCAACTTCGGGATACACGACGTCAACTGCATCCAGTGATAAGAAGGAACCGAATCCCGAAGAAGAAGAAATATACTTTTGATACATGCCGGTCGAAGTCGAAATTTAAATTCGCTAAACGACAAGTTTTTTCTTTTGTGTTCGTTTATGTTCTTTTATATCGAATCGATTAAACGGAAAAGTTAAGCAATTGGGAATTGAGCAAAACTTTTTTGTCAAATTTAAAATTGATCTTGCTTCCGAAATTAGTCTTCTTAAAAATTCCATTCCATTCGGCAAGTATCGATTAATGTTTTTTAATCTTAATTTATTCTAAACAAATTTCTTCCCTTTAAGCAATATGCGAAAAACAAGAAAAAAAAACACCTAATAATGATTTTTAGCAATATTTTTCGATTTCTTCCCTTTTTTGTACCTATTAAAATTAATTAATGAAAAAAAAACTACAACAAAAATGTGTGTACATGATATGAAAAAAAAACCTACACTTAAGGCATACTTAAAAAAAATTTATACAATATTTAAATTAAATTAATTATATTATAACAATTGTTAATAATAATTTAACTATCACTTTTTTCAGTATTTATTGCTTAGCGTAGGATTTAATTATGAATTTTACCTGAAATTGTTAAATCTACTACTCCGTTCACTAGTAATTATTATCATTATTATTATTCTATTGTTTTGTAATCTATTCTTTAGTTCTAGACAGCGAAGAAAAAATATAATAAATTAATTATCATGTTTTAAATTCACAATATTTATTTTTCTATCATTTTTATTTAGTTTTGATTTGAATTTTCAGTTATTATCTTCGAGCGCGTACAATATTTTTAATTGGATCGAGGAACAATCAAAAAATTATTACGTGTTTAATAAAGTTTCATAAGGCAAGTTACAGTAAGGGTAACATTATCCAAATGCCGTCAACGTAGTTTCAAAACATTACGGAAGAATATGTTTTAACCGGACTGTCTCATGTCTCATAGGAAACGTTCATTAGACTCAGGTATTTACATGTTACGGTGTTTTTCTGATCTCGAAAGAATAAGTCTCGTGTTCATCGATGAAATGGAAGCCATTAAACGGTAAAAAACGGTACAATTGACTGGGAAAAAATTCCGGCCTTAAAAAAATCTAATATATAAAAATATAACAGTTTTTTGGTTGGGTCGAATGGAAATCTACACCTGTGAACCGTCCTCTCCGAAATTTTGTATGTAAAGTTTCGAGACTACCGGACAGGTCAAGAACATAATTATATTCCCGAAATTTGGTTCGTATATTTGTTGTACACAGTTTAATTTTCCATAAGATTAGCATTGGCGTGAGTAGCTCGTCCGTTTAACGGGAGAGACGGGTGTAACAGGGGCGATGGAACAACGTGAGCATAGCGAGCGTAACCGCGGTATGTGGCTAGTTTACAATAAAAAATTTTGTTGTTGTGCAATTTATTTTGGAGAAGTAAGTAAAGATATATCCGTGAAATTTTTACCACATATTTATTAGGCTTGCGCATTCTAGTTCACCTTAGTGATCGCGAACAAACTAGTTCCCCAGCCCTTGCGAATTAGTTCGTTCTTGTAGTTCGCAGTTCATAGTAAATGTGAGGACTTAAAAAAGAAAAAGGTCTCCACTCACGAAGGAAGAACTACTTCTTTTCAAGTTGGGACTAAAAAAAAGGGTCCCCACCATAGAGCTAGTGGAGTCGACAAGCCACCGGTTTTGTATAAAGTGCTTTGAAGCCAAAAACAGGGTGAAAAGTAAGACAAAACAGGTTCGTTATATCACATTGTTCTTGTTTTAGCGTGTGAGTGAGTGAGACAAAACAGGAACCTTATGTCAATTTGTTGTTGTTTTGCGTGCAACTAAATGCGACGACGTCCGCCTTCAACTCAATCGTTGCTTGTCATCTCCAGTATATATCTATATGGTCCCCACTCACAAAGGAACTAGTTCCTTTCAAGTTCGCATTGAATGTGAGGACGTAACAAAAAAAAAATGGTCCCCACTCACAAAGGAACCACTTCCTTTCCTCACTTCCCTCGCGAACTGAACTAGTTCCTTTTTCAGTTCCAACTTCGCGAGAGTGGAATGATACGTGGTATGCAAATGTGATCATGAACTACTTCCTACAAACGAACTAGGACCGGCATTCACTGCGAACTAGTTCCTTCATTTCACTTATGGGGTCGATCTTCCGAACTAGTTCGTTCATGAACTACACAAGCCTAATATTTATGATCATTTTGAGCACACTTTACAGCCCGAAATTGTCGCACACTGCTGAGATATACGGCAACTTAGCCACTCATTTTCAAAAAACCTTTTTTTCGGTAAACATGATTACGGGCGTTCTGTTTATCTTAAATAAAGAATTCAAACGGCATTTTAATCTGTGAACTTTAAACTAGCTTCGGAGCTAGGATTATCAAAAAATATTAAACAGTCAATTTTTGGTAACTTGTTGGAATTTTTATCGTAAATTTTGATGTTTTTTTAACAATCTTTTCGGGTCGACAAAAAACGGCTTGCTGAATCACAATTATTCTAGTTTGTGATGTGTCTAAATAAGCACTGAATATTCGCCAACTTTCAAAGGAATTCCTTCGATAGATTTCGAAATATTGTGTCTAAAAATACCGTTTTGAGAAAAACGCAACTAAACTGACCGTCATTAATATTCGAAACAAAAAAGGAGTTTAGAGAATAGACCGGCCTGTAACTTTCGAACGGCTTCAAATAACGGAATATCACTTCGCCCACATATTCTACACTTATGTTTGGCGCAATTTAGGCAAAAAACAAAACGATTTTTTGAACCAGTCACACGGGATGACACCTTTAAGCCTTTAACGTCGTTAATAATAAAATTCATCTTTTCGAAGTGAAGTGAAAGCATTTTTTCAATTGCTGGCTTCAGTGATATTTTATCCAGGGTCTGTTATTCAGACTAGTTCACTCTATTTCGAGACAGTATTGTTTGCTGAAAAACCTAGTTTGGAAGCGTTTTATTATATGAAAGTCTGTTGTGCAGGCAAATTTGGTACGACCGAAAGTTAAAAAGTTGTGGAAACGAGGCGAAAGGGGATTAACAAAAAATTGTTCATAATATTTGAAATTTTCCAATTTATTTTTCCTTAACACGATTATTCGATCAACTTAAGACTGGTTTACATGACAAATGCAAACATTTTTTATTGAAATTGTGACAGAGCTAGCATATCGAATTTTCAATGGAGTAGAAAGAAAACCCTGCAAAAAACAAAATTCACAGAAATATTGTCAATATTTTTTACTAAACATGGTATCTGTTCGTTTCACTCCTGATCAGTTTCTCATAAGAGATTTTCGTTCTCCCTCACAATATCAGTAAAAAATATTTGCATTCGTCATGTAAACCAGCCTTTATATTGTAAAAAAATATTGTTGAATTCAAAATGGACCAAAGCCGAAACCGCCTCGTTATCACTCAGTGTTAGATCTGTATTAATACTGCAGTACCATGGACACCAATTAATTACAAAAAAAGAGTTATCCTTTAGTATATATATTATACATTTGAGTGCACGGGTATACAAAGTTTGGGTAGCTGAACTGGAAGGCAGAGTTTAAATTATCGATGTACTTTGATTTCAAACTGTTATCCACTTTCAAAGAAACCGGTTTAGCATTTTCTAGACCAAGTTAACAAGGTTTATCAGAGTGGGATCGATGAAAATCACTCTAAAAATACACTTTCGCGTAGTACTGATCGTCGTTTCACTCTCGCAGTAGAAAAAGTAGCACCCGGCTCTGCGGAACTTACATACTGCATGTGTCGAGTTGAGTGTTGTTTATGTAGGACACGCAGAACTACCTTTTACATGCGAGAAATGTCTAAAACATGCGAGAGGTATGTAGAGCTCTTTACGATATTGCAAGGTTGTTGATTTTCTCTGGAAACTTTAATACCAACAATAAGAGAGTTTTTCGGGTGGCCAGAGTGCACTTGTAACAATACCTTTAATTTTTACAACACATGTCTGGACCCACCAACCCAGCAAAAATAATAATTAATATTATTATGTGGAACTCTACGACAGTTAGTCAGTAAATCTATTTATTATCTCTTGTCTGTGAGTCGGAGTAACTGATTCAAGATATTGCTCTTCCTTATGAAGAGAGACGTTCTCCAATGCCTGATTCTATAAACTAGATGTTCCAGTGTCGCCTCCACATTCTCGAGACAGACCAGCCATGAAAATGCCAGACCTTTCTCTCATATTCTTAGCGGACGGACAGTTAAGTGACCAGTTAGTACCTACACCTATCAGTGGTCATCAGGTTTTCCAATCAAGTGACAATATTTAACTAGAACTACTACTGTTTAGTTCCGGTAACATATTCAAGTTCAAATTAAATTTGTTTCAAAATCGCCATCTAGATGTCGAAATTTAAATAAAGAACAGATTAACTTATAAGGTTGTTATCTGATAAAAGCAAGGTTTCTCAGAGCTTTTTGAATTTAGCATACTGAAAGTAGTAAGTTGATTTATGATTTTTAAAAGTTTCCAAATCATCCTTGTAATTCAACTACGAATTTTCTTTTGAAACTCTCCATTTCACAGGTGTACAAAAAGAGTGATTTTTTTGATGTTTCTAAAATATAAGGGCACATCGTTCTATTTACCTGTTAGTCGCCCCCGTAACACTCGCCAAGCTTCACGCACCCACGAGTATACCGTTCAGCCCCATTCGTGGAGAACAGTGAAATTTAGGCAGTCCTTTATCGCCCAAACATCATTAATGTGGAACGCATTGCCGGCCGATCTATTCCCTGATAAGTATAACTTTCAGCAGTTCGAAAACAACGTCCACCGACACTTTAGACGCTTCCCTCCTGTTCCACCGCAATAAATCCCCTACCACACCATTTTATCCTCACCCTATGTCGTTATAGCTGTGCAATCGCATTAAAAGGTGACCCCCTAAGTTATAACGACAGCCGTAAAAAAAACACTAGTCCGAAAACATAAAAATTTCAGGATAGCAATTTTTTTGTCAATTTTAAATTGATCACCATTTTTTATTATTAAAATAGTAAAGGAAAATAAGTAAGTTTCCTTCTGTTTTTTTATTCCTAAATTCGTTCGCCTTTGCCTTTTAATTTCGCGGTAAAATCAATTAAATGTTATTTATTTTAATTTAAACGCTTCAATTTCAAAGTAACTAATCTAATTTAAAGAGTAATAAATACAATATGAAAACAACTATAGTATATAAAAGCATTCTTTGACAATACAGACGGATAAACTTAATATATCTAAACTAATCTACAATATACAACAACAAAAAATAAGTAGGTATAATCTCTATTATAAAAATTAATGAGTATTAGAACAAAAAGCTAGTATTTAAATTAGATGTGAAACAAAGAAATATTTTATAAGCTATTTTTCTTCATCTACATATTTTTCGATTTGTACAAAATAAAATAAATGGTAAAATACTAATGATTAATAACTCATGATTTTTCACATTCTATTCATGCGAAATGTTGTTAATAAATTCAAAATGTTCCAGATAAAAGAATCTCTTAAGTAATAATTATAAAATATAAAGTTTACAATTAAAAAAAAAGACAAAAACAAAGCAAGTTTATTTGTAAATATACAAAAAATGGTGAAAATATTTTACGAAAAAAAAAACATATAAACAATTCCACAAATGGGTTATATGTAATGGCTGTACTTTCTTAATATTAGGAACAAAACTATTATATTAATTAATCTAAATTATATTTCCAAATTTTTTGTGAATACTAATAATTCTTGAAAACAAAATGTTGGCGTCCTAATCCTTTGTTAACAATTATTTCCATTAGTTTTACTTGCGGTTGTTTTATTCAACTGGCTCTGTACTTCGTAGTTGAAATTGTTGGCAACATATATTATTATAATTTTACTTTACTAAATTTACATTTACGAGATGGGTAGCTATTAAAATATATTAAATAGTCATTAATTTATATGTCAGTTGTGAAAAATAAAATTGCTTATCTTCTTGTCTAATCGAAACTGTTCAGACGCGTTTTCAATATATAATACAAATATTAAATAAATTACAACAGTAACGATACGTATGATGTCACATTCGACACCAGGGCGCATTGAATCGCTTGCCACAATAGTCAAAAATTATCCGCAAATATTAAAATGTGTGGCGCCCAACCTGTGAGCGTATGTTTTTCAGTAGAAAAACTGATACCGTATACGAGCTCCGCGACGCTTATATACTGCATGGGTTGAGTGGAGAGATTTCCAGCATATTCGGTATTGATTGTGGAATGTTCAGGAAGCGTGAAGAACATTCGAAAAGAGGAAGAGTGTTCGAGAAGTGCATTGAGTCTTCTCCGCTATTGTAGTTTTCTGTGGAGACTTATTGCTATGTAATTGATAAATGGATTGTTCGGGGTGCCAGATCACATTTGCCAAACGTGAAGAAAATCGAATGATCTGCAACTAGAGATGAGTCGTTCACGAGTGAACTATTGATGGATACACCGCTCTTCTTCCTATTTCCCAACCCACAAGCACCACTGGCTATTAGAGAAGAAAACTCACACACACCAGCCCACTGGTGGCTACTAAACGTCTGTTAGAAGAGATAGAGTGAGTGAACACTTCAATTGTAGTGACTAGTCAGTATGGAACGAAGGAACGAACTATTGAGTGAGTGAACACTTCACTCAATAGGACTAGTGACTACTGAAGGATGGAACAAAGAGTTCAATTGAAGTACTTTACTGATCTCTTTCCTTAAAGTGAGCGAGTGACTCGGAGTGAAGTACTTCACTGAATGAAACTGATTTGCGCATCTCTATCTCCAAAAGAAACGGAGAATATTCTAGAGTGCAATCAATTCATGTTGTATAGTTCGTAATGTATATTCATTTACGAATAATTTTTAACAAAATAAATTGTCTCCTATTACTTCACCAAAGTAAGTGCATAGCGTTTTATGTACATTTGCTTTTATGAAGATTATGTGAATCATTTTTCAATCGTACTAAAGATTCTATTTCAACTCGCATCTTCAAACTCAGGTTTCTTAGCTGCCAACTTCAGGTCTCGTCACTCCTCTTGCACTACTTTTAGCAAACTAATTTATTCGCCATGAAACGCCAAGAATTCAGAGCCAGTTGTTTTATTTAAATAATAACTGTCATAAAATTAAATATATCTAACGATAAAATTACGAAAAAAAAAATATAAATACATATAAACTTCTGTACAATCAAAAGTAATAATTTCCCGCCAATATTAATAACAAAAATATTTTTAATTAAACCCTCTAATGTTACGTTAACTAAACAATGTGTACCTTTATTAATCATAAAAACAAACTATAAATGCTCTTAAATTAAATATAGAAAATAAATTTAAAAGACTTATTGACTTAAAATTTTACAAAGTATTTCAATTAAAAACAGATTAAAAAAAAACACAGTTTGTAATAACTAAATAACATTTAATTAGTCTAAGCGAATAATTCACACTGCATTATATAAAAAAAAGATACGAACTAATGACGTAAATCATAAATATTATTTTTCAGAGTGAATATTATAATAAAAACTATACTGGAAGAAAAAATACATTACTGCATAAAAATCGATATAATACAAAATAATTATACTTATACACACAAAAAAAAAAGAAATAATTAAAGCAACTAATTAGAAACTTTTAATATAGTTAAAGACTTTAACTATAATATAAAATAGCGATGTTAAGTGTTGTTGTTTCTATACAGAATGGAAATTCAAATTGTTACTAATATTCAAACATTTTACTGTTACTCTGAATATTAACTATAAATGATTATAAACCAAACTATTTTAGTGTACCTACTGTTTGTTATACACCAATTACTACCTACGTATTATAAAAATTATTAAGTAGTAATTTGTTGATTTTTCAGTTTCGAATTTTCCATTTCCAGGACTTAATTATGTAAAAATTCAACAAGTAATAATTTTTTTTTTTTGGTTAAATTTCAACCTTGAATTCTTTGTAAGTCAATAAATAAAAAAATTTCCTTTCAAAGGTGTTCCAAAAAATTTCTTTTATTCTATTTTTACGTTATTGTTTTTAATGTAATGAACTTAAATTAAAATGATTTTCTGTTGAATTTTTTCATTGTAAACTGATCGACTTGTGCAGGTTGTTAGGGTATCATGTAACAATACACATGATACCCTAACCACCTGCACAAGTCGATCAGTTTACAATGAAAAAATTTAAGAGGAAATCATTTTAATTTAAAATTAAGATCAAGTTTCCAGCGACATAGTCATGTTTAGTCAAAAACGTTTTTGATTAAAACTGTTTTTGCTCTTTTATTGTGCGTACAGCCTTAGAGGCTGAAAAAGCAAAAAACTTAAAAATGAGGTATGGGCAATTATTACGCATGCCGTTGAAAGTGAAACCATATTAGATATCTGTAGCTCAGTTCTGTAACTTATGAGTGAGAAATTTCTCACCAAAAAGTCCAAAGTGAGAACGAATTAATGCAGCTTTCTCTCTATATTCTCACCAAATGGGAAAGCACCGTACTTGACTGACTACGCATTTGGCAATCATTCATTTCTCATTTGGTGAGAATACAGAGAGAAAACTGCATTAATTCGTCCTCATTTTGACTTTTTGGTGAGAAATTTCTCACTCATAAGTTACAGAACTGAGCTACTGATCAGACCTGGAGCATATATAGCAGAATTTGTGAGAAAGTAGGAACCCCCTTTCCACTCACTTAGGGGTGAAATTTCAAAAAATTCTGAAAACACTTTGTAGGTATTTATATGAAGAAGCACAAGAATAAAAGTGATAATAATTTTTTTCGTCAGCCTTCCGAACGCCAATGGATATTTAAATTTTGTTTATCTTAATTACTTTTCCTGTTGATTTACATACATATATAGAGTTTCAATTTTCTAGCATAAGCCGTTCTATAGTTAGGAAAAACAACCTCCTCTCCCGTACCATACTCCTATAATAAATTATATTTTTCCAACATGATACTACTATTATAGCTCTATCTACTCGTAAATACCAAGTTTCAGCTTTATATCAGATTTTATTCTCGATATATAAAATCTGAACGTGTGGACACATTATCTTTTCCCATACTCCTTTATCCCTTCACCCATATCGGCAATTTTTGCAAATGAGTCTACTATTGAAGCTCTATATAAATTCAAAGTTTCAGCTTCCTAGCATAAGCGGTTGCTGAGATCTGGAAACCAAAATTTGCCGACTAAAACGCTTTACCCACCTCCCCCTTCATACCACTCAGAAGCTGTGCAATTAAAGGCCACTTATAAATACTTAGTCTATCCAGGAAAAAAAAAATCAACTGAAAAGCTCATAGTGTTTCGGTGCTACGAGCCTTCAAACAATTTTAACGTATGGCGGACGAACGGACTGAATTTTTTTCGTACCAAAAAAAAATTTTTGATGATAGCAAATTTTTTTTTTTAAAAAAATCGTTCGCAATACTGTGTTATTATTAAAATAATAAAATAAAATCAAACAGAGTAAAAATCGAGTCAAAAATTAGGCAGTGCTGGACCGAAAAAGATGAACTCTAGAGCTACAAAATTCGATTTGATTTAGTTGTTTGCTTTTTTTCTCGTTTAATGTAAGGACTTTCCAGTTTTTAAGGCTTTTTTTCCTCAGAAAATTTATCAAATGAAATCAGCATATCAAATTAAAGGGGAGACGACCAGCTACTCAAAAAAGCAAACAGAATGCAAATTGGGTTTCAATTATTATTATAAATTCTCCATATTTTTTTAATTAGGTTTTTTTGTGATTTTCTCGCTTAATTCAAAGAATTTAGATATTTTAGCATTATTTTTCAAAAAGTTGACAAACCGTTTCTGTTGTTTCTCTTATTTTGTGAAAAATTGATTTTTTCTGAAAACCATTTCCTCGAATAGAAAAAATAGTTGTGTGTGGTGTACCCTAAAGGGTGAGGATAATGGAGGGTCTTATGATTTTTATATGTCGCTTAGCGCTTCTAAGGATGGAAAGCCGAAGTATAAGGTCTGCATACGGCCACTATAGTGGCAAGTTCAAAAAATATATCTCTTAAGGTGGCTTATGCAAGAAAGTTGAAACTTGGTATGTATTTACATACACATACATATGTAATATAATAAATAATAAATTTTTTGGGCCCCTCATCCTCTAAAAACGATTTTTTTAATGTAAAAACATGAACGAAATTTTTTTTATGGAGAAAATACATTCCGCAAAACGATCAAAGTGTTTCTTAGTACATTTTTGTGAATCTGAAGTTTTTCGGAAATATCGCACGAAATATGCAGATTTGACAAAAAATCCATTTAAATGATTTTATAGGAATTTTAATTTTCTATAAACAATGTTTCATGATTTTATTTTCAAAAAAATTTAATCATACAGATGTTCCAAAAAACATTAGTCAATCGAACCTGGTGAATAGGTTAAGAATTAGGCATGTCAAAAATATTCTAGCATCAAATTTATTGTAATAATCATTTGCTAATATTTATTTTTCGTGAACAAATTAGTCCCCATGGTTTGAGTAAACTTTCTTTTGTATTTTTATTTCGATAGTCAATGAAATTAATTAATAATTTTGTCTATAACCGCATATAAATTTCTTTGAGTATTTTTAGTTATTCAACTCCTAAGGAGTAAAGCAGTTTACGTTTTTACGAATTTCGTTATACAGTGCAACCCGATTATAACGTACCTTGAGTGGACCACAAAAGTAGAACGTTATAATCAATAGTACGTTTTAACCAACATAAGATCCTTTCACATTTGTGAATGGGGATTGAAAAATGGGACATTATAGCCGAAAGTACGTTATAAAAGTGCACTTTATAAGAGGGTTGCACTGTATTCTCATAAGTCTGTTGGGTTATCAAATTATTTTTACTTCAGCGTGATTTCTACATAATCAGTAAGTAATTACATTAAAACGACCATCAGAATTTTCCGATGTTCAACCTCTAGGACGGTGTAATATAGTTCTGTGCGTTCTTACGAATTCCGTCATATTTCATAACTTTGATTTTTTGGTATTCAACACCAAGGTGGGTTGCGAACGTTTCCTCGCACTCCAACATACATACCTCTCAGATTTCATAACTGATTAATTCAACGTTCTTTCTATGTAATCGCCTAAAAACCCGATTTCAGTTTTTTTGAGCTTGTATTTAATTGATATACATACACACAGAAACCGTTTTCGAGATTTTCAGATATTCCACCCCTGAGTGGAACTATTTCGTTTGAGATGGGTCGTTCATGAGTTCGAAAAGAGCAGTTCATTGAAGTGAGTGAGTGAACTAACTCACTCCTTTTCGTAAGCTGCAGTTCGTTTCGCCACGTGACAGGTTGAAAAGAAGTAGTTATTACGTGAGTGAGGATTTTTCTTTTTTTTTTTTGGGTCCTCACAATCACTACGAACTTGAAAACTGAACTAGTTCCTTTGTGAGTGAGGACCCTTTTTATTAGGTCCTAACATTCAATTCGAACTTCAAACAACCTAGTTCCTTCGTGAGTGAGTTTTTTTAAGGTCCTCACATTAACTCTGAACTTGAAATGAACTAGTTCCTTCGCCGGATAAGTGATCTTCAAAAGGAACTCAAACTACTGCACTGAACTAGTTCATTTCAGTGAGTGAGTCGGAGTTCACTCACTCACTAACTAAAAGGAACTGCTTTGCCCATCTCTAATTTCGTTTAAGTCATTACCTTAGATTCGATGGATACAGACAGACTCACTTTTTGACTTAACTATATAATTGTCTAAAAATTGGTTAGTTACATGTTTTTTTCTCCAATTCTGGACTTTTACGTAGCTTCTAAGCGAATTTTATTTTGAGACCCTGTGAACAAAGGATATCAGCCTAACTTTAAGACCCAGAAGAATTCTCAACAAGTATTTTATAAGCCGATGCAACTCCAGGTTGCATAAAACCTATTTCAAATATCCGCTAACTGTCTTTTACGAAATAAATGCTCGTTTCATTACCGATTTGGAACGAAATTATAACGCCCTATTTTCACTCACCTGTTAAGTTGGTTTACCTTTAGGTGTAACAGTGACAATTTCCGAAATTTACACGACCGTGACTATCGTAACAGAGAGACGTTGCTAACTTTTTGCCAAAAGAATTACAGAATCAGCCATTGGAACAATTCGAAGTCGGCACACTTTTGAACCCATCTACTGTGCAGTTCTGTGATTTGTCTCGAAGCGAAAAGATGTCGTCTAAGGTGTTTGAGTTTTTCATATTAGTGCAGTTCGGTATTTTTCGATTAAGTTACGGATCGATGGAAAATTTTCATTTAAATATCGACGATATACTTAGCGAACGACTAATGCCGGCTTTTTTGCTGTGGCAACCAGATATCGTAGACGATGTTAACACCACGAGCTCGGCTCAGACGGAAGGTGATTTTAGCAAGGCTTACTCTATGATGGGATATCACAGGTGAGAAGAACTAAGGACGAAATTTGTTCGTTAGTTCCACAGATTCAACAGTTTACTGATGTCTTGCAGGAGGATGATGAACGAGTATCTTTGCAGTAGTTTCATTGCGAATCAGATCATGTCCGAATTGAAACCGAATATCACACCTGTTATATCCCGGAGACAAGGAACTCCTGCCGTCGGTACTAGTATAGAGCATAAGAATACAAGTGTGAACCTTTTACAAAAAAAAATATTGTCCTCCAGAAGCTGTTACAGAGATAGTCTCAGTAAACACTACCGGAACATCACGCCAGCCAAAGATGATTCCAAATGAAGAGCTCTTATACGATCCAGGATCATCAGGATACAAAAATTGGCTATCGAAGTTCGTACTTCCAATATCCTATTTTTCCTCATGGTATGCTAATAATAATTTTAACTTTGCTTAAGGACAACTACTTTGGACGATATTCAGCGGCAGTTTGCCAGCAATCAAATTGGACCAGGCTTAAATCGACCGATCAAGAACGGTGAAGATTTGAATCGGCGACAAAGTTACAGCGTTGATGAAGCCACCGATGAGGACTATGAGGAGGGAGATGTTACGGGGTATGCCGTTCAGCAGCCCATTCATGTGCAACCACCTCTGCAGATACCGGTAAGTTTACACTAGAGATGTGCAAAGCAGTTCCTTTTAGTGAGTGAGTTAACTCCGACTTGAAGGAACTAGTTCCAGCGAACTGTTCGTTACGTTTATTGGGATGACTACAAAAAAAAGGTTCACAGTTCCCTGGTGGAGGAACTAGTTCCTTTCAAGCTCAGAGTGAATGTGATGACCAAAAAAACAAAAGGCCCTTACTTTCCTGGCGAAGGAAGTAGTTCCTTTACAAGCTCTGTCACGTGGCGAATGGAACTGCAGATCACTAAAAGGAGTGAGTTACTTCACTCACTCACTTCAATAGGTGTGTTTTAATGCTCTCCAGAGTAGAGCACCTAATCGGCAGGCGAAAAAAAACGATCCAGGGTATTATGTGGAGTACATTTTATTGAAAGATTTGGCAGCCCTGCGCTGTCAAGTTTGAAATTTTATTCAAACATTGCAATCACTCACCTTTTCTTTTCTTGCTTATTAATTTCACTTTAATTTCTTCCCAAAATTTATAAAAAAAATTTTGTCCCTTGCTGCAAAACTTACGGCAATATAACTGTCATCGGATTTTATTTAATTGCAGTTCGGTTGCATTTCTGTTGTGCTGCCAACCATTAAAATCGAAACGAGTAAAGCGAATTAAAGCGAATTCATCATAGGCTCACACCATTTCATTCTCTCCGGGGTAGGATATGTAACCTGGTAAAATTAGTGGGTTTACTATCCTTGATGCTGTTGTTGTTTCACGTATACTTATGCTGTTCTGGAGAGCATTAAAACACGCCTAATAAAGAGTTCTTTTGGAACAGTTCACTCCGGAATGACCCATCTCTACTTAAGACCGTTACTACAGAAATTGGTCAGTAGTAGGACCCTATTGGCACTGATCCTGTTTTCAGTATCAGCAGGTAACATACAAAAAAATTAGGTAGCATTCAAATCTGAGACATTTTCATCCGAAGGCTCAGGAGAGTGTGAAGGATATTGATCAAGGACTCCATTTAAATTTTTAGCCAGGGGTTGAAATTTTTGTAAATTGTTAATTACATGGCATACATTTTAAACTTTTTAGAAAAAAGGACACTGTTCCTTAAATTCATTCAAATCAAGTAAAATGGCAGTAAGCCTACTCTTAGATGAAATACTAAACTCAGATTTATACTGTAGTAAGCCATAAAGCAAAATATTGTTGCGAGCTACGAGTTCACTGGGATTTCAACTAAAACACAATTCGTTTAAAACCAATTCAATAATCGCACAAATAACCGCACTACTGGACAGGCTGATCGACACTACTTGATCACTGCAACCAATCCAATTCACTTTATAAAGACTTTGTCGTAGAAACTGATCGTCGTCTCGCTTCACCGTAGTCAAAGTGTCCTTGGCTGCAAACTCTGTCATGCTCTTATATACTGCGTGTGTTGAGTCGAGAGTTCTTCTGAATATTCGGTTTTTTACCTCGGTATCTACCGTATGTACCTAGCCCACCCGTACCCACCCGTCGTACCTTCGCTATCCATCAACCATACCTAGTACTAGGCCTGAGCATTTTAGTTCACCAAATTGAGCGATCATTTCCAACTCCCTAACCGTCGCGAACTAGTTCGTTCTTTTAGTTCACTAATTCGTGGGAGTTCAGTAATGCGAAGTTTAAAAGGACTCGTCATCATTTTGGTAGAATGTGATGATCAAAAAAAAAGGTCCTCTAGTAGAATGTGATGAGCAAAAAAAGGCGTTGGGTACAATGAATGTGATGAGCAACAAAAAAATGTCAGTATACAAGGGTATTGTAGCACTGGCTTCCAAACGGCAATGAATGAATAGAAACCAACTAAGAGCGGGACTGACTGCGAACTAGTTTGTTAGTTTCAGTTCTGGGAATGCTCTTTTGAACTGGTTCCTTTGCGAACTACAAAAGCATACTAAGGGCCGTTATTACGACCTTCAGTTAAAATTTAACCAGAACTTTGACTGTAAGTTTCGTATGAGCATCTGTCAGTTAAAGTTTCAGTTAGAGCGTTACTGACAATCGTAGGAACAGGCCTTGGCAGAGTACGTTCATAACCTATGTAGGTACCGTACGTAACTAGCCTACCGTACTCACCATACTATCTTACTTATCTATGTACGCCTTTTGCAAGTGTTTACGATTGTTTTTCGCTATATGGGATACCGATATTAGGAGAAATACCTGCGACATGAATGGCTTTCAATGGAGGTACCCTACATCGTTTACGACGTGTTATGCTGGGTGGAAACTAAATTTGTGAGGGTGGTAAAGTGAAGCACGAATGTTTAGGCATAACGATGGTCAAAGAATTTTTCCAATAGACCTATCTGCAGTGCAATTTTTGAATAGAATGATAGAAATCGGAATACTATTACTATTGAAGTAGATGCCACTGGTGAAGTGACTTGGTTTGAAACTCACCTAAAGCATAAGGTTATCCCACCTGGAGCAAAAGGTAATAATAAAAAATAGTATCAGCACCGTAAAAAGAGCACCACTGCTGGAAGGGGACATATAGGAACTGAAGGGAGTGCACGATGTTGAAGAAGGGTATTTTTTTTACACCATATTAGTAATGACTTAAGCTAAAAAGTTGAAACTTGATCCTCTGTGTCTGGGGCTGTGTAAAGGGTTACATATCCACATCTTTTTTAATCCCCAACTAAAATTTAAAAGCTAGTTCTATCTTGATTTTTGTTTAATAATAAAAAGCTATTCTTTTGGTATAATTACACATTCTTTCCATTACAGAATTATGTTCCTGAAATTTTGCCCGCAAAAAGTAATTATCCCGATATATCCTCACAATTTTCACATCCTTATCCAACCGCTGGAAGTAAAAACGGTAAGTTATTTAAGATGAATAACAAAATTATGAAGGAAAAATTGTAAAAATACTACAAAAAGAAAGTTCTTAACGAGAACACAATTTTTGAGGGCAGCTCATTCTAGCTACCATGGAAGCAAACTTATGGATTTTACTTCATATTTTAACAATAAAGTATTGAGATCGAATTACTACCATCCTATTTTGAATTTTTACGATTTAGAACTAGTGAAAAACTGGAAAACAAAATTTTAGTCCGTCTGTCCGCCGTATATCACAAACTCATGGAGCTATTGAATTCAAATCTTTTTAGTTAGTAGGTTGTGGACCCTTTTGTTTTTGGAGGGTTTTAGGTTTGAGGAGCGTAATAGACGGACAACTTTGGGTTTTATATCTCAGGAATGGCTTACGGCTGGAAGTTGAAATTTGGAATTTATAAAAATTGCGAAGAAATGGTCGATACAGGTTGAAAGATGTTGGAAAAAGGGATTGGGAACCAATACGTCCGAAATGCTCCAAAGCTGGGATCGAGACAGGTTGGAACTTGGTGATTCTCTTTAGGTATACTAGGACAATGTACCGAATAGACAATTTTTAATAATAAGCAAATTATCCAGTAGTTTGGCATCGGCTGCAGTGGGAAAATGTTAAGGAAAGTATTCGACATTGACGATTTTATTCGGCTCCATTTCGGAACTTCCCCGAAATACATCAATGTGGTTATCAGAATTGGATTTTAACTAGGGACGGGATAGAACAACAAAGTTCCTTTCAGTGAAGTATTTCACTCCGAGTCACTCATTCACTTTAAGGAAAGAGTTCAGTAAAGTACTTCCATTGAACTCTTCGTTCCTTCGTTTTCGTTTCATGTGTACGCGACACAATCGCAATACCGTTCATAAATTGCATTGAAATCGCTAAACCTGCAGCTTCTCTTCAATTAGTTCCTTCGTTCGCTCGCGAACTAGTTCATTCATAGTTCAACTTGAGGGGAGAAGATGATGACCGAAAAAAAAGGTCAGTAAAGTTTTTTGTCACGTGGCCAATGAAACTACAGTTCACCAAAAGAAGTGATTTACTTCACTCACTCACTTCAATGAAGTGTTCTTTTGGAACAGTTCACTTCTGAACGAGCCATCTCTAAATTGAACTGGTTCCTCGATGTATTTCTTTGTCACCAGTTCTAAAACTAGTTGTAGCTTCACTTGAATTAGCACTACTTTTTTTGAGTAACAGTTGATTTCTTCCTGCATGATGATCCGCTGAGAAAAAATATTTTTCCTTTTACAAGAATTGAGTTGTGTCTTTACTGTGTATGTTTCTGATGCGGACGGAACGGAAAGTTTAGTTGGACTGTATTACTGTTTTTAGTTTTCCTTAATTTTCATTCTCCTTTTCGAATTGAACTACAGCTCACCAAAATAAATGAGTTACTTCACTCACGTACTTCAGAGAAGTGTTCTTTTAGAGCAGTTCACTTCGTGAACGAGCCATCTCTCGTTGGTGTGCTTTTTGTGCCTTATCCAGAGCAGAGCAGGTTAATGACATGAGAATACGACAACAAAGGTTTAGCTTCCTTGCTGCCCGTTCTTCTTCTGTCATATTCAGATCTAGTAGCGCTAGGAAGGAAAGATAGTGGATAGAAAAGGAGGAGTTAGTTCTATGAGTAGAACTGTAGAAAATCGAGACCCTGAGTCAATATTATTTTACATTAATTCCAAAGGCTACTATCCACCATCCGATCATGAAACCTACGATGAAACCTACGGAGTACAAAGCTACGAACATGGCGGCCCAACAAAAGAGCTCGGCTTGAAGGACATCATGGAAATTGCTCTAACAACTTTGGCCTTTCTCTCTTTTGGAATGTTCCTCTTGCAAGTTCTCATGTGTATAACAATGGTAAGTCCCGATTAAGAATGCCGGCTTCAAGCAGGTGATAACAGTCCGATTTTCTTTTATTTTGCAGAATAAATCCGATAATAATCTTATGATGATGCCCATGGAAGTTCCGGAAGGAGGAGGTAGCGAAGAAGTCGAGGAGATTCGAAGGAGTAAGAGGTCACCAATAAGTAATCGTATGCAGAAGGTAAACGCAGAATCCTATGTTGCTGCTCAGTTTAGAATTGCAAAAATTAAAAAGAAAATGGCTTTTAACTATACTTTAACGGAGATTTCTATCAGCCACAAGAAAGCCAAGAGCTAAAAAATCAATTTCCGATTTCAGATTAACGAAATATCACGACGAGTGCTACTCTCAATCGATACGGCGCTTTACGCGTACGAAGACGAAGGCCAATGTTTACATCGCGCACTGTGCGACAACAACAGTTTCGCAAAGATTCAAGCCGATGGCCAGAAAATTTGGATTCCAGTTTGGAGGTAAGAATCATCGCTAAACTCACTTTGCCAAGACACAAACCATTGCGTGTTGGTTTTCCGTTACAGTTTGGGTCTTAGCTGGCTTTCTGCTCGAATGGTTCCACCGAAGCTATCAACCACTGCCGCACTGAACAGTTTAAAAGCCGCTGCATTTGGTTTGGGTGGCGCAAAATGCGATTCAATTTATTCCACGTGCGATTTTAGAAATCTGGAAAAGAAGAAGACGAGAGAAAGGCGCGAAACTAAGACGTTTTTTGAATGGAGTTTGTAGCGGATTTGGATTTAGTCGTTTGTGAAAATAAATACAATTTCGAAACCTACCCCTGGTTTTTGAAATTAACGTTTTTCTGTATTGTGAAGATGAGGATAGAAATTTTCACATAAGAATATAAGGAAATGAAATGGGCCGTAAGAAATGAAGCAAAAACGAAACTGTGTCATAGATCTTTTGATAGAGTGGGTTTGCTGTTTGTTTACTTAAAGAACAAATTCGGTTAAAATTGTGCATGTGTGGATATAGTCTATGGCATAAAGGGTTCGAGACAGTGAAAGAAAAAGCAGAAATAATTCAATGTGTTCGTGTTTTTTTTTTAATAATTGCAAGAGGAAGACGGGATCAAGAAGCTAGTTGAAGGGTTTTTTTATCGGGGTTGTCCTCTCTTGAAATGTTGATGTTTATGTGATGTTTATGAAAGCATTCAACCTTTGATTAAGCAATATACTTCGATATGCCTTCGGATGCTATGACTTCGACATGTATGCTCAAAATGAGATATCAGGTAGAGATCCCGAGCAGGGATGAGTGGGTAAACCAGTCCGCTCTGCCTAGCGGATTCACTGATATATTCTATACGGACGGCTCAATGACTGAAAAAGGGTCTGGAGCTGGAATGTACCTGCAGACTGAAGATCTCAGGTACTCTTTCGCCCCAGGAAAACATTCTTCGGTATTTCAGGCTGAAGTATATGCGATCCTTAAGGCAGTAGAATGGATTATAGAGAGAAGATGGAGAGGCAGGATGATCTGCATTTGCAGCGACAGTCAGGCCGCTCTACAATCTTTAGATAATCCAATCGTCTTTTCGAAGATGGTACGTGAGTGTAAAGAGCGATTAAACTCTGTTGGCAGATTCAATGACTTAATGCTCATATGGGTTCCGGGTCACCAAGGTATAAATGGCAATGAAATGAAGCGGATGCATTAGCAAAAGCTGGATCGGAGTCAGCCTTGGTTGGACCAGAGCCAGTTTTCGGTGTTCCTGTTGCCTCTGTTAGGGCTGCCGTTGATGAGTGGGTGAGTAAATCACACATTGAGAGATGGCGGCTTTTTTCCGGGAATGCGGCAGACCAGAAACCTTGTTGAGGGACCAAGTGGACGAACCTCTGCTTTTCTTCGCAAATTGAGCAGAAAGGAATATAGTAGTATGGTTGGTGTTCTCACAGGGCATAACTCGTGTGGCCTACACATGGTCAGATTGAGAATCATTGACGACCCCATGTGCACTGCTTGTGACGAGAGCGACGACACGACGGAACATTTTCTTCTCGAGTGTCCAGCTTACTCTTTTGCAAGAATGCATGTATACGGCGTCGATGTTATGAGGATGGAGGAACTCCGTTCTCGCTCGCTACCTGAGCTTTTGAAATTCGTGAGGAGGACGAAAAAGTTCGAGTAGAGACTGGGGATTCGAGTATAATGGGCCAGGTGGCCTGAATGCTCAAGACTCGCCATTTAGTGTGTCTTCCCCACACCAAACAACAACAACAACAAGCAATATACAAATACCCCTGTCTACCCCTAAACAGATAGTCCTGATAAAAATGGGACGCAAGATAATAAATAGTGAGGAGTGTAGAGAAGACTATGTTTTTCAGGACTGTTTTACTATATGCCAGCGAAACGTGAACTTTCACCCAAGCGTTTGAAAAATCAATAGACGCTTTTGAACGACAAATTTTTTCGAAGAATTTTGGGACCAGTAAGAAAAGGTACTTAATGGCGTACTGGTGTCTGATACTAATGAACGAAAACTTTAGGATTGTTTGTTCTTATGCCAGCGATTTTTGGGCCTGTGTTCTTTTTTGAGTCCCGTACAATTGCCATTTCTTCTTTGTCTGTCGGCCAGAGGACATAGTCTCATAAGCATTGGAGCAACTACAATACAATATACACTGGGAGTCTGTCTAGATGTTGAAGGAGCCTAGCACAATGTTTAGAGTGAGGCGCTGCTGAATGCATAGGCTGAACTGGGCATTACCAACTGGGTGGCATGCTCGAAAGTAGAACGATACATGCATCCATTCATTGGTGCGAAAGACATATTTGGAATTGTGTCCAGAGGTACAACGTAGGACGGAGTTCTATTCTCCCTACTTTGTGTAATGGTTGACGAGGTTTTTTTTTTAATTTAAACTTATTATTGCAGATGCAACGAGTTTTTGAAGCCCACTAAATTTTTGAAGCTATTATCCATAAAGCTGCTCTTACACGAGCCATTAAAATTGCTTAATTTGCAGCAATATTCGCAACAGGCGATGTATTGGATACACTTTTCATCATCTCGTTCTTGTAGTGTGATGCACAATATTGACAAATATCTAGCGATAAGGGCTTACACGAGCAATTCAGTCTATGAACAACTTGGCAAACAAATCTAAACCTCAAAATAAAACTTGGAAATATTTGATTTAAATTCCAAGCCATTACAACACGAAACTTGACAAATAAATGCAAAATTCAAAACAAAACTTGATAATTGAATCATCGAACGAGGACAATTGCTCGAAAGTTTCCAACTCAGTGGAAATACAGCAACTATAAGGCGAACAATACCAGCAATCTGTGAAAACATTATCACATTGCCGAAATATTGCCGCAACTAGCATATGATGTATTGCTCCATTAATCGCTACACTAGTTTCGGCAATAGTCGTTGGGAAATTAAGTGCTTAAAAAATTGCTCGTGTACACCTGTAGCTAAATTTACAATATAATAACAAACAAAAACAAAACAAAAACAAATTTTTCGAGTTTAATTCATTCATAATATGACTATGAATCGTACCCAAAACGAATTCCATTTTCCAACACAAAAGGAGATATAAAAGCGAAACGCTTTATAATTGAGTATGAAAAGCATATGAGAGGGAAAAAATAGGCAAAATTAAAAGTCATGCTGTACTGACACTGGCTATTTAGCGGCTATTTCTTAAGTGCAATAAAAGTGCAACAAAGGCACCATCGTGTGACAAAGCGAACAACATTAAAAGAAAGAGATACCACTCTTTCCGATGCTAGCGGCATCTAGTAATCAACATTAACAACTGCATTGTTAAAAAAATTACGGATTGTAGCGCGTTTTATAACATAACATAGCACTTTCCACAATTTATACGTACCGAACTGTTAAAAACAAGTCTGTAGCAGTGCAAAAATACACTGGAAGCAGATTTTTTTCTTGGATTAAGTGCTAGCATGTTGTGAACCACTGCTGGAATGCGCTAAGTAGCGGCTATGCAGCGGATATTTAGCGGCTAGTTTTTGACAGTACTCACTTTATACCCAGTTGGTCGATTTCTCGGAGACATTTCGGCTTGTCTGCGAGATTCTTCGAGACGGGTTATGGACAAAATACACGGCATCGAGACAAATGCTCCCCGACATCTCGAAGACATGTCTGCAAATGTCTCGATAGCAAATTTTTGTTGAACGCAACGCCATCTGCTTGATAATAGCGTGTTGTGATAAAAGCTCGTACTCGGAGATGGACATCGGCTGGAAATAAGAAAGGGGGTTATAAAATGAAACGTTCTGGCAGGGGCGAAGTTACCTTACTGCAATATAATAAATATAAAACACCAATAACGTAGTGACACATTCCCTGATTTCCAATCACTTCACATCACACTTGTGTCGTTTTATTTAACCGTACTTGAACTTTAACTTTTCGCTTTTTTAATTTTCATCGTGTAAGTCGCGGATGACATTTCGAGTGAGCATTCGCCACGCAGATGCGGATGTTTTGGCATTACAAATAGATCGCCCAGTTGGTCGCTTGTCTCTTAAGAGACATAATCTCGATGGTTTGAGCCTAGGAATCATATTGCTTATCTTTCTTCATCCCTAGATAGAAAGAAATAGCAATAAAAACATGTGCTTCCACCACGATCTATTTCTAATGCAAAAAACAGCCGCATCATTCCGAGCGCAGCAAATGTCATCCGCGCCTTACACGATAAAAATTAAATACGCGAAAAGTTACAGTTCAAGTGCGGTTACAATAAAACGACACAAGTGCGATGTGAAGTGATGAAATGTGTTGCTACGTTATTAGTTTTGTATATTTATTATATAGCAGTTCGCCCCTGCCTGCACGTTTTATTTTATAACCCCCTTTCTCTTTTCCAGCCGATGGCAATCTCCGCGAAATATTCATACGAGCTCGAGCTTTTATCACAACACGCTATCATAAAACAGATGGCGCTGCGGTAAACAAAAATTTGCTATCGAAGGTCTGTTCAAGATTTCTGCTATAGCTGCTATTAGCTGCTTTTGTGTCTCGGCTATGTACCAGAATGATTGTTAGCCGAGACACAAAAGCAGCTAAATAGCAGCTATAGCAGAAATCTTGAACAGACCTCGAGACATTTGCGAGACATGTCTTCGAGATTTCGGGGTGCATTTGTCTCGATACCGTGTATTATTCCCATAAGACGTCTCGCAGAAATCTCGGAGACAAACCGATATGTCTTCGAGAAATCTGCGAGATTTCTCGCAGACGCGACCAACTGGGCGTGGTGGGGGCCCATTTTTTTATTGCTATTTCTTTCTATCTTGTGATGAAAAAAATAGGTTACATGATTCCTAGGCTCAAACCATCGAGATTGTGTCTCTTAAGAGACAAGCGACCAACTGGGTATACTACTCGGACTGTCTCTCTCACACCAAAGCCAAAATTATATGTTACATCTTCTATCACTCTCCATTTGAATTAACTAGTCGCTTTGAAGCCGCAACAATAGCCAGTGTCATAACTGCATTATCGAGTGTAGTCTGTAGTGTAAACTTTTGTACACTGGTCCGGGAGCAGGTGTAAGTTCTTCATTACCATCTGTCAAAATTGATTGCTGTATGCAGATAAAATTTACTTTTTGAATTTATGAAACTACTGTTTTGAATGAATACATGCAAGAGTATTGAATTGCAATAAAATTGTATTGATAAAAGTGAAAGAATTATGCAGTTATGACACAGGCTATTTTTGCGGCTTTAAAGCGGCTAGTAAATCCAAATGGAGAGGGATAGAAGATGTAACATACAATTTTGACTTTGGTGTGAGAGAGACAGTCCGTATAGCTATAAAGTGAGTACTGTCAAAAACTAGCCGCTAAATAGCCACTGCATAGCCGCTACTCAGCCGCTGCAAAGCTACTACATAGCCGCTACTTAGCGCATTCCAGCAGTGGTTCGCAACATTCTAGCACTTAATCCAAGAAAAAACTGCTTCCAGCGGATTTTTGAACTGCTACAGACTTGTTTTTCACAGTTCGGTTCGTATAAATTGTGGAAAGTGCTATGTTATGTTATAAAACGCGCTACAGTCGGTATTTTTCTTAACAATGCAGTTGTTAATGTTGTTTACTAGATGCCGCTAGAGTCGGAAAGAGTGGTATCCCTTTCTTTTAATGTTGTTTGCCTTGTCGCACTATGGGGTGTTTGCTGCACTTTTATTACACTTAAGAAATAGCCACTAAATAGCCAGTGTCATAACAGCATCAAGCAAATATTTTAATTTTAATATTAATTTTCCTACACTAACCTGTTCTTCTTCCCTACACTTTCAGTGTAAAGTGTATTACACTACAAGTGTAAGCTACACTACAAGTGTAAGCTACACTACAAGTGTGAACTTCACCTGGCAAAAATAATAATAATAATAATAATAATAGATTTAGTCCCTTCATGCAAAATGGGTGGTTCCTTCCCAACTCGAGAGTTGTAGAAGAAATCCCCATTTGGGCGCACTTTCTCAGCTTAGAGAACTGGTGAAAATGCTGTCACTCAGCTCAATGAACTGGAAAAATTTTCACCTAGTCAACATACTCATGCATGTATGCTGACATTAGGCTCAGAGTCCAATCAAATTACCGTAACCCAAAGGTACTCCCCAGTCAGTGCAACTCACTGGTATAAGGGGCCGTACCGAGAAACATCGTTTTCAAATATTTTAATAACGAGAAAAATAAAATAAAATTATAATAAAAATAAATAAAAGTTATTAATAAATGTAAATGTAAATGGAGATGGGAGGGGATTGTGAACAGTTTTTAAAAAGGAAAATAATACAAAAAAAAAAGAAAAAATTAAATAAACACGTAAACATGTAACAACACAATCTACAACCATTCCTTAGAATCTTCGAGAATCTCGAGAATCCGCCTGAATAATTCTCTGTTTCCAGGTCGTTTGTGATTGTAATAATTCTTAATGCCTTTTTTAGTTTTGACATAAAAGGTGCTTTTTTGCAATTCGTTTCAACTGAAACACATTCTTTGCCATTTGTATATTTGTCGGTAAAGCATTATAAGCAAACCCATTATCTCGTTCTAGTTGGCGTTTTGAATTAATTCCACTCTTTATTATTGCATTTCTTGTCATTTTTGCTGCTGGTTTTATTAATTATGTTTCAGTTTTTCCATACTTCACATACATTTCTGAAATTCGCAGAATATAATACTTTTCACTGACGAATCTAAATATTTTGGTTAACCTTTTTTGGATTTTCTGGTTTTCGTGTTTTGTTTTCCGATTATTTGATTTTTTTCTGGTATAATTTATTTATTTTTCCGTTATTTGTTTTGGTATTTCGTTTGTATGTCATAGCAGAAATTAGGGAAAAAATTTGCAGCGAATTTGGCACTGGAGTAAGTTTTCTCAATTTTTCAATTTTACACTTGCCTCATAGTTTTATTTTCTAAATTCAACCAGTAGAAATTAATTTCAACGGCGACTGTAATAAATATATGCAAATAAATTAATTATACTGTAAAACCTAATCAATTTATTTAAATTCAAAAAGACAAAAGCACAGTAAACTTGAAAAACAGCATCACAAAACGTCATCGAACGCGACGTGCAATTTCAAAAGGAATTAAGAAACACTCTTAACACCGTCCACGCAACTATCCAACGCATTGCAAAGCTCTTTTGCTCGTAACGCAACGTCGCATCGTTTCGTCACATAAAGAAGATCGCAGCACGGCCATTAGATGTCAGTGTGGTTGCCGACTAATGTCGCCTCCATCTTGATTCTATAACCTGGCTTCTTCCGTAGAATACAAAAATCGGCAAAACCGCACGAGGAAAACCGTTCAAAATCGTTCAGAGGATCGCCACCGCAAGTTTTTTAACCGTTCTAACTCATAAGTTTCCGATTGAAGTCGCCGTTCCTTCGGTCGTAGGCGAAACGAAAAATTAAAAAAAGAAGAGGAGAAAAAAAAAATCGGTGCGAGAAAAATTTTTCAGTTTCATTTACGGAGTGTGGCCGACGAAAAGTTGTCGCGAAACGTTTTTTTTTTTTTTTTTTTGGCGAAAAAAAAAACCGTGTGGCTAGGCGGGCGCAGCAGCAGCACCAGCAGCAGCAGTGACAGCGGTCGACTTATGTCTTCGGGCGTCTTGAGAAGCAGCAAATCGAAAGCGGCGATAAAATTGAGTGCCGATCGCTACTGAGGTTGAGTACACTTTTTAGGATTAGTCGTAGCCGTTTATTTTGTCATAATTCGAATAAAATATTAGGAGCACGGAACGGGACGAAGCGGGACGCGATTTCGAAAGGCAGCCGACAGGACGAGGTCGCCACCACCACCACCAGCAGCAACAACAACAACCAGTACAGCTTCTGCAGCAAGCCGGAATATCATTCGCCGATAATGACATTGCCGAGCGCAGCCCGAGTCTATACGGACGTAAATTCACACAAACCGGATGAGTACTGGGACTATGAGAACTACGTGGTCGACTGGGGCAACCAGGACGACTATCAGCTGGTCCGGAAGCTCGGACGCGGCAAGTACAGTGAAGTCTTCGAGGCGATTAACATAACCAACAGTGAAAAGTGCGTGGTCAAGATTCTCAAGCCCGTTAAAAAGAAGAAAATAAAGCGCGAAATTAAAATTCTCGAGAATTTACGCGGCGGCACCAACATTATAACGCTGCTGGCCGTCGTCAAGGATCCGGTGTCGCGAACGCCTGCACTTATTTTCGAGCACGTCAACAACACGGACTTTAAACAGCTCTACCAGACGCTGACCGACCTCGAGATACGCTACTATCTGTTCGAGCTGCTCAAAGCGCTCGACTACTGTCACAGCATGGGCATTATGCATCGCGACGTTAAGCCCCACAACGTTATGATCGATCACGACAATCGTAAGCTACGTCTGATCGATTGGGGCCTTGCCGAATTCTATCATCCCGGCCAGGAGTACAATGTTCGCGTTGCGTCGCGCTACTTTAAAGGACCCGAACTTCTCGTCGACTATCAAATGTACGACTATTCGCTGGACATGTGGTCGCTCGGATGCATGCTTGCATCGATGATATTCCGCAAGGAGCCGTTCTTTCACGGTCACGATAACTACGATCAGCTAGTTCGTATCGCCAAGGTGCTGGGCACCGAAGAACTCTACGCCTACTTAGACAAATACAATATCGAACTGGATCCGCGATTCCACGACATCCTGCAGAGGCACTCGCGCAAACGATGGGAACGTTTCGTACATTCGGATAATCAACACTTAGTATCGCCCGAGGCGCTCGACTTTCTCGATAAGTTGCTTCGTTACGATCATGTCGAGCGATTGACGGCACGCGAGGCCATGGCACACGCGTACTTCCTGCCGATCGTTAACGGACAAATGAACATGCTGAATTCGTCGTCCAAGACTAGTAATCAATAAAAAATAAAAGAAAGAAAACACCCAGCCACACACCTACACCCGAAACACACACCAACAGTAAGAACATCCGAGAGAAACCAACAATAATAAAATCATTTCATTAAGTAAAAGCAAAAAAACAGCAACAGCAAGACGAAAAACGAGTGCGCGTCCAAGTTCCCCCCGCGAGTAGAGTCATCAGTCCTCAGTCCCCCGTTCGTTGCAGTCGTCGGCAAACAATTCAGCTAATCGGAAACAACCCCGCCCTCGGTCTCCCCACTACTCTCCCTCTACGAACACGAATTCACACCATGGCGGGATAAATTTTAATGTAACGCGAAAATTTACAAACATTTCAAACGCAAATGGAAACAAAAAAACAAAAACATTTGTAAGGAAATAAACAGTAAAAAACCAACTGAAAAAATTTCACATCTAAAAAGTTTTTAACTGATTTCCATTTAAAAAAAACATTTAAAAATATATTTAAGGTGCACTTGTGGCCCAGGCCGCAAGCCGATGGAGCCGTGTGCGGGCGGCCGTGCGATTATGGCGGTGAGCGACTAAAACCTAGAGTAGGACGGAAGGGATGTGGGCGTGTGGAGTCCCCCGGGCCAGGCATTAGAATTTTTACATAACGAATGTAATTTTAGTTTAGATGAAAACAAAAACAATTATATGAAAAACAAATTACTTAATAAAAATCTTATCTTTAAACAAAAAAAAAAAAACAAACAGAGAAACGGTCGCAACAACTGGAAATCGCCGGGAAGTTTGGGAGTAGATTTGGTAGAAAGCGCAGCAGGCGGCACCTTCACGACTGGCTTGGCTTGGTGGGCGGTCTTCGAACAATTTTTGTTTTTTACGTTCAATCGACGATTATCATTTCAAGGACCGGCAAAAAATCCACCCACATTCATTTGAAAAGTACAACAATTGCTACGTTGACATGGAAATTTGGATCGCGTATATGACAATAGGTCTGTTCTTTTTGCATGCAATTTCTACATTTTTTTTGCACTAACTAACAACATTTGACGTTGCAGCAATAAGTCTGTTCTTTTTGCATAGAATTTCTGCACTTTTTGTTCTTAGCAACATTTGACGTCAAATCAATGACACAAACTCAAACAGTATGCTTGTCCCCCCCCCCCCTCCAGTCCTTTCTGCACTGGCTCGCTAGCTAAACCCGACAAAAAGAACAGATCTAGTGACACAAACTCATAATCAAACATTAGGCTTGCGCCCTCCGCATTCACCTTCTACACTTTTCTGCACTCGCTCGAGAGCTAGTGCGAAAAAGTGCATGCAAAAAGAACAGACCTAATACCGGATCGAAACATGAGATGGCATTAAAACGAACGACATAACCGGTTTCGAAGCGATCCAGTACTCCGTTTACATGGAGGATTCAATCCTCTAAAATCGCATGTAAACGCAGATCGCATCGAAACGAGATCGACTCGATCCAAACCGACTTCTCGACCTGTAGTGGGATTTTGTACTCGGCGAGTCGTCCAAAAACCGAAATGGTCAACTTTGGGATTTCGAGCACCTTAGGCCTGAACAACAAAAGATTTCGTGTCGGCTTTAGGCTGGTTTACATGAAAAATGCAAACATTTTTTACTGAAGTTGTGAGGGAGAAGGAAAATCTCTTATGAGAAACTGATCAGGAGTGAAACGAACAGATATCATGTTAAGCAAAAAATACTGACAATATTTCTGGTTTCTTTCTACTCCATTGAAAATTCGATATGCTATCTCTCTCACAATTTAAATAAAAAATGTTTGCTTTTGTCATGTAAATCAGCCTTTACTCCAGGCTGGGTGAAAATTGTGATTATTTTCCCCGAACAGGTCGTGAAAGACCAAGAAGCGGTTTGATTGCGCGATTTGTCAGGGCGCTCAGGTGATGTTAGCGCCCCGTTCTGCCCACCCTACCTCAGTCACGACATTCCTCAAAATCCCAAAGTTGTCAATTTCGGTTTTTGGACGATATTTTCGGGCGACTCGCCTTGTACAAAATCCCACTACTGGATCGAATCGAAAACGGTTATGTCGTTCGTTTTATGGTGCGCTTACACTCACCCTTGAGGCTCGCCTCGAGGCGAGAAGCTACCCCCATCAGGCCATTGCAAATCGGTTCTGAATGTAAGACTCTTGCGACTGCACGAGCTAATTCATTGATTGATTTTTTGGTGGGGATAGAGGCTTGTCGCAAACGTTGAGTGTAAATGCACCACTGCGGTCATCTCATGTTTCGATTCGGTGTGGTTGTGAACACGATCCAAATTTCGATCTTTGGAATTCTCCATGTAAACGGGGGACAGGTCAGTTGCGTTTGGATCGAGCCGATCTCATTTCAATTCGATCTGCGTCAACATCCGATTTTGGGGCAATATCTCACCGGGATGCCACGGCTACGTAGCCAGCAGAGTAGCCACACGGATTGTATGACGCGGCCACTTCGCCAACGAATAGCCAAGTTAGATACCCGCGAGACAATTTCATACATTCTTTGTGCTCACGCTGCTGACGACATAGTCCAGGCATCCCGGTGAGATATTATGCCCTTAAGCCTGCTACAGACTTAGCGCGTTTCGACTATTTCGCACCATTTCTCTTTCGTCTTGAATGAAAAAGGTACGAGAGAGATGCGAATGACGCGAAATAAGCGAAACCGCGCTTAGTCTGTAGCCGGCTTTAGAGAATTGAATCCGGATTCAATCCTTCCTCCATGTGAACGTAGTAAATCTGTTAAGCCGAAAAAACCTGCATTTTGAACAAAACTCTGCTTCGACCTTTGTCCGCTTTGGGTAACGACTGAATCCGATTGTTGTAACGCCTTGCTACCACTTTAGCGCCTTCAGACTAGCACCAACTTGTGAAATTTGTTGCATAGGCAGTCCGACTTTTTTTTATTGCAAAGTTTAGATTTATTTTTTTTTTTGGTCTAGGGTATAGTTCGCCTTGCTTAACTGAAGCCCTTGGTGGAATAATGGGTTCAACTCGATTTTTCCAACAACATGCGAAATTTGATTTGTTTGAAGCCTTAAGGCTGGTTTACATGACGAATGCAAACATTTTTTACTGAGATTGTGAGGGAGCTAGCTTATCGAATTTTCAATGGAGCAGAAAGCAACAACTGCAAAAAATAAAATTGACAGAAATATCGTCAATATTTTTTGCTGAACATAATATCTGTTCGTTTCACTCTTGATCAGTTTGTCGTTAGAAATTTTTCTTCTCCCTCACAATCTCAGTAAAACATGTTTGCATTCGTCATGTAAACCAGCCTTTATTGGATTAAAATTATTTTACTGAATTTTTTTATGATTTTATTAAAATTATTAAGGATACTATTAAATCATAAGAGGCTAATTGTATCAGTTGAATTTCCTCCGAAAGCAGTTAGAGGTTCGAAAAGTCAAGTGCTTTCATGTTTTTCTAAAACCATTTGGTCCCTTATTCCACCAAGGGCTTCAGGTAATTCTCGTAAATTGTTTAAACTTGAACCGATCTTTCCGGTTTAACTTGAAGTGGTTGTTCGATGTTAGCCGCACCCCTTTGAATTAAAATTTAAAAAAAATAATTACAAGTCATAGGCCTGTTCCTACGATCGTCAGTTAAACTCTAACCAGAACTTAAACTTCAAGTTTTGTATGAAAATCTGTCAGTTAAACTTCCAGTTAGAACTTAACTGACGATCGTACGAACGGGCCTTAGTATTTCGACGAGCAGCTCGGAGTCTGTAGAGCAAGAAACTAGACTAAAAAACCTTCCCTTACCCCCCAAATCCTAGCGGTGGCGACTTTTCCTTCGTTTATTTATTTTCATAATAAATTTCTTATTTACTGAGCAATTGTTATAATACATTTAGCATAAGGCTCTTTATTATTTTTTTTTCCGTTAAGTAGATTTACAACAGATCAATCGAGAGACGATTGCAGGCGAAAAAAACAAAGAAATCAAAGATAAGCCAGAGATGAAGGGAATTTATATATATATAAAAAAAACAAGGCAAACTACCAGCAAGTATAAAATTTAGTTAGCTTCATTGTTCTGCTGACTATATATCCAAGATAATAATAATAATGAAAAGAACGAAAAGAAAACAAACAAAATGAAACAAAACTATGTACTAAAAATTAAATATGGAAATAAATTTATAGTCTGTAATTTAAGCGAGACCACAAGCCGTTTTCGAGTTATGTAAGAGAAACGGCTGTCTATATATATTACGTTAAATATTAATATAATTTTTTCTTTAATTAATTAAATAAAAAAAAGACCATTTTTACCTTTATTTAATTCAATTTTCTTTCCTTTTGTACAAGAAGTGTATACATAATTATTTTTTTTTCTATTAAAAAAAAACAAAAACAAGCAAAGGAAAACAAAGAATCAAACAAACAATTTTCAATTGTCTCATATAATAATATAATTGTTAATATTAATAATAAAAAACGAAAAAAAAAAAATCAATTATCACCTGGTTTCCTTCATTTCTGGTCACCTACAAACAACACTCACAACTCATTCAGCTTATCAGCCACATGCCCCGCCCTAAAACACCACAACTCTTCCACGGGAGCTTAGCATTGTTTTTTTTTTTTAATTTCTGATTTTAAGTAAAATAATTAATAAAAAAAAATTTACTATAACTATAACAAATATATGACGATTATTATATTAAATAAATTGAAAGGCGGAGCTAGAGAGCGAATTTGTTTTGTAGTAGTGTGTACCTGTTATATAAATATATTTTTATTTTTTATTCTATTTTTTTTTTATTTTGTTTCGAAAGGCTACCAAAATAGAGAAGTATTCGGAAAAAAAAAAATTTTGTAAAATAAAAAAAAAATCACGATTCATGGACAAGAAAAATAAATTCAAAGTAAAAAACAAAACAAAATTCAATTCTAGTTTAATTTTCTTTTAATGTTTTTGATTAGAAATTTGTGATGACTGAAAAGAAAGAAAGAAAGAAAAAAAAAGAAAATTAACAATAAACAGCGACTGAAATATTATAAAAAAAAAACCAAGCTGATACGCAACCTGCGAAAGAACTAAACAAACAAAAAAACAAGAGAAATTGTATCTGGTAATGTTATAAAGAAAATTGCAATTGAAAATGTGGAGGTTAGGTGTTTTATACCGCCCCGAAATAATTTCAAAGAAAAATTGAAAAGTAATGAAGAAAAAAAAACGTAATAAAATAAATAAAAAGAAAAAAAAATATAAAAAAACAAACCCATTATTATTACTACTGAAGATAATAAAGGATATAAACACTGTAATACGTAATGGAACTATGTTGATGGTATTTTGAACGGAATTTTGAATGGAATTTTTGGCGTAGAAATATGAAGGTTTGAGCGAGCCATGCAACGCGGATACCCGAATATGGGAAAAGCGTGGTATAAAACAGTGTTCGATGTGAATATGTTGTAGATGGAGGTCAATAAGTTATTTGACCGTACGAGGGCGGATTGATAATGACGTGGAAAAATTGAGAAAACATAATTTTATCCGGAAAAATTTATTTTATTTTTCAACGTAGTCTCCTTTTAGCTCGATACACTTAGTCCAGTGTTTTTCCAATTTGTTGATTCCTTCCAAATAGTATAATTTGTCCAACCCTTCAATATTTTGGAGGGTTGGAAACGTTGGTTTCACTTATGACGTTAGTATTCGTGGTAAATCTCTTTTCAGCAAGCCATTTTTTCAAATCTGGAAATAATAAAAAGTCGCAGGGTTCCAAATCTGGAGAATACGGTGGGTGAGGGAGCACTTCGTACCGTAATTCAAACAGTTTTGCCGTTGCAACAGCGGATGAAACACACTTTTTTCTTCGCCAAATCAGGCCGTTTTTCCTTGATTTCAGCATCCAATCGAACCAATAGCTCAGAATAATATGCTCCTGTTATTGTTTTTCCTTTCTCCAAGTAGTCGATGAATATTCACCCGTATTGCGAATGTCGCGGTCACGTCACTTCGATGCCGATGCAAAGTGTCACGTCGATCGAAAAAAGCGATTGTGAAACTCCATCGACGTGACTCAATGGCATTGCCATATTGATATGTATGTATGTATCAGCTGTAAATTGTGAATTTAAGTTCTTGTATGCCTTCGTTTACAACTATGACGTTATTTTTCTGCAATATCAAATGCTACATTCAAATTTAAATGCGGATAATGCTTTTTTTCTAAATTGTTTTCTTGTTCGGCCCATTTGTGGCTCTCACTTCTGCTTGCATCTCGTGACGGTAGTCCCAAAGAATTTTACAGTGCCGAAAATTCGAACTATATTTCTTTAATGTGTGTCGATCTACACCGCTTTTAATGACGATTACTTGTTGCGAATCCATCAAAATAAGGAAAGAAACATCTTTTTGTCAAATCAATACTTGGATTTTTGCATCGACGTTAGTTTTCTTCAGGCGTCACGGACTCGGAATGTCATCGACGAAAAATGACGATCAAAGTGACAACGGTTGGTGACAATCAACATACACAATCGCTTTTTCATGCGTCGATGTCAAATCGGCATCGACGTGACGCGACGTGACATTCGCAATACGGTCAATTATTCCATTGGAATGCCAAAAAACTGTCGCCATAACCTTCCCAGCTGATGCAACGGTTTTTGCCTTCTAAGGTGCGCTTGAACCGTCTTCCATCCATTGTTTCGACTGTTCTTTGGTTTCTGGAGTGTAGCGGTGGATCCATGTTTCATCAACAGTTACGAAGCAACGAAGAAATTCATTCGGATTACGTTGAAACAGTTGCAAACTGTGCTGTAAAGCTGTCACACGGGTGCGTTTTTGGTCGATTGTGAGCAAACGCGGCACCCATGTTGCGGATAGCTTTCTCAAGTCCAAATGGGTTTTCAAAATATTTCAAACACGTTCAAATGAGATGTTTATAACCTTAGCTATCTCACGCCGTTTTACTCGACGATCTGCTATCACGATATCATGGATTTTATCGATCATTTCTGGCGTGGTGACTGCTGTTTTCCCTTTTAAAAAATTGTGTTTAATCAACACGCGAAATTCACTTTTATCCATTTTCAACAATTTTTGTAAGTCGACTTGCTTAGACGGCTGCTTCTCAAAACCTAAACGAGGTATCAGGCTTTAACTTTGCAGGTAATCTATTTAAGGATGATCCAGGTAGAAAAACATAACGAATTCCTTACCTGCCTACTCCTTCTTGATTTTTCCACGTCATTATCAATCCACCCTAGTATTGTGAATGTTACGTCATGTCCCTTCGATGTTGATTCGACATCGACGCATGAAAAGGCTTTTGTGAATGTCGATTGTCATCGACAGTTGTTACTTTGATCGGCATTTTTCGTCGATGGGATTCAAGTCCGTGACGCCAGGAAAAAATTAACGTCGACGCCAAAAAGAATTGATTGTAAATGAAAGCATTCACATGAGTTTAAATACACAATTTACAGCTGAGACATACATCCCAATATGGCAGTGCTAATGAGTCGCGTCGATGCGGTTACTCAATCGGTTTTGTTTTTTCGATCGACTTGACACGTTGAATCGGCATCAAAGTGACGTAACGTGACATTTACAATACGATAAATTATTTTGATTTAAAAAAGTGATAAAAGTTTCCAAAAGACCAATTTTGAATACAAAGTGGGGACGCTCGAGTTCGATTTTTCGCTACCAATTCCAATTTGGGCGTATGCGAAATTGGACCATTATAGTTTAGCTCTTCTAAAAAAAACCCGCAATCCGGTCAGGATGGACTGGTTCAGACGTACCAAAGTATTTCAACTCCTTGAAGATGAAGTGAAACAGACCAAGCTTCCTTGAAACGTATTAACCAGTCCATCCAGGAGGTCAATTCTGGTTCCGTGAACACCGCTGTGAAAAGACTTTCAATGATAAACTGCTGTTTTCGATTATAGTACAATGGAAAAAAAAACTGTGAACTGTGTTTTAATTTGATAAAAAAATCTTCACGGTAAAGTCGAGCGTGGAAAGAGGGAAATCTAAACGTGGGAAAAGAGCAAGAGAGACTCAAAAAGATTTGTTAGTAGAAAATGTGGACTTAGCACACGATAGGTGAGTTGTAAAATTGATTGAAGTACTTACTAAATACTTAGCAAACTTTTTCATTATACAAGAACAAGAATCGCAAGCAGAGGTAAACGATATGATAAAATGCAAAAGTTGCGTGCGAACATCAATGAAAATATTTTTTTTTTTTCATTTTATCATTTCACAGAACCAGAATTGACGACCTGTTTGGATTAGATCTTAAAGCTATGATCTGTGATAACCAGACAGGATAGGAAGATAGTCTAAGCAAAATTGGATGTGCCCTTTGAAGAACATCCCACCGAGCCACTGAGAGGATAGGATGAGAGACTAAGCAAAATTGGATGTGCTTTTCTGAGAACACCCCACCCCTGTAGGAAAAGTCGTAAGGCCAGATTTAAATAATACCAAAATCAGACCAGATTTCGGCCCATCGATAGGCCCAAAATGCAAGGTACGCTCGACGTGTAAGATATGAATCATACCACTTTGGATGAAAATTTAACGATATGATATTAATCACTCCAATATCAGATCTGTTTATGACCTATCGATAAGTCCGAAATGCATGGTCTGATTATTCACCATATGCGTGAATCACATCATGATCTGGGAAAAGTTTGATTACCTGATTTAAACACACTAAAATCAGACTTGAGTTTGGTCTATTCGTCAATGAATTCACTTTTAAAAAGAAATTAATTCGATTTTTCAGTTAGTCAGAGTTTGTCACTGAATAAAAACGCATCATTTTAACAATAAATTAATTTTTAAACTTTATCAACTTATCATTCGTTTTAAGTGAATTAATTGTACCTATATTAAATTTTAAATTTCTGCCGTTATATTGTTTAAGAAGTTACAATTTTATTAAATTGTTTAAATTTTATTAAATTAGTTTTAATACTATTTGAGTGACCAGTAAAGAAGATTATAAGAAGAAGAACTACGCATTATTTACGTGCTGTATAATAAAGACATTTTATTATGATCTTATAAATTGGATAATAGGGATCTAAATAGGAATCCCGGTTCAAATCGGGGTAATAATCACGGACGAGCGTGTAGCTGACCACTTCACCTCCTAGTGTTCCGTTGGTCTCGCAATGAAGTAACTCTAGCATTACTTCAAGGCCTAGGCCCGATTTGGGCTGTTGCGCCATTGATTATTATTATGATTAAATAGGAATCCCTACAGTATGATATGATCCATACCTTTTTGAGGGGAAAGATTAATACGCCAAAATCAGACCTAATTTCGGCCCAACGATAAGTTCGAAACGTCCAATAGAATGTTGATCATCACAAACGATTTACTGCATCTTTTAGCTGTTATAACCGAATGTGTGCTCAGCCAACCGAAATGTATATGTGTGGTATCTTAGTTCTTATCACACTGAGTTAAGTTGCACATAGGGAAATGAAAAGGAAAGGTCTTCCGTGGCGCAGTGAGTTAGATTGCACATAGGGAAATGAAAATGAAAAGGTCTTCGGTGGCGCAGTGGTTACGCGCGACAATCCAAAAACTTTCAACACCACGTTCGATTCCTACATATAGCCATGGGTTTTATTAAGGCAGTAAGTGAGAAATAATATGAAATAGTGTCTTAGAAGAGTCCTCTACCTCCTAGGTAAGAAAGGATTCAGTGTAGCAGTTAACACAAATAACTGCATTTTTTAGAGTAGATATTATTGGTAGGTATAGTAAGATTCTGGCCAAAAGGTCAGGTCTGATATTTCATACTGGTTGGATGTGCATATCGTGAATAAAATCATGAAACGGTCAGATATAAATCATAGCTGTGATTGCATTCAGGCCCGTGCGCACGGGGTGGGTTTTTGTGGGTTCAAACAACCCCCCCCCCATTGGTCCATTTTCATTGGGAAGTAAGGAGGGGGGAGGGAGTTTTTCCAATTGCAGGATATTCAGTCTAAACTTACCTCAAGAAATTGGCATGTAGTTACATTTAGTTGTAATGTTTTAATATAAATACAGTCAAAACCGGATATAACGACATCGCTTTTAACGACGGATCGGTTATTACGACTGAATGGCATGATCCTGGTCGAATCTATATACAAAGGAATGTATCTAAATTGCTTATTGCTTATAACGACTATTGGATATAGCGACGAGTTTAGAGGATCCCTTCAATGTCGTTATATCCGGTTTTGACTGTAGTTCGTTTGTACGAAAAAGTTCGTCATCACATTCGCATAGCACGTATCATTCCGCGACGTTGAAACTGAAAGAAGGAGGTTATCACATTCAGAGTAAAGAAAGTAGTTCCTTGGCGAGTGGGGACCTTTTTTTTTTAGGTCCTCACACATTCACTCGGAACTTGAAAGGAACTAGTTCACTTGAAAGGAACCTACTTCGATCCGTCCTGAGTTTTTTTAGTTCCTCACATTCGCTCGGAACTTGAAACGAACTAGTTCCTTCCTGAGTGGAGACCTTTTTTTTTTTGGTTTTTTTTTTAGGTCCTCACATTCACTCCGAACTTGAAAGGAACTAGTTCCTTCGTGAGAGAACTGCGAACTACAATAACGAACTAGTTCCCAAGGGCTCAGGAACTAGTTCGTTTGCGATCACTAAGGTGAACTAGAATGCGCAAGCCTAGAATAGATGAACTTGACTCATATATTAACTACTCAACTTCTGAGAAACTTTATTGAATCGGTCACAAAACATGAAGCAATTTATCAGCACTACAGTATTGATTATGGACATTTTTAAGGATAAGCTGGTAATTGAGAACAATTAGTTACAATGATGTAACAAAGAGATAAAAATAATTTTTTCTTTTAACAAATAATTTATCTTCAATTGGTTGCGAAAAGATTGATTTGTTGTTTATGAGACTCTCTGCCATGATATACCAGAATATTCCGTTTGAAAGGATAATCGGCATTGCAAAATAAATAGGGTTGTATACAATTTTACGGATTCACACAAATCCGCAATATGAGACTGAACAGCTAATCACTTCCAAGGGCTTATTTTATAATCGCCTAAAGTACGTTTTCAAGACTTTTTCATTTTCAACCCTTAAGATGGTGTAAGAGGGTTTTCCGTCTTTTACAGTTTCCGTCTTAGGCAGTTTTCACTGTAGTACTTAGGTGCATAAAAAAGGCTCTAGTGATCCTATTCGAAAACGACTCAATTCTAAAACTTTTAATTGAATTATTTCTTCGCAGGTAAATCAGCTACGTATTTATTAACAAGTAATGTTTTTTTGTGGACCAAAAGCAGATTCACCGGCAAATTAGATTGCTGATGTGTAAATGATTCGCCTAGGCGATTGGTAAATTCGTAATTTTTTACTGATAGTAGGTACTCATTGCACATGTAGGACAAAAGTGATATTGAAAGGGTACAATGTGTGTAAAAAGACGAAATTTTGTTGCTGTGGCATTATGTTGGTAGACTATAATATGATTTACTGGATATTAATACTTAAATTATATGGCCACAAAAAACTACATCAAAAGCTCACTGTTGCCGAACATTCGCTCCGTGGTTTTTAGGATGTAAAATTTATGTTTATGCAGTATGTTGTCACCACCAACGTTTGAAAACCATGTCAGTAGGGATTTTAGAAAGGATTTTTTTTTTTTTCAAAGAAACTACATAGGTACATAATACTAATATCCTTCAAGTTGAATTCTATCCTAAAAAAGCAATATCCTTCGAAGGGGCTATATACTTGTTTTTTTTTAACACAAATAACCTAAACTCACTTGAGTTTATCATTAGCCCGAATGAAAACACTTTAAGGAAGAAACTCATTTTGCGAACAAAATTGCTTTCTAATGGAGAATCATTTTCATTTGTTTTTGTTATTGTTTTTCGTCCTCGTGCGCCATCCCACAATGTCGCAAGTATAAAACAAAAGTGAAAATTCCGGATTGTCCCATTTCGAGTAGTTTTGCTTCGACGAAAAAGTACTCGAGTCCGGATTTTGCCTTTCTCATGTTCGAATATTTTTCGCATCAGGATACGCGACGCAACGCCAGAATCCGGGATTGTGATATTAGAGTAATTGGCCTGGCAGGTTCGAATAGAAAATTGTTTGTGCTCGATACTCGGAAACTTTTTATTCATTGCAGATAGTCAAGTTATGACGATATGCCTACTAATGGTAGGTAATTGCGATTTAGAGCACGTGCAATTCATTACTGGCGGCGGTTTTCTATGTCGAGGTCGGAAGAGTAATTATTTTGAATGAAAATAGGATAAGGGATGAAGTTTGGGCGGATCTTTCTCCAGTCTACCTACTAATGAAATATGTACCGAAGCTAAAAAGAGGACCGTGGGAGTAGATGGTTAGATGCTCTCAATTACAAAAATGTTCAGATGAATGGAAGAGTAATTGTCATGATTCCGAAAAAGGAACAATTGTGTCCAAATACGCAATACATACGCCTAGTACTTATTGTTTGATTAATTTAAAGATTTCGAATTACTTTGTATTGTGCGCTTAAATTCTTCACTTTCAAACACACCCACCAGCTACTACTAGCTATTAATTTGCCTGAGAAAAATCTTCTACATCGGCAAATTAAAAACGAATCGCTGTTTAGTAACATAAACGATTTGCCGTAAAAAGTCCTTTTGGTATGGTATGATGTGGTATAGTGAACTTCTACAATCTATAGGTGTGAGAATGGGTTAAGAAGAAATTGGGTATATGTAATTTCAATACCACTGACACCGGAATGCAACTAACATTTAATGATAATGGCTTCTAATGGTAGCTTACCATGAAAACATAAATTAATAAAAATATTGGTAAAAAATTATAAAATTGCTGTTGGGAAGTCTCGATCCTGCGTCCTTGGCGTGGGCTTTGCAAATCCTGGATTATAACCATAAATGCCACCAAAAATGGTTGGTTGAAACATTAGTTGATCTTCAATGCCATCTACCTTTAGGTTGAGGTTGCATGACTAAAATTTTTCACTAAGTTTATAACTCGCGATTGTAAATTAGATTTTTATATCGCTATATAGAATTTTCCTTAGCAATTCCACCAGCCGTCAGGGTGTTTCGTATAGTAGGCATGATACACCCTCTGAAGAGTCTATTCCATCCAATGACGAAAAAGCTCCTTCGGACCTAGTCCAACACAGTCTTATAGAAAACTGGCCTCTCCAGTGAAGGTTTTCCAAATTGTCATGTCCTCTAGGTCAGCGAATTATCAACAGTCGGGGAATTCGTGTTGGGATTTCACTCAACCAAAGAGCTATATAATGGAGATAGCGGCAACTTTTTTGAAGCCGGAAGTTTTCTCGCAAAGGACCGGCGATATTCACTATGCTACTATCAGGATCTTACTCACATGTATGCTATACTCCGGTATTGAAATGAAAAAAAGCCCAACCTTTAAATACTTCGCTACTATTTGCATTTCACTGCCACCGGGCATGAAACGCTCCATACAAAAATGTTCAATTTTGCATCAAAATGCTTCAAAGTGCTTCATAAAGAAACGGCGCTTTGCGATCCCCGTTAGTTATAGCTCTATGCACTCAACCGACACCGGAAAGCAACTAACATTTATGCAGTCGAGCGAACGAGTTTTTTTTTCGATTCATACTTTTTTTTATATCAAGGAAAATGAAGTGAATTTTACACCGAAAATTGGACTTTCACTTTCGATCGCCAACCATTTTTTCAAAAATGAATATTTTTATCATATCGTTCGCTCAAGGACTAGATTCTACGATAAAAAAACTTAATTTATTTGGTTTTTTTATTTGAGATCATTGGTGTGAAAGTTACAGTGGTCACCGCGGAAGGCTTTTTTGAACAGCGGTCCGAAAAATATATTATATCTGCTACATTTGTGAATTTTTTCCAACAAAGAAATAATGAAACATAGTCAAAGATATACCCTTCATTATGGAAAAAAAAAACAGTTCGAAACCTGCAATCATTTTCCGAAGAAAAATTCACAAATACACGCCTTTTTTCGGCAGCCAACTAGATGTAACCCCTTAATCATAATGGCTTCTATGGTAGCTTTCTATGAAAACATCAATTAATAGTGACTACGATTGTTATAAAAGATGAATATAAAGTGCACAGTAAAAACTTTGTGAAAATAACTATCCTTAAAGCAGTAACATAATCCGAATTGATGTAGTAAATTTACAAACTTTCATTATATTTGACAAAATGATGAGTAATTTTTAAAAGTTTGTATTTCTACACATTTTCGTCATGAACTTAGTGGCTGGAAAGTAAAATTACAACACCGAATGATTTTTCCTATTTTTAATGTGTAAAATTTGTCATTGTCTATAAAATTATGCATCTTGCATGTAAACTTTACCGCTTCGATGTTTAATCAACTTGTTACTTGTCTTTGTGTCAGTCGTGATTTAAAATTTAAAAAGGAAATAATGATACTTTCTGCCTATTTTGACCCATAGGTTTTTTCCCCATGTGTTTAGTAATCTCATTGAATTTTTCCAATTATCCTTTTCACTTCAAAATACGTCTGGGCATTCTTCATTGCCAATCATTCGCTCAAAGCTGATTCAAGTAAATTATCAATAAATTAATATCTAATAATAATGAGCAAACATAAGCATGTCAAATTTTGTAGTACATTTGCCAGGTTTTACACACCGTGTGTAATTTTACACATTGTAAAATTTTACCTTTCCACACCAGCAGTAAATTTTGCAATTGATTTCCACACTTACATGTGATTTTTCGCGTTAATGGTGCTTCCACGTAAGTTGTAAAAATCATAAGAGCGGAGAAACAAATTTGACAATAGCAATGCTTGGTCATTCCATCAAGAATCGCCAAAAATGACGAAATGTGTGACCTCACCATCTCCGATTCTTTTGAAATTGTTTGTATTTGAAGAACTACTGAAAAAAAATAAAGTGAATTAAATTTTTTGTTTCTATCTCATTTTTTTAGTTAGTTATACAGGCCTATTCAGGATCAGAGTCTCATATCAAAAAAGTCTCAATTAATTTAAAATTCATACAAAATTGAGACTCTCGACCTACTTTGTGACTTGTGACTCGGTCCTAACAGACCTGATAGTATGTTAAAGATTTTCCAAAAAAGATGTCCAAGTCCTCATTGAAAATTCATATCTCATGTAATTTGTATCCTATAGAATAATAAACTGTGGCTGATTTTAAAGATTGTTGTTAAAATTTGTCACAGTATAAAAAAATACGAATTAAAATCGTACTTGAAAGTTTTTTTTTCAAGACTAACGATTTTGTATTTTTTATCCTTGAATATTTCAAAACCAGTATTTAAATTTTTTTTATATTTTGTAGGTTATATTATTTTTCGAAAAATATTAAAAAATTAGCTGAAGATCTGAAGGAGATCAGGGTCAAAAAAATCTAAGAAGATACGTGGTTTTTACAACTAGATCAGTTCTCTGAAAATTTAATTAGATTTTTTTTTACTCCTATCCCCTTGAAATCCTAACTAATTTTTTGATTTGTATATGTATAATAAAAAAACATAAAAAAAGATAGAGGCACGCTTTTGGCGATTTTTGCTACTTCACCACGATAAAAATGCAAGCCTTGACTGACGTTTTGACATTGACAGATCAGCTAAAAATTTAAGGGTGTGTTTGTTTTCAAATAAAAAATTGTCATGTATTTATTGAAAAAACCTAGAACAATTCAGAATGGTGATGCATTCATTGAGTAAAAATTTAAATTTCCAGTAACATTGCTTGCATAATAAATGCACAAATTTAACTCACTCCCATCCGGCTAAAGGAATATAATTTAGTGGTGGTGAAAAAGAGCAGCGTGAAATTATTGTTAGGGTAATTCTACGGGGAGTAGCACCGAGTTACAACTTACATTTATTTTGAAAGCATTTGACGCGAAAAGCTCCACTCTCCTTAGGATGTGCTCCACTATCCTCAGGATGTGACTGCATTCCCTGCCACCCCAAGCTCTAATTTTATTTACGATTCTGTCGTGAAAAATATGAAAAATAATAATTGGAGCACAGTAAATTCTATCTGCGGGCTACTATCAAGCAAAACATAGTAGTACGCCACTAAGTCTTCGTGTATCCTGTATGAAGGACGTCTTCTTCAAGTTCAACGCTATAGTAAAGTACGATGTAAGCATTGTTGTCGCCAAAGAGGACGTAGCGTATATGACGGTTGCTGGAATCCGTAAGGACTTGCTCTTAACTAGTACTTAACATGTCGTGTGGGACCATCGAGTTAGGTCATACTGGAATCTTTTTTGGAAGCTAGGCTACCAAAAGTAGGATACCGTATGTCGTCCCAAACATAAAATGGAACCACCCAGCGAATGAAAGTCGGAATCAGCTAAGGACATACTCGAAATCTGACAATGTGGTGGATTGCATATTGATCGGAAAGTTGGAGGTGGAAGTTTTGAAGGGGAAGCTGGTGAATTGTGGAACTTGTATAGGGTCCTGTTCTCTCTGCGCATTATTTTTTTTGCGCCATTTTTCTTAGGTGTGATTTGTGCCGATACCACGTGGACACCAGTTGTAAACGATCCAACATCAATAGCATTACGGAGCAAGGGTCCGTCTTCGGAACAACATGAAAACTACAAGGAACAGAGTTCAACATTTGTTTGAATACAGCGCTTAGTGATATGGTGGGCGAATCGAATCGATGTCCTAACAAGTCTCGTTGGTAAATCGAAAATCAATGTCATAAATATCATCTTAGAAAAGGTTACGTTGTATGTTAGGTATAGGTTCGTAAGGTCGGCATCTTGTCAGAGCGTTGTATTACAAATAATACAATTACGTAACATATTTGATTTGAAGTCTTCGATCGGAGGGTTAGGGATAAATATAATCTCTTATATGCGATACGTCAGCACTCATATCCATCAAAATTGTATCAAATTTCTGAGAATTGTCACTTTGTTGATTTTGTTTCTAGAACAAAAATGATGGTATCAATATCGGCATATTTGTGTACTTTACTCAACGAACAAACATCTTTGCTACATCAAGCTGAACTGAAGTGATTGGAAAAATATAAGATTCTTAGCAGGATTTTTCGTAGAATCGAGAAGCAATCTAAGTCTGAAAAAAAGACGCAATATGTAGGACAAAAATATTGTATCCAATATTTTATTTATTTTCTGATATTGCTTCTTGTGAAACTCTATTTTTAGCAAGACTTGAATGAACCCTCTACAAAACGGCTGTAAGTAAGCCTCGTATTTCGATCTACAAATCCCATTAGGTAGGTAATGAACTATTTTCTCTCGTGTCTACCCGTAATGAAATTAAATTGTAAATACATAACATGTAATTAGATTTAAAGCACAATGCAATTTGTGTATTTGTTGCCTTGTCAGAGTTGAGCTCACGTTGAGTCTTAACCAAAATAAATTAATAATACTCTTGAGATGGTGTAAAAGTACAGATACCACCTATAGTTGGGATCTTCAAATTTGCCATACACATATGTGAAATGTGATTGCTAAAACAAATATCTGAAAGACATATCGAGTTGTCTGTGAGATTTTCCGAGACACCTCATGATACTTGAATCTCAAATACAAATTTGAAAATGTGATGACAGCATAGATAGATTGTATCATTCATTCGTCACCCAGATATCTGCGAGGTTTTTTCCATATTCGAGCAAATGGAAAAAATAGGATTGCAGTCGTAATATGTTTTGTTCGTCACGTGCATTAAGCGGGTAAGGCAATCGCCGCTTAATTTAGTTACGCTATTAAACACAGGCTGGCGGAATGGCGCTGGCAGGAGCAAAATGCATTTAATCCTAGAACGATCTATGTAAAGAACAGAATACGATAGTATTCAATGGAAACTTCAAACGTCGTCTATTACCACAGTAAAATTGTTAAAAATTAGTTCAGGTTTAATTTGAACTGGACAGATGAGACGCTCATACAACATTTTACAGGGTCGCACAAAGCTAGGGTTTAGAAAGAGCTATCTGTAGGTCCCACACGAGGATGAACAACGTGTTGTATTTATGGTCACATGCAATAAGTGAGTAAGGTAATTGGCGCTTAATTTAGTTACGCCAGTAGATACAGGCTGGCGGAATGGTGCCGCTATATAGAATAAAAAAAATAGTACATTGAAAATTAGAATGATCTACATTCATTGAATGGAAACTTCAAACGTAGTCTTCTATCTAGAAAAATCATGGAAAATGAAGTGCAGGTTTAATTAGATAAGCGATTTGAAGTTATATAAAGTTGTACTTACATTGATCCGGCTCGACGGACCATGTTAAAAGTACGAGTCTTGCTTTGAACCCTTATGCAAGCAAATTATGGTAAACGTATAATGTTGCAATGTTTACAAAATTAGGTGGATAATAAGGTAATGAGCTTTAAAGAATTTAATTACTTATATTATATGTGCATAGATTCTTAATGCTAGTTACAAAGAATGATAAACATACATCAACAATGTAATTTGAATCTCAAATGTTGCATACACTGTATTAAATTTTTACTAGTTTAAAAGTAGGCAATGGGATGCCTGCTTGAATTATAGTAAAATTACACTGCATTGTGTTCGCTAAATATGAACTGTGATTACATGCTTTTCCGTAAAAAATTACATTGGATTCTGTATACTTTGCACACTAGTGTGTAAAAAAAAATTTAAAAACAATTTTTTTTTTGGTTTTTCCTGCTACGAATTTATTTTCCTGTAAATTATTATTTTTTTGTTTGAAAAATGCGAATAGATATTACTTACAATAATTTGCACACTCTCGGATTCGAACCATGGACCCGTCGCACATAAGTCCGAAACGCTACCACTCGGCTATCTGAACATTTGTGTAATATGCTTATTTCATCAAGAATAGTCAATAATGCTGTAAGTACTAGACAAAAAATAGTACTTTTACATAAATTGCTTACTGTGTACACAACTCCATTGAATTAAAGTACAAAGACAAGAATTTACAGAAATTACAACATTTACACATTTAATTGCAAATAAGCACTGAATTTCCTTAAAGTAACGTTCTGTAGTAACGTTACTGTGTACAGAGTGCAACACTTTCTTATGATTTACATAAAATAACTTTTGTTGAAAAAAATTTCATTATCGCGAATTATAGTGGAATGAAATTTTGTCATGTCCTCAAGGACAGCGATTAATCAACTGACGGGGATTTCGTGTTGGTGTTTTGTTCCACTGACGCCGGAAAACAACTAACATTTAATCATTCAATGTATTGTTTAAAAAAAATCCAAAAAATTCTATGCAGTAAAAAAATTCCATAAATTTTACATCTTTTGGAAATATTACACACCTTTTCAAGGAAATGTATAATGGGATGCAATAGTTAATTTGAATGCAATTTTTAATTTCCGGTCAGTAAATTTCAATTTGTGATCAGTAAATTTCAACTTCGAAAGCAACAAATTCAATGGAATGTTAGAAATTAAGAATTATTTTTCTTACAACAATAAATTTACAGCGATTGGAATTTTTGGTTAGTAGAAAAATTCGTCTGATTTATTTGTTGGAGGTGTGAATATCAAAACTAACGAGTTTAATTACATAGAAAAATCCTCTATTTGCAATTAATAATTTTTTTATAAAAACAAAATATAATGTCGACCCAAATCAAAACTAAAGCAATTACGTACCGAGCGTATTTAACACATTTAATTAAAATTTCTATATGCACATTTTTCCGTTTCTAAGTAGAGTGCTAAGAGTAGCAACTACCACATACTAAGAATATCTAATTCAAGTTGCTGTGAACTTTACTGAATGCGGAGTTTAATAGAAAAAAAAAATGTAATGACTTCTTCACAAGCTTACACTCTGTGAATATTAATATTGCGATTTTCAACAAAATTATGGAAATGATAAAAATGCATATTAATGTGAAGTGGCTTGAAAATTTGCAATTATTCTCGAAATTGGCACAGTTGTGCCTGCTTATATCCATTCCATTCAGTACTGAAATTCTTGTCGAATCACCATATCTAAATTGTACGAGAAGTGTTCTTCTCTTCTCATACATATATAATCTTGAAAATAAATGTTATCTCGTATATCATTGGATGAAAGTGTACAGAAAGGTTCATGTGAATCAGGGCAACTTTAATCTTAAGATACTCGTCCTATTCGAGTACCACGCCGAGGCACACGTATCCTTGCGTTCTGATTATATAACACTATGTAGTCGGAGCCTACTTAACAACTTTTCATTTCAGCGTATACTTACCATACATACCTACTTACATTGGGGATGATTACCCATCACTACGAGGGATATTACTTTTGTTCTAATTTCCTGTTCCCACCCTCTAGAAGTAAATCAAACCTTGCATTGTGGTGGATAATCAGAAAGGCAATCAGCATAGATCCCTTTAAGCTAACAAACGTAAGCTTCTACAAAATATTGTAGTTTTTGTTCTCAGTTAATTACAACTGGGTATTCATTGCGAATTGTTTGATTATTAAGTGTAAAGGTTCAGATTTTACGCTTTCGAAATAGTTTCCATCCAGGTCAAGAATCATATCGATACGAACAACTACATTGATTTTTGTACTGTTCTCGAGATAAGTATTACTTTGTTTTAACATTTTTGGCCGTCTTTCTGTTACTATCGATAACTTCCGGTCCAAGCTGTTCAAGCTACTTAACTGAAATTAACTTAATTTTTCCTCTCGACATAGTTAATTGAAGTCAACCTGACTATCTTTAAGACTACGTCAAATTTATTGCTCTAGCTTAAACAATTTCGAAGATATCTACATATAATGCATTTAAACTATTTAAACAGTGGAGCAGTTCTTTTTTTTTATAAAGTGCAATAATATGCGTATGCGTACGGGATGTTTGGCTGAATTTTTTTTAAGCCCTTGTCATAAATTTGTGGGTAGGTATTTTTTTTTTAATTTCATATCGATCACGATTCTGACTTAATTATTAAAAAATTATAAAATAAAATAGGTATCTTTATGAACTATGTTTACATTTTCAAATATTCAAGAAATCCAGCGCATCAGTCTCGGCGTATTATTATTATTTTTCGAAAAGAACTACGAAATTCATTTCATGTTGAGATACAATATACATTCTAAAAATATAGCGTAAAAATAAAGTGTAAAAATACTTTGTATTAAGTGCAAAAGTAAGTCCAAAAAAGCGTTTTTAGTGCACAAATAGGTAATATTACACAATAATGTGGACAATCACATCTATTTTGCACTACAAGAAGAGTAAAATAATAATGTAAATTCACGATGAGTGTAATTTAACTTTAAATAATACTTCATCATTTCATTTCTTTTCACGTCGCTAAGTTTCTTGGGTGCTAGGCAGGGACGTCATTTGATGAGGGGGGGGGGGCAGGGGGGCATTTGCCCCCCCCTCCCTAAATTTTATTTTCTTATATATTATATATAATATATATTTAAAAATATATACATTCATAGCATCTTGCCCCCCCCCCCCCTGGAAAAAACTGAAATGACGTCCCTGGTGTTAGGAATTAAACCAGCCAAAGGTTATTCATTATAAGAAAGTCGTTCATTTTCATAATGAAATTAATCGTAATATGTGTTTATATCATTGTCAACTCAATTCAATTAAACACACTACATATATTGAGAAATAACGTCTTTAATTTTTAATAGTTTTACATCTCAATAAAATGGAGAATTACAATTGCACAATTGGAATTCTACACATAAAGTGTTTAATAATTGCATTCTCTGTGTAATGATTACGTCACCGATGATTATTGATTGCGCAATGATAACATCACTGACGTATATTTACTACGCATACCATATATTGTGTAATTATTACAACCGTTTTGTGTAAATTTTGCTCTAATTACATAAGCAAGTAATTTTACCATTAGTATCGATTGAAACATTTACCAACTATAACAATGGTAAATTTATTCCAATATTTCTTAGAGTGTAGTTTACTTTTCGAATGACAACCTAAAAAATAACGTTCCAAAGAGCCTCTCGATATCTCAGAACTAAGTGATATGTAGGAATTTGTAAAAACGTACATAATAATTTTACACCTTCTTAAGGCCGGTTTATATGGTGACTGGTAAATTTTTTTACTGAAACTGTGAGCGATATAACAGAAATATTGTCAATATTTTTTTCTGGAAAGAATATCTTCTCGTTTCACTCCTGATCAGTTTCTCATTAGAGATTTTCCTTCTTCCTCACAATCTCAGTAAAAATTGGTTTATCAGGTACCGGCCTTCAGTGATTGAATATCGCAAAATTACGAAAATTTCAACAATACTTTACACTCAAACTGATGTTTGATATCTAAAAATGCCTAAATCTGGGTTTTATCGCTTATCTGTAAAGCCTTTAGAAGTGAAAGTGAATTCGATATATGATTAAACCTTAAAAATATATGGGAATTCGTGAAAATGTACTCAACCACACCCCGTTAGGGCTTGGATATGAAAATATTTGTAAAAATTTTTCTCGACGCTCATATAAACCACCCTCCATTCCCATTCCTTGCTACCACTATCAAATATTAAATTTTCTTAGGCTGCATCTATAGTGGCACTATATAGTCATGGTTTTTAGCTTTCTATCCCTTGAGGTTTTCGATAGATAAAAATCAGAAATTTTCCCTTAAGTTCCATGTCTAAAATTTTTATATTTACTAGAGGTCGACTGGACCTAACTCCTGTAAAATTTTTCACATCATATTTGTTGAGGTTCTTAAGAACAAATTTTTTGAAAAATTTCTAGCTCCTATTTCAGTGCTCAACATCCTCCCTTAAATATTTTACATGAAGTAGACACCACATGTAATCCAAATTTTTTCTTCTTGGTACAATCGATTCGGATGATATTGTCATCAAAAATTTTTAACCTCGCACTCCACTCACATTTCAAGAGTCCTCGTCTGAGCTCTTCGGGAGAACCACAAACTTTAATCTTCTAAAATCAACCGTTCAGAAGATATTAGATTTTAGAATGTTTCGATCCGAGCTTTAGAGTGTTTCGGATATATTTTTCATGCTAATGAACTTCACTAAGATAGAAATGTAAACCTTGACTGTCGTTTTGACATTGACAGACCAGTAAAAAATTGTAAGGGTGCGTTTTTATTAAAATACCTAATTGTAATGAACCTATTGAATAAGTTTTTTTTTTATCTTTACGTACTCGTAATAAAACAACACTCAGAATCGTTCTGGAATTAAAGTCGAGACAAGTTCAATGTACATTTAAATAACTAAATTTGTTCCAATTGAAATATTTAAAGAACTCTTAAAATTCTCGAAAATGAAAAAAAAAAAAACAAACTCCGGAAAATGAGAAATGACTAATTTGCGTTTTACGAGCACTCCTTACATTTCGAAAACAATTACGTGATGAGATCACGAACTGTCTATTGCAGACATCATCAGCAGTCGTCCTTAGAATTGTCCTTGTGTATTTTTTTATTGTTATTATCTGGCTGGCTAGTAGACGATTTCCTTTCATTTTCACCACACTTCCTCGTCTCTCGCCCGTTCAATTTTCGCGGAAGTTTTCCTAAATTTAAACAATTTTTTTCCCGGAATTTACATTAAATAGTACGCTAAGCACTTAAGGCATCACTCGCAATGGCAGGTGATCATTTGATTTCCCTAATTTTTCTTTTTTTTCATTAATTTCCTTTTTTTTTCTCACTTAGTTTCTTAGTTCTCTTCATTGCTTCTTCGTGTCCTTTAATAAAGAGATAATAGGAAGGTGGATCGATTTAATTAAAATGAATAATTTATATTGTGTAGGAAGTATCGAGATGAAGAAATCGAGTTTGGATAATGTCTTTCTTATTATACATAAATTGATTTATACAGTGTATAATAGTATAATAGCCAGGATTATCTTTCGTTTCGATATCGAAAATAGACAACATAGTTGAATAGACAATTACAAGGGTATCTTTTCATTGGAGGGATGCCACAGAAACGAACTTAAAGAGTTCTTGTTTTTCATAGTCACAAAAGTCTATGAACACCAATGCCCGTAATCTTTTTTTGAACCTTTTTAAAGTCATGAATTGTCTCATTATTGGCTATATCAAACTCAATTTTGTTCAGCAATTACAGAACTTAAAATCGCAAAAGCAAAACTTTAAGCATGCTTTTCTCGAAACTATACTTACGTTTTCTGAACTTGTGTAAGTCTTAGAGCTAGAACCGCATGGACTTTTGTTGTGGGAAACAAATATTTTTATATTGAATTACACAATATTTTGTGTAAATTTTTTAAATATTTACATATATAAATTGAAAATTACGTTCTTTTTCGTGTAAACGGATTTGTTTGATTTTGTTTTCTAAGAAAAATGAAAATAAAACGTCTTCGGTGGTAGACGTGACCAATACTACGCAGCAGAAGAATTGATCGCAGGTTTGATTCCTACCTACAGCCAATGGTTTTATTAAGAGTAAGTAAGAAATAATGTTAGAAGTAGAAACAAATTTGTATTTAAGAATGCTAATTATATATTATTTGTAAAGTGTTAACTAAGAAAAAAAAATATTCAGTGGATTTGCTGCTTTCGAAGTTGAAATTTACTAATTGCAAATTGAAATTTACTGGCCAGTAGTTGAAAAATACATTTAAATTTTCCCTATATAATTTTTTTTGTCAATAGTACCTTCATGAGTTTATAATGACCATCATCCCTTAGTGAAAACATCGAAAATAATTCAAACATAACTCACAAACCTATCGACTTACAAGGCCTTCCAATCGCCCGGAAAATATGTTTTAAATCCATTAAGGAAACTATTAAACTTTGATAACATCTCTATCAATTTCGCCGTCTACAAGTTAACAAATTTATTCAACAAATTAAAGTCACAGCTCAATAACAAAAAGTCACTTAATTTTTCTTTATATCGCATCCCGAAGGACTGATTTTTCTGTTGTTTCAGGGTTGGGAATTGCCTCTTAAATGAAATAAAACGGCCAGAAATTTGTGAATGTGCGAATATAAAAAAGATGATATTCCGGTTATGGCTGTGTTTATTACGTCCGTTCGCCATGTTTTGTTCATCCACCCTAAAAAACACTGTGTAGCGATTTTCCGCATAATAAAAAGGCACTCGTAATAATCCATTTAACATATTCCAAGAACACTGTCGAGGGGTCGATTATTCTTTAAATTATGTACGAAATTGCTTTCTGAGCAAATTTCGATGTTAATTTTACTCGATTTTCAATCTTGGATAGATTGATATAGTCGAAATATATTAACATTATCGTTGTTGTCGCTATCACTATGTAAAATTAGGCTAACAAGATAGTTATCTAAATCATGGAACTCAAAGTTAGGACGTAGCCAAGTGGGACGGGAGTTCCACAGAGTTCGGACCTCCCCGGAAATTCACAAAACAATTCAAAGTACTAAAAATAAAACATCTTTTCTTTATCTATTGAATTGAGAAACACTCACACCTAACGGTTTATATTCACACTAAAAAATGTTGCAATATTGACAATATGTAATTATCACACTAAAATCTTTTACGTAAACCATGTAAATTTAATTCAGAGTGTAAATTTAGACGGAAATCTATGTAAAATGGACTATTACATTTAAGTTATTGTAAACTTACTTCGACTGTATAAAACATACCTCTGAATTGTAATGTTAAAGTCTGAAAAATGTAATGCAATTTGTACTTTTACAATTTTTAATTGCGATATAAGCAAACTTCTTAGGAAAAACTACTCGAAATGTGTGTGTGGATTAGCAATTGCAATGTAAAATTAAATTTGGTGTTGATTTTACCCTTTTTTGATTGGCAACAAATCGCCAACGATAAATTTTGTAATTTTTTTTTACTGCGTTGCTTTTAGCGCCTCCTGGTTATTTCGGTTTTTTCAGTTCCAGATTCGTTTAAAAAAAAATCTAAGGGGTATAATATTTGTTCCCCCAAAACATAGCACCCGTTGTTCCGAAATAAAGGGATAACATGGGAAAAATATTTTTTTCATAGACTAGACAGTAAAAAATATTTACAACAGTTATCGTTGGCAATTTGTTGCCAATCGAAAAAAGTGTAAAATAAAAACAGAGTTTAGTTTTACATTTCAATAGCTAATCCAATTAAATTCGGTTAGTAAAATTACATAAGTATTGCATATACCCACACACTGACGCGATTTATTCGCTGACGCTGCGATTATTTGCGATTATTTTGCAGCGGTGCGGTCATTCTCATTAGTTACCATGTAAATAAATGAAGGCGAATGTACCGCTGCAAAATAATCGCAGCGTCAGCGAATAAATCGCGTCAGTGTGTGGGAACCTTAAAAGTTGTAAAAGTACAAATGGCAATATATTTTTCAGATTTTTTAATGTTAATATTACAGAGGTAAAATTCATATATTTGTACATAAAGTAAATTTACAATAACTTATATGTACCTAATAGTGCATTTTACATAGATTTCCATCTAAATTTACACTCCCTTTTTAAATTTACATATTTTAAAGGTATATTTTAATAATACTAGTTATTGTAATGATCGAAAAATTGTTGATGGTACTGAGTAAAATTTAACTTTCAACATTCATTACTGTCTATATCAAAATATGATTTATCGGATTTTTAGATAATCACACCTAAGACATATGTTGCAAAACATGTACACCTCCAATCGCAGTATTAATCAACGCGACATATCGTAAGATTAAATCAAAATAATAAAGTACTAATGTGTGCTTACCGTAATCTAATAAGTTCTTCCCATTCAAGCTTGATGAAGTGGTTCTCGAAGTATTTATTCTATTCACAAAAATGAAATTTAATATTGACTGAAATTTTCGAGTTTACAACATGTAGGTACTATGTAGGTATATATAAAAATTTTCAAAATCGGCGTGGGATACTTGGGGCTTTTCCCTTGTTAATACTAGGTCTAACGGGCTGTAAGGGGTTATACATAGTAACCTACACCGCATCTCCGCATTAAATGAAATCCAAGCTTCTACCCATAAAATATTAAAGTTCTGCCCACACTGTTGGCAGATTTTTTACTATATTCTGGAGAGTTGGAGTTCCTCAGGATATGCAGCTTCTTGAAATACGGTGATGGGACTTTTTTTCGATTATTCTTTCAGTAAAAATGAAATGACTTATTTTTTAGTACATAGGTACTTATAAGTAGAGTCACTGTATAAGAACTAACACAAACATCCATTATCTTGAGTACGGACAATGTGTGTTTCATTTGAAACCAGTACATTTGAAATTTTTTTGCAGTTGTCCGATTTATCATTTTTATCTCCACTAAAGTGGATAAACGCTGTATTTAGTTGACATTTCATGAGACATATCTCGATTCCGTGAAACGTTAATCAAAATCCATCTGTTACACGTATACACACTAAAACTATGCCATTTAAGAAACCTGCGAACTTTGGAGTTCGCAGGGTTTAAGAGTAGGTACTAAAAAGGTACCAAAAGCGGTCATTGTCCGTACTCAAGATAGTGGATGTTTGTGTTAGTTCTTATACAGTGACTCTACTTATAAGTAATAGGTACAGCTAACTATACACACTTTTACAATCTTCTAAAATCGCAAATAATTAGTATCGCAAGAAGCTTTACTTACCTTCTATCTCTATAGCTTTCCCAGGCTCTGTCGGGCAATCTAGTAATGTTTGACTCGATGTCACAAAAGATATTACCTTGTCACTAGAACAGAGATTTTCCAGCTTAAGCACTTTCTACCAGATACTCGTATAAACTGGCTCTGAAATCTTCATCTTGATAGAGATGTCGAATGTCCTTTGAATAATGACTTGAATTTAACTCAGAACGTTTGACTAAGAAGCTTAGTAGAGATTTATTATTGTCTAGAAAGGAAATTGCCGTGCTATTTTGTTTTGTTTTTAGCTTTTCATTAACTTTACAATAGAAAAGTAAAGGAAAATTAACGAAAGTAGGTACTTGAAACCGTTTTATTTTGAAATAAAAAGGAAATTAACTGGAAAATGTAGGTACTTAGAAACATTAGGAATGTCGAATTTGAAGACTACTTAGGATTGGAACATTAAAATTGGAAAGGTTAACTCAGAACTTAAGCACCTATTGGTGAAAATAATGGGCTTTTCAGTGTCGACGCAAAATGGTGAACATAGTTTTACTTTCGGCATCCCAACTTCTTCTAATTTTAATTTAAAACTTTTCTAAGACTATACTTCACAGGATCATTTCTGTAGTATGTCTTCATTAACTTTCAAATTAAATTGAAAGATTTTGCGCCCATGCCACTTGCACTTTCGACCAGGTGAATCTACTACTTATATGACGCCAAGATCCATAGAGAACATGCAAAGAGAAGGTATGGAAGGATGTTAATATTATCCTAAGGAACTTGGAAAAGGAATGATAGGGGACAACATCCAAATGCAGATTCTCAGTTGTGGAATTAGCCCCAAGGTGTGGCACATGTTTGAAATTTAAAAAAAAAAATGACCTTAACGATTGATGGCAATTGATAGCCTTCAGGACATCGATTTAGCAGAACATAATCAGCAGATTTTCAGAAAGGCAAGAAGACGGGAAAGAACAAACCTCATACCTTTCATAAAATTGTTGGAAAATTTGAAATTTCTATCTTGAAACAATGGATTTGAAAAATTCTCTGGAAAATATTTTTAAAAATTTTGACAATCTCACAAAGGTGTCCAAATGAACAAAATCTTCATATTGAAGTTTATGTTTTAAAGCGTAATCATTTTCGTTTCATTTTTCAAAACCATAACCTTGCTTTTGCAAGCCAAGCCAAGTCTCGAATTTCTGCTAAAACTGTCTATTTTTGAAAACTCTAAAATATGTGGTTACAGTTAGCGCTAGCTCCTTAAGCTAGGTCATACAGTCAAATATTTCACTAAACGAAATTGGACGAAAAGTTCTGTAAAAATATTTAGACCTTGATCAAATAAAATTATATGACAAACAAAAATGTGACGATTGCACTGCCACATCATTTGCCAGTCAAATATTTGAGAGCGTGGCATACAGTGTAATACTGGCTTTAGTGGTTTTTAAGTATAGCTCAATGCAATATCGTAACTTCCAAGAATTTTAATAGCGTTATATATTACCATAGATCCAACTAATATCCATGAACGCTTTTAAAGTGATTTAGACCGCAAGAATAATTTTCCAAACACGCATGACTCTAACTGTTTTGCAATACATACATACATTTTTCCAGGCTTCCATAGCATGCTGGTTCAAATCCCCATCGACGGACCAAAAATTGTTCGATTCGTGTATGGAGCGTTTAATGCCAATAGTGGCAGTGAATGCAAATAGTAGCCTTCTATTCAACTGTTTCGTATTTTATGTGTTCAAGTCGGGAGTATAACATAAATGTAAGTAAGATGCTAATAGTAGATAGCATAGTGCTTATAGTCGGTCCATTGCGAGGAATCGTTCGGCTTCAAAACAGTCGCTTCTCGTACATATATCTCTATGGTTGAGTTGACTCAGTTTTTTGTTCATTCTCGTCTAAAAACCTTGTTCTTTTTCGGGTTGTCTTCAAAGCCTTGGTTTTGGAAAATATTCTATGGACGCCTTGCTAGCTTTTTCGATGTCAGAAACTATGGAGATGTATTTCAAGAGGCTCGTTGCAAAAAATATGAAAAATCAATTTTTTTGATTAATTCATATTATTTTTTTAGACTCATTTCTGTACATCACACAAAAGACCGCATTTTTGTCGGATAACGGAAAGTGCCTCAAACTTTGCTCTGAAGTGGGGGAATTCGAATAAGTCACTACAAGATATTTTTTCTTTTTTGGCTCCCCTGAAAAGTAGTGCTTTTTTAACTTTCGGTACACGCTTCTCAGTAACCACACACCCTAGCGTCTTAATTTTTCTTCTTCATTTTTTCGTGGTAATATTGACTAGCTTAGTATATGAGCAAATTAAAATATCTCATGAAAAACTTTAATTTTTTCAAATATGAAAGAAGAAAAATAGTAAAAAAATTTATTCATTCCCTTTTCTTAAATATCTCGACTTTTAGTGAAAATTGTTTGATTTACTCATGGCTTTTATACACTTAACAATAAGTGTAAAAAATTGGATTGTTGTAAGGTGGAAGCTGATATTCAGGTACCGAAACATAACGCGTTTCGCCATACAAAATGTATGGAAGCTAGAAATTTGCAACGAGCCCCTTAAAACTTTTCGTTAGCCCACGATTTAAATAGTCCTCTGCACTAGATCAAATTAATAGCAATGTGAATTTTCTTTGTAAAATGTTAAAGGTTTTCCCTTTCCTGGTCGAGTCTCAAGTCTTGAGTATCACTTTAATTGAAAGTAATACCAACTGCAATAGGTAGAATGGATCCTTCTTAAGAATAAAATCCTAAGCGAAAAAACCGATTTCACTGACTCCATGTGTGTGTCAAAGGATTATGGAAAACGTTTCGTGTCAGGAAAAGCCAACCGAATATACATAATTCACATTTCTAATGTGACGTCGAAACGTGTTCAGCGTTCCGATTAAGCGTTCATCACTTATAAACTTTCGATGTGTAAAATCTTTTTTAAATCCTGTACAAACTCACCACCACCCATCCAACGGAAGATATCGGGCATTATTTGCTCAAATACAAATTTTCAAGGAAATTAGGCGTCTACATTCACCCACACTTGAACACATCACCTTCTCGTACTTCGAACCTCGGTTTTCAAAGAAAATTCAAATTGCCTTTCGAAGCAGCCATCTACAGACGCCAATTATTCGAACTCGACGCAAGTTTAATCCTCGTGTTTCCAAGTGTGAGGGAAAAATCGATTCGGAAAAGTGTGAAAAGAAAATCCGCGTGATTGATGACTCTGCCGCCTACACTTGCTCCGTATTTTCCTCTCGATACGAGAAGTACCATCTCGTGTTTTCAGCGCCATCGAAGTCCAAGTTCACGCCAACGCCACACTATACGCTGTCTGCATTTATTATTGTAGTATTCTCCCGGATCATCCTTCACGCTTTCGAAGGAGGACTATGAAAACGTTATCGGTTCGCAGGCAATAAAGCAAAATGAAAACGAATGCTGGCAACATAGGCATAGAGTGCTTTATGTGTGTTACAGCAATTGAGGCTGCTTATACTGTCAAGAGCATCTGGCAATGGAGTAGAGTTAAGGTAAATTGTGGATAATTTCGTAACATCACACACAGCGACACAAGGACACAGGCTTTGATGGACAACAGCAATTACTCATATTCCACTTAATACAAGTAGTGCAAGGGACTATCGTAGATTTTATTCGGTCTTCCAGCTTGGTAAGCGAATAATAACGCTATCATCTGTTCAATTTGCCTTTGTCCTTTAACAACATTGCACACTATGAAGTTATTATTGAGCGAAACAGAGTTAGTTCCCTGGAGTGTAACTGTCCAACCACAAGTTTCAACTTTACAACATAAGTCGTTAGTGCGATGTCCTACAAAACCCTTCACAAGAATTGGGTTTGCGATGTGGTTGAAGTCGAGGACTACATGAAAACGTTACTTTATCCAAGCCCGGAATAAATTGGAAAGTTAAAAAAAAAAACTCGCGTGAAGCTGGTACCTACTAAAAGAAAATAACAAAAACAGTTAAACAATTTTACAACATTAAATGTTGGCCACTAATTGCCAACAAGGGATAGTGTAAATTTACATGTCTGAAAACCACTTATATTTTCACTGTAAAGTTAAAATTCGGAAATGTAGTAAATAGTACTTAAATCACATGGTATATGTATAATATAACAATTTAGAGGTAGAAATGACCTCCACTAAAATAATTTATAATATGTAGCTTTACCACTTAAAGGTTATATTATATATTACAAGAAGTCACACTTAAAACTAAAACATTTCAATTTGTAAATTAATTTATATAATACTTAATTTAAATTTTTTTTAAAGCTTAGTTATTGTAATGTAATACTTAGATTCGTAGCGAAAAATTTCAGTAACTAATACCCTGTGCAGACTATGCATTTTAAACGTTTTTAATGCCCCATGAGCACGTTAAATGCGATTTTGTTGATTTATAGCTGTTTTCATGTGAATTTTCCACTTTAATAGCAATAAATAAACAAAATAAAATAACATAACTTTATTAGCTGGTATGTAAACTAGGTCGCCCATTAAGAAAAAATTCGAAATTGTATTTGAAAAAATAGCTATACAACTCTTAAACATTTTTTCGAATGTGTAAATCCGAGTTCTTTGTGTGCATTTATTACCTATTTCTTTAATGGGTAACATGTCATTTTAATATAAATATAAAATTATGGAAAAAATCTTAAAGAAAATCTTCCATAAAGCAAATTACAAAATATTTTCATTATTGTTAATTTGTCAAACTAGACTACTCAGACTACTTAGACTACTCTAATAAATAATGATTATTTGACTATTTAACAGCGGTGGCATCAAAGCAACTAGATAGTATAATTAATTGGTAAATCTAGAAGATAAATTAATGAAAAAATTATCGCGTTTCAAATAATGCGTTTCTAATAGTTTGAAAATCTATAATACTATTTTTTCTGTAAATTCAAAATTAGCTCGCTCATAGACAGCGAACGATGCAGACGAATTGTCCACGCTAAATTACACGAACGAAAAACGATTTAAAATTACTTTTCCCCTCTCAAGAAAGAAATTCAAAATGGGATTCAAAATTGTCGCACCGGACTCAAAATGAACGTGTTAAAAAATTTGTGTTCAGACTAGAAGACTTGTTTAATTTTGATATATGACAGCTTGACGTGATTTGTTTTGACAAATAAGTATTCAGCTGTATTTTATTAACAAATGTATTCTTTTCTTTGAAGCTAAAATGTTGGTATAGCAGTAATGGATAGTGAATAGTTAATGCTGCTGTTACAAAAGCAACTAATTCAATTTTTACACCATTAAATAATTTATTGCAAAGTTTACTTCACTTTCCGCCAGGGTCGCAGTAGATGTTTTTGGATAAACGTGTTGTAGCTGCGTGTTTTCGTAGGCGCGTTTGGGAAGGGTTTTCAACGCGTTAAACTCGATGAACGCGTTAATCTCGTAGTTTGAACATAGTATAAGAACTATGACTTTTAACATAGTTTTACTTTATTATTTCAATAAAACAGTATTGTCATCGATTTTTAAAAAAAAAAATTCTACCCTGAAAATTTACGTCTACCGCAAAATCGTTTGAAGGTTCGCAGCTCCCAAACTCTTTCAGCTATTCAATTTGATTTTTTTCTATGAATAGGCTGGGTAGGCCCCTTGAAGTGATTTTGTTTTGAAGGGTGGTGGTGAAGTTTTAGATCTCGGCAAGAGCTTACGCTAAAAAGCTGAAACTTAGAATTTATTTGGAGGTTCGCTAGTGGACCCATTTTCAAAAAAATGTACGATATGGGTGAAGGGGTGTGGGAGTGGTGGAAAATATATACATTCATAACAACTTGCCCCCCCCACCCTTTAGAAAAAGCTGAAATGACGACCCTGAATGGAATGCATATATACATTTTCATTGTTTTCGTCATATCTCTTAGGTTTTCCCAAATATTGCATCCATTTTTATTCTATCCATGCTTGGAACTGTAGTTTTCCTTACGAGTTATTGTAATTTTCATCTTTATGAAACTTTACATAGTATTTCATGTAAAAAACTTATTAACTACAAAACAGTAATAGCGTTTATATTATATACATGAGTAATGTAATTTTACCAATGATATGGGGATAATTTTATTATATTAAATGTTTTACTGTAGATATAAATATGTAAGACATACGAGTAAGTCATAAAAATACCATAAAAATAAATTGCTATACTCTTATTTTCTAATTTGAACGTCCAAAACAGTTGTAATCGTCTCGAATTTACGCAAGTTGAAGACACAAAGTTTTCACTACATAATTGCCAACGTTTGTTATTCTAAAGTTCCTTCAAATAGCAGTGCTAAAAGGTTTCCTGACCGACTTTTCTACATAGCAAAACCGGATAAACAACTTCCCTTGGCAGTCACTGAAGATTTTCAAGTGATGGAACAATGATACAACTTGATGTATTTTCATATAAGAATGTGTGTAGTATGAAGGAAGTACAAACGGTCCAGCTTACAGCATCCAACATCCCTTAGACTCGAACGAGTATATGCAGCTTCTTGCAATAATTTGTCTCTGTCATAAGCGGACAATAGAGAGCCGAATCTGAAAGCTTCTGAAACGAACAACTGATTGATGGCTAACTGTCGACATTGGGCTACAATGGTATCCAGAGATTTCAGTACTGAATCAGTATTCTGAAGCTCATAAATTTAATTTCAACCCTAATTGCATTGCAAGGTCCGTGTACCAGTGGTATATTGAGCCATCGAATGGATGGTATTGAACGTGTTCTAGACAGTATTATTTATGTTCGTATATTTATGGAGTTTTATTGATATTTTTCATGTGGAAGGATGCTACATCTTTATTTCATTCACATTTTAAATTATTAATTGTGGTTGTATCAACAATGCAATGCGAGTTTAATTTATTAGCCACAAAAGCCATACCTAAGTTTTGACTAGCTATTAGCCAATCATGTCGCATTCTGAGTGCAGTAGATAATATAGTATATCAAATACTTTATTATTAAAAAGTAATAAAGTAAAATGGAAAAATGGCATTAAATGTTTGAGGGGTTATGTACTTCAAAACTATTTTCTTTTTAAAAGAAACATCTTTAACATCATTATTTAATCAAAATAGGAAGTGTTGCCACTAATATCTAAGATTCAGTTGTAACAAATTATGGTTGGCAATCCTTTTACTTTAGTTTTTAATAAAAATAATCTATTGTGATCGACATGAAATTAAAAAAAATGTACACCCTTTAATTTTGTATTTTCATGTTTTAGGGCTTAGACCCCAAAAAAGCAAAAAAATGTCCGTCTATCCGCCGTACGCAAAATAGTTTGAAGAGCGTAGCTCACAAACCCCTTGATATATTACGTTGAAATTTTTATGTAAGGTAGAATGGGTGAGCTCAAACGAGTGGTATCTTTTGGAGGGGTGGGGGTGAGTTTTAGACGAAAAATCAGCAACCGCTTATGCTAAGAGGCTGGAATTTGGAAGAAGTACTTATGTAGTCAGTGGATCCATTTGCAGAAAATGGTTGATAGGGGTTGCTTGTAAGTATTTGACGAATTTCGCTAAAAATTAAGTCAGATTTGTTTTCCTATAGGAATTTATTGCATTTGTAATTATATAATTTTATTAAAACCATTTAAATATGAATTATTTAAATCGCATCAATGGTTCAAAAATAGTTAAGTTGTACTACGAAAAAGGACGAAAATTTGTAAACAGACAATATGTCCTGAAATCTGTGTTATAACGGGCAAATATTTCTGTCGATATTTTAAGTTCTGCAATAACACTACTAACCTTATTACAAAATACTGTGCAGTTGAAAAAAGTTCATAATATTGTAAATATCAAAAATTTAGTACTGAACTTCATATTGAAGGCCAGATATTTTTTAACTACAGTAGAACTTGCAGAAGGGACCACCTTCATATGTTGACCACTTGCCCAAAATTGCCATTTTTTTACAGTCCGGATGGAAATCACCGATTTTCCATACACTTTTCGTTTTATATTGTGACCATTTCCATATTGTAACCATTGACCACTTTTTAGCTAATATTTACGTATCACATACATGTGGAGTACATCCTATATTGTCACCATAAGATACTACGTCATATACTCATTCCACAAATGTTGCAAAATTCAAAATGAGGCTAAAATCAATGAAGCACGAAACTCGATTATCGAGATTATGTTCTGGATAAATGCGTAAAAAAAATACACCTTTTATATTGGTAATATTGATTTCAATTATATACATTATACTGTACTAAATTATTTTTATAATCTGACCAATCGAATAAAGTGACAAATTTTCTACAGTCCCTTGGGTGGTCACTATATAGAGGTTCTACTGTAGGTATATCTATGTCACACAACAGTCAGTTAGTGTAATCGTAAATTTTTTAAGATAAATTGTTTTATTATATCAAATGAATTTTACCTCAAATCATAAATCTTAAATTTTTTGTTAAATGGGGTAGTTATGGGGTATCTTAGTTATATCTCTCTACTCTTAACAATATTTATACTTCAAGAAAGAGAAAACATTTTGGATCTTGAATTTTAGTTTGATCTTAACACGAATTATGGAAGTTTTATTCTGTGGTACACTGTTCTAAAAAAATATAGTTTTCAATCCAATTTTTGCCTGAAATTTACATATTTCATTTTATCAACTAAAAACACACATTTCAATGACTTTTACTCGAAATTACTGGTATCAGTAAATTATTCACATAATTTTTAACTGAACCGTGCCATTTACATGAAAAATCTCACAAAATTACGCAACGTTTCGTGTAAAATTAACTATATTTAAATATGAATTGAAGATCACGTTCTTTATCGTGTAATTCTACTTATCTATTTTAATTTTACGACGACAAACATGTAATATATGAAACCACGAAGCTGGACGCTTCGTTCCATTTCATTTCGAAGCTGAAATTTGCAAATTGATATTTACAAACCGAAAATTGAAAATTACATTCATATTGACTATTACATTCCAATGTAAATTTGGAAAGGTGTGGCATATTTGACTACTATCCAAAAAATGTAAAGTTCAATAGATTTTATTTGTGTAGATTTTAAAATTTAAAGTTTTTTGGATATATCTATTTAATATTTGGTGCTTGTATTATTCTTCCAGTTACAATTTACCTATTCAATTTAATCGCACTACAATCTCTGCTTATCTCGTATTAATATGTAATCAATCTCTTTCTTCGTGGATTTCATGGTCTTATCCTGATACCAATCGCAAACAGGGAGAACAATCGGGAAAATATTGGTGCATGTTTCAAAGCTCCTTTACGTAGATGCACAAATCGATCGAACGAATTCGAATTCACTGCAGATCTTAAGATGAAATTCTAACACACATGTTTACGTGCCTGTATCGTTTCCTTTTGCATAATTCACAAAAGAGATTTTAACGCTGCATTAAATCGACATAAATAGTTCTAGTAGAAAGAACTAAACGAACCGGTAAAGCAAGGAATTGCAATTTTAATGACATAAGGCGGTCATGTACCTTACCTGTTCTCAGTTTAAGGGTATCTCGAATTGTATACATTAGCTGTGTTTTTTATTCCCGGTTAACCATAAAGCTCGACAAAATTGCACGGCAAAACAACAACAGTGCGGTTACCGTAGCCTAATATATATAGTTTCTATAGATGGCGTTAATATGTAGTTTCAGGCGAGAACGCAGGGGTTTTGGGGAATAGAACTGTAACGGGCATAAACGGCTATAATTTTCAATGACGGGTTATCTGGTGTAATGAAGGTCATGGATGTACTCGGAATAACTATTGGTCGTCAATGTTTCGATTTTTGCAAAGGAAGCGACTCGCGCCGCATTGAACTGGCCGAGCGCGCACTGTCTCATGAGGCAAAAACCAGTCGTCGTGACGATAAATCGGCGAGAAAAAAAAATCGACAGCAGTCAAATCGACGCAGAAGGCCAGTTATATGGTGCTGAGATAGCAGAGTAAGAAGGAAAAAATCAACAAGCCTGTATCTTTAAAATTTCATGTAGTAAACACATTGTGAAACTTTAAACGCGTTTTTCTCGAAACCATGTTTTCAAAAACGGCTAGCAGTAGAACTCAAGTAATTTTTATCTGATCGATATGAAATGCTGGCTGTACCTTCTTAGATAGATTATCTAGTGAAGTACACAGGATTTTTGAGTTTCATAAACAATTACAATTTTAATAAACAAATTGAGGCCGAATTAATAGTTGAAAAATCGAAATTTTTTAAAAGTGCGCGCAAATTTTCAAAAATTTAATTTTTTGAATATCCATTTGTACTTCAACAGTAAAACTCGTGCATATCATGGAAAAAAAAATTTCATTATTCAAATACGCTCATTAAAGACTTGTGCTGCTAGCCGTGGGACGCCCACAAAAAATCGACCTTCGTTCCGTGCACTGCACAGCCGCCATTTTTTCATAAAAGTTAAAATAAGAAATGTTTTTTTGTAGTTCAAGATAAGTGTAATGATCCCTCATTATTTCGCATTAATCGATTTTTTAATAAAGACACAAAAATTCACAAAAAGCCGTCTCATTTTTTGCTTCCGACTAGGTATTACCCCTTAAGTTTTTCATTCAATCCAGAAGTTTCTGCATCGCAACATATGGCAGTTGTATTTCGGACAACCTTTTTCTAATGGATTATAAAATTAACCGAGTCCAATTCAATTCACAATCTCTTTTAAATTGAACTTTTTTTGAATACAATCACACAATTTCCGAATTGGATTTAGTGGGTTATTCAATTGTTCACGATTTAATGTGATTTTATTCAAATTCTGGTAATGTACGAATCGAGACGAAACAAAGATGTTCGTAAAGATTAGTAGCCGCCTGGATTAACAAAGTATTCGTTTATCCAAAGTGTCCGGTTTGTATGTACACGAATCTTACCAGACCTGATTATAGTAGTACAATAAATATTTATGTTTAATTAAACCACAACTACGTACAAGAAAATGCTGCAACAGGCAACTTTATGGACAACAATTATGGAACTTTATGGGACAATTAGCATTTTATTAGTGTTATTTAGCAACGAATATAGCATGTCTCTATGGACATTTTCTTCTTTATAGCCAGCTCAATTGACCGTTTACATAGTTGTTTATGATATTGGATGATTTTAAGACTATCTTACCTACAAGTTGAACACGTGACTCGGACACTATCGTCCAAATTTGTCAATGATTCCAAAATATTCACTTGAAGGACTTATCTGTCTTAATTCGGTGGTTTTTGTTTTCTGATCGATTTTAATAGGGATGTTGTAGTTTCTCCTTAATCCAACATGTTCTTCGCACTATGTAAACTTAATTTGGCTTAACGCTTTTGTATTGCTGTAAGACTGTGTGCTAACACCCGCAGCACTTAAGATAATTGTGTTTCACGTTCTGCGCTTTCATTACGTGAAATCCAATTTTAATTACTTGCACACTAGATACCAGATGTACTTATGCAATCTAAAGAATCCTTCACGACATCGTGTTGCCCCATTGTATTTTGTGGTGCACTATATATACAAAAGGAAAATAAAAGCAGAAAAACTCCATCAACTACAATGCAATAACGAAAAAAATGGATTGTTCACAGAGATGCGTTCTTTTCCATTTAAACTGAATTTTAATTGTCTCATTTGGTGGAATCCACCCTCGCTGTAGAGACAATGAAATTTAGGATTTCTATAAAACACTGACTTGAGATTGGGTTAACTATTTAGTACAACAATACAGACGTGGCCCATCCCGATGATATTTCGAAAACACTTTCAAACTAAAGTTATCCGGCGACAATGACTTCTTCATTCTAGTGCTGTTAATTTCGTATTGAAATTGACCTAGTTTTCGAGAAATCCTCTAGGACTTTATCGGGCCAGAGTGAACTGAAAATTTTTGATGTGAACAAATATATGCCTTTAACTTAATTCGATCAAAAACGAAAGGAATATCTTTCCACAACATTTTCATTTATTGTTAAAAAAGTTCTTCAGATGTGAGATATAACTCCCCCTTCTCAAAATGCTTTACCATTCCCTCAACAACAAAAAATTGATTCATGTCCTGGAAACACGAATCACTCAATCAGTTTGTAGTATACCATTGAGTTTTTTCTAAAGATCCAGGAAGATAATAAGCTCAAGATTTCGCAATGCCTGATTTGTAAGCACGTACCCGGAAATTCCTTAGGGAGGAAGATTATAATTTTTTACGCCATAGTTCGATATAAAGGTAGGATAGCGATTTTACCGTGCCTAACATGAGAGTAGCGTAGGAAGTTGTTGTAAATTTGGAGAAAAACTGAGAAGCCATTGAAATTGAAAAAAAAATCATTTTTATTCAGGGAGGCGTAGTCTCCAAACTGCTGTGCTGCGTTGTTGCCTTTAAGAAAGTGACTACCAAGGCTTTTGAGATAGAATGACCATATATGCCATATGTCTATGACAGTAAGGGCTAGGCATGACTGTGTCACCTCAGATCGCATCCAATGGTCCTTAGAGTTAGTAGAGCACTGCTGAATCCCAGAAGGATTAAGTATAAATCCAAGAAAAACAATTATTACCTACCATTTACAAGAAGACGGAAGCCAAAATTAAGACCCCGGATTGTAAGAGGCAGTAGAACTGAATTCTCTTTTGTCAAATACTTTGGAGTTGCTTTGGACAAATGGCTGACGTGGAATTTTCAAACCAATCCTTTTCATGGCGTGTCGTGTGCTCTCCGGTAAAACCTGGGATCTTACACTAAAATTGTATACTGGACCTATAAGTCTTATAAAACTTCTAATGTTCTGCAATGGTATATGAAGCTACTCCTGCAATAGAAGCCATGACAACACGGCCTCATTACACGTAGAAATAAAGAAAGAGGCTGGACGCTGGAGGCCATCGGCACTACAGCAATACACTCAATTCAAGGCAGGCGACCTTGTTGGATATAGGATATACCTACATATATATCAACTGTGCTTCAAACTAAGGTACTTGCTACAAAATTGTGCCCAGTTAGACTTCTGTCGAATAAACCATATGAAGAATCCGTAGAAGACTTAGTAGATATGACGAAAATCGTAAAAAGACGAGTATATGCAACCCATTTCCACTTATCAATTTTTCCGCCTCTCTTCCGAACGCCAATGTATATTCGAATTATGCTTAACGAAAATTACTTTTCTAGTTGATTTATATATTCAGACCGTGTTTCAACTTTCTAGCATAAAGTTAGGAAAAACACCCCCATTTTTTTTATAAATCTGTTTGCGGAAATAGGCTGAGATTTTGACAAGTGACCACTAAAACTATAATTAAAATTAAGTTCAAATCCGCAAAGATTTTAAAAAAAAAATTGAACACAGGAGAGCGGAAGTCGTACTTGGGTGGGTACGTGGTACTCCGACGTACACTACTATGAGTGAATAGGCTGAGGTTTTGACAAGCGACCACTTAAATTAAAGGTGCAGGTGTTTCCTTTTAAAATCCGTAAACAGATTTTAAAAATTAAAAAAATTGCGTCCAAGAGTTCGGAACTCTGGATGGGTATGTTGGGGAGTAAAAGGGGAGTACCCACGTACCTACCATTAGCAAAAAGGCTGAGATTTTGATAAGTGACCAGTTTAGTTAAAGGTGCTGGTTTTTCTTTTTTAAATCCGCAAACAAATTTTAAAAAATTTGGGTTCGTTGGGGGTACATGCGGGGAGGGGGTATATGGGAGCTGGGTTGCTAGTATATCCTATCATGAACAAATAGTCCGGGAACGTCAGGGCAGTGATGGCTTAAATTAAAGGTACTCTCATGTCCTCAGGGACAGCAATTGATTAACACCAAGGGTATGTATTTAAAAAAAAACATTTCCGATTTGCATTGACGTAAGCAGTTGGGCAAACAAAAATGGTCGGTGGAGAACAAACATTCAACCCAGGTGTAAAGGTGTGTATACCTTCCAAAGATTTATTTCCCACACCTTGCGACTGATGAGATATCGATCTGCATTTCGATAAGCCCATGGAAGTAATATAAAATATTGACCTAAAAATGAATATCAACATTTTTAGAAACTCATTCCATAAGGGGAGTACGGTGTTGTACACGTCTTTACGAATTCTGCCATATTGTTTAGGTTGTATATGTTTTTACTTCCATCAGCTTTTGGTTTGTTTCAAGTTTTATATGAAAAAGAACTTTCTTTTGACAAAATGAATTTTCTAAAAAACCTCCTTGTGTAGAAACAACCAGTGTTAAATTTTGAGTTTGACCGCGTACCGGACTACAATCCAAAACGGCGGCACTTCACCTCACTTCTTTCTTTAACCATTTCCGGAAAATAATAAAGTTTCGCACAAACTATTGCCAGATGTTTTTTTTTTTATAACATAATCAAGACATTTTCAGGACGCATTTCAATTGAAGTCATAACTTTTGACCGCAATTTTACTGTGGGCTTTTATTCATCTGTGACACAACAAATTTATCAATACTTTCATAAACAGGACTTTCTGTACGTGTTGGAAAAGGAAGCGTAAATTCCAGCATATATTGCTCCCTTAAGATTGAAAGAAAATTGGAAAAATAAACAAATGCTAGTCCCCAGAAAAATAAAACGGAAATTGCCAGGAAGCGTTACAGTGAGAGATTTCTAGATTTATAATAAGAAAGAATGAGGGTAAGTGCCTTCGGCATGGTAAATGTTATGAGCATACAATGCATACATGGTAATCTGTTCATGAAAAATAATTCTAGTAATTGAATCAGCTAAGTACACATCACACGGTATTTCATTGTCAGTTAATACGTACTGTATCTAAAAGCTTATAACGATTCATTGATTCATTTAAGCTCATAATCCAATCAAGGCAGCACTGCATTGAGAGGCAAAGAATTGTTTGCGTTATCAAATTGCTGCAGTCATTGCACGTTACGCCCAATTGCAATATTAGTCATTAAGGTGCTCTTACTCCGATTTTCCATCAAATTAAATTGTTAATTATCGCCAGTCTAAATTATAAAATGTTTTCTTAGGATTACTGGCATTTCCTGATTTAAGATTTCGAAATATATATTTTCAAATCTTCCCTCTGGAAAAATTGCGCTTGTTTAGATTGTTTTACATTTTGCTGTTTGCTGTTCTTAAGGTGCTCTTACACGAAAAAATTTTCAAGCAATTTATTGCCTAATAAAACTAGAGCGAAAATGCAGAGCAATATCATACAAATACAGAGCAATATAATGCTAGTTGCGGCAATATTTCGGGAATGCGGCAATGTTTTCCCAGATTGCCGGTATTGGTCGCCCTCTATATGAACCGAATAATGCTACGAATCTCATTAAAAAAAAATTTTTTCATCATTTTATGTATGTATATGGAAAGGTTAGACATTCTCTCAGAAATCAACACCAACAAATTTTGATACACGCATTCATTAATTAAAAAGTTCTTCATCTTGAGGAAAACTACTATCACACATCTCAAACTTATGAATCTTCTGTTAGCTGTTTGTGGCTATAAATTCATCATGATGATATCAAAACGTGAATTAATATTATGAACACAGTATTGATTAGAGTAACTGAATTAATAGCAATAATGAACAATTACTTTAATATGAGTAGCAAGATTCGATGTCACATCCTTAGCGTTCAGCATTTAATACCTCTAAAGCATGTATTAAACTGTATGCCGCTATGTCGAATATTTGACTCTTCTGGCTGGCAAATGCCGTCAAATGCTGTCAAAATTTTTACAGACAAAATTTGACAAAACTTAGCGTCAAATTTTTTTAATCAAATATTTGATACCTTTTTATATAGCGTAATAGTGGCTTTAATGTGCAACATATATAATATTCCAACTTTAATTTTTCTTCTCATCAAAAATTTGATCTAAACGTACTAATGCGCCACCAGATTTTAAAACTTTGAACAAAACTTTTTGATTGTATTCTGGCCCAAGAATAACATACCTATGTATATAAAAAGTACCGATACGATTATATTAAAAAACTTTTAGACCTGTTTCAGTCTCGTAGGACGCCCTCTGAACTGTTGGATACTTTTTAGTGAAAATACAGAATAGTTTTCTCAATGTGTTTATTATACAGGACGAAAAACTAAACTCATAAATTATTGCATTATCAAGTCACGTACTATATTGTTGACCCTTCTTATTGCGCGTAAGAAAACACGTGTTTGGCATGAGTGGCATATACATACATACTTTGGTTCATACATTTACACTATTCGGTATCAACTCTGCCATATACCGAATTATTACGAAGCCTATCACAGAAACAATGAAAAAGCGAGAGCACTTGCGGACAGAATAAAGAATAAATTCTATACCCTAATATTTCTATGAAGTACTCCCCCGTTTGTGCGTATTGCGGAAAAAATTCTACGGACTGAAATAAAATCGATCAATGGAAAGGGATCAGTCGGTTAACCCCTAGCTAGTAAATCTTTTATTTATTTTTTTTTTGTCTAAGACCAACTTAATGTTATACCACGAGCAGGAAAATAATTTCTTTAAAGCCTTTTTCTTCGTATCATAGAAGAGTTATAATACGTTTTTAGATTATAGTCCAATTTCCATTTAAAGAGCATCAAATTCAATAAATAATTCCCTTGAGATCATTTCCATTTCGTTAAATTCGCTGATATGCCATTTTAGAATCTTCAAGAACCGACAAACTGGAAATTTTTTTTCTTCAAGTTTATCTTGATAATATCTCAAGAATTCTTCGCAAAAAAATTTCTCAAATTTTTCTTGCTTTATCGATACTCTTTTCCAATTTTAGAATACTAAATTGCTTGAATACACTTACGATTAATTCTTTGCCAAGCTTTCCGATATAAAAGCATCGCTTAAATTCCATTCTTTTTCAGCTTACAGTAGCTGCACTAGCGAAATCAATACTTGTACGTCGATTGGTAGAAGTATTGCAAAAATCACAGTACCTACCCGAAGAAAATGTGACGAACGGAAGGATCAACTTGACACAGTTCCTATTATAGAAAGGAATTGTATTGGAAAATGTACTTGGGTCATTCTTATAGTCTAAGCTACTTACGAATAAGAAAGTTTTATCGGAACACTATCTCGGAAGGAATTCGATTGTATGGTGAACTGTCAATACTGTGAAAACTCAAATCGACCTCGTTATTATGCAGAGTATGTGCCTAGCTATAAAGAAAGGAATTGCGAATTATCTCTACTTATTGTCAGGGCATCACTTGGCTGCCGAATATCGATTTGGGGTAGACTCAAACTAAATAATACGTCTTTATATTTCAGTTCCTGTTTGACGAGGTCATAGGACGGAAAACTGTCCATACACATGTCTTCTACAGTCTACAATATAGCGGCTTTTAAACCACAGATGAAATCATATCTACAAGTTCAATCTAGCCAAAATAATATGTAGCGTATAGAATAGAGCCTTGAACTTACATTGGTTAAATTTATGGCCGATTTCCCAAATTAACGAAGCAACTAGCATATTGTATACTATCTTTACTTAAAATTTGCAAGGCTTTGTTCGTACTCACATCAATTAATTAATAAACAGATAAAAGGACCCTTCGAATACCCGCCATACAAAACTCCTTGAAATTTTTGCATTTACCTCTTAAAACCGTCTTCAATGAATTAGAAATTTGTTTACCTACAAAGTTTAAATATTAGCCTTCGTCTACACTGACAATGGCATTATTTCCATTGCGTTAAATGTTAAATTGCATTTGATTGCCAGACAATTTTCATTTGAGAGAGTGAATTTGTGGTGTCAAGCTATGAAGCCATGCAATGAATGTTGCACATTGCATAAAAAAAGCTATTGATAAGTACAACGGGTTTCTCTCTAACCAACTTATTTTCAGCCATTTTATAAAATAGAAAAAACTTATTCCTATTTGTTAACAAGCGACGCTAAATTCTGCCAAACGATGCATTTTCTGGCAATATTGTTCCCAATATTGACCTGGCAATGTTTGGAGCAATATTGACATGGCAATGTTTGGAGCAATATTGACATGCCAATGTTTGGAGCAATATTGATCTCAAAATTAACATGGCAATGTTTGGAGCAATATTGCCATATGCGTTTGATGCGCCTACACTGTCTGTTTGTCTATGGCAATATTACTGTTGCCATTGCCAGAAAAATTACGACGCAGGGTTTTACAAATTTGCTGGAGGTTAAACTTATTGTCCATTTCATTAGTGAGCAGAATTCGTGCACTTCTTGGAATAGGATCCATACAAAATTTCGTAAAATACGTCGAATATTGGTCTATAGCTTCAGAAAGCGTCACGTGAATCAAACCAACTTTACTTTATTATTTCAATACTTACAGTATTACAATTCGATTAAGAGCAAAAAACCTAACAAGACTTCATTTTCTTAGCTGAAAGCATTAATTAACTTATAAACAATTAAAATCATTCTGATGTTGATCAATACTCGTGGACACTTGTTTAAAGGAGTTTTATACTCGAACTCGAGTTCCGTAAATTACTGGATTTATTTATTATTATTACTTATTTATCTATGGTAGCTACGAATACGAATAATTGATTGTATTTTTTAATATTCATACCTTTATTTACACCTATTGGAAAAGATTGTGGCTTACACACGTTTTTTAAGGATGTTTGTATGGCAGCTACTCGAATAAGTAGGGCGATTCGTTCATTAACGAAACTTTGAATTACAATATCTTTCGAAGCAATTGTACCAAAAAGATACAATTTGGAGGGAGACAAAATTTTGAAGATTTTATTTCTCGAAAACTGCAAAGGATAGAAAGCTAAAACTATTCCAGCTGCATGTTCATATATTTTTGATAGCAGTTAAAAGGCACGGGTGTTGGGGTGGTTTTTCATATCTCAGACAATGTTTACGCTTAAAAGTTCAAGTACCTATATGAAGATATGCTACTAGAATAATTAAAGCTAAAAAAAATTCATATTTTCATTGGCGTACAAAGGTGGTGTAAGCAAAATGTCAGTGAAAAGGGTTGGTTCACTTTTTCACGAATTTCGTTAAATCTTTTAGATATACAGAGCTATAAAATTAATTTTACTTCTTCATCTCTTTATAAAAGCTCGTAGTAATGTTTTTCCAAAATTTGTTCATATTCAACCTCTAAGGGGGTGTAAAGTGATTGTGTACGTATTCACGAATTCCGATATACTTCATAGGTCACTTTCACTTCTAAAGATTTTAAATATAATCAGGGAAAATGCAATTTAAATATTTTTACGATATTTAACTCCCCTGGTGGTGTAATATATTGTTTAAGTTTTCACGAATTCCGAAATTCTTGTAGGATTAATGTGATGAAACTCGCAAATAAAATAAAAATAGTTATGCTTGGTACCAAGTTAAGTAAATACGAATAAGTTCAAGGGAACTAAAGGTTGAAAATTTACCCATTATGAGACAGATTCCTTACTATTAACTAAATTTCGAAAAATTGTCACTTGTAGTACTCCTCTGGCTATAAACCCGTCAAATAACTAATAATTTTGTTTTATATTTCTCAATAATTACGACCTAATTTTTATCTTGGAATTTAATTGAAAGTTTTGAAATCCTTATTTAGAATGCAGTGACCGATACCGCAAATTTGTGGCAGAGTTAAAACTTTTACTCAATTTAATTTACAGTAGTGGTGGTGTCCTTAGTATTTTCTGCCATAGATAACTCGAATGTGGTTTGAAAAGCATCTGGATTTATACTCAAAACAAAATTCAGAAACCACAAAGTGCCGACGAAAGGTTTCACTATAATTCCTTAGAAAAGCTTGAAGGATTGCAGGTGAAGCAGTTCTAGAATTATTCAATGGATGAATCGTGCCTGATTTTCATCCGTTGATTGTTTTTGTCGACGTAGGAATTCTCTTTTATTTAAAGATCTAATTGATCTAATGGAATCTGTAGTCCATAAGCTTTTGAAACAAATCGATTATTAATTATTGTTGTATAGACTAGTTATTATTATTATTATTTACTTCCGGTTCCCTACTTCCTAAAATCCAAGGCAGGCTCGAATATCCTTTGTATCTTTTCTACGCCAAAAATACTTCGAGAGGACCGTATTTGAATTTATCGGAAGTTTTGACGAACGTTGAAGGGGAGTCATCCTTGTTACCAGCCCCAAATTTTTATGGTTGAAAAATATTGAATAATGGCAAATATTTACCACGTTCTTTTTGGTGTAATCGGAAACAATCAATATTCAACGTTCTTTAGAATTTTATCAATAAATTGGTATGTGTAAGTGTGTGTGTGGGTGTATGGTATAGTCTCGTATTAACAAAGGAAATTCTTCTTCTCTTATTGGACGTGCGAATTCATTTCAAATAAATCCCGATCGAAGTTTTTCGAAGCATTTAGCATGGCAGAACTTGCTTCTGGCGAAAGATTAATACGGCAATGAAAAGAATTTTCCTTTTGTATTGATAAAACGAGTACGAAAAAGTTTTTTAGATTCTTGAAGATATTGGGAAATTCTTATAGTTAGCCGAAGTCATTACCATTTAATTCTTAGTTATTTTGCGAGGTTTTTCGTGCATTTCGCCATCACAGAATTCAGTTCCATACCAGAAGAAAAATATAGCGCTATCAAGTAAAACTCGGGAAAAAAATCTGCAAACAGTCAGGGTGAAACTTCATTATTTTTTGGGTTCAAGTCCAGAACGCGTTTTATGCTCTGCGTGTTACTATGCGATTGACAAACAGAAGAACAATGTTTTTTTTATATGTTTTCAGTCTCCTAGTAATTCATTATAATTATATAGATATAAAAACCATTTTAAAAAATTTAAAAAAAAGGTGTTGGGTCCAACAAGAAGGGATGATATTCACACAGTCGGTTTTCTTTCTATTAAATAATTCCACTTATGATTGTATACAAACACAATATTCATTTTCCCTAGAAACTCGACAATCGCTCGTTGTATGGCAAAAAGATGATGCACAAAGTTTATTTTTTTGATTGCTTTTAATCTGGAAAATTTGGAGGGTTAGATTTCTCCATCTCATCAAACCTAAGAAATATGTCGAAGCTTTGAAAAGCATACAACCCACTTACAACCCTTAGTATTAAATATCTGAAAATACTGAAATTAATTTTTTGCGCTTATATAAGAAACCTTAGGAAGTAAAAATGAATTCGATATATCATCAGAAATTGACATAAAGTGTCATAAATTAAAAACCTGGTTTGAATATCCAAAAAATCTGAAAGGAGTTAATAAATAAATATGAAAACAGCACGAAAAAGTATAAACCAATTCAATTTCTTATCACTTCTAAAAGAAATGACGGAGTTCGTGAATACGTGTTCAAACCTTTCATATCTTCTTTGGTGTTGAAAAAGGAAACAAAAAGTAAAAACAAGTTTTAGGGAATTATTACGCAAAAAGATATACCATATGTGATCAGGCATGGGGATATGGCAGAATTCTTAAAAAATATAAAACCTCCTTGCACTCTCTTAGAGGTAAAATTTAAAAAAAATTCAGAAAACACTTTCCAGGTATTTATATGAAAAACCAGTAGAATTAAAATGAATTCAATATTTGGTAAGACCTAATAGATATGACGAAAATCGTGAAAATATAAGTATTCCATCCATTCATCATTTTTACCGCCCCCTTCCAAACGCCAATGGACATTTGATTTTTTTTTTAATCCTAACTTCTTTTCTAGTTGATTTACATACACATACTGAGATTCTACTTTGTGCCTTCTACATATAGGAAAAACATCCCAACATTTTTCCCTGCTAGGGGTTTATTAGGCCTACTTCTGTTAAAGATTTGAAGCATCTACCTTAAACTGTTCTTGAGATATAAGACGTGATTTTTTAGAAAAATTTGTATCATCTCTACTTTCATGATCTACCACCTCTTTCAATAATTTTACTCTCAGCAAGCTTTATTTGTCAACCTTTATACACAAACCAATTTATTTTTGGCTAGTGCAATTGGTTCGTGAGATATCGTAATCTAAAGTTTTTCAGCATCCACCGCCGTACTCTACTGTTCCCACTTAAAATTTGTTTCCAATCTATTCTCCTAGTATACAGATACTTATTAAGTTTCAATTTTGTGGCATTAACCGCTTAGGAGATATGTATTATAGAATATATCAATCTTGGTATTTTGGTTTTTTGGACTCATTATTTCTGCATGTTGTTTCCATTTTTTGATTCAGCTGTGGAGATTTGTGCCAAATGTTTTTGTAACGTACAACTTTAATCAAATGCAACCGCATCGGTTGTCAACAATTCTTATTATGTGTTTCCTAGAAAGATTTACAAACAATCGGTAATTAATCGCGCTCCAAATAATAAAATCACAAACGATCCACCATCAGTTGGCTAACAAGAATTTGTCTATCTTATAGAGTCGTTTTAATTTCCACCAGGGGGCGATTTCCAACTTTACCATTTGTCAATATTATAATTAATTTCAACAACCATGGGCTGACTTAAATGGGTGCGGCATTTACACCCCTGGATATTCCACGGAACAGACATTTAATCTCATGACACTGTCATAGATCAAAATATATTTGCAAGTTTCAAGTTTCTAGCATATGTGGTTCCTGAGATGAAGAAGTCAAAATTGAAACCCTCTCCTCGCTTTTGACGAAACCGTTTTAGAAATTAAACTCAAATTTCGATATTCGATAGTTTGAAAATACCCATTTGTTGTAACTTTTTGGGGATTGGTACTTCTGCTAAAAACGCTAAAATATAAAAGCTCATAAATGCAATCTTTTGTTAAATCTGTACTTTACGAAGTTAGTGAATCTAAATTAATACCACAAATCCTAGCAAACTTTATTGTCATATGTCAACACATTCAATAGCAATATGCTACCGTCCACTTATTGCTTTAGTTACCCTAATAGAATCCATGTGACATACGAAACTTTTTCAGTTTCCTTCATTTTCTTATTGCTGAATCCCCATATCTTCGAACACTCTAAGCCGAAAACTTTCTGCGTTAGAAACACTCACGACTAAGATAAGCATTAAGCAGGACGAGGACGATACCGGCAAGGAAATAATTTATTAGAACAAAAATGTTGCCCGCATGAACGATGATTAGAAAAGTTCAAATATTAAATAAGAACAAACAAGAATCACATTGGCTAATCCCTAAGAGATTCAAGCTACTCGAATCAATTTTCCGTACACAAGAAACTTTCGATTGGCGTAATTAGACGGGTCGTACGAAATGTCCTAGAAACGCGGTTAATTGAAGTTCGATAGAGTGTAATGGACGAGCGTTAATGTGTTTGGTCTATTTTATTACAACATATCCGAAACAACAAATCACTGGTTGTTGTAAGGCGACGTCATCACACTAAGTTCTATGTTCTGTTCACTAACGACTCGTAAATAATCGCTTAAGATAAATATGGATAAAATTCATGAATTTAATGTCCGAATGATGAGCTGGTCACTCGAGTCTTTAGCATGGACAAACATAAAGTCAATATACGACTGGCTCGGTTTTATTGTAATTCAAGAGTCATCCGAGCTGAGTCAGATCCCCAGCTCCGTATGGCTTAAGCACAGTGGAAAGGATGGACATAAATATTATCGTTCTGATGGCGAATCATAAAAATTCCTTTATGATAGTATGCACACACATTCATGTCTGGAACAAGGATACCGAAGTGATTCCATTAAATATTTATCTGACGAAGGCCTTTCTACACTGAAATTGCACATAAAATAACGGCGGCGCTTTATGTTCAGATAATACCGACAATATCTCACTTTTAAATTAAGAGAGACTTAGCCCAAGCAACGTATTCCCGGTGAAAGCAAGGTACGTTTAATCGACGAATTAAAGTTACAAATGCCTTTACTCTACGCGAAGGTTTAAGGGATATACACCAGGTAGGATACCTGCCTACCGGCATAACCTCTGCTTTCACTGTTGTTAGTAGCGAAGGTTAGGTGTTTACAAATGGATACGAGTAAATCATATCGTGCCAATATGGGAACGGGAAAAGGACGTTCTAAGTGGAAGGAAGTGTGTGGGATATTTTCAAAGATAAAGTGGTAATCGTGTTGAATTTAATGATGTATTAGGTGAAACGGCGAAAAATTCTTTTTATTGTTGATTAGGTGTTCCAGTAGAAACTTAGCTAGAATACAATTGAGTTGCGTTCGATATTTTGTCATCATTCAAACCCGTTCGTAGTTTAGTTTTAGCTTTAAGAAGGGGCGACGTGTTAAGACACCGCGCATACTAGGTACCAAAAAAGGACCATTGCAATCCCTCAGAGCCTCGTAGGGCACTAAACTTCCCCTAACCAACCCAGATCCATGAAGAACTAGACTAGGTTGTCATGCCCTCAGGTTCATTAAATTGTTAAAGGAAAGACTGCCCAACCCACCTCAATTGCCTCCTTGCAACCGCCTGACACTCATTCAAAATGTGGATGATGTCCTCCTCAGCATAAAGGTCAGCAAATGTCAGAGGCAGCTATCCCTATACGCAGCATGTCATGCTTCCTAGCAAGCACTGCCCTGTTTCTTGTTACTTTCAGCGAAACATTTCTTTCAAAATCTTTGTAGGTACAACTTATGTCATAAGTACAAGTTTCAACTAAACAGAATAAGCCGTTCTTAAGATATAAATTTAACCCAAAACGGAAATCATTCTTGCCAGTGCTCAACATAAAAACCTACTCTTATCCTGGAACACGCCTGCGGGACAGTGAACTGCGCTTAACCCAATTTTATATTATTGAAGACGCGCGAACAGTTCACTTTCTTGACAATTTTGTGTTTCTATTCTTCAAATTCGTCCCGATTCCTATTCATTTCCTCGCTATTAATAAACGCAGACACTCCAAAGTGATTAATAATACTATATAAAATATAAGCGCTACCGGAAACATGTCCATTTTCAAACAAAACAGAAGTGAAGCTTGACACTCGTTCTTCTTCTTGCGTGCATAGAATCGAAGTCGTAATCGATGTTCTGTTCTGTAACTGTTCTGTTCTGTTCTGTCACGCTGAATGTTGCAGTCGCAGTCGCAGTCGCAGTCGAGCTTCGTCTTCTGATTTGTACTTTACCCTGCGTCTACACCGACAATTTCTCTGGCAATGGCAATGGCAACGGAGTTATTGCCATACACAAATAGACAGTGTAGACGCATCAAACGCGTGTGGCAATAATGCTCTCACCATTGCCGTGGCAATCATTGCCACGGCAATTTTGAGGATAATATTGCCAGAAAACAAATGGTTTGACAGAAGTTAGAAGTCATTTGTCAACAGGTAAACTTAGGTTTTTTTGGCTTGATCGCAAAATGAGTGAAAATAATTGGACTTAAGAAAAAAATATTGAATAAATCAATTGTTTTTGAAGCTATGACACTTCGAATTCACTCGCTCAAATGAAAATTGCCTGGCAATGAAATGCCCACTCACTACTATTTGACATTAGACTCAATGGCAATATTGCCATTGCCATTGCCAGATAAATTGTCAGTGGAGACGCAGGGTTAGCTACCAAGGCGCTTTTGGATTCATGTAGTTGAGATGTTTAAATCATCCCCTCCCGCTATTCCCTTGATCGGTCCGACAGTTGTGACATAGGAACCAAAGCTGCTCATAACCTATTAAACGAGAGTATCTATGAATGTACATTATTGCCATTCTCCAGTTCGACCTTTGCTGCTATGCCGGCCTTTATCGGTAGCTTATCGTTTAGCACGAATCCATATTTGCGTTATTTTCCAGAGCTCATGTTTCAAAGGTGTATGCTTACTGTTACTGTCTTGACTCAAAAACCCAAAAGCATCACTAGTGAATACTTAATGATTCATTTAGGAGTGATATACATTCACACGTGATTTGACCTATGATTCTAATATGAATCACTTAACGTTACTAATAAGTGAATAATCTAAGTGAACTGTAAGTGAATTATCTAGAAGATGGCGTTAAATATTCAGAATTCGCAAATCAATTTTTCTCCACCGACCATAAAAGTTTAGGAATAGTTTTGCTCGGCTGCATGGCGAGTACAATATATTTCTCTATTTACCAACTCCTTTACACACAACAGTTTCATCTACGGCGAATCTTCACCACATTGTTACTGGGAAGTGACAGTATCGTACTGCTACTATACTGTAAAATATGGTTGCTAATAAAATATTGAAAAAGTGCATTACACAATTCCAAAAAGCTTTCAAACCATTTCTTCAGTAAACATAAAAATCAATTACCACACACCATAAACACTCTTCACTACCTTTCAATAACTCCTTATTTACAAATAATTGCATATTATTTTTATAACAGGACAGGATTATAAGTCACGATTGACATAATTATTTAACTAATAATTATTGTTGAAGTTGCTGGTTGTTTCTTCTCTAATGGGGAATTTCTTTTTTTTTTATTGCTGTAGTCTTCCTGGAATTTAAACTTGAATAAAATAGTTCTAGTCCTTAGGTCGTTGGCGTGCGGTACAAAAGCTCCAAGGAAAAACTTGTTAAACTTAAATTAACTTAAAAGTTCTTCAACTGTAAACGATTAAAAGTATGGATGAGAATTTTGTTTGTATGTACATTGCACAAATGTAATTATTTTATGGCAGGATCCTTTTGGAATCCCGAAATGATGGAACTTTCAGGAAAATTTCATTTAGAAATATAATGCACCTTAGCTGCACACTATATTAATTTATTCATAGAATCTATCGTGAAAATGCAATCGAAATAGTACCGATTTATGTAATTTAAATTAGAAGTGAATAGTCTTATGAGATACGTGATATGTTAACAACTTAACAATTCAATCTGACAAAACTATTTTTACTTTATTATTTTTTAATATCGACCAAAATTTCCAAAAAATTGTCTACACTGAAATTTTGAATTTTCACGTTTTGGGACTATTAGACTGGGAAAAAAGCAAAAAAAAATGTACGTCTGTCCGCCGTAGACGCCATACGCAAAACGGTTTGACTCAAAAACCCCTAGAGATATCACGTTGAAATTTTTATGGTGTGTAAAATGGGTGTAGTCTGGATGGCTTGTGGCTAGAGAACTTGTCTTCGGTGCACCTGGTACCAGTGATGTTCGAGAATGGAATTGGGTGCCGAACTACCAGTTCACTAAGCTGTAAATGAGCACCTGATTTACCGATCGGAGTAATAATCACGGATGAACGTGTGGCTGACCCCTTCACCTCCTTGTGTGTCGTTGGTCTCGTAGTGTTTTAGCAGCATTAGTTCAAAGCCTATTCCCGATTTGGGGTGTTGCGCCATTGATTATTATTATTAAAGTGGGTGAAACCTTGTGGTATCTTTTGGAGGGATATGGTTGTGACGAGGCGGAGGGGGAGGGTTTTAGACGAACAATTTTGGTTTCTGGATCGCAAGAACCGCTTATGCTAGGCGGCTGAAAGTTGGAACTTACATATATAGTACTATGATAGTGGACCCATTTGGAAAAAAAAATTGAAATTGGTGAAGGGGTATAGGAGCGGGGGAAAAACAATTAGTCCAAAACGCTTGAAATCAGGGGTTGAAATATTCATATCTATATATTCTATATCTCCTCAACAATTGTTGGTGGTTTATCACAAGTGTTAAAATTTTTAAGGAGGGTGGTGAAGTGTGGGTGTAGGGGGTGAAAAACTTTGAATTACAATATCTTTCAAACGAATTACACCAAAAAGATAAAATTGGTTTCTGTACATATAAATGTGACCATAAGTGGAGTCTACTAACAGTAAATTTTTGGAGGGGTAAGGTGGAGCACGAAAGTGGGGGAATGAAAATTTTTCAAAAAATTTAGCTTTCATATTTCAAAAGCTGTACTAGATATGATGTCGAAAATTTCACAGGAGTTGGGGTCAGTAGTTTTCTAGTTGGGGCTGTAGGTGTTGGTGATGGTGGAAGGCGGTAGAACGGAAAAAATTCTGGTTATTTTTCGAAAACGTCAATGACTAGAAAACTACAAATTTAGGATTATATAGAACATCTATAGAGACAACTTGGAAAAATGTTTGATAGTGGTAGTAAGGTACGAGGTGAGAGGTAATTTTTTATATTTCAGAAACGGTTTATGCTAGAAATTTGAAAATTAGTACATATATATAGAGGCGCTTCTACAGCAATTAAAGCAAAAACCAGTTTAGATTTTTATTGACGTTCAGAGGTTGAGTAAAAAAAATGTCCGTGAAACCCATACATTCACGAACTTCGTTAAAACGTTTAGACATATCGAGCTTTTTCACTTTTGCGGGTTCTTTGTATGTGTAGGTATACGCGCCTAGAAACAATCTTCCAAATTTCTCGATATCCAACCCTTAACGGGGTGTGTAATTCATCTAAGGTCCTTAGCTTTTTATTTCAAGTTTTTTCAAACACACAAACCAGTTTTTGATATGCGGACAGTTTGAAAGTTTTAATTTTCCATTACGAACCGTTACTGCGACTTAAGAAAATCTAATATTCTGCCACTAGTCTATTCCCAGACAATTCTGAAGTTATTTTTTTCAGAACCTCACCCTTCGAATGCTAACATCGCAATGCCAAAATTCACTATTTGAAAACAAGCCTGACTATCAGAAGTAAACCTTCGTATGTGATATAACAATCAAATTTTGAGACTTGAGGTATACATCTCGAGAAACACTGTTTTAACTCACATTCAAGCCTAGTCCTTTCGAAATTTTACTTCATTATTTTTTAATATTAAGGGGGTAATCTCGTGTGCAGGCTCTTTTTTACGCCATTTTTGGAAATTTGTTTTGGAGAACTTAATAATAATGGAACTGTGAAATTTTTACCATATATTTATGCACATGTTGAGCACACTTTAGAAGCTTTCAGCCCCCAATTGTCGGTCATTACTGAAATATACGCCAACTTAACCAACTATTTTTAAAAAACCTTGTTTTCGGTAGACACGATTGCGGGCGTTCTACTTATCTCAAATAAAAAAATCCAACGGCATTTTAATCTGTGGAGTTTGAACTAGTCTTGGAACTAGGATTATCAAAAAATATTGAACAGTTAATTTTTGGCAGCTTGTTGAACTTTTTATCGTGAATTTTGGTGTGTTTTAACGACTTCTTCAGGTCGCCAAAAAAAAAAACGAATGAATCACAATTATCCTAGTTTGGAAACTGTATACATATATATGTACTGAATACGTTTACAAAATTTCACAGAAATCCGTTCGATAGATTTCGAGATATCGTGTCTACCGATTTCAAAGCTACCGTTCTGAGAAAAACGCGACTAAACTTTCCATGTTGGTCGAAGCAACAAAGGAGGTTAGAGAGTATAACGGCCTGTAACTTCCGAACGGCTTCGAATATCGGAATATCACTCCACCCACATATTGTACACTATGTTTGGATGTAATTTATGCAAAAACCAAAAAATCGATTTTTGGAAACCGTCACACGGGATGACTCCCTTAAGTTATTTATTTTGATTTGGCTTATGGAAATTTGTATCTTTTTCGTTCTCCAGATATAACAACCAAAGATTTTTGGCAAAAAGCTACCGCTTTCACTATCACGCATAATAGATTCTCTTTTGTTAGAAACGCAAAAATGCTTCTATTTATTAATATCGAAAACTGGAAATGGCGCATTAACCTTTTCTGGTCTTACTACCCCTTAAACAAGTTAATTAAAAAAAATTTAGACAGCCAAATTTTTTGATAATTTTGGTCTAATTTTTTTTTGTCAAAAAATAATAAATTGTTATTATGTCGTTTTTATGGAAAAACTAAAAATTGTGATAGATGATAGTACCTACTGTAAACTTGGGCGCACTTTCCATGTTAGATATCAGAATTCACTGTAGTTATACTCGCTTGCCAAGATAATGGGTAAATTGTGCAGAAGCGCACTGTTGCTGTCTTATACCAAAGTCTTACAGAAACTAAAGATATATGAGCTGGCTTGGATGTAACAAGCACTATAAGCGACTGCATACATCCGTACAAAATGTTACATTACTTTATTCTCAGCTTAAAGTCAGTATGCAGTGAATTGTGAATAATTTGATACCAAACTCTTTGCATCATATTTTAAAGGAAAACCTCTCCTCTCTATGGTGGTTACAAAAATTCAAATCCCTGCATAAATGTACATTAATAAATTGGTCCCTGGTGTTATCGCCATAGAGCAGAAAACGGGAGGGAATTCCCAAAAAGAAAAATTTAAAAATTCTTGAACAGTGCTTCATTCATTCTACTATAAACTGTGGTAGTCGCTCTGAAATATGATTCCTATGTGAAGAAAGCACTCCGGGATGGAATTTTTCCCGACATGTGTAAATTAATAGCAATGAATCATCGTAGGTACGTACAGTAGATCTATGAATGCATTCTCCTTCAAACTTCTCGTACTATACCCACATCTACTTTCTACCACATCGAATTTAATATATTCTTCCTATACATTCTCGTATATCCTTTTGCTGAATCACAAAATGCTTTCAAAATTCGTCACCTTACTGGTATGATAAGTGACAAAATTTACGGGTGAAATTTTGCTATCATAACTATATCATATCAGGATAGATACTGTAGAATGGACAAGATAGATCCATAGAACAGTATCGACCACAGAGAGACATGATATCGCTATTACAGTGCCCTTTTTCGCCCGAACATAAAACTTGATATGGCGGAGAATAACAAATAATGTAATTTGCAACAAAATGGAAACATGATACCAATAGATAGCCAGGGCAAAAGCGAAGATCATCAATCATTAAAGATTGCTTCGTTAATCAATAGTATAGAGACGAAGATGGGACATGTGACATTAGTTGTACACTTCTATAGGTTATTGAAAATTCCATTCGTTGTAGCAAATCCCCGAAAATGAGATGGACCAACTAATAGGATCAGATCTAACTCATTCAATGCACGAAAATAACCTTGTGACAATAGATATTATTTCTATCGAATTCATCCTTTCAAAGGAGCATACATTCTTTGACAACAGAAAAAAAGCAATCAGTTTCAACATAAACGCATATTAATTTTATTATCATATTTTTATGCTATCAGCTTTAATGGGAGTGAAAAGAATTTTTCTGATATTGCAAGCTATTCATGATAGATCCTTTAGTGGTCCTTTTAATGAATTTTTTGGCTTTTAGTAATATGATTCGGAATAATATAAGTCAACCCACATAGATTTTTCCTATTACTCATCGACTATCGACTACTTAGTTATTATTGTATCTACGCAATTCCTTTAATGCTATTATTTTGTGGGAGAACAATAGGGTACTACGTGAGTGAAAAATCTCCGTATATACGGACGGATTGAAAATAGAATGCGGCACTGGCGTTGGCATCTTCTCTGAGTAACTGAGTGTACGGTAGTCGTTCAAACTGCCAGATGTATGCAGTGTTTTCCAATGGTAGGGTTAAGGAGGAGTTGGTCCACCGATGTGCGTCTTCAAAGTAGGGTTGTGTAGTTCGTGAATGAACTAGTTCGAAAGATCGCTCCCAGAAGTGAAATGAACGAACTAGTTCGCAGTGACTTCCGGTCCTAGTTCGTTTGTTTGAAAAAAGTAGTTGGTTTTTGTAGGTGATCTGAACTTGTAAGGAACTAGTGGGGCTGGGAACGGACCTTACATTCAATCCGAACTTGAAAGGAAGTAGTTCCTTCCGGGCTGGATGGGGACCTTTTTTTTTTTAGGTCATCACATTCAATCCCAACTTGAAACGAACTAGTTCCTTCCGGCCTGGCGACCTTTTTTTTTTAGGTCCTCACATTCAATCCTAACTTCAAACGAACTAGTTCCTTTTTTTTTGGTGAGCGATGAACTACAACAACGAACTAGTTCGCGAAGACTAAGGAACTAGTTCGTTCGCGGTCACTAAGGTGAACTACAATGCGCAAGCCTAAGTGCAAATTGGTGAACGTGCTAAAAAGACGGTCAACTCTAGGTGGGCAGGGCTGGCAAGCTGCATGATTTGTAGAGTTTTATGGCCCGAGCTGGATAGTAAAAAACTACGAATATACTAACTTGGGATAGAGGAAGCCTGCGACGGCTCGTCGGAGCACTGACTGGTCACTGTATGCTAGGGAAACATGCAATACGGCTAGGGGTAGCGGAGTCGGACATGTGCAGGGTCTGTCATGATCTGTACTCTGTGGAGGACATCACTCACATCTTGTGTGAATGCTCAGGAATCGCTGAAAGGAGACTGAGATAGCTGGGTAGTCATTTCTTCGATGATATCGAGGATTTGAGGTCATTAGGGGTTGACAAACTGGTCAGGTTCTTCAGGGAATTGGAGTGTTTTTGAGGGGATGGAACAGCCTACGTGAATCTGAAGGGATCGCAATGGGCCCGTATGGCGCCGACTAAGCGCGGTGGTTCTAGCACTGCGCCACTTCTTAAACCTAAACCTAAACATTGTATTTTGATTCAGAAAATAATTTCACGAAATCATTATACAGGCCTATTCAAGACCGAGTAACAAGTCACAAAGTAGGTCGAGAGTCACAATTTTGTATCATTTTTGAATTATATGTGACTTTCCACCTACTTTGTGACTTGTGACTCTGATCCTGAATAGGCCTGATAGATAGGTTTATAAAAGTGTGAGCTATGCTCAATTTTAGACTGTCAGTTAATTTATTTAAAAAAACCGGGTTGAGCTTGAATTCAATTAGAAGATACATTTGTTAGTTATCGGGTGAAATTCTCCCTACACTTTCACAAGCGAAGTGAGTGGTACTACCCTTCAGGTTATGCCGAAACATCGGTATCTGGGTGTGCCTCTCTCTTCATGTAAACTGCTACTGGGATTAGACTCAGTTGAGAAAACCAACTCAAGATGGGTAAACGGTATTACATGTCACACTATGTGACAGATCTGGCAGAAGCAGGATCCCAAATCGTCTTAAAGGACGCCTCCGATCAAAAGGGCAAATAACAGCACTACTATCGATGTTCTGACCAGACACTGTCTCATAGGTCGGCATGCTGAAAGACTCGGTCTCGTTTCAAACGACTTCTGTAGAAGCTGACTGGACGAGGAAGGAAGGAAAGCTCATTTTGGAGATTACTTCTCCCAACTTACTAAGTGACCTTACTGCAACGGAGGTTGTGTGAATCCAACTCCCCATTGTAAGCTCTAAATTGGGTGACAAGCAGGACCGAATTCGATGATCCTACGGTAATACAATGGACCTTCTTAGGTCTAAGTGTAAAAGTGGGTTGCCGTTTTCATGGGCAGCCACGCATACCCACCTACCTACCTACCTATCTTCATACTTAAAATCGTAAAAAGTCTTTTGTTACGAGATGGACACAGAGCTTGCAATGCTTAGGATTTACCATTTTACATACTGTAGTACGAAAATACGCAAGTACTGAAAATATGAGAACTTGCATTTGACGAAACTAATGATAACTCGTTCAGATATGAAGTGCATGTAGTATGGTATTACAAACTGCGTCTGTTCGGAGCTATTCAAGGAAAATTTATATGGATAGATTTAATGGTAGACTAAGATGCCCGAGTGCGTAGTATAATGGAAAGCTGTTTCTATAATGAAAGACGAGTATTAAAGATAGTGTAGCTGGAATGGAACTTGCCACTTCACCTAAGTCTTACTACTAACTACTCTGCTCTACTCTACTAGCACTTTATTGTTACAATGCCAATTTAAATCAGCTGGATCTGTATAGGAAAGGACAAAGGAATTCCTGACCATTCCTCTTCGCAAAATATTGTACTAATCTTCATTAAAAGTGCAGGGATTGAAGAGGAATCATAGTCAATCCGGAAGGACATCACAATGGGCTCAACTGTGACATCAGTGATAGAGGTTAACCATACCTTTAAAATATCTAACCTAATCTAAGATGTAAGCACCTATATATTATTTCGAGGGTGTCCACCCCAATTTCTTTTTGTAGTCATTAAAGGATATTTCAAAATATTCAAAATATGTGCCATTGTTTTCTGTCTGTCGTGACTGCGGAATGTTTAATATTAAAGTTCATCTTCTCATTACAAATCTGCGATATTAAATCATAAGAATTACGCACTCACTTTCCCAGCCGTGCTTAAAGACATTTCAGTTATTCGGGTATTAATTCGTGATAAGTTCAAAATTCGCTGGAATTCCCATGAAAGCCTGCCTGTCCTTTGTGCACAAACAATGAATCAAATAGACAAAATACGAGATACCACGTGCTTGCACTTAACGACCTACAGTAATGGGGAAGACGACGTCGGTGAGGGTAGAGGGATGATTGCCAAAAACCTTCAAGGAAATGAAAAAGCTTTTCATATGGGCAATTCATGAAGAAGAGTAGGCTACAGGAAAAAGCCCTTTTCGGCTTGGACTCGGAAGCGTATACAGAAACGTTCTGAATGAACAGCACTGTTTTACGTTATATGGTTGTGCCAGAAATCAGTGACTTCAAGATGAATTTGAACAATAATGATAATTGGTTACACGGTATAAATATTCAGAGCACATGACGTCTTCAGTAGTGCAGTGGTTGAAGTGTGAAACAAAATGCTGACCTCGACTTCCGACTGCGACCGCGAAGTTTCACCGTACTGCTCTAGTGGAACAGAATGGAAACTGCGACTTTATCTGAGAATATGAGGAAATTAGTTTTAAAGTTTATACTCGTAAGTATGTGAGTCGGGATGGCGACTATGCTCCCTATTCAGGATCAGAGTCTCATATCAAAAAAGTCTCAATTAATTCAAAATTCATACAAAATTGAGACTCTCCGCCTACTTTGTGACTTGTGACTCGGTCCTGAATAGGGGGGTATGACTCATCCGAAATGACATATAGTTAAAGTACGACTTCGCGGTCGCATTGACACGCCGGCAACCTTGTCGTCACACCGATGACGACAAATGACAAAGTATGGCAAAGTCCGCAGTCAAAGTCGGTGTTGTTCTTAAGCTTTAAATAGTTAGAAGCGCTGAGGACGTGAATTCAAATAGGTACTAGCTGGTTTATCAACACCCGTGATCTAAGTAGAGAAAATATATTTACTGTTATTATTATTATATTATATTTACAATAACAAGTATATAAATATATATTATTATTACTTAAACACTTATGACAATGAGCATCGGTTTAAGTGTTTTTTACGACTAATATATTTAAAATATATTTAAATCCTAAAAAGCCTTCAGACAAACATTATTACTGATCTAAGCCCCAAAAAATAAGATGTAGGAACTAATGATCATTGACTTTGTACCAACTTCACATTAAGGCATAGCTGAGAGTGAAGTTCGACTATAGTGTGCCAATACTTACGGCTCACACTGTATGATGCTGGGAAGGGTTTCCTTCAAAACAGCCCATGCACACTGTTATTTTCTACTTACTTCGGTCGACAGTGATATTAGCAATATTAGTCCTAAAAAGGACATTAAAAATTTTAAGTAACATTTGATGTTATTGTTTAATACACGAACTAAGATAAATCGAATTTTTTGGTTCTAGAGATTCTCATGTTCAGTTCGTCATATTTGACCTGATTTGCATTCTTCTTTTTTGACTAGCTAATGATCTCACCTTTAATTTAATATGCATTTTAATATTTAATATGACCATTCCAGACATCAGTTTTTCGAAAAAAAAAAAAAAGATTTTTTCATTAAACAAATTGGAAAATTCAGAAAAGGATCCCCTAGCCAAAAACGCAGGCAAAACCGCAAAAACCAAATCAATCTAACTTTATGGTTAGGTGTAGGTTACTATGATATTACTCTCATACCCCTATCATCTGTTTGAGGTCTATTAGTCCTAACTCCTGCAAAAATTTCAAGATCATATCTGATACTCTTTAAGAGATATAAAAATTTAATTTTTTTGAAAATGGCTTCGCCCCAGCTTCCCTCAAAAACATTCACACCACTGGTAATTCTATATAAACAGAAACCAAATTTTATCTTTCTGGCACAATTGAGTCGGAAGATATTGCAATTCAAAGTTTATGACCCCGCACCACCACACCTCCATAAATTGTAAATATCAAATACATACCTACATACCTACTACTTCAATATCAATTTTTTAAAATTTCTTAATTTTCCTTTAAAATCACGAAAAAATTATGTGATCACAGTTAGTTTTTAAGATAGGTTCTTGCGTTACAACTGATCTTTTACAAATGGCTACTTTGAGGTGAGCCCACGGCTTTTATAGTAAATACCGATAAAAAAAAACCCTTCCTGAAACTCCGTAATTGGTTAAGACAATTGGGACATAAAATGCTGGTTAATATTTTCATGTTTAAAAAGCCGAATTTTGGTCAGCTATATTGGGAAAATGCCCAACTTTGCGGCGGACAGACTGACCTTTTTATTCTAGCTTTCTCCTAAAACATGAAAATGCATAATTTCAGGGTAGCAAAATTTTATTTAAAATTTCAGTTCGAGTTTTGTATCTTAAAAATAATAAAGTAAAATTCGAAATTCAAATCAAAAATCAAGTCGAATGTTCTTCTTCTAGTGCTCCTTATTTTCGATCATGCGTTCCAGGCCTCTACTAAAAAAATATAATGATTATGTTGCGCCCAGATTGGTGACAGAGTTTTGTATCTTAAACTTTCTGATATACATAAATATGTAACAGAAACTATTAATGATAAAACAAAATCACTGGAAATACTATATGTTCGCTATTACTAAATTAGCAGCAGGATACTCATACGACATCACCACCTTCTCAACAAATTTAAAACACTTTCTCATTTCCTATTTTGTGAACACGTTTTTTAGGGACTTCTATTTGGAAACACCAGGGGGTGTAAGGTAGGTATAGTATAGTACTTTTATTTTTTAAAAAGTTATACCTTGCTTCGGAGTCAGGAATCTAGTTTATATCTTACAAACGATACCAACGAGAAGAAGGAACATTTTAATTACAAGCCTTGTTGTTTTCTGTTCCTCGAATAACAAATATCCAGATTTTTGTTGTTAAAATAGAAGCAGTTATAATAATTAAAAAGTAATTAATTAAGTACACATTAAAAATGTCTTTTGAATTTTGGTTAGAAGATAAATATGCCACACCTTTTAATGGAAATTTACATTGGGATGTAATAGTCAATGTGAATGTAATAGTCAATGTGAATGTAATTTTCAATTATCGGTCGGTTAATTTCAATTTTAAATCAGTAAATTTCAGCTTCAAAAGCAGTGAATTCACTGAACAATATAATTAAAAAAAATTTTTTTTATATATTTCCTGACTTACTCACTCTTAATAAAAAAACTTGGCTGTAGGTAGGAATCAAACCCGCAATCAATTCTGGTGCTGCTGCGTAGGTTTACTGTGGCACTAAAGGCGTTTTTATTTTGATTTCAATAGAAAACAAAATCGAACGAAGCTTCCAACTTCGTCGTTTCATATATTAGATCTTTTCGTCGTAAATTTTAAATAGATAAGTAGAATTACAGATCGTAATTTTCAATTAATTTTACACGAAATCGTGTGTATGGTAAAGTGAATCGTCATATAAAGTGTACGGTTCAGTTGAAAAGTACATGAATAATAACATGTAAAAGGGATTGAAATAAGTAATTTTACTTGAAAAAATTAAGTACACTCGAAATTTCCAGTTAAGAATTTTACTGGAAATTCAATTTTTCTAAAACAGTGTAGGTTCTTGACGGTACTTAGGGCGGTTTCCACCACTGGGTCAAACAGATCGACAGACTGCAACCAGATTGGAAGTTTTCGATTAAAATTGTTTGTTCGGCTTTCCAAATTATTGAGGTGGATCTAAACAGACTTAAGCTGAACGTATAAATAATGTTACGAACTTCTTATGTTGGTATTCGGTTCGATGTGCATTTTCCTCGGTACTACTTCAGTGGACATTACCGACATTACATTCCGCCTATTCCCCAAGTGGATGGATGCTGAGTGGAGAAATATTCCTGGCATAAAGTTCACTCCAACGTTCTTTCGATGGGAAAATGAATCAGCAGTGTGAAAAGGACGAAACGAAATAACGTAGTACGAGCGGAACGATGTGGGACCTATTGCTCCTGTGAAGATGAATCTTTCTGGTGGACCAAAATCCTTTTCAGTGAGTGAACGTATTGCATACCGTGAAGTTCGATATTGTCATCATCACCTTAAGGAATATCCCATAGAGTGAATCCTTACAACGGTATTCTGCTTACTGCTGACTCCTCCCGTGGTGTTTTCTTGGAATGTTGCACAATCGTCTTGTACTTCTTGAACCTACTACAGTGGATTGATGTCAATCAGGACTCGTGGTAATTCCTTCAGTTTTGCTCAAATTCTGTGTAAAGTGTCTGGTAGTTTTCCTGATTAATCCACTGAATAGTTGAAATATGCGGGAGTGGTACGTTTAGGAGTGACAGTGTGTACTATGTTTACCTCTAATATTGCGTTAACGTACCCCGAATTATGTAACACCACAAGGGCAGCAGTGTTGTGATATAGAAAGGAAGTGTTGTGTATTGGCGCTTCGACGTAGCGCATTTCCTGCGGTCAACTATATAGCATCGCCCTTCTTCACAGTGAGCTCGATTGTGTGTGCGAGATTGGGCAATAGAAATAAAATTGTTTAATAGTGTTCTTGTGAGTGCGTTAACATAAATCAAAGTTTATAGTGTTTGGATTGTTTCTAAAGCGGCCGTGGTTTATACTAGCACGGGAACGATATTTGGAAAGTTCGTCTAGTGTGTGAACTCCCTCCCTGGGAACACGAAAAAAGCAACGCACAACTATTGCAGCGCCATCATTACATAATTGCAATTCGTAAGTCCTTAAGCTTGATGTGGAATGAACTATTTATTTTCTGGATTTTTTTTGGGAATCCTTCGGCTCGAATTTATTTCTATCGTGTCCTGAATTTCCCATATACTGGCAGTGCATTGTTTTGCGACAATTGCCGTATGTTAGGCCTAGGACTTATCATCAACCCCATCATGAGCAGCCATGGGAATCCTTTTGCAGAGACTTTTTCGTTGGGATTCCCCTCGAGTGCATCGAAACTGCTATCGGGGGTGGCATGAAAGAGCACTTGCTGTCCGATCTTGATGATTTTTTTCTTTTGAATTTAGATTTTTCTGCTTAGTCTCGTTTTATTTCCCATTTAAACTGTTCGAGCCAACTTAAAGGGTCAGACATCCTGTACAGAGTAGCTGTAGTACAGTGATTGTAGGTGCTTCAAAGGAGAGTTCCTCTGCTATTCCGAAAAGGTCCTTCAAGTTTCTACTCAGTCAGTCAGAGTGGTCAACACGCTGAGAGTTAAACTCCTCTTAATTGTTTCCGCGCTTTATGAGAAGTGAGATTGCACTTTTTCTGCACTCAAAAAGTGAGAGGAAAAAGAAGGAATCGTTTTCGTATAAATGGCCTTGTTCCAATTTTTCTTGGAAATGGAATGCAAGCTTAAGGGTTTTATTATGTTTTCTGCTTATGTGCATTTATTTCTTCCGTTGAAAAATATTGCCCTAGTTGCGCTTGAAGATTTTATTAAATTTATGGGGGGGGGGGGAAGGGTTGACTTATTTTATTTTAAGAATATTCCAAATAATAACAATATACAATTAAATATTGGAATAGTTTTCATTTTATTAAAAAACTGAATGTTTCCGCTGATCTTAAAAAATACATTAAAATAGAGAGCATTTTACGTTAGAAAACAAGGTATTGCATTTTTTTAATTGTATTTAAAAAATTATACCAATATTACCCAAAAATATTAATGAATTTGAAAATTGTCAAGATCTATTTAGGCCGTATACCGATCTGTTTTTATTGGGTAGGTGGCTGGGATGCATTTAAAGTGCAACCCTTCGTAGTAACACAGGGTAGAGTCAACCCGATGACAAACTTTGGGCGTAAAATCTTCATATGTCGGAATAAAAACCTTTTTCGAAACGCGCACTATGCTACTATTTAATTTTTTTTCCAGGAGTAGAATATTTAAGAAGTGGAACGTCAAGTTTTATGACAAAATATTGAACATTGATGAACCTATAATTTTTTTTTTTAGCGAAAAAGAGTCTTTTACACGGTTTTACCTCTTCATAACATTTGTTTAACATGTCACCGTTTTATTTATTATATGTACATACATTTTCCATATATCATCTAGAACGTTCACAGAATGTTCTATAATTTTTTTAAACACATCGGACGGACAGTTTGGTCACAAGTTTTGAAGTTTTCGACATGGTAGATTTGATCCAGTGTGAAAAGCGAGATTGAATACAGAGGAGTGACCACGACTGGTTAATGTAAAAACAACAGTGAAGAACCTGTCTGGGATAGTAACACAAACTGTGTGATTTCAGACAACATCCCAAAAAATATTAAAGTAGCGAATTATATACATATATCGTTCCTGAAATGGAAGAACCACAATCATCTTCCCTGCACTCTATCTTACGTCATTCATCCGAATGTAAGGAATGATTTTTTTTTTTTTGAATATATCATTTTTTTTCTATTCTATACATAAATACCTACTAGTATTGGTACTTTTTTACTGTCCCCTTCAGTTCACTTCTGCTTACTAAAAAAATATATTCGATACAACCCTACCATATTTCACAGCCAAGATATACCAAGACTCAATTCTCATGGATATTTTTTTAAACTATCCACCGTTGTCATCCAACAACATACCATTTTTTGAAATACACAATTAGTACGTCTATATATAATGCATAAGTTTCATCTTTTTAGGTTTAATTTTTTACGAAACATACACAATTTTCAATAGTTTAAAAGAGTGGTTGAGTGAAACAGTTGCCTAAGCCACATTGAATGAATTTTTGATGGTTGGGCTTTTCAGTTTGACCACAAAAACCATTTCTTTATCGGTGTTGAATATCTAAAAAAATTTTAGTTGATTTAAATAAAAGCCCAAAAATTAATAACCACTATGTTGCCAAAGATATATGACCTAAGATATCTAACGAAATTCGTGAAACGCATACAAACCAATTCCATCATCCTAGTGATTGAATTTGAAACAATTTTGAAATAAGTTTTTATGCGATTATATAAAAAACGATAAAACCAATTTTGTCATCCTACAGATTTTGTAAAATTTGTGAAAACTGTTTTAGTTTTTATGCGATTAAATTAAATTCTGGCAGAAGTAACGACGAATTTTATACCTCATCTGACCTATGGGATGGCCAAAATAATGGAAGAATATAATCTTAAAATTTTACAGGTTTTGGGACTACTAGTGCTGTTGTGGTCGGTGAATGTGGGAGGTAGTGGAAGGCAATTTTTCCTTCAATATTTTACTGTAACATAAGTTTTTGCAATTTATCATTTGCAGCTGTAAAGACTATGATTTAATTCCTAAAAATATTTTAAATTGTTATTATAAAACTTAATGAATTTAAATAAATCTATCAAACTATCAAATATAACCATGGAAAAACAGATTAAAGAAATCTGTATATTAAACCACCTGGCGATGGTCTTACACATATGTACTTACAAACTGTTCAAGTTTCACGAATTCTGACAAATCTTTTAGGTTTAATAAGATCAAGATTGCCTCTACAACTCCATGGTACCGATTTCAGAATTTTGCGATATTCAACCACTAAGAGGGTATACTCGTAAAATGATTGCGTACATTTTTAGGAATTCCGAAATATATATATATCACTTCAGTGTGATGAGATCTATATAATCTCCTAACTATCGGTTTCAGAATTTATTGCTTTCAATTTCTAAAGGATTTTGATTTTTTATCCCGGATGTTCTTATTTAAATTTTTTTAAAAAAAATGCGTAAATAAAATTTTTCCGGAATGCGTTTAATTTTGAGATGGTGTTACTATGCGTGTGACAATCTAAAGAATAACCAGAAGGCTATTTGGAACGGTTTTTTGATAGTAACGTACAGTAATTTCGTCATTAAACGCGTTCCAGACTTCTACCCAAAAATAATGAAGTTGTGCCCAGACTTTTGGTTAATTTTTGTTTTGCAAGAACCGTAACAGCGAAGATATTGCGACAATATCCAAGGTAGGGATCGTTCCCAGTTAGGCGTTTTCGTGTGGTCGTCATCTTTAAAATCTACTCCTCTGAGCCTGAAAAGTATCCCAAAAATTATAAATAATTACTAGGTTTCATCAAATCATCGGCTTTTTTAAAAATTAAAAGCATAGGCTCTTATGAATTTAAAAATATCTTAAAAAAGGTATTTTAATTTTCTTCTTTTTAAACAGCAGCTTGGCTGCAATTGCAAGAACTTTGACTTGGGAATGAAAATGTCACGAATTGCATTTGTTTGTTTCCTTTCATTTTATGTGAATGTTTCGTACTTATTTTTTTCCAAAGGGAAAGGAATCATAATAAAGTTTTTTGAAGTTCTTTGAAAATAAAACATACTGAAGGTCTAAATGCACTAAAGAAATTCTACCAAGTTATCGTATTTTTCATAAGCTATGGCCTAGAATTTTTGCTTCTAATTACATAGGGGCTTTCAGGCTTTTGTTAGATGTTTATTGTACAAATCCAACGTACTATTATGGAATATGACAATTTCCAGACATCACAAGCAAATTTTTTTTCCCGTGTGAAATGCTCTTGATCCGTGCAAAATGTGAATGCTATTGTTTAGTTAGAGTTCACCATTTACAATCCTTAGGTGAGATTTTCAGTGCAAAGCTTAGACACATTTGAAAGTGCACCCTACATTCTTGGAAGCCAAAATATGAATAAGTACCGAAAGCCAGTACTCGTATTAACCGAATGTTCTATACTAAATCGTGCAGGTGCTCAGGACAAAGCCATATGCGAAGAGAGTTAAGTATCATTGGGTGTCACAGGCACAACAAACATCTTACCCAAAACCTTAACATCCTTTGAGTGCTGCCTTTCGCTTTGTACACTGTATGGCATTGAAGTGATAACATCGTTCTTCATTTTTCCATACAGGATTTAAATTTCAAATTTTGTACAGTGGTGGCATTGCTGAAAATAATTCATGAATTTCGTCCATGAGGAAATATTTTGAATTTGAGTCCTGGTTGTTGCGTTTGACACTATCACAAAAGGAATAATAAAATTACACTAGGAAATAAAATATTTATAAATAACGAATAACGACAAGTTGCATAGTTATCTGACAATCTTGTACTGTTTTTTACCAACGGAAATTGATACAAATACCACAGTAACAGGACCGTATCTTTCACCTGAAAAGGATTTGTATAAACACTGATACCAATGGCTTAGGGACTTTGAATGACACACAACAGTGACAGGAACATAAAGCAGTCAGGTGAAACATTCCATTGTATACCCGTGAGCAAATCTACGGGTCTACTTAACCTGACACCATTAACGTCCTGCGGGATATCTAGGGGGTGATAAAAATGAAAAGGTACTTCGTACAATGGAAATCATTTCCGGCAAACAATTTGATTCGGCGCAAAATCACCCCCGCCCCTTTAAGAGTCAAAACAATTTAAAGCCTTTTAAAAATAATCAGTTTAAGTCGAGGACGACAAGTACTTTAAGATACTTTGAGGCTCTGTCATCATTACCCCATATTTTATTCTGACCTTTATTTTCTTTATTCCGAAGACGAGCGCTCTTTAAACTTTAAAGTTGAACGTATAAAAGACTGAAAAGTCTTTTTGAAAACTTAGCACAGAATGTTCACACCTGAGAACGATGTATTTTTTTTTTTTTTTTTTGAGAAATTAACAAGGTGAATTGTTATCGTCCTTTGTAGATCTTTGTACCGTACACACTCATTAGAGTTTTTCATCATGATGGTCCTTTCGTTTCGTTTCGAATTGGTGCGGCCATAAAGCGACTTCTCATTCTCGGAAAAGTAAATCCACTAATTTGTGAAGAAGAAAAATGCGTACGTAATTAACAGCGTTTTTCAAAGGACTTGAGTTCAGGTTGATATGGCGGGGGTTGGGGATTGAAAATTGAATGGGTTCTGCGTGGCATTTGTAAACAAAACGAAAATATTGTTTCAAATGTCGGGTATCTACCTATTCGCTTCCTGGCACACATGAAGCATACATCCTAAAATACCACTTGACGAACAAGAGATTTATGAGTTGATTAAGTTATTACATGAAGCCTTGAGCACGAGATAATTCTTCATCAGAATGTTTTACGGCGAACAAGCATCTGTGGCGGTTATTAACTGGTGAATTTATGGGATGTGTAGTTGAGGGGCGCTGTTTAATGTGTTTAATTTAATAAATTTTGAACACGTTATTTGTATGAATTTGAGAATCATTCAGAATTTAATGAATGAGAGAAAATTTCGTCAAGAAAATGTTTCAATCAAATATTTTGATGTTCGATATAATGTATGTATAGATAACCTTGTATTGAGCCGCGACGTTTCTTTAAAACAAAAATTTATTTATTTTCGAGGAAAATTTCAGCCTTAAATTATTTATAAAATGGAAAATATTTTTCAGAGAAAAAAAAACCTTAGACTAATCTATAAAAAATACAATTATAAAAATTGTGTAGAAATTTGAGACTTATCGGTTTTGCCGTTTCCGAGAAAACGAGATCACCGACTTTATAAACACAGTTTTTAGAAAAACGCGTTCAAATTTTCAAAAACTCTTTCAATTGCTCCTAGACGTCTTTACGAATGTGAGGGTAACTTCGAGAATATTTGTCGGATTGACATGGAACTATCTGTGAACATAGTTAAATATATGTAAGGTACGAAAATGGGAAAAAAATATTTTTTTATTGGAAAGTGCCCCTTAAGGGGCTCGTTGCAAAATTTCTCTTCCATACATTTTGTATTTCGAAACGCGTTTTGTTTCGGTACCTGAATCTCAGCTTCCACTTAACTCACAACAGTCAAATTTTTTACACTTATTGTTTAGTGTGTGTATTTAAAAGCTTAGTTACGTGAGAAAATCAACAAAATTTCACTAAAACTCGAGATATTTAAGAAAAAGGGAATGAATAAAATTTGTTACCTTTTTTTCTTCTTTCATATTTGAATGGCTTCATGCATAAAAGGGCCTCCGTCCATTTTTATAAACTGTTGAAAAAAAAATTCGTTAAAATTCGTGGCATAGATAAATTTGTAAAATTAAATTAACAAGTAACCTCTTTTATTGATTCATTAGTGTATTGTCATAAATTGGACTTAACTATTGTCTACAGGCATTTTTTTTTTGTTTTTTTTTTCAACAGTTTATAAAAATCTGCCAACAGTCTGGACGCAACATTATTATTTTGCCGGCAGAAATTCGGAGCGCGTTCAATTCTGTAGGTTACGAAGTGACTGAAAATCTAACAAGAAGATCGGGAAGTGGTTAGAATGACATATGAATTACATAATTGGGTCATATTCTGGGATGTGGTCTAGGGGTTGAAAAAAACTTGAAAATAGGTGATTACTTAACAAGCCCGTGGAAGTAAAATGTGGCAGAATTCATAAAAAGTTTACAACCACTTTACACCCTCTTAGGGGTCGAATTTCAAAAAATCTTGAAAACACTTTCTAGGTATTCATATGAAGAATTCGTGGAATAAAGATGAATTCAATTTTTGGAAAAACCTAGTAAATATGACGAAAATCGTGAAAAGATATGCATTCAATTTTCACAGATTATGTTTTTGCCCCCCTTACTCCTGGTATAGCAGATATTTGTTAAGTTTTAATTTCGTGCCATTAACTGTTTAGGAGTTATGGATTTTAGAATGAGTAGATCTCGCCTTTTTCGTGTTTCGGATACATTATTTTCTCCCCCACTCTCACACACCTTTACCTGTATCAGCCATTTTTTGCAAATGGGCTCTCTAACGAAGGTCTATAGAAATTCCAAGTTTCAGCCTCCTAACATAAGCGGTTGCTGAGATCTATAAACCAAAATTTTTCGTTTAAAACACTCCCCTCTTCTCCCCTCTTCTTCCCTCTCATACCCACTCCCCTCTGAAATATTCCAGTTGTAGATCTTCACCTAATCTACCCACCATAAAAATTTCATAATAATACCTCAACGGGTTTGGGAGCTACGCGCCTTCAAACTATTTTGCGTACGGCGTACTGCAAACGGCGTACAGACGGACATTTTTTTTTTGGGTTTACTAGTCCTAAAACGTGAAAATACAAAACTTCGAGGTATCAATTTTTTTTTTGAAATTTCAGGTCGATCACAATACTTTATTATAAAAAAATAATAAAGTAAAATTTAGATAGTAACTGTGGGTATAACCTTAATGTTGTGCGACAAGTTTGGAGCTTACAGTCTTTTTCTAGATTTAGATGCACGAGTTAATTTCAAACTTTGTACATGAAGCAATTATTGAATTTAAGAATAAAAGGATGTGCTACGAAATATTTATTCATCCCCTGAAACACTGAAAAAATTGGAAATAGTCTTAATGAATCCGTTTAAGATATCGGAAAATAGAAGCTGCAACTATCCGTTCACGGGTTTCCTTATTTGCTGGGCCTATCGTGACTACGTCATGTTTTAACAAATTCTAAGTCAATGGAGTTTCAAAGCTGTTATGTATAACTACCGTGTGAAATGCTGCGGCTATTTATGTACTGAACTCAATACCTTCTTATTAATGTACAGGTTTTTAATGATTTTGTAAAATTAATCTCCTTACCGAAGCTTATATGTGAATGATGTCAAATTGGAGTATTTAATCAATGCATAGAATTTATATTGCTATAAAGTACCTACAGATTCGGTATCATGTATCTTTCTAGACATCTATCTTGACATATTTTTCATTACATACTAAACAAAACTAACGCTTACACACAGAAGAAATATCGTAATCGAATCTGCAACGCGTGCAAATTTGTGAGTCTAGTTTGATATGCATTTGTTGATAGGGAGGGTATGCACTATGCAGTCTATGTATTTTTCTGTGAAACTCGTTCAGTTCACCTATCATATTTTTGATGCAAAACACATCAAGGACATCCACTTGGCTCTCTTTAATAGTTAAAGTCTATGTTCGGGGGCGTTGGAGATTTCCCACGTTCATATTAAAAGGGGGTGGCACTATGTCAAGTTTATGAATTTTATGATTTGTGAGCAAGCATTTGACGTTCTCTTTGCTTTTCTAGCTAATTACCTTAGTTCCTTCTGTAGATAAAAACCGCGATGTAAACTTAGTACGTATACGACACTTGTGCAAAGGAGCATCGAGATCCCTGGGATTTTTTTTTTTCAAATTAGAAGCATTTATTCACACTGCACTCCCCGATATTATTTGAACTAGAGATGGGCAAAGCAGTTCCTTTTAGTTAGTGAGTCGGAGTTAGTTCACTCACTAAAAAAAACTAGGTCACTGAACATATCTTCATTTTTAGGTCACTGAACTAGTTCCAGTTCACTTCGTTGCTCCGTGATTGTGGTGAGTAAAAAAAAAATGCATTCGTCGGCGGTGTCACGTGGCGAATGGAACTGCAGTTCACTAAATGGAGTGAATGAGTTTCGGAACAGTTCACTCGGGAACGATCCATCTCTAATTTGAACATAATGGAATGTAACGTGCGGTACCCTCTCCACTTATTTTTGGCGATAGCTGTGGCCGTCGCATTAATTTGGGGCCAGGTGTAGTCCAGTGGTAGCATACTAGTCTTGTAAACATTGCTTCAGCGATGTTGTGGGTTCAATTCCCATTCTACGCATAATTTATTTATAAGAGTTTTTCAGATGCTATTGGCTTTGAAATTATTAATATAAATAGTGAATAGTGCGGAATGTTTAATAGGGTCACTACTAAAGGAATACTGAACAGATGAGTTCTGTTTACATTCTTGTCAGATTCACTAGCACCATCAGAGATACCAGCCAGTAGTTGATTTGTTATAGGCAACATTGCTGTTCTGATAGATCACATCATAGCCAAACAGCACTAAAAATTATTAACACCAACTAGTGCACTGCCATACCCGGTCCGATTTCTGATTTCACATCCCTAAGCTATCTGGATTGTACACTACAATGTATTAAAGGCTAACCACCTAAGTTCAGTTCAGTATCCTTAAAAAAAAATCTCACTGGGGGTAAATTTTTATGGTGATTTATGGATTCCTTCACCTTTTTTTATATTTAGTGCCACATATCCAGCAAGAACTCTAGGAGCTAGCTCCATCGTATCAATTATGGTTAATCTTTCACTTCAAACGTACTTATCTCGGGAAAAAATTCTTTTATATGCATAGTACATTGCAACAGTGTGCATTTTATATGCGTTTGATTTTCTACCTTTTTTCATCGATTATTGATAGTTATGTTCTGATAGTTATGACTAGTAAATTATCTGGAATATAACCGATATACCCAATAGCTATGATTAGGACCACAAATTTAAATTTTTTTTCATTAACCAGGATATGTACACAATATTATAGTAAGTTTTTAGTATTAAATAAACAGAAATAAAAATATGATTATGATTTGGTAAACAAATTTGATAGAACAATTTAAAAAAATCACAAATCCGAATGGTTGGTTGAAAGGTGTTTTAAAAAAAATAATAATAAACATCAAAAACTTGAAAAACTTACTATCTCATACTATGAGATTAACGTGTTTAAGTCGAGTTAAACGCATTGAAAACACTTCCAAAAGGCGTTAACGAAAACACGTAGCTACAACGCGTTTAACCGAAAACATATACTGCGACCCTCGTGGAAATCGAAGTAAACTTTAGAAGAAACTACATACACACATACATATATTTATTGATCTGTTAATTATTACATAGCTTAGATGCTGTTAAGACAAATTCAAGTGATTGGACTACAACTTCAAAGTTGAATACAATTTGCTTGTTTACAAATAGTTAAGAAATGACTTACAGCTAGTTCAATTCTTTTTAGGGGAAAACTCTCAAAAACCTAACGCTTTCAGTCTTGTGCTTGTGCAACGACTGCATTATCTAATTAATTGTTTCCAATTGGCTGCTGCTCTGTAGTAACAAACTTTTTCGCAATCTAGTCTTGTTAGTCAATTTATTCCGAATTCATACTTGCAACGATGAAATAATTTACACTAGCTTAAAATTGATGCACCTACAGTAGCAAAGTATGTCGGTATAAATACCTAAAAATTATTTATAAACACTTTTAGCTTTCTAGTTAAATGTATTCTGGAGATATTCTGAAATCATTGTGCAAATTAAAAATGCGGCGACATTAATCTTTTAATTCTTTGCTCGTAGCGACATTTTGAAGAAAAATTTAATATGCTCTAAAAGAAAACAGAAAGCTACACTCATACTTTCTACATAAAACAGATTTAAATATTTGTCCTACATAAGAACTCAATTAAAATAGAGTGTTTCGTGTACCGCGTACATTTTATTTGTTCAAAAATTCGTTCTGTTTCCTTTTAGGAAAATTCTGTACAATTTTCTACTTGAAAAGGAAACGTAAAGTAGAAAACAGCAGAAATAAAAGTGATTTGACTTGCTGCCATTAATATCTTATTTTTTTCCGACCACTCGCTTCGACTAAAAGAAACCGAAATTCAATTTAATGAATTGCATAGAACGGTCTCCAGATATCCGTTTTCGGTAGTAAGCCCGGTGCTTAAATGTAGTATATTTGGGGGTGTTTTGTTTGTGGGTATCTTTACAAGGAAAGCAGGAAAAAGGACGCTGGTGCTATTAAAACGCATGAGAGGGCGGACACCTAAAATACCGAAACAATAAAGTCGGGTTTTCGTATCGAATTCAATTTGTCTTTGCTTCCATTAACTTTTCGTTCTTGAATTATGTGTGGCTTTAAATGGTCTTCGAGTAGATAAAAGTTTAGTTGGATAATACAACCCTGTCGGAGTCCCATCGGATCCCTGGGTCTATCCCAAAGGGACTTGACGAAAACTTTTTTTTTATAAACCTTATAATCCGGAATCGCTTTAAGGTGAGTGAAAAGTTTTGATTGATTTCTGAAGAGTAGGACTACCTTCAGAGGAGGACATTACCTGATTGTATTTTGCAATGTGGCAAAGTACGGTTGGCATCCACCATTCATTATGTGGACATTAAAACCACTCCCCCGTAATGTTCCAGGACCTCATATTTCCTAATGGAAATCAAACCTTCTGAACTATTTCAAAGTGCAGAGTTAGATATGCGGTCGAGAACGGCTAAGTTATGCTCATACACTTCGTCCTTAATTCATCCTACACTAACAGTTCGAAATTCGTATGTCGAACTTAATTAAGACGAAGGTTCTCGAAATCGATAGTTTCAACTACCTTAAGCTACACACAAGCACCTCTGTGTAGATAGCCTCCAGGTAACTTTTCACCAGCAACATATAGTGTACAAGTTCGTACCACACGTCTATAATCTCGAATTGAAACAAACCTGACGATGTGATGAAATGACATGTTCCTTTGGGATACACTAATTGCTCACTGCGAATATCAGGTAATTCAATTTCGAATTTTCGAGCGCTCAGAAATTATTCAGGAAGAATCAATGCTCTTGTTCGGTTATAACGATTATTATATTAGCGCGATTTTGAATAATTTGTTATGACAGAAGCGGGATAATATAATTTCGCGACTAATGCAATTAGGAAAGAACGAGAACGAGTGTATTGTTTTCTTTGTGAAAACTTACCGCTTCGTTACACCCGCAGAAGCGCTTGATAAACAAAGTGTGTTCGAGGAATCGAAAATAAAGTCCATACCTTTGGAGACTAGTGATGTGGTAATGTCGATAAAAAATAAAGTGATAAATTTATAGGAGTGTTTTCTTTATGAAAACTCTAACTTAAAATTTTTTGAGGTGTGTGACTTTTTATATCGTGTTTCGTCTATGTCTACGTTGACGTCAACGCATTGCTAATAGAATTCGTCACAACAACCTCAACTATAAAAGTAGGTGCATCCAAATCGTCAAATTTTATCCCATTCATCAGATAACAAAAAATCTGCTAACAGTCTGGGCGCAACTTTATTATTTTTCAGGTAGAAGTTCGGAACGCGTTCAATTCTGAGATGCGGTGTAGGTTATACATACTATGTGACTGAAAACCTAACAAAAAGTTCGGGGAGCGGTTAGAATAGGATCGCGCTAGAATATACGCCATTACAACAAATACCATATGAATTACATAATTGGGTCATATTGGGGGATGTGGTTATGGGTTGAAAAATGAAAAAACTTGATAATAGGTGATAATTAAACAAGCCCGTTTAAGTGAAAAGAAATTCGATATCTGATCAGAACTGAGAGAAATAGCAGAATTCATGAAAAAGTATACAACAACTTTACACCACCTTAGGGGTCGAATTTCAAAAAATCTTGAAAACGCTTTCTAGGTATTTATATGAAGATACTGTAGAATAAAAACGAATTCAATATTTAGGAAGACCTAGTAGGTATGATGAAAATCGTGAGAATATATGAATTCTATTTTCACTGATTGATTTCTTTGCCCCCCTTCCGAACCCCAATGGATATTTGAACTTTTTTTTAATCAGCATTACTTTTCTAGTTAATCTACATATACACACCGAGATTCAACTTTCTAGCATAAGCCGTTCTATAGTTAGGAAGAACACCCCCCTCACCTATACCATACTACCACTATAAAACATTATATTTTTCTAACATACCACGCTCTGTCTAAAAATTTCAACTTTATATTATGGGTTCTTTCTCGAAACTTTTTCCCATTCACCCTTCCCCACTCAGACTGGTAAAAAATTAAAGAATTTATCTTACACTGTTATAGATAGGAGACATGATCTTAAGAAACACTCTTATCCCCTCCCCTTTCATGCTCTACCACCCCCTTAAAAAAATTGAACTCAGCAAACTTTATTTGTCAACCATTACTCACATACTAAATTTTATTTTTCTAGTGCAATTGGTTCGTGAGATACCGTAACCCCTGTATGCCACTGCTCCCACTCAAAAATTTGATTCTGACCTATTCTCCTAGTGTATCTACAGATACTTATCAAGTTTCAATTTTGTGACATAAACTGTTTAGGAGATAAGGATTTTAGAATGCATCGATCTCCGCTTTTTCGAGTTTCGGACGCATGATTTTCACCCCAGTCTCGCACTTCTTCACCCATTTCGTCAACAGAGGTCCACTATCACAGTTCTATATAAATACCAAATTTCAGCTTCCTAGCATAAGCGGTTGCTGAGATCTAAATACCAAAGTTTTCCGTCTAAAATGCTTCCTCCTCTCCCCCCCCCCCCCCTCCCAAACCCCACCACTGAAAAAAATGTCAATTCGAGGACTACCCGGTTTATTTATAGAAAAAATTTCAATTTAATAGCTCAATGGGTTTGGGAGCTACGAGCCTTCCAACGATTTTGCGTGAGGCGGTCGACGTACGGCGGGCAGACGGACTGAAAATTTTTATTGCTTTTTTCATGTCTACTAGTCATGGAAGGCGAACAAAATGTTTTTGAGGATAAGAAATTTTTCTTTTTAAAATCGATAACAATACTGTATTATTAATAATTAATAATAAAGTATAATCGGCCAATAGTCTGGTCACAGCCTTATTATTTTTTGGGTTTAAGTCCGGAACGTGTTTAATACTAAGTTGCGATGTAATTTTCAATCTAATTTTAATTGAAATTTTCAGTGTTATATAAAATTTCAACTAAAATTACACATTTCAATCAGTTTTACATGAAATTACTGGTATTAATGAATTATTCATTTACTTTTCAACTGAAACGTGCAATTTACATGAATAGCTCACAAACTTACGCAACATTTCGTGTAAAATGAACTATATTTATACAGTAGAATCTCTATATAGTGACCAACCAAGGGACCATGCAAAATTGATAACTTTTTTCGATTGGTCAGATTATAAAAATGAATAAAACAATTAAATACGTTTGATGTACAAAAAACAAAGTAGCTAGTTTTATCAATCAGAACAAAAGATTCGATTTTCACCATTTTAACTATTTATAAATAAAATATATTTCACATTTCTTACATCCTCATTTTGCATTTTGCAGCATTGGTGTATGATTTATGTCGTATATGCAGTATTATATTAAAGTATTTTATGATCACATTATAGAACATACTCCGCATGTACATATATTATATGTAAATATTTGCTAAAAAGTGGTCAATGGTCACACACAATATGGAAATGGCGACAATACAAAACGAAATGTCAATGGAAAATCGGTGATTTTCATCGGGATCGTAAAAAAATGGCAACTTTAGGTAAGTGGTCAAGATAGAAAGGTAATCACTTCTTCAGATTCTACTGTATTTAAATTGAAATTTACGTTCTTTTTCGTGTAATTCTACTTATCTGTTTCAATATTACTACGAAGAACATGTAATATATGAAACTACGAAGTTTAACGCTTCGTTCGATTTTTAGTCTGTACTGAAATGAAAATGAAACGTCTTCGGTGGCGCAGTGGATACGTGTGAGAAATCGTATTAAAAGTATTGAAAGGAGTGTATGTTGAATAGTGCTAACTATAAACTTTTTTGGAATGTAAATTCAAGAGAATATCCAGTAAATTCGAAGTTGAAATTTACTGATTGCATATTGAAACTTACTGTTTGAAAATTTAAAATTATATTCAAATTGACTATATAATATAAATTTACTTAAAAAGCAGTCAAATTAAAATTAATTTGTTTAACTGTATAGGTTACTATGGGACTTACAACCTAAAAAATAACATTCCAAATAACTTCTTAGTTATTCTTTAGGCTGTCAGTCGTATAGTAACAATCACCGCATCTCAGTATTAAACGCGTTTCGGACCCCAAAAAATAATAATAAATTTTGCCATCAGTCTAGGCTGATGGCAAATTTTTCTTTTTTTACCTTGCGTTTACACTGAAAATTTATCTGTCAATGACAATGGTAATATGTATTGCCATTGAGTTAAATGTCAAATCGGAATGAATAGGTATTTTATTGCCAGGCCATTTCCATTGGAGCGATTGAATTTCAAATGTCAACTTGTGAAAAGCAATCATAACTTTGAAAACTATTGATTAATTCAACAGTGTTTTCTTTAGTTCACTTATTTTCACTCATTTTGCGATCAAATAAAAAAAAAACTAAGTTGACAAGCGATGCTAACTTCTTTCAAACGAATCGTTTTCTGGAAATATTATCCTTAAAATTGCCCTGGCAATGATTGCCATAGCAATACTGATGGCAATATTGCCATATGCGTTTGGTGCGTCTATACTGGCAATTTGTGTATGGCAAAATTGCCGTTGCCATTGCTATTGCCAGAGAAATTGTCAGTGTTGATGCAGGGTTATTGCAGGGTTGAAAATCGAAAAATTCTGAAACCGATTTTTCAGGCAATTATTTAAAAAGTCAAGTGAGGTAAAAAATAAGTCTATATCTTTTCAAACCTCACTGAAATATCCGAATTCCTAAAAACCTAAAAATCCTAAAAATGATTTTTAGATGAATTTAATTGGATTAGCCATTGAAATGTAAAATTACATTCGGTTTTAATTTTACAAATTTTTTCTGCAAGTTTGTTGAAAAATGGTACTCGGCAACTTAAGCTTTAAATATTTATTTATCTAAATTACTGTCCGGTCCGTTGTTTTCCAAATAAACTGAACGCATAAAGGATTCTCTCTAAGTAGCTGTCCACTTTTGACATTCCAAGGTCCTATTTATTTATTACGCCCTACACCCATTTCATCTGAGTTCATTTAGATGTCTTCATTACTTGCTGATAAGCAAAGACCTTTCCAAGAACCTGTCCCTATCTTATTCTAATCCTTTTGCATTCTATGGTCCAGTTTCAGTTGATCCCATTGTTCTAAATCTCTGAAATGGACACGATATATGGAAAATGTATATGGACTTTATCAAGATGATGTACGGTTAAATTAAATCGAATAAATTTTAGAACTTTGCTCGAAATTGAAAACCAAAGTTTCAACGTTGATTCATGACTGCTTGTAGCGTTACACAATCTCGTACAAACTTCGGATTAACCTAGAAACACACAAATTATTCGAATGATCCATATCATTGTGACAGACATACAAATCTTTAAACTCCTTCTTAGTTTTAATCGAGATTACATTCACATTATATATGGAAATCCAACCGAGAGGATGCGGCCTATTACCTTAATCTACTAAAAACCCTGAACAATTTGTTGTATTTTTCATAGGGAACGGAAATTTAAATCGAAAAGTCCTTCGCAACAACCATATGACCTGGATATTGGGTGCCATAACACAATAAGCGCACCAAGGATTTGTTTAAAACTACAAACTTCCCTATCGTATTTTTCAGTGATTTGTGGAATAAATTTTTATAGACTTGTCCCTGTATGGATTAGTAGTAATCCTGTACATCCTAGTCAGTTCATATTTTCGAATTGCACAAATTTATATTACAGATCGCTGTGCTCGGCAATTTTTTATATATTTTTTTTTCGAAAATACAGCAAGCAATTTGGCAACATTTAGACATTAAAACCCCAAGAAACATGCTTAATGTCCCCATATACGAATTTTATGCTCGAAGCGCCCGACCACAAGCAAAAAGGATGATAGCAAAGCTATTTTTTTCTCTCTCAAAGTTAGGAGCAAAATCCCCGTGGAATTTGTCGTAAGAAACAGGATAAAGTCGTGCATTATTATTTTTCTTTACTGCAATGCAAGAAGTTTTCTTTTCTGTGGTCGGATTCCCTCCTGGAAAGTTTCCGCTACTGCCAGTAGTTTTCTGCGAAACTTCGCTTTTTCGTGATAGGTACAGTGGATTGAAGCCAAGAAAAAAGAGGATACAGTATCCTTATAAGTAGGTAGAATGTGTAGCGAAGGAACATCTTGTGCCGAAATTATACAATACTTTTGGGATTAAGATGAGAACACACGTTTGTAAAAGAGATTGGATATAGACGTGTTGAGAACTGACGTGAAAATTGATGAAATTATCTTTACTAGCTGACTGCGACGAAAAGAATTTATTCTGTTAGAAATTTATGATTTTTTCTATTGCATACTGTTGGGAAGGATAAAAATTTCTCTTCGGAATTTAAATGTTGCACTTCTATAGATCCTTTGAAGGTCGAAATCATTTACATATTATACAGGGCATAATGGGGCCAAATTATAAATTTATTTTTTATTCTCTACATGAAATCAAAGAGTAGTACGACTGTAATCCTGCTCAAAAAGTTTATACTCCATACCAAGCCTCGTACGAAACAAGTTTTTTTTTATTATTTTATGTTCAGTTGTGGCCAAAAACCCCAAATACGTTTACTATCCGTCCGTCCGCAATGTTGACCTATGAAGTTTAATTTTGTCACCACCTGTAAATTTGAAGAACTTCGTTAATGGGCGATATTATTCCACTCCTTCGAGTAACTCCCATTTCAGAGTATCTCAACTATGTACGTATACACGATTATTGGCCAAATACCTTAAGTTAGACACTTGAAATTTTGCTCACATTACATTTCTGATTTTTACGCTAAAACTTTAACTCAAACTCAAACAATATTTATTTATATTAATTCAAAATGCATTAACAAAGCAAAAACGTTTTAGAGATTAGACTTATCGTCTTAACACTCTAAATTTGACGCAAATCCAGTGAGTACTTTATGAAGAAGCCTTCAAAAGTTAATCAATAGTGCACACACAGAAAAAAAATCCATTGAATTGTACATCTTTTGGATAATATGCAAATATGCCACATCTTTAGAAGTAAATTTACATTGTGATGTAATAGTCAATTTGAATGAAATTTTCAATTTTCGGCTAGTAAATTTCAATTTGTAATCAGTAAAATTCATCACCGAAAACAACAAATTTACTGTATATTCTCTTGAATTTACACTCTAGGAAAAATAGAGTTATTTGGGCTCCAAAACGGAGCTCTATACCATCGATCACTTTTCGGTGTAAATTTACACTTCTGCGAATTATTGAAAGTAAACTTCCTATCGAAGTGGAGACTTACTCAACTTTTGTGATAAATCCTACACTGCAAGAAAGACTTTTGATACATATTTGAATTGTATAATAAGCACTCTTTCAGATACACTTATTTCTACTTCTAATATTATTTCGTACTTAATTACTGTTAAACGCGACATTTACATAAAACCTTTGGCTATAAGGAGGAATTCAAGCAGTGATCAATTCTGTTTTTTGTCGCGTAGGTTTAGCACGCGTAGCCACTGCACCACCGAAGACGTTTCCATTTTAATTTCAGTAGAAAACAAAGTCGAACGAAGAGTCCAATTTCGTGGTTTCATATACTACATTTTTTTCGTCGTAAAATTCAAATAGATAAGTAGAATTACACAAAAAATAGCGTAATTTTAAATTCATATATAATTATACATAGTTAATTGTATACGAAATTTAGTATAATTTTGTGATCCTTTTCATGTAAACTTTACGGTTTAGTTGAAAAGTACACGAATAATTTATTAATACCAGTGATTTCGTGTAAAAGTGCTTAAAATTAGAGTTTTTAATTGAAAAAATTAAATATACTGAAAATTTATTTTTTTTTAAAACAGAATATAGCACAAGACCCTGTTAAATCAAAAAGTAAACATTTCTTAGCAATAAGTTTTGTGTTAATAGCAAAACTGCGTTCATTAATATATTTTACTATCTAAAGATTAATAAATTTATTTACTAGTTTCGATTACAATGTTTTACAATAAGTGTATTTTTAGCGCACTTATCCAGAACAGAGAAGATTGAAAAATGTATATACAAAATCTATGTTTTTGATATTTTATTAAGTTTTGTTCTCCGTAGATAACGGGCTAGATTAGAGAATTTACCGCGAATAGCTGCCTCAGTGAGCTTACTGGGTCAGTTACACCTAATTTATGCTCTATTTTAGAGACTTCACTTTTACATCTATTTACTTCAATAATTGAGGTTCATGCAGTTACCATATAAGTGTATTAATTTATTATTTCCATTTTAATGAAAATTCAATTTGTAGCATCCTTAAACTCCTTCAGGTAACTGTGAAACGAAAGTTCTTAAACCACGTTTTAGCTTCAGAACGTTTTAAGCCATGACTTTGAAATTTTGTGATTATAACAATTGTACCTAAAAGTATGAATGCGGAAAAACCCATAAGTCCTTCGGGATGTTGCCATACTGAAATCCTGTAAAAATGTCCTAACTGTCATTTGACACGATGTCAGAATTTTGTACAAATAAGTTTTGATGTAACATATTAGTTACGTATAAGTCTGCGAAATACCTTTACTCCTTCGGGTAGCATACAAACTAAACTTAAAACCATTGTTCAAAAATATAGTCCGAGAAGCGTTCAAGGGCGCTTCAAGCTTGAAACTTGAAGATTTGTTCCTTTGGATAGAGGAGTTGGTACGAAGAAAATTATTTTTTGGTAAATATGGGCATTAATATCTTAAAACCCACAGTAACTCGACAAATCGTCGAGCGTGGAAGTCAACGTTTTATAAGAATTAGTTTGGAATTAAAAGAATTCGATCGATTTTAATATTGGTCGAAATCTACTCACTTCTTCCAACATATCCCATATACCAAATATAAGTTCTTAAAACAAAAGTCTACGAGTGCTATACGATAACCTTTAAAAAATTGAAGCTACGGAATTGAAATTTTAGACACATTAATTTTTAAATGGTTTAAAGTCTTTGAAAAAGAAAAATTTTACTTTCTGTGTTTTACCCAAAGTTTCAGATATAAAATTGAAAACTGATGATTCTATGCAATTCGACGAAGGAACTGGAATTTTTTAATAGTGACATGGAAATATTGTCCACAGTAAAATTGACGTCAAATATTAACTAAATTTTAGAAGTTCTAATAATTATGTCTAAAACTATGTCTAGAACAAATAGTTGGTTTTTATGATACTCTGTACTTGTACGTAAGGTGTAACCTAGAGTCGTGTAACCTTAAAAAACTAAATGAGTGTCAACAGCATCAAGTAAATTGTGTACAGTTTTCTCACTAAACTTCTCATTTTAAAGGTAGTTTAAGAATTGAAACCCTTGGTGTAATAAGGAGTCAACTCTCATTTTTAATAGCATGAGAGGGCTTGACTTACTGACTCCTTATTGGATTCGGATTAAATTCATCTGATAGAGTTAGCCCCTTAGGAATTATTATCCTTATAATCCTTAAGATCTTTAATAAAATCATATAAAAAATAATAATTTAATTTTATTGCAATAAGGAGCCAGAAAAGTAACGTTTTCTCATGTTTTTAGGAAAATGAATTGTGCACAAATTGAGAATGGTAGTTAACCACTTGTATTTGAAAGAGTTTTGTGCCGAGCTTAAAATAAAGTTGGTGCCTTAAAAACATTTCTAGCAATCTGTTGAGGTAATTTTTAATATATTTCGTTTTCACTTTATTTTGAAAAATTAATGACTTAATATATTCCTCATCCTTCAGGATTAGAGACCGTGTTAATAGCTAAATTTAGTTATGGACTTATTCCAATACTTCGACCTATAAAGATATCATCCGTCTAACTTTCCGGAAAATAAATCCCCAAATCATTAACGAATCTTTCGAATAGTTTGGCAATTACCTCGGTCACTTGATGGCACGACCAGAATCGTTCGCCAAGTTGTAGGCAGAGAGTTCATATCATACGAATTAGCATAATGTATGCTCGGCCGGTCTCTGCTCTTGTAGATAGCAACTACATTCATCATAATGATGCAAGGCCTATTTGAGGGTGTTCATTCGGAAGAAATTCCGGAAATTTCTGTGTCGTTTTTGTTCAGCACTTCGACTCTCGAGATATGTCGAATACTTTAGTTAGTCTCATTATCGATGCCAATTACACTATGCATATATACATATGTACATATGTATATGTTAATAAAACTAGATAGAGTCATTCCTCTCGGCTGTCCTCAAAAATAGAGTTTAGAAAATGTTCCATACTATCTTCATCAAGAATTATAGATATATTAGGGTATGGACCAAATTTCAATTTTCTATCATTAGCTAACTTGGGTCAGCAACAGGACTCCTCCACAAAACACGTACCAGGGCAATAGCATTTACTTCTTACCAGGACTAATTTACTCCTCGAATTTTAATGTCGATTATTTGACTTCATGTATTTTTTTAAAGTGATTGGGTTTGTTTTTACGAATTTCGACATATCACTTACAGGTCTTATGAAATACCGAATTGTCTTCTACTTTAACGGGCTTTCTATATAATCGCCAAAAATCGGAGTCAGAATTTATTTATATTCAATCTCTAGAGGACTATGTCCTTTGTCACCTAAAACAGAAATTCTTAGAAATTTTAGTAGTTCAGATACCTACCAACAAATTTTACATTTAACTGGGAATTGATGCCCACAACAACTATTCGAGAACTTAGAGCAATGTCTTGCGATTACGAACCAAGGATATTGCCTTTCGTTTAATTAACTATTGATATCTTTAGGTATATACAATCTTATCAAAGTTACATGTATATACAGACGTGAAGACAAATTGAAAATCGGCAACAAATTTCTTTATACGAAGAAAGGATGTTGCTCCACATACCTTCATTGATCCAAATACCACCTTCATAAAATGGCTTTAAGTGTTGGGCAAACTAAAGAGAAAATGGGCGTTCTAATCTTGGAACCTCAATTACGATAACCACTTCTTACAATTTCCTTCCTTAACCGCTTCTTATCAGCATCTTTCATTCCGGACTATTGAAATATTCCTGCCACGCAATAAATGTCCATGTCGGGGAATCCTTTCTAGAATAATAGAAAAGAAATCTCGATAGCCATTAGAAAAGAAAGAAGAAAGGGCCCATATCGATTATAAGCATTGATAAAGATCCAAAAACAACCATGTCCTTTCGGATTTTATTTCTCGTTTTGTCGAGTAAATTGTGAGAAATATGAAACAGATAAGTAGAACTGAGTTACAACTATGTGATGAGCATAAAATTGGATTGTGTGTGGAAGTTCAGGATAATTTATGGCATATATCGCACCCAGAAAAGGGATTCATAAAAAAGGGAAGAAGCTGAGAAACGAAACACACACTACATGTAGATGTAGCACAACGGAATTGAGGGAAAAAAACACGAAAGAATGCAGGAATAGAAGACCTCTGAATAGGGAAAAGGACCAAATATTTCATCCGTTTGTATGCATAAATTCATATCACGGAACGTTGTTCAAGGCTTTTGCTAACGTTGAAAAATCAAGAAAAACTGTTTAAATAAGATTTTTATTTTCAGAGGAGCCCTTTTTAGCCGAATATTACACGGCGGTGACTGTTGAATACTTTCTAATACCGATCTAAATAGCTCGAGAGGAATTTGTAAGTCAATCCGAAGGATACGACGATGCTATGGAATTCATAACAGAATTTTTCAAAAATTGATTGACACATCGTATCATAAGATCTGATTTTAAAGCAATACCAATATAAATTTAAATCAAGAGACTTCCAAACGAATTATCGTCATCGCGGTAAGTCCTTGCCAGAAAAGGGATTTCGGCTGTCACTCTGTTAAATACTCGACACCAGAAAACATTACCGTGAGCGACAGCTTTCTTGTGAAAAAGACAAGCAAACGACTTTAAAATGTGGACGAATAACACCTTGAACTGGAAACGGTTTCATGTGTTGACATTAAATTTGTTTATATTGTATTACCTTTCACTTATTTTAGTATGACAAAAATGTAGAAGAAAAAGCTACGGAGTTAGCTTAAGACTAGTCCTTGTCCCCCAATGTGTATTAAAAAGCTGAACACCCATGGTAGTTTTTGGACTATTCCATGGGTGAACATCAATGGGTGTTCCTCAACTACCATGGGTGTGCATGTATAGTGTACACCCGTACGCCCATTGGAGATCTTCAATTAAATGCAATCTCTTCACCTACCATGGGTGGTTTTTAGCAACAACATTTAGGTTCATTCATAGAGCTATAACTACATATGTGGTACATAGCTCTATGGGTTCATCAATGAAAAAAAAAACAAATAAATTATTATTATTATGAGTGTTTCGAGAAACACCCATAAACATTTATGGGTGTTTCGTGAATTCATAGATTTTCATAACTTTAAAAGTGGAACAATGAAATAAAACCAGCATAAATATGAGCGAAGTAAACTTCCAGAATAAAATTGCCCCTTGCCAAATACAAGTCATATGCTATTTAAATTAAATAAACCCGCACGTTAAAACAGGACTAAAAAATTTGCCAACAATCTGGGCATAACTTTATTATTTTTCCGGCAGAAGGTCAGACCGCGTTCAATTCTGAGATGTGGTGTAGATTACTATGGTCGCGTTTACGTGCAAACCAGACCAGTCTAAAAAGACCAAAAAAACCAGTTCGGTCGCTCGCATAAATGTAAACCGGACCAGTCCATTTGGACTTATTTTGGTTCTGATTTCGGTACGAACCAAACGAAACCGAACCAGTCTAGTACTGGCACATAATCGGTGTTAGACCAAAACATAACCTACAATAGTGTTGGCAAAACAAAACTAAAGTGTCAAAGCATAGAATTTTCTTCTGTGCAAATAAATATGACTGAACGGTGGGCATTTGACGAAGTTTCCACTTTCTTGGATTATTTAATATTTAAAATGACAGCTTCAAATTGGTTATGTTGAAAAGCACACATAAATGCAAGACCGAAAAAGACCAAACCGGTCTGCACGTAAACGCAACGTGCAATATGTAACTGAAAACCTAACAAAAAGTTCGGAAAGCGGTTTGAATTTATTATTATTATTATCTGAGTTTCTAACACACTTCACAGCTTGCGCTGGTGAAAGTTTTACCTATCTCGTTACTCCGATGTAACGCACGAGATTAGGCTCAGACATGTCCTAAATGGGCTATTAAGCAAATTTTAGGTTTCCTGCTTCAGGTGTTCTGGAAGTTCTTATGTTGGTGTTCGTCTGGCTACAACAAATTCTGGCATTCATCACTCAAATTCTGCTGCAATTGAATGACGCACACTGTTTTAAAAAAATTGACTTTTCAGTCCAATTTTTATTTGATATTTCCAGTATATTTCATTTTTTCAAGTAAAAGTACTCATTTCAAGCACTTTTACTTGAAATTACTTGTATTAGTAAATTATTCATGTACTTTTCAACTGAACCATACAATTTACTTGAAAAGTCAAGCAAAATTACATTCTTTTTCAAGTAAACCACGATTTGGTCGCTTTGATCGATTTGGTTGTCTACTGAGATGAAAATGCAATGCGTTCGGTGGCGCAGTGGCTACGCGCGCCAAACCTTCGCCCAATACCAGAATTGATCGCGGGTCCGGGTTCGATTCCTATCTACATCCAAGTGTTTTATTTCAGAGAAGGAAGTATGTAAGTAAGAAATAATATTAGAAGTATATTAATTTAAAGAGTTGCTAATAAATTTTTTTTTTAGAGAATATAGAGTGCTTATTATACTATTTTTCAGAGAATATACTATATAGTGAATTTGCTGCTTTCAAAATTGTAGTTTGCTGATTACAAATATCTACACAATATCTATCTGGTATTTGCAAACTAAAATTCATTTAGATTCGGTTCATTATTTCTAGACATTCTACAAACAAACCACTTTCCTTCGAGTTAGAAATATAATTCAAGAAACAATATAATAAGCGTGTTTTTTTGTTCCCTTATGTAGAACAGAGCAGGTTAGCGAAATACGAAAATAACAAAAAAGCTCAAATCGATAAGAGCAACAACACGTCCGCAACCATTGGTGCAGCGATTTTGACTCATAAAAAATTCAAAGCAAAAAGCTTATAATCTGCTCTAGATAAAGTCACAAAAACACATGACTATCGCAGACTTCTATTTTTACATAATTTATTAATTATTATTTGAGTGGGTTGCGTGTTGCAAAAATTGGGTGGGTGGGTTGCGTGTTGCAAAAATTAAAGTTATTGTTACATGTGTTCTTAATCATGCAATCCAACCAACTAATTTATTACTGATATTAAAGTTTCTAGAGGCAAACAACAACCTTGCAATAGCAATATCGTAGAAAGCTCTAAATATCTCTAACATGTTCGAGACATTTCTCATATTACTGGCTACTTCTTGGGCGTTCCCTACAAACAACCCATTATGACGGAAAAGTCACGAGTCAACACTTGCAACACTATAAGCGCCGCAGAGCCGGGGGGATATGTTATTCTACTGCTACAGTGAAACGACGATCGAAAGTGTATTTTTATAGAGATTTTCGTCGATAAAAGCAATCAAATATTAAATGAAATGGAACTGTGTTTTACTTGAAATGTCGGTAAGCCTCTAGCTCGTAACATTAAGGCTCCATGTGCACGTTAAATGCGATTTTGATGATCTATGACGGTTTTCTTGCTAATATTTCACGTTAATGGTAACAAAAGAACAAAATAAAATTACATTATTTTATTAGCTGGTATGTAAACTAGGTCGCGTATAAAGAAAAAATTCGAAGCTGTATTTGGAAAAAATGCTATTAGAAAAACAACCCTTGAACATTTTTTAAAATGCGTAAATTCGAGTTTTTTAAACGCATATTGCCTATTTCTTGAATAATTAACATGTCATTTTCATTAATATAAGGCTAGAAAAAATCTTAAAGAAGGTCCTCCATAGCTAAAATTTTAAAAAAATTACATTTTTGTTAATAATATATGAAGTCCAACTGAAGCAATTTTTCAGGATTTTCATGGCAAGAAGACCACATTTCATTAAAAAGTATCATAGATAGTATAATTAATTGGTATTTTTAGAAGATAAAGTAATGCGTTTCAAATAATTTGAAAACTAATAACACTATTTTTTTCTGTAAAATCAAAATTAGTTCACTGATAGACAGCGAACGATGCAGACATATTGTCCACGCCAAATTACACGAACGAAAAACGATTTCAATCGATTAAAATCCTGTCAAAATCAAACTGGGATAAAAAATTGTCGTACCGGACTCATGGGGCCTTAAGTTGAGCCGCTTGATGATGATTATGAGGTGGTTACATTATTAAATATTGATGTGCATTTTGTAACATAAACTAATTTACAGTACTATTCATAAAAGCAAAAAGCCAGATACTACTTTTCCCTGATAGTTTGATAGTAAGAATAATTCACGACAGGTTATTGATTCCATAGAATTGTGAAAATTAGAAATTATTTTTCAATTAGAATTTTACCATTGGTTTGCACCTAATATCTTTTCAAATATATTTTTTTTTTTCTTAAATAATTTTAAATACGAATTCTAGAGCACAGTTCGTTGTCGAAGCAAAAACTATCGTCGATGTTCAACACATTTAAGTAGGTCTAATAAATTGGAAAATTAAGCGCGGTATTTGGACCACAAATCCTCCTGTGTTTTGGAATGTTCTATAAAGCTAACTCGGGGGGTTCTGGAGCTAACTAGCTGGCAGCCCTAGTTGCGATAGAGACTCATTCGTTACCAATTGGGTATGCTTCAGAGTCCGGTTGATGACAAAGTTCAATTCTCCTAGGAACTCTTCACTAGGTACATAGCTGCTTCATCAAATGGGAATTACGGTCGGTGATCTTCAAAGCCTTCGCTGACACCGAAGAACACCAAAACCAAGGCGCTAATTTCTTGTCGTCCTAGTTTTCCAGCATGGGTGCTCAGCTCACGTATATTATTGTGATACATAGCTTCGGAATAGCTTTAATAGAAGGTACTGATGTTGTGACGATGTCAATTTTCCCAAAAAACTCATTTCGATATAACCTTAATATTGATAAGTCGATTCCCGTTTTTTCTTGGCCACATCCTCAACTTTGACCTAAGGAATAATAAACGTTTGCAACTTTTTTTTTTTATTTTAACTCCGACCGATATTGACTTTCCTTGACAGTCGTTTCTTTTTAGAGAGTTCGTTGAGAATATATTCATGTCACGTGACGCGCTTGTAATATCATCTAAAGTACGAAGTATAGGAAAGGATATTCTCGTGGAATACACGTACTATATGTACATATACGCATTAGTGATATTACAGAACATTCAGTGACTTCACGTAGACGTCATTTGCAATCGTGACAGTGTTACATTCCTCTGAAACCGTTAACCTTATCCTTACTCCGATACAGTTACTACTGACTGTACAGGAAATAAACTGAGAACTCTTTAAGACCGGAATATCTAGCAAACGAAAAGAGTAACGTTAGATACGAATGTCGCACAATTTTCGAAAAAAAAGGTCGCTTCCAAGATAAGGAAGGAGTAAGGACAGTGTTGAAACCATGGCATAAAAAAAGGAAAATACAAGTGTAATTGAGGTTAGGAGAAATGCAAAGGACTATTAAAGTCAAAACCATATGGAAAGTACTAAACTTTTATACGCACATACGAGTACGTAGCTAGGTTCATACGGAGCGTGTACACTAATCGTATGTGAACGAACCTCGTCACGGTGACTTTGAACGAAGGTGAGTGTAAATATGTGGCTGAAAGTGTAATTTTATAGGTCAGTTAACTTGTCTCGTTGTTTATGATGCGAAAACATCAGAACTTAATACGGTTCTAAAAATATATCCATCAGGTGTATTGGTTCCATTTCTATGCAAATTTTGAAATATGTAAAATAAAATTTTTGGTCCTGAACCTTTATATTTGTTGTTGAGAATTTTGTGTTAAAACAATGTAAAAACTTAGAAAGGACCCTAACAAAACATAAAGGGAAGATTAGCGAAAAGTGGTTTATGCATATTGCTGGAAGGTAACAGATTTTATGAATCCCATGGAGATATATATACTGGAGGTGACAGGCATCGAATGAGTTTGGGAGCTGGACTACTCACATTCGCTCACACGCAAAACAACAACATTTTGACACTAAGCTACTGCTTTTTCTCACTCACATTTATGTTATGCCAGCTCTTGGACACGCAAGTCAACAATAATTTGATACTAAGCCACAGTTAGATCTCACTTCCACGTGTCTTCAATGGTGGTAAAAAAGGTGCCCCGATGCCTCCGGAATGTGTACCTCTATGATGAACCTTCAAAATAGAAAATACAGAAGTAATATAGTGTCACCGAAATAAATTTGAACCAATAGTACCTACTACTATGAAAGTTTTGCCGAATTCGATTCTCTGCAAAATGAAAATGGAGAGGATTTTTGACCCAAAAACTCAGTTGACACCCACCAGGATTGCACGTTTTAACCTTGTATTACACTGTTTATTGGATGGTTGGTTTACATGGTACTCCGTCAGTTGAACAGGGGAATTAGTGCCGTTTTATTACCACAACTCATTTAACTTGGGTTGTTGAGGGCTGATGAAGTAAATATAGAGCTCTACAGAATCCCGGAGCTAGAGTGCACCACATCATCTCTATCCGAGAATCTATTCTCCAATCCTATTTTTCGAGATCTTAGCAAGGTTATCGAAGAAAGGCTTGCCTGTTGCACGAAGTCTGCAAAGAAGAAGATATGTGAGCAGACTCCCTCTCATTTGAATATCCAAAACTGCGGCAATGGACCTTAAAGGAAACACTCAGTCTGACTGCGTGGTCTCCGACTGGCCAGTGATCCGTGCTGACGAGACCAATATTGGGTCGTACAATAGGCCCAGTACTGGGCTAATAATAACAGCCAGCACGCCAACAAAGACGCGGCAGTGGCAATCAGCACTGGCCCATTGCTGGATCACTGCTGAATGATAACTTGGGTCCAGTGCTGCTGTTGTATACTGGCCCAGTGTTGGCGACCTATACTGGTCCATTGTTGCCAACCGATTCTGACCCAGTACGTGAAAATCTTTTGAATTACCTGCGATGAGTTCTAGAACTCCATAACTTACGAATTAATCCTACCTACCTCTTATGCGGTAGTAGATTGTCATGTTTTTAGCACAAACGTTGAAAATGTAACGGAAAAAGGCTTTGTATATACTCCAGACAATTCTCTTATACTTGCGCGAGCATACTGATGGATACAGTGAAGGTTATGGTCATGGCATGCAAATGACAAACGATTATACGTTAAAGCATGGTAGCCAGCACTGGCCCAGCCGTAGTATACAGCTGGTACTCTGGATTCGGCAAAATTTCGCTAGCCAACGCTGGCCGGCCAAAGATGGCCAAGAAGCTAGTCAGTGATGGCTCCCAAGGCTTGGCAGCTAGCACTGGCCCAGCCGTGGTACACCGCTGGCACCATAGACTCGACACAAGTTGGATAGCCAATGGTGGCGGCCAACGATGTCCGAGAAGTTCACCACCCTTGACCCAAGCAATGGCCCTATAGTAAGTGCAAGGGAACCCTATATGAATACCCGGCTCCTGCTTAAGAGTTCGTTTGTTCTACTCTGTTAGTAAGTCCAATGGTCATGTCTTCCCAGATATGACGCAACTGGCTAATCCTCTCAACTTGGAGTTCGTGTTCTGTAAGACAGTGTGATGATTTTAGGCACTTAATAGACACTAGCAGGACTTGATCATATTACACGAGAGAGCCTCAAAGAACAAAACCTTGCCTAGCTAATTCGTCTGCCATAGCTCGTTTCCATCGTCTTGCTGTTGGAACCCGAAGCACAGTTTTTTTGAGTTAACTTCCTAAGTAGGCTAGTTCCTCTCAGGACAATTTGACATGTTTAGACGAGACGGTTACCAAATCTAACGCCTTGATTGCTGATTGGCTATCAGTGAGGATTACTACACTTAGCTTTGGTGTATTACACAGTACGCTGCTTTGTCAAATATTTGACTATTCTGACTAGTAAATGCAGGCATATAATTTAATCGTAAAGTTTTTACTTCCCACATTGTTTAATCAATTTTTTTTTTGCCAAAACTGAGTAAAAACATAACGCAGTCACGATTGGTTGAAAACCAATCGTATGATACTCTAGATGAAATACTGAACTCCGATTTATATTTTAGTTGGAAATATATCAAAAGAATAAGGAGTGCACAAGCAATTAAATCATGACCTTTACTTACAGGTAGAAACTATTGTATAGTGGCTACTTGATTTTTTTAATTTATAGTGAGTTCCATAAAGTAAGTTAGGACATTTTACAGAATTTTCGTATGGCAACTACATGAAGGAATTATGGGATATTTTTCATATTAATAGTTTCAGCTGCGACTATTATAAAATGAATGTGTATAAAATTTCAAAGTCGTAACTTAAAGCGTTCTAAAGTTATCGTTCAATATTGGTGAACATGTTCATTAAGGACATTTGTATGGCAGCTACCCGAAGGAATTAACGGATGGCGCTAATTAATGAACCCCGTCTTGGTTTTGGTATAAAACTAATTCCTGTAAAATTTTAAATTCCTGCTTTAACTCGTTCTGGAGTTATAGTGGATTCAGTAACAAGCATACATTTTTGAAGGACTTTTCTAGGCTGATACACGAAGGACTCATTCGATTTGCATCATAATCGGAACTTTTGATTCAAACATTGTAAACCTTAAGTATGCAAAATTTGAAGTTCCTAACTTAAAGCATTCGAGCAATAATTGTGAAAACGTGTTTTAAGGACTCTTGTATGAGAGGTACTCGAAGGAGTGGAAGAATATCGCCCATTAACAAACTTAGCCTTACTTTTTTCATTTTACAAGTTGTGACAAAACTTCAACTTCCTAGGTCAACGCGTTCTTGAGTTATCGTGCTAACGGACGGACGGACGGACGGACAATAAACGGATTTGGGATTTTGGCCAAAAATAAACACAAAATATTTTACATCTTTTTTTTGTCCGAGGCTCGGTTCTATGCGTTACAAACTTTTCACTTAACTTTTATAAACATAAAGAAATCAGAAACTATTGATTCAAACCAACCCTGTCAATTCTTTTAACAGAAATCGTTATCCCGAATGTGGTTAACCCACTTTACCTATAGTAAGAATTTGAAATCAAAGGATATGATGCCTCTTTTTCGTAATACCTTTTCCTTTTTAAAAGAAAATTTTATGTCTAGTCTACCTCTGGTATCTGTTCTACTGAATGTACCAAATTTACTTACCATAAAAGGTTTCTTAGATTTGAAAAGTTCAAGCTGCTCTTTTCCCAGCGCCGTTTTCCCTTTACCGTTCTTCAATAGTGTCTGTTCGGAACTAATAGGGGAGTGCTAAGGCCTTTGAACATTTTTTTACATAATCTTAAATTTTGTCTTTAACTTGCTTAAGACAAGCAATTTCTTTGTTTATCAAAATGTTGACTTCCATTAGACACCTTAATAACATTCTGAGCTATAAAAAATTTTCTTTATTGTGCCTAATATGTATTATATAAATTTCAGTGTTTCTAATAGAGTAACTTAAGAGCTATTGAGTATCTGTACCAATTTCAACTAATGTTTTTTATTTATTTGTCGTAAGACGTGGGAGCTAGTGTGTTTATTAAAATATAATATTAATAATAACATTTCACCAAAACTTTTGGTTCTTGTCTATTATCATATCATGTCATATTTCTAGTGATTCTAGAGTTCTAGAGTTGTAGAACGCCTATGAAATTTGATTCTTCGGCGGAAAGCCGGATTTTAGGCTGATGGAGGAGTTTGAAGTAACTTCTCAGCTTCTAGATCAATATATTTTCCTGCTCGAGGCGTTCGCATATTATTGAGAGCTAGGGATTGTCTAAGCAGTTCCTTTCAGTGAAGTACTTCACTCCTTTTACTTTAAGGAACGAGTTCAGTGAAGTAGTCCCGGAACTCTTCGTTTCAACGTTCATTCGTTCGCTTGCGAAGTATTTCGTTGTTTTAGTTCATTCATAGTTCGACTTGAGAGGAGACGATAATAAGTAAAAAAAAAAAGATCAGTCAGTCAATCTAGAAGATGATAACCAAAAAAAAGGTCAGTAAATTTTTTTTCACCTCTCCAATGGAACTAAAGTTCACCAAAAGGAGTGAGTTACTTCACTTGCTCACTTCAATGAAGTGTTCTTTTAGAACAGTTCACTCGTGAACACCCGTCACTATTGAGAGCCACTTTTCCAAAAATTTCATCCATAATAATAATTAAATTAACAATGTAGTACGAGTAACTACTTGCAATACTATTACAAGGTCAATTTGAAACTAAGTCACGAAACTAAGTCTTTTACCATCGCATATGCTATTAAAAACGTATGAGAAAAAAAATCAGAAAACAACTTTGAAAAGGGTAGTACACAGAGTTGCAAGAAACCACCCGCAGTTAGCAGTTAAATCCTCGAAGTGAAGGGTGAATGAATACTGAATACATAAGCTCCACAATATTACATTGCGACTTTGTACGCTCTATGGGAAACAAAGTGACATCAATAATGCGGACAGAGAAAAGTTTTGTTTTTTTAAATATTTAACAGTGAGAACCCGTAAGAGGATCCGCTTTTGGTTTTACCTTCTAGCCGGAAGAAATAGGGAAGAAACGTTAGACATATTGTTTCAACTACATAAATTTTTAACGACTATACTGGTAGTTGAGACTTTCCGTCTACATTGTAAAAAGTCGTAGTTGCAACAATTGAATATTTCCACTTTGATTACTTGGAGCCTATTGTTTAACAATATTGTTTAATAGTGCTACATGCAGAACCCTGGCAACACTAAATCAAATATCAATAAATTCGACAGTTCCGATGAGAGAGAGCTTCAACTGTCTAATATCTAATTAGTGTGGAAGTGTTTGTTTCTCAAGAGTAGCTTAGGCTAGAAAGTTGAACCCTGCTATAAAGATATGCATAGATACAACAGATATAACAAATATAATTTGCGAAAAAAAATCATAGCCCGAAGAAAATAATGTGATGTTGTGGGTGTAGCAGTGAGAACTAGAGGAGACTAAAAAATAAAAAGTTTCAATCTCTATCTTGAGAAGCCATAATGGTAAATAGCAGATACTTAATATTTAGATAGGGGTATTATGTAGTGATGTTAGACGAATACAATATTTTCTATAGGCGGGATGGTTATGCTAGAAAATTGAAACTTAGTGAGTATATGTAAATCCACCAGAAAAATAATCTAGTTAAAAAAAGTTTCAATATCTATTAGTGTACGGAAGGAGAACAGAAAAAATATTCTGTGAAAATGGATTGCGTATACGGTATTTTCACAAATTTCGTCATATCTCTTCCGCTCTTCCTAAATATTTAATTAATTTTTATTCTACGGATTTCGTACACAAATACCTAGAAAGTTTTTTCAGAATTTTTTGAAATTCAACCCCTAGGGGTTGAATACATTTTTAAAAATTTCCTCAGGTCTGGTTAGATATCAAATAACTTTTCACTTCAACGGTCTAGCCTTATAATCGCTTAAAAAGTGGTGTAAGCATTCTAGCTCAACCCAATTTTTAACACTTCCCGATATTTGGCCCGAAAAGTAATAAAGTTTCGGCCAGGTGGTAATTTTTTTTCTTTTGAATTGATATTATAAACAGAGAATATGTTTCCTATTACAGCTTGTGCCAGCGTTACCAGTAAGGCTTACGGAAGCATTCTAAAAATGGTAAAACGAATCCAAATAGAAGTAAGGTTTTAAGCCGGTTTTTAAGCCACGTACTTAATTCTTTTTAGTTGAAATTAAGTTCAATTTAAATCGGTAAAGGTGATGAAATGCATTCACTATGTATCATATAGCTGATGGTCTCTGTAACTAATGCTGTAAAATAATTATGTATATTTATATACTTTCTATTAATAAATAATAATAATAATAAACGACTAATCCAAATTCTATGAAACTATAGCATTCTTGATATCTATTTAAGACGATCCAGATTTTGCTGTTTGCTCTCATTGTGATGGTACATTTATATAAAATTAATTAAATATATCTTCCTTCTTTAGTTCATTACAACCAAAAATATTGCATATGCTTTAAACAAAGACACTTTGTTACCAATAGCTTACCGGTAAGGTTTCCTGGTAATGCATTACTCATACTCCCGCTGAAATCTGCTTGAAAGTAGACCTTCCAAAAACACTTATTCTGAAAACATACTTAAATAAATTAATAAATTAACAGCGTATTGACTCAACCAGTTCAAATTTCGAAAATGAGTTATACTTATTTGGGGTTCCTCTTAACCTCAGTTTCATTAATCCAGTGAAATCATTGACTGAATATTCAAACCAAAAGCACTTAAAAAAAAAAGTATGAAACATACTTGTCCTGTTTACATACTAACGCATAATTCTGGAGAATTTTAAACAAGGATAGTCGCCATTACATCACTATGAACTTTGAGAAAATTGGATTATATTGGATTGGATTATAAAGGACTGATTTGCATAAAATTGAAATCCTTTAGTCGTGATGTCTGAGACATTTTCAAAATTAAGGTTTTATTACAGTTCTCAGATTGATTACCAGTTCAGTATAAATTAGAAGATTGTGGCGGTGAAGTGATTAAGATACCTACAGAATGTAAGATGAGGGACTACTTAATTACTCCTATAATATTGTTATACATAAAGTTAAAAGTACTACTACTACAGATCTGATTTTATTTCTGGATTTCTCTACTAATCAGCGCTGTAATTAAAAATATAATTGGATACATTACAACAGTGAGCAGGATATTGCATTTGATGGAAAGTTGTTTTGTGAAGAGCATCTAAAGGATTTGAAAGATTTGTACGATTTTGTGTGAAGTTTAGAAGAATTCCCTTTTTTTCTAAAAGAAACGCTAGGCGCAGGTAGGCAAGTGAGTCTGCCCAAGAGAACACGGGCACACTTAGACGTAGGCACTACCAAATGCAAAATATGTACATATGTATACTATACTGGGCTGTCCGCGGCCGGGAACGGTGGCTTCTGCTTTGCTATTCTCGAATAGTGGAGCATGATGCTGCTGGCCCCGGCGACGGAGAGTTCAGCTCAAAACCTATAAGTTAGTATGTACATATATGCCTGTAAGTAGAGTAAGTAAGATAAATATGTAACATTGGGTTTTTTGCTTGCCAGATTTTTTCCAATTAGTGCAAATACTCACGATTTCCGGGCCAACATAGTTGGAAGGACTCCTTACGGATCTCGAGGGTATTTTAATAATAAGTAACATTAAAATTGTTATTTAAATAAAGATACTCTGATCCCCACAAAGTATTCCACGATACTATTTATAACTTGAGTGCCCACTTGAGACCATTAAGAACATTTAGCAGAATAGATATTAATTAATTTTAGCTTTAGAACTTAAGAAAAAATCTGTTAGATTTAAGATATTGGCGTAACTAAAGCACATTTTAAAACCTTAAAAAAACACTTAGAAGTAGAAACGTCTGTAAAAAGATAAATTTCTTAACAAAAAAATCGGGAAATTTATTTAAGTCAAAAGAGCTACCACATACTTTTAATTTTCACACGAAAATCCGTTTAGTATTCAAATAAAATATTCATATTCCGAACCTTGCAATATTGTTGCGAACTTGTACTTAACCATCATTCCAAATTGTTTAATTTAAAACACAATTCAGTTATTACAGTTGGCAATGCTTTGTTGTTATGTACTACACATTGGGTTTTTACTCGTGGTCCGATAATAAATAAAAATTAGTCCGTCGATCAACAGTTAAACTAATGGTCTGCGAAAGTACGCAAGTAGATCCTCGTATTCAAGCCCTACTGTGCTTATTGTATGTGTGCACTCCAACAATTTCGAGCCCATTGTATGGTGTGTTTAGAATATGCGGGAAGTGTGTAGAGCTTTTTACCCTGTTTTAATTGAATATTGGAAGTTGGCAGTTTTCTTTGGAAACTTTAAGGAGTGGTGTTGTCAGGTCGCGATATAAGAATATATCCTTAAATTCGGTCTTTACATTGAAGTAATAAGGGAGTTCCTCTTGGAAAACCTGAATATATAATACATACCTACATTGTTCCACAATTGTATAGTACGGCCGATGAATGAGGAACTCTATTTCATGTTACACCAGAAATGTATTTTCATGTGTGAATTGGACCCGTGAAGGAACCAAATTAAAGTGCAAATTTTATTATTAATTTTTTTTTTTATTTTGGAACATTTAATAAAACTTTGTTTTAAAAAATAATGCAGGAACAGATATAATAAATTTAAAGATTAGAATTTCAACATTTACGTGTAAATTTCTACTATGTTTATATTAATCAATTATTCCTAAGGGTAATGGAAATTATTGTGAATAATTAGGAAAAGTTATTTGTACTCATTAGCAACTATCTATCAGCATACGAGAGTACTTTAAGATGTTGGTAAATTTTTCTGAAATTTACGAGATAATTGACAACATCCTTCTTACTCTTAAGGATTCTTAAACGCATCCAACATCGTCTTCTTGAAGCGATGCAGAAAAAGAAATTTAACTTCAGGCTAAACGCTTCTTTGCCAAGGATACAAATGGTTCCGAGCATTTCATATATAGCCGTATGGAATCGTTAAGCTCCTGGGCGATTAATTCCGCAACATGAGCTTCAGGTACTACACAAGTGCAAAGCAAATTCTTGTCTCTTGCGGAATGGCACAAAGCGAATTACTTCTTCTCCGCAAAAGGCAAACAACGGAATGCCTGAAAGTGGCAATTTAGTAGTCTACGATGGCAATGGCGGTTGTAATAACAGGGGACTATTGTGCTTTTAGTTTGTTGTTTTAGCTGCAGAGAATGAGCAGGACATGGCGCACTACAGACCGTACTAAATATTTACACGGATATTTACAAAGTGTATACACTGAAAGAGACTATACTTTTATTGGGTAAAACCTTTCATTGGTTCTTTAACGATGCTTGGTAGAAGGTAAAAGTGAGAATTTATTGCGAAACGTTCGACCTAGTTAAGTTCCCACGAAAACTGTGTATGCCAAATATTTCCTGCAATATGCAGGCTGAAAGAAATGGATTGCATGAATAAAGTATACCCTACCATTCTAAACAATGCTATACGGTATAAGAAGCCTAGAGAAAACGTGGTAGCCTACCAAACATATGCAAGCTACAAATAATATAAAATTATGTAAATCTTGTACAAATTAGTTTTTAGTGAAACAAAAGTTCGAGTATTGCTACTACTTTAACTCCCAACTACAATATAAATCGGAGTTAAATATTTCATCTATACTATCATACGATTGGATTGTTTTTTAGAACGTTTAATTGTTTAAGGCCATAGCACAATAAAAGTAAAAATCAGCGGAAGCGGCAGTACCGATTTCTGCTCTGCTTAAGGGGTTGTACGCAGTCAGGAGGCCGAGTTTTTCATGACTTTTTCCTGGAAAGACATTGTAATTTATTAACGTAAAAATGTATATACATATATATTATGATAACATTTAACTTTATTTTGGTATTTTTTATTTGTAAAAATAATGATTTTTAAAACTGCTATAGCTGATTGCCGGCAACTCCTATAAAAAAAACGTTTTGCGGTGACCACGATACTCTGGCTAGGATCGTCTAAAATAAAAAACTAAAAGGATTTCGTTAGTATAAAGTATTTATTATCTATGAACTTGACAAATAAATGCAAAATTCAAAACAAAACTGGCGAAGACATTGGAAATACAGTAACTATAGGGAAAACATTGCCACAATTGCCAAAATATTCCCGCAACTAGCACGATATTGTCCTGTATTGGTTGGTTTAATAATCGCTCCATTAGTTTTGATAACAATCGTCGGGCAATTAATTGCTTGAAAAGAGCACCTTATAACGAAAGCTTGAATTGCACACAGACTACTTGCACTTTCACTGTAATTTCTTATTAGTTTAACTTTGTATAGCAGATAAAAGTTGAATGGCAGAAACACTTTCTGCTAACTCCAACATATTTTTTCCTGGTCAAGAGCATTCAACAGGAAAGCAGAAGTCAGCAGTACGTATCTATTTTTCTTAGTTTGTGTTATTTTCTCAAATTTTCCGCATCACCAGGGTTAATTGGATGTTTGTCACCTATTGCAGAAGGAAATATGAAGGAAAACCTTTCGTTATCGACATCCGGACAACAAATAGCAATACTGTCAATATTATTAGTGGAAACTGAATGTATTGAAAACAATAAGTCTGATTGCCAACACATCAAATTAAGGAAGAAACTGATATGTCACTTGTGTTGTGATGTGATTTCTTTAGTGAATTTCCAAGGAGATGTTAGTTAATGCAAAGTCAGCACGTGTATTAATATAACTATACGTACTGAATTATTGAAAAGAAATTCTTATTACTGTAAAATCAAATAAAAAACCTCACACTACAAAAATCCATTGAATTTTACATCTTTTGGATAGTAGGCAATTATGCCACATTTACATTGAGATCTAATAGTCAATTTGAGTGTAATTTTCAATTTTCGGTTAGTAAATTTCAACTTGCAATCAGTAAATTTCAACTTCGAAAGCAGTAAATTTATTGGAAGTTCTCTTGAATTAACACTCTAAAAAATGTGTAAAATTAGTACTCTTTAAGAGAAACATATTTTTACTTCTAATATTATTTTTTATTTACTTACACTTAATGAAACCCTTGGCTGTAAGTAGAAACCGAACCTACGATCAATTCTGAGTAGGTTCGCGCTCGTAGCGACTACTCCACCGAAGGCATTTCATTTTTATTTCAGTACAGAACAAAATCGAACGGAACGTCGCTCTTCATGGTTTCAAATAGTATACGTTTTTCGAGGTACAATTTAAATAGATAAGTAGAAACACACAGAAGAGAACGTAATTTTCTATTATATATCAATATAGTCAAGTTTACACGAAACATTGCGTAATATTGTGAGCCTTGTCATGTAAATTGTACAGTTCTATTGAAAAGTACATGAATAAATTACTAATATCAGTAATTTCGTGAAAAAGTCATTGAAATTTGTACTTTTTCTTGAAAAATGAAGTATACTATAAATTATAGTTAAATAGTTCAAATGATGGCTGAGGTTAAATAGTTCAGATGATGGCTGAGGTTAAATAGTTCAAATGATGGCTGAGGTTAAAAAATTCAAATGATGGCTGAGGTTAAATAGTTCAAATGATGACTGACAGGGACGTCATTTCAGTTTTTACCGTGGGGGGGGGGGCAAGATGTTATGAATGTATATATTTTTATATATATTTTATATTTCATATATGAGAAAACGAAATTCAAGGGAGGGGGGGCAATGCCCTCCCTGCCCCCCACAAATGACGTCCCTGACTATAATATAATAGAATTTAAGTATAGTCTTAAGTTTTCAATGGAATGGTAGTGGAAACTGTCTAAATCAATTCTTTTACCACTTTTCATCTTAATCGATCTAAATCAAATATTAATAGAACAATAGAAAAAGGACGTGTTACTTTATGAAATTTAAATTTTGAAAACTTGTCACACAACATATTTTTAGGTCAGGGACTGAAAATTGATCCACTGATGCAATCCAGAAACAAAAAAGCAAATCTTACTTGAAAGTAAACCTTTGTTTCATTTAGTTTAAGGAGGGTTTTGTTAACGTTTCTTGAAGGTTGCTAGATTGATTAATAAAGATATTGTGTGTTCTGAATATTTTTATTAAACCATTCAAGATTTAAAACGAATAATATTTATGACTGGCTAATGGCTAATAGTATGTCCTGGACAGGCGCGAACGCAAAAAAATATTTCGGGGGGGGGGGGGGGGGGGTTCATACAAATTTACTCGTTGAGTGCTAGTTACATTTAGTTTTGCGTATGTAACTACATCATTTCGGGGGAGGGGGGGGGGGGGTTTGAACCCCCAAAACCACCCCCTGCGTTGGTCCTGGAAGAGATACCTATTAAACATTTTTAAGTTTTTTTTATGGTCACCGAACTGGACTTAGGAGGTTAGCCTTTAATACACAGGAGACAGGAGTGTACTACCAAGGATGCAGCCCTGTTTGTTCCGAGACAAGGAGGATATTTGTAAAATGTCAATATAGAATTGCTCCGCCTTAAGGGTTGAATACCAAAGAATATAGAACCCTCTTAGATAGTGAATATTAAAAATTCTGAAACTCTATGAATATATAAAAAAATTTAGAAGTGAAAATCAACTCGGTATCTTTTCATTCCTAAGAAATATTTTAGAATACGTAACAGCGTGTATTACGGGGGTTGAATTTCGAAAAGTTATAGACAATTGCATAAATAGTGAGAAAAAGATAAGTCATTTTGAAATCTCATTACGACTGAACAGATATTAAAAAATTCACCACTTAACACAACTGTTGGCGTTAAATCTAGAAAAATCCTAAAAGTGTTTTCTAGGTATTTATCCGAAAAACCCGTAGAAGTAAAATTAATTTAATATTTCAGAAGACGTAAGAAATATGACGAAATTCGTGAAAATATATACAGCCCATTTTCACTGATAAATTTGTTTGCCCTTGCTCCCTCCGTACGCAAATACAAGGTGGCGCAAAATTAATCATACAATTTTGTTTTTGAATAACTTTTTTACTAAATAAAAATAAATTATTTTGAGTAACAGAAATCCAGTGCCCCTCCAATGAAGGTTTTCCAATTGTCCTCTAGGACAGCGAAATATTAACAGTCAAGGATTTCGTGTCGGGGTTTCACTCCACTAACCGGAAAGCAACAAACATTTAATCATAATGGCTTCCATGATAGCATACCATAAAAACATCAATTGATAAACTGAACAACTTTATTAATACATCATTAGTACAAATAACATACATATTACATACATATACCATACATGGTATGTCTTTTTCTTTAATTCACACTTTATAATTGCTTGTATCTCATATCCGTTAATCCGCCGTTCTCAAAAGCGTTTGAAGGCGTATAGCTTATAAACCTGGTGAGATATTAATTTGGAATTTGGTTGTTGAAGGTATTGAGTAGTACCTATTTGAGGGAGGGTGTGGGGAAAAGGTGGGGAGGGTTTCAGACACACAAAAAAATTTGGTTTCTAGATCTCAGGAAACACTTATGCTAAGAGATTGAAACTTGGAACTTAAGTAGAACTAAGATAATGGATCCATTAAGTGAAGTACAAATGAGAATACCTCTCATTTTCCTGGCCCAATGTAGAAACTTCACTTATTGCTGATTAGCTCAATTTTGGAGTTACAAGAAAATAGTAATGATAGCTCCATGATGAAGTTCTAACTGAACTCTATCCAATTTGCCAAGCGATGGTGTGTGTTAAATGTGCGCTTTGTGTTGATGACGGTGTAAAAGAAAATTAATATTTTGCAGAGTGCAGTCCCTTTCCGTATTTACTCTTCTATATTTTCTTTTTTGTAATGGAGGATAAAAGAGGTTTTAAATGTTGATTTTGTTAATGTTGATGCAGACGTATTGTAGTTTTCCCTCAAAATTTTCAATGCTTGAATCTCAAGTATAGTAAAAAGTTTTCACCTAATAAGAGCATCCATCCACTTGTTCTTCGCACATGAGTCAAAAATCACCGAAACTTAAGGATAATTATAGTCAATGGCGCAACAGCTCAAATTGGGACTAGGTCTTAAAGTACTGCTAGAGTTATTTCATTACTTGACCAACGGAACACTAGGAGGTGAAGTGGTCAGCCACACGCTCGTCCGTGATTATTATCCCGATTTCAACTCAGGTACTCATTTACAGCTGAGTAATCTGGTCCGGCATCCTATCCCATTCTCGAAAATTCATGTCGCCAATCAGATTCGAACCTGGTACCTGGTACAGCGAAAGCAAGTGCTCTAGCTACTGGACTACCCCTACCCAGACTACCGCCCAAACTTAAGGATGGACACTGTTAACCTTACAATTGATGCTTCACTCCTTAGTAAAGGGTTTTCCAATAAGGACTTGACAACTTTGAATTCAATTTGTGAACGCACCCTTTCACTAATCATCGAACTGTCACTGTCACTGTCAATTTATTCAGTAAACTTAACTTTTTTATCATGGTAAAGTACACGAAGGAACAACGTCTGCAAATTAATTTATATTATTTTGAAAAAAAGTTGTCAAGTCCTTATTGGAAAACCCTTTATAAGGCATTGATATAAATTTTGCCTTGATAGTAAGTAGCCCAAGGATAGAAGTGGGTCGCATCGTTATTACTTTTATGTCTATATCTTTTCATATAATCAACATATAAATAAATATCTAGTTATGTTTAACCAGGTGCAATAACTTTTTTTCTTAACATTGCACAAGGTGGAAAACAGTTCCTTATTTTCTGCATTGTATCATAAGATGGATTCATCCTTTTGAGAAACTTTTACAATGTTAAACCACAGCATTTGCTCTATGCAGTTCAATTATATGGCAGCAACCTTTACCAGTACTCGTTTCAAATTTCAGAACGCTTCTAGAACTTTCAAATTACCCTCCAACGATTATTATCTTTAATCTTAAACATTTAGTTCAAATCTTCGTGCTACTATCTTTCCTTCACCTTTCAGCCCACTAACTTCGACTGCAATGTACATGCTCTGAAATAAGACAAGCAAAAATGATAAACTTCTATAACCTAACCGAAACCTCAAAGAAGATATTTCCGTAAATAATTTATGGCAAAAGGGCGAGAAATGAAATGAATCGGGGCAGAATAACAACAACTGGCATTAAGATAAAATGATGAGCACAAAACTTTTGAATTATTAACTTCAATGCGAAAGTTACCACGGCGGCCGGTACATAGAAATGCGAAGAAAATAGGTAATCTGCCAAGATAAAAATAATATCGCATTTGGCATGTAACATTTATAATTTCCGTCAGCCTTACATGATTTATGATCTTTAATTTTAGACTACAAGTCCTTTATTATGGAAAAATGATCAATTACGAAGTACAAATTTTGTTAGAATGTCGGAATGTCGGAAATAAGTTTTACCACCGCGTGAAAATATTTATCTGATTAAAAAAAATAACGCAGCCACGATAGTAGGAGGGCCAATCGAATTGTTGCGAGCTGGGGGTTCAACGGGATTTCAAGTAAGACACGATTCCCTTAAAATCGATGGAAATAAAAATGATTTATTCTTCGCATTTAATAATCACACTACCGGTAACTACTTGATCACTGCTCCATCGCTGCCACTAATCCAAATTCCTTTACAAATACTATCGCGTAGAAACTGATCATCGTTTCGACGTCTAGTAAAAACTGTGTCGATTGCAAACTTTATCGTGCTTGTATACTGCATGTGTGGAGTAAAGAGCTTCCCAAATATTCGATAGTGAGTGTGAAAAGTTCGGAAAAAAAAACCTGAGAAGGGCAAAATCAATTTTTTTCGACCGCTAACGAATTTTGCCCAAATTTGCAGGTTTTTCCATGTCTTTCTCATTGGGTATTGCAATGTGACCAATCGGATATTATTTCCCCATTCAGTTTGATATTGGGAGGTTGACGTTTTTCTCACAAGAAACTGATCAAGGTACGTGAGTTACCAGGGTTGCATAGAACAGTATAATACAGTAGAGAATTGTGGTTATGATGCAGTAGCCAGGTCAAGAAAGAAGACTCTCGGTGGATTTACTCTCACCTATCAAAAACTCTCGAAGATTCCTCTGAGTAAAATCATCTCCTTTCATATAAGAATAGATATGGCCAAAGAAGTGGTTAAGTTCCAGGAACAAAAGACGTCTTAGGTCGTGGTTCGAGAAGGTTCTACCAAACAAATAAATAATACTGTGAAAAAAGTACTAAAGTCTGATTTGTACTGTAGTTGGGAATAGAGCAGAATAAGGAGTTTGGAAATTTTTTAAAAGACCATTGTTTGCTTTGTACTCGAAGTAAAAAAACTTATTTACATTACAGTTGATCAGGATTTCCTTTTTCAATGACTCTAATGTAGGGGCTATAGGGAATCAAAATCAATTTGTAGTACATTTACCTCATAATAATGAGTGGACCCATTTGTAAAAAAAATGTCGATATGGGTGAAGGGGTACGAGAGTGGAGAGGAGGAAATAATGCGATCGAAACACAAAAACCCGAGTTTGATATATTCTAAAATCCATATCTCCTAAACAGTTAATGTCACAAAATTGAAACTTGGTGAGAATCTGTGGATACACTACAGAAGAATAGATCGGAATCAAATTTTTGAGTGGGATCAGTGGCGTACGGGGGTGGGGGTGAAAAATGCTGTTTTACGATATCTCACTACGAACCAATTGTACTAGAAAAATAAAATTCGATTTGTGGGTAAAAGTTAACAAATGTAGTTTGCTGAAAAAAAATTTTTTTCATCGGGTGATGGAGCATGAAAGTGAAGGGAATACGAATTTTTCTTAAAATTCACGTCTCATTTCTCAAGAACAATGAAAGATTGGTGATTCAAATTTTTACCAAATGTAGGGCTAATAGGCTACTAGCAGAAACAAAAATTTTGAGGATGTGGGTGTAAAGGGTGAGAGTGGGGGAGGGTGAAAAGGAAAAGGTTCTGATTTTTATATCTCAAGAACCTATAACGACATAAAGCTAGTAGTATGGTACGGTGGTAGGAGTGTTTTTCCTAACTATAGTACGGCCTGTACAAAGTTGAATCTCGGTGAGTATATGCAAGTCAACTAGAGAAAGAATTCTGATGAAAAAAAAATTTGAATATCCCTTGCGTTCGGAAAGGGGGCAAAAAATGATCAGTGAAAACTGAATGTAAATATTTCTTTAACGATTTTCGTCATATCTACTAGGTCTTCCAAAATATTGAATTCATTTTTATTCTACGGACTCTTCATATGAATACCTAGAAAGTGTTTTCAAGATTTCTTGAAACTCGGCGCCTAAGGGGGTGTAGAGTGATTGTATACTTTTTCATGAATTCTGCCATATCTCTCAGGTTTGATCAAATATCGAATATCCTTTCACTTCGGGCTTGTTTAATAATAATATTATTATTTTTTTATTCTATGATTGACTCTGAGATTTGGTGTAGTCCATTTATCCAATTGTTTTGACCTCAAAGCTCGGAAAACATTAAATCTAGGTTATCACCTTCGCATTCAACCCCCTTCGAGGAATGAATAAAACTCACTTTAAATTTTTATTGTATTCTCAAGAACCTTATCCCTAAACTAAATTAACCCAACTGGGATTCACAATACGCGTCATCCTATAGAATATTTCTTATTACAGAAAGACAAAACCAACCCAACATACTCCTCGAGTTACAGTTTTCTTAAGATTGGGAGCATGTAGTAAGTAGGTATGCAAACATAAACAAAGTAGCAACAAAACAAAAAGCTAATAGTTCAGTCGTTTCTTTGAGGACTTGGCGTCATGCACCATATAAAAACGTGGAAAACCATCCACTCCTGAGTTGTAGGGCACCTTCTGAATGAAAGCAATTCATTCGTTTGGTGCCATGAATGAAAACTTTCAGAAAACGTAATGAATTGCTGTTTGCAAATTCCGTTTTGCATAACTCGTTTGTGTTGTAAGTAATCCAAGATTACAGGTAAGTAGAGCAAGTTCCTAAGGCATCCGTTTCTTTTTGCCAAGAAAAAAAAAAGTAGATCTCGAAGGCAACCTGCAAATAATGTATAGAGCACAATTCTCAGAGGGGGAATCCCATGGTTCGCATATGGCATTGTAAACTCAGTCGAGTTACAGAGATGTGTTGAAATAATGAGGTGAATCAAAATTTTCTAAGGATTTTGATCGACCCATATCCGAATTCAAAATCTGGTATTTGAAAAGCTTGCATCAATAAATGTTTATCTCTTTTCTGTTGACTTCGTCAGCTGTCGTAAAACTAGACAAACTAAGCCTAGACACCAACCAAAATTTCATTGGCACTTAAATTGACATCACAAACTGGAATAACAGTTTCTCAAACTTTAAGCCAACAAAGGAAGTAACAGTAAGTTAAAGTTAGGTTAGAAGATCGGATGCAAATGCTGTTATTGATGTATATCTTAAGTAATTGTAAAAATTGAAGGATGCTTAACTTCTTCTCTGTCAGTTAAAATACTCGTTTCTATTATAAATGTGTAAACAAGTAGTACAAACAGCTTTGCCATCTAGTAAACAATAAAACGGATTATAACATTATCTAAGGACTAGGACTGAAGATAGATCGATTGAGATAAAACTTTCTCAAAGTAAAACCATTCAAAGCCTTCGCAAGAATGCTTTCGTCCCCATGAAGGACTACTTCACAAACAAATAAGTAACCTAAACAAACATCACAGTCGTATCAACAAGCGTACTATACATACACCGAATGGAAGGCTCCACCTTACACATTTTTTAATAAGCTATTGGTTGGTGCATTGAAAGTAATTAATTTTAATTTAAACCTTTGATGAAATCTTAATATAAACATTTCGATGGCAAAATTAATCGGTAGATGGATTCGAATCGACTATTTGCTATTCGTGGCCATTGATGGAATTCTGCGAAAAGCTTTACTCTTGGCATGAAAAGATGCGACCCCACGAGGATTCTTTTCAACCCTCAATATGATCCCTCGTCTACACACTGGTGTGGAGATTACATTATTGTCGAAGAGTGTTATAGGAAAAAATACTCTCTAAGGGGTGGGTGCTATCTTCAGCACTCCATGAGTAATGAGCTCCGTGGGCCTACATCGACTAACATAGAAAGCTAAAACTTCCGGCAATGTTATGTACAAATTTGGAGTTAGCGACAAGCATGCCTTTTAAGGTTTAATATAATTAAAGTTTTTTTTTTGGGATTAGGGATCGGATTAGTTCAAGAATTTGAAGCAACTGCTCAATATTGTGTCACCGAAAAAACTGGCAAAGGAGTAAACATATAGGGGTCCGAAATCAAAAATAAGCCACTTATTTCAATCAATAAAACGGTCGTTCGATTTAGGAATACATCAAGAGGACATCGTGAGGATGGTCTGAGTTTCGATTCCCGGCCTGTATTTATTCTCTTTTTAGAAGTTCATATCTTAGAGCAATCTTCCAAGAACAGTTTGGAATGTCTTGACGCCACTGTTCCTGTTCACCTTGGATGTTAATCCAATCCAAAGGATCTCTCGAGATGGAGACTGTGGCACTGTGCCGCAGTCCACCTTTCTCAACCTAACCTAATCTCATCCAATCCAATAGTCTTTCTTTTTTCGGTTACTCGTGCTCCATTTTAAAAATCCGGCATATGAACTTCCTATGTCTTTCCGGGTGAACATACTACTAAGAAAGGTGTTGTGTCTTGGTATGGTGTATGTAAAATTGAAATACCGAGGATAGGGTCGCTTCAAAGCTTTCTCACAAGATCTGAAGTGAATATTGTCTTCGCTCCCTTATCATCTGAAGTGAAAAGTCAGTGCATTGTTGGTCTGGCTTCTATAAAAAATACCTGTAGTTGTACCGGTAAAAGATTAAAAACACCTTCCCTGCTACAGTAAGAGTAATTATATTTGCATTTCCCTAGTGAGAATTGTGTAGGCCATCCTTTGCAGTTTGTTTGTTGGATCTGTGCAGTTGCATACCTTTAAATCTTAAGCCATTACACAGATAATGCATATATGATCACTGTTCTAAATGTTTGTGCAATTTGGAAACTTAGATCACGGGATTTGTACAGAAAAAGACTTTGTGTTGAAGGGACATTATAAATAAATATACTGAATGGATTTTCAATCAATAGGTCACTCAACCAATTTATGAAAAATTATTGGAAATCCCAGTTCGTACCCAGAATATATCAATGGCACAAGAGCCCAAATTGGGCCTTGAATTAATGCTAGATTTACTTCATTATTAGACCAGCGGAACACTTGGAGGTGAAGTGGTCAGCCAAACGCTAGTCCGTGATTATTACCCCGATTTTAACTCAGGTACTCATTTACAGCTGAGTGAACTGGTAGTCCCATTCTCGAAAATTACTTGTCGCCAAGCAGATTCGAACCTGTTACCAGGTGCAGTATGGTTGCTGTCCTCACAGGGCATAACTCGTGTGGTATACATATGATTAGATTGAGAATCATTGACGACACCATGTGCACTGCATGCGACGAGAGCGACGGAACATTTTCTTTTCGAGTGTCCAGCTTACTCTTTTGCAAGAATGCATGTATACGGCGTCGATTTTATGAGGATGGAGGAACTCCGTTCTCGCTCCCTACCTGAGCTTTTGAAATTTGTGAGGAGGACGAAAAGGTTCGGGTAGAGACTGGGGATTCGAGTATAATGGGCTGCTTTACCCTGAATGCTGAAGACTCGCCTTTCAGTGTGTCTTCTCCACACCAAGCAACAATAACAACCAGGTGCACCGAAGTCAAGTGCTCTAGCCACTAAGCCACCCAGACTACTATTTGTACCCAGTGGCAAATTTTTAGTAATGACTACCAGTACCAGCTAAATTTTATGAATTCAGTACTGGATGAAGGTATTGTTTCAGTTCAGTATACCTACTATAATCCTGATCAATAGCCAGCTCAAACCACTTCGCCTTGGTTTAATGACGAAGGCATGATTTAAAAAGTTTTCAAATGCAAGCCCAAGTGGGTGAAAAGTAGGAAAATACATTTTTTTATTAATCTATATCTAATATCACTAACTGAGTTATCGAACTTATTTTTACTTTTGCAGGCTACTAAAACGCATTTGCAGAGTTATTTGTTATTAAACCAATAAGGGGTTCAAAAGAGGTTGAAAAGGTGTTGAATATGTCTTAGCAATTTTTTCAATATATTATAGTATCTATGAGATATGGAGTTGGTTGTCACTTCTACCGACTACATGCAACGGCTAAGAACGAATTTGAAGAGTTTTAATATTCGGGTGAAAAGGGGTCAAAAATATTTTCAAAAATATCACATTGTCTTTCAGGTCGGACAAAATATCAAATTGAGTTTTCTACTACAGGCTATTATTCAAAGCTTAAAAACTGAACTTCAAGGTTTTTGAAAAGTCAGCCTCCAAAGGGACGAAAAGGGGTTGAGTATGTTTTGACGAAATTTTACATCTCTTTGGTTTTTTTGCTTTCAAATGCTCCTAAAAAAAAGATTTCAGGTTCTTTTTAAATCATTTGAAGGTACTTTTTATATTTTACAAAGTGAACTTTATACGTTTTCTTACATAAGATGAAAGAAGGTCCACACTGAAAATTATACGTGGATGGTGCGAAGAATAATCAGTCTGAGACGTTTGCGAATTACTCACGTAGTCTCAAATCCACTTAGTGAAATGAATGTCGCCAACCAGGGCAGAAAGTTTTAAATTTCTTTCCCGGAAATCCTGAAAACATTATAAAATTAAAACTTAGAGAATCTCTTTCTACAAAATCATAATTTAATTGTCTAATCAATTTCTTTTTCTCCGTTATTTTTCACAGGTGACAACGTGTACAGAATGAAAATATTGCACTTCTTAAAATGTCTTCCGTGAGAAGCCGCCTGGAACCCATCGTTGAACACATCTCCATCGCCCCGTTCCTAACGACACCTCACGACCCGTAAAAGTTGAAATTTTTTTCCCCCAACCCCTCAGAAATCATCAAGGTAAAATTCATCAGTGATATACGGGCAGCTACGTCTACATTTATGCTGAGATTTATATATTTGAGAAAAGTTCATAATGAAAATGTCTCCGACTACTGGTGAAACTATACGAGCCTGGCTCTTATCAGCGCTGGTCGTTCACGGTGCTGTCGCTGGTAATCCGGATGCCAAACGACTTTACGACGACTTACTCAGCAACTACAACAAATTAGTCCGGCCGGTAGTTAACACGTCTGATGTCCTCAAAGTTTGCATTAAGCTCAAATTATCGCAACTCATCGATGTGGTAAGAATTTTTAATTAGTAAATCATTAGGACGTCAGAATTTTGTACCTTGTATTACCGTTTTCACTCAGTGAAATCAGATCTGCCTGTCTGTCTGTTAGTCAGATTATTACTATGTCTACCCTAAAGCCAAGTAATAGTCAATTGGTTCAAGAAAGAGAACTCATATCTACTTCGTCGTAGTAACCATAGACAAGTAAATTTGTAACTTTATGCGGTCTAGTGCAAAGTGTTTTTCAGAAATAGTGGGGGTGATGGTGAAAAGTTTTGGTTTCTTGATCGTATGCAAAAAAATCTGCCAACAATCTGGGCGTAACTTTATTATTTTTCCGGCAGAAGTTAGGAACGCGTTCAACTCTGAAATGTGGTGTAGGCTACTATGTGACTGAAAACCTTATCAAAAAGAACAAGATCATGGAAGTGAAAATCTGATTGGATCTGAGAGATATGGAATAGTTTATGAAAAAGTACACAATCACTTTACACACACTTAGGGGTCAATTTTCAGAAAATCTTGAAGACGCTTTCTTGGTATTCATATGGAGAATACATAGAATAAAATTAAATTCATTATTTGGGACGAGGTACTAGATATGTCGAAAATCGTGGGAAAATATGCATTCTATTTTCACAAATAATTTTTTTTGCCCTCCTTCTGAACGCCAATAAATATTCGTTTTTTTATTCAAAACTATTTTTCTAGTTGATTTAGATATACACACCGAGTTTCAACATTGTAGCTTAAGCCGTTCTATATATAGGAAAAACACATCCCACTTGTACCACACTACCCTTGGGGGTCGAATTTCATAAAACCTTGAAAACACTTTCTAGGTATTCATACGAAGAATCCGTAGAATAAAAATGAATTCAATATTTGGAAAGACCTAGTAGATATGACGAAAATCGTGAAAATATATGCATTTTATATCTATTATATTTACAAAGAATTTTTTTTGCCCCCCTTTCTAAACGCCAATGAGTATTCAAATTTTTTTTATCACAATTACTTTTCTAGTTGATTTACATATACACACCGAGTTTCAACTTTCTAGCATAAACCGTTTAATAGTTAGGAAAAACACCCCCTACTCCCGTAGCATACTACCCCTAAAAAAAATTTTATTTTTCCAACATTCCGCTACTATAGCTCTATCTAAATACCAAGTTTAAGGCTTATATCATTACAGGTTCTCAAGATATAAGCATCGGAACTTTTTTCTTTTCACCCTCCCCCACCCTCCCCCTCTTCACCCATAACCCCAAAACTTTTTTCCCTACTAGGGTTTAATTAGCGCTACTTCTGGTAAAAATTCGAAGCATCTATCTTAAACTGTTCTTGAGATATGAAATGTGTTTGATTTGAAAAATTCTCATCCCCTCCACTTCTATGCTCCACCTCCCACTAAAAAAATTTTACTTTGATCAATTTTTTTTTGTCAACCTTTACACCCAAACCAAATTTTATTTTTCTAGAGCAATTGGTTCATGAGTTATCGTAATCTTAAGTTTTTCACCCCCCACCACCATACACAACTTCCCCCACCCAAAATTTTTCTTCATTCTGTTCTCCTAGTATAACTACAAATATTTTTTAAGTTTGAATACTGTGCCATTAACGGTTTAGGAGATATGGATTTTAGAATGTGTCTATCTCACCTTTTTTGGGTTTCGGACGCATTACATTTCCCCCCACTCCCACACCCCTTGATCAATATTGACAATTTTTCTGCAAATGGGTCTACTATCAGAGCTCTATAGAAATTCCAAGTTTCAGCTTCCGAACATAAGGGGTTACTGAGATCTGGAAACCAAAATTTTCGGTCTAAAACACTTCCCCCTCACACCCACACCCCTAAAAATTTGGTCACTTCAAGGCGCCTACCCCATCTATTCGTTAAAAAAATTGCAATTTAATATCTCAAAGCGTTTGGCAGCTACGAGCCTCCAAACGATCTTGCGTACGGCGGAGGCCGTACGGCGTATGGCGTACGGCGTACGGCGGACAGACGGACTGAAAATTTTTATTGCTTTTTTCGCGTCTACTAGTTATGAAACGTGAAAATAAAAATTTTGAGGGTAGCAAATTTTTTTTTTTAAAAAATCAATCACAATACTTAATTATTAAAATAATAAAGTAAAATGGCTATTGGGGTTGAGTGATGTGGGAGTTGGGGGAAAAAACCGGAGCATTTGAAAGCTGAAATGGAAACATTCTAAAATCAATATCTCCGTTGTCTTAAGGAATACAATAATATTAGACATGTGCTAACATTTGAAACTTCGGATTATAGTACCTTCCGAATCAACTGTACCAGGAAGATACATTTTACTTTATTATTTATAATACCGTATTGTTATTGATTTTCCAAAAAAAAAATTTGCTGCCCTCAAAATTTTGTTGTCCACGTTTCATGACTAGTAGACGCGAAAAAAGCAAAAAATTTTCACTCCGTCTGTACGCCGTAAGCCGTACGTCGACCGCCCCAAAATCTTTGAAGGCTCGTAGCTCTCAAACTAGTGGAGCTATTAAATTAAAATTTTTTCTAAGAATAGACTTCGTGGACCCCTTGAATTGACATTATTTTCAGGGGAGGAGATGTAAGGGGGAAGGCGAGGTAAGCGTTTTAGACGAAAAATTTAGGTTTCTAGATCTCAGGAACCGCTTGTGTTAGGAGGCTGAAACTTAGAATTTCTATAGAGCTTTGATAATGGACCCATTTGCAAAAAAAAAACAGATATGGGTGAAGGGGTGTGGGAGTGGAGGGGGAAATAATGCGCCCGAAACGCAAAAATGCCGAGATCGACAAATTCTAAAATCCATATCTCCTAAACCATTAATAGCAAGCAATTAAAACTTAACAATTAAAACTTAACAAATTTCTCAAATACTGCTGTGAGTTCTGGAGAGCAGAGAAACTTTCTTCTATGGGCTCTAGATCTAAACGGCTTTGGGAAATATTTTTGATGAAATAGTTTATATAAGTATAATATTGGTACATATTTGCCTAATAATGAATTAAAGATTTTTGTGATATTCAACCCGTGAGGAGTATAAAGTGGTTGTGAACGTTTTTATGAATTTCGAAGTATATCCCGAGACCTCAAACTATTTTTCCTTAACGACTTTTCTATACAGGGTGTTTGGCACTCCGTGTGCCACCTTGTAAGTGATTATTCAGTTGCAGTTACAATTTAGACTGTTACATTAAATGAAAGGTAATTCGATTCCCTAAAAAACGAGTTACAACACTTTGCCTTATGATTATTATTTTTCTAAGATATAACATTTTAAGTGAATAAGGGTACCAGCCAAAAACGTTTTCTTAACCACCCTGTATCACCACTGACAGTGAAAATTTACCCACTATGTACAACAAACTTTCTCTCCAAATATATCAAGGAATAACCCCTTACAAAGTGGCACACGGAGTGCCAAACTCCCTAAAAATCGGTGTCAGCACTTTTTGATGTTTACCATAACCCCTAAGGGTCTATGACGATATTTGAAATTGAAAAAATAAATAAATTAAAAGTTTGCTGCAGTGTAAACGCATGCATTTAAGCTCGGAACCCGGTTATTGTTTTTGGAGTCTGGAACGAGGATGGAGGATAGGTTCTATGCGAATTCTGGATCAACATGAAAAAAACCCGCAACTTTGTTTAACAAGAAACTTTACTTCTTTATTATTTCCCTTGCGGTTTTTTCTCTCAAGAAAGTTTAAGAAAATTCCAAAATTTATCATTTGTACCAAAAAGAAATATCCAAAATAATTTAATTATTATTTGTTAGTGGTAATGCCCACACTACTCTATACTTCGTCGTTGGCATAATTATTTTTATTTTCCACAAAAAGGGAATTAAATAAATTGCAAAAAAATCGCCCAACCGAATAGAAAAGGACTTTTCTTATAAATGCCTTTTTAAGTGCCCCTTTTAAACAACCGGATGTTGTATTTGACATTAGAGGGTATTTCCGTGCCAGAATTTAACCAAGAAAATTTAAATTTAAATAGTCCTGAGAGTCCGTAAATTTCGTGTAAGAATTTGTAGGGCAACTTTCATCCTATACACAAAAACTTCGTCCTTCTGTAGAGTCGTAAACTTTCCTTGTCTCGGGCATTTTTATAGCGTTACTATGATGGAATGTTGTTGCAGGTACCATACCTTGCGATTGTTTTTATGACAGCAATTTCGCTCGCTTTAAAATGTTGTACGAGAAATTGTCCAATTCTACAAGACATTTAACATTTGTCATATATATTATCTGCGATTTGGCATGGTATTGGATGGTAATTTTGAACATTTCGCGTTTTTCTACTGAAAATGTAATAAGCGGAATTGAAAACGGAAATATAAATTTACAATGGGACCAACATTAAGGAGTATGTATTATATATAATAGTAATAAAATCTCAACATTATTGCCTTTTTGGTCTAAATTTAGCTATGTACACCAGACTTCATCTGAAAGCTATAGTATGACATGATGCTGAATCTAGAGTTAACGAGAGTTTGAACAAACAAGTTAATCATTTATATACTCGTATACTTACAGTAACCATCCAGATCTACCTGCAGTAATACAGATGGGCAACACAGTTCATTTCGGTGAAGTACTAGTCATTCATTTTAAAGAGTTACGAGTAGTTCAAGGAAGTGCTTCAATTGAACAATTTGTTTCATCTCGAACTAGTCAATGAGTCATTCAATTCTGATGGGGGGGGGGAGTGAGTTAGCTTCTCTAAATAGCCGTTCACTATGCTCATTCAGTTCAGTTGTTAAATATTTTTGTTTTTGGGTTTATTTTTTGGCAGTTGAAGAAAGCAATTCCGCGTAGGCTTGTGTAGTTCGTAAATGAACTAGTTCGGAAGAACATTCCCATAAATAAAATGATCGAACTAGGTTGCAGTGAATTCCGGTCCTAGTTCGATTGTAGGAAGAAGTTCTTCATCACATTTGCGTACACCATGTATCATTCCACTCTCGTGAACTGGGAATTAAAAGAAGGAACTAGTTTAGTTCGCGAGGGAAGAGAGAGAGAGAGGTCTTGTGAATTTAACAAGAGGAACTAGTTCGTTCGCGAGGAAAGTAAGGACCTTTTTTTTCTTTCGGTCATCACATTTAGTCTAACCAATTTCGAACTTAAAAAAAGGAACTAGTTCGTTCGCGAGGGAAGTGAGGACCTTTTGTTTTTATTATGCCATCATAATTCCCTATACCATTTATCATTTCTTTCTCGCGAGCTGCGAACTACAAGAACGAACCTAGTTCACGAGGGCTCGGGAACTAGTTCGTTCGTGATCAGTAAGGTGAACTAGAATGAGCGAGCATAATTCCGCGGGCTCACTATAATTTGTGTCGTGATAGATAGAGCGCACGCATCTTCCCTTACTACCTGGATTGGGTTTATTATATCTATCCACTGGGATTTTAGGCTTATTAAAATTTCGACGTACAGATGGCGCTTTTTATCAAATTTAGTTTGAGCTACTAAGGGCCGGTTTCACAGTCGAAGTTTAAACCAAAAAATTGGTTTAAACTTAGGAATTTGTTCGTAAGATCCTAAGTTTAAACCAAATTTTTGGTTTAAACTTCGACTGTGAAACCGGCCCTAATTCGCCGATATGTGTTAGGTCAAATCCTATCAAAGACTTTTCAAAACGCTTTCATTTCAGTCGACTATGAATAAAAATCAATTCAAACTTCTATTAGTGAAATGCCAGCGAAGAAATGTTAACTAAGAAGCCAGAATACCAACCGTACCATTCGCAATATTCCGATATTTTTTTCCAACCAATTCTTAACATCGTTTTACGCAATCCGCTTTCAGTAATAACATACGAGTAAAAGTTTCATTGTACTTTTCCATCGAATTATTTTTTTGATTAATCCGCAGCGATTCGTTGATACGTCGAATTAAGGCTTTTCTTCTATCATTCATACACAATTTTATTCGGAAACCATCTCACTTCAACTTAAACGATAAAAAATACTAGCAAAAATTGGTTTCACGACAAAAAGTTTCTTTATAAATGCGATAAGAAATACATACTTATGTATGCCTAGTACCAACTTTAGTGAACGAAAAAAAACAACATCCTGTATAGCCTTCTATAAGGCACAGTTGTTTGGCTATCATTAAAATAAATTGTTCCCTCAATACGCTACTTAAGAAGATAAATGTCGCTAGGATTTTGAAGCATTATATAGGATCTTGGTGCTAAAATTACTTTCTAATGGCTTTGGAAATCAAATCGAATTGAATCGATTCTCATGTACACGAATTCTTTTACCAAATTCAATCAATTCGTGGTCATTGTGGTATTTTTTTCGCAATAAGGCTCTATATAAATGGCATGTATGTTCCATTTCAAAGGATATTTGTGATTGAATGATTGGCAACGTGGAGGCACTAGACACTAATCAGTTTCTATAGTGCGTGAAAGAACAGTGATTTAGCACTGAACAATTTAAAAACTTTTACCATGTGTTCTACTTTTTCTATGTTAAAGAGAAGGATACGGCCAGCTGAACATTTGAGTAAAAAAAGAAAAATAAATTTTGAAATGCACTTTTATTAATTGATAAAAAGTTTTAATACTTTCATTAATTATTGTTTTTACAAAATGCACCTGAATAAGAACAGGGTCCTATAAGAATTCACTTTGAACATTTTCCTTTCCTCTATTTGCTCGCGTTTTGTTAGCTCCAGACGATCTTACAAAAAAATATTTTTAAAGTACTGTAATCAAGTTTGAACTGTGTAGTAATAATTCCTTTCCAGATATAAAAATGTATTAGAATATTTTATTTAATCCCGTCAATGTACAGTGTAAACGTGACTTTAATTTTTAGTTTTTTGACATTATTTCTATGATCATATTTAATAAAATATTATAAATTTTGATTTTCTTTCCTTTTTCAGAATTTGAAAAATCAAATAATGACAACAAATCTTTGGGTTGAACAGGTAAATTTATTAAAACTTAATTTATTTTTAACTTATAGTTCTTAATGATTACAATTTGACTTACACCTTTAAATATGGTATACTCGTACTCTTTGATTTAAAACTTTTTTTTTTAAAAAAATGTATCAAATTAAGTTATTCCAGGAAACTTTAAAAATATGATCGTATGTTCTTTGGGCGGTAATCTAATAAAAGGGATTGTTTATTTCAATAGAAAATTTTAAGCGATCATAATATTCCAAAAATAACCATATATGAGTAAATTTAATGAGGACAGTTGGTATCGACAGTACAGAGGTTTTTTTCGCCATTTTTCTTTTCTACGATCTAGTACTTAAGTTTTCTTATACTGAAATTATTGTCAAAAACTCTATTTATTTTATTTACTATACTTCGTGGATGTGGCATTCATCAAAGTGAAGGCGCCCATCATCTTTTCAGCCAATCCCGGGGGCACATGGCACGGCTTGTCAAAAACTGTACAGTAGTTAATTTTTAGGCGATTTTGCTAGCCCATGTATGTGAAAAGATATTCGATATCTGATCAGACCTGGGGTGATACAGCTCGTGAAAAAGTGTACAACCTTTTTACACCCACTCAGAAGTTGAATTTAAAAAAGCCTAAAAACACTTTCTTGGTATTAATATGAGGAAGCCGTGGAATAAAAATGAATTCAATATTTGGAAAGACCTACTATATATGACGAAATTCGTGAAATTATATGCATTCCATTTTCACTGATCATTTTCTGGCTCCCCCTTTCGAACGCCAATGGATATGCTTTTCTAGTTGATTTATATATATAATATATTTCAACTCTGTAGCAAAACCCTTTCTATAATACAGTTAAAAAACACTACCACATCATACTACCCCTAAAAAAATTACATTTTTCCAACAAGCTACTAGATACTATATCTAAATACTTGAATTTCACTTCACGAAATCTAAAGATTTCGTCAAAACTCTGTCCAGATGTACTAGAATATCTTTGTGGAAATAGTAGCTCAAGAACTATTGAAACTAGGCAGAACAACCATGAAATACATATATGAGCCGTTGATTTTGAAAGTGGAATAAGTCCATTTCGTTTTTAAATCGACATGCTTAACGGTTTACGTTTTAACATGTTTAAAAATATTTATGCCATCTTTCAGAAAAATTTACTTGTATTTGTTAAAAGTGTGATGAAACAATTTCATCAATAGATTCTCAGAAAGTTGCTTCGTGTTGTATAGAATAATGTTACAGTATCACAAAAAATATTTTTTTCAAAATGGACTTATTCCACTTTCAAATACAACGGCTCATATATAGTTCATCAAGTTCACAATTCACAACAAATTGAATTTTAAAATCTATTTGCCGAAATTTGACTATGTAATGCTGAATTGCAGGAGATTTGCATCGAACAAGAAGCATTCGATGTCTCATTAGGTCTAAGATATATGTCGGAATTCGTGAAAACATGTAGAAGTACTTTATATACTTTCGTTTACTCTGTACAGACTAATTTAACGTTTTAAAAAAGTAGTATTCAGACTAGGCAACTCGTTTTATTCTGTTACATGACGGCTTGACGTGATTTGCTTTGACAAGTAAATATTCAGCTGTGTTTCATTAGCAAATTTATACTTTCTAAATTGTTTGAAGCAAATCTGTTTATATAGCTGCTATGAAAAGTGAATTTAGTAGCTAATGCACTCGTTTCAAAAGTACAATATTGAGTTTCTACAGCATTAATTAGTTTCTTCCAAAGCTTCCAAAGGGTAGCAGTATGTGTTTTCGGCTAAACGCGTTGTACCTACGATAAACGCCTCGTAAAATGTTTTCAACGCGTTTAACTCGATTTAATCGCGTTTAACTCGGTTTAATCGCGTTAATCTCGTAGTCTGACCATGCTATGATATAAGGGGTGGTGATGCTATCATCCTCCTTCACTTAGACGCTATTAGTCTGAACATGGTATTAGGAAATTCAATTAAGTACTGAAAACGGTTTCATGACGCTTATACAAAAGACTAAAGACATATGATTCATAAAAGCTCCGAAACTGTTTCGTGATTCGTTGAGTGTCGCTTTCATAAGGGCACCGAGAGTTTCCACAAAATTGCCCTTAATTATGATTATGAGGTTATCAGCACCCCTTGCCGTGTATGGCCGCTATGACTGGGCAGGCTCAGTGTGTCGTCTTCGACAAGGCACCATAGAAGGAGTGATAGTACTCCTCCCAGCGGGCACCCATTGCCTGCTTTGATCGTTGTGGTATCCGTTAAATCTCCCGTGTAAAGTGGTTGTACATAAATTGCCAAGTTGATATACAGAGTAGTCACTACATATCCAAAGTTATTAGCTAAATCTGTCACCATTTTCAACTATTTGAATGTACATTACTTTGCTTACTTTAAACTAACTTAATTGTATGTATTCAAAATGATTGAGAACTGAATTTCAGCGTGTCATACTAAAACCATCAATTAAGAGCCATCATCTTAAGAAAATCGAAACAGTAATTCCACCCGAATATCCGAAAATACATTGCAGAGTTAAAGCAAAGTCTTTCCAAAAAAAAGGGAACAGATCGATCACGTATTTTTTGCAATCTAAAGCCTTAGCTTTCGTCGGTATTGGCATTACAGTCGACAGCGGGTCGCATTAAACATTTAAGCAAAGTGAAATACTTTGCGATAAAAGACAAACTTCCCACAGGATCGAGTGCAAAAAAATCCTGAATGTGCAGAAAAATCGATACATGTATAAAAAGTAGGCAATAATAGAAGAAGACTCTGAGTGTTTACTTCACGAATATTAAGGGAGTTTCGCTCCATTAGTGCCACAAGTCAATCCCCATGCCCTCGAAATTCGAAAGCATTAAGCCTCAAAAAATATCAAACTGTCAATGTTAATTTTGCCAAAAAAAATTGAGACTCTTATGAAATTTTTATGATTGACGATGTGGCCACACTAATAAAGTGACAATTCATGTTAAGTATACTTCGGTCTGAATGTATCAAAACTTTTTCATGTGTGACAGCGGCCTGAAATGAAAATGTACCTCCTATAAATTTATTCGTGTTTCCATTACCATTCGAATAAATTTCTTAAATATCCAATTTATTTTTGTTTACTTTCAGTCATGGTACGACTACAAACTGAGATGGGAACCGAAAGAATACGGAGGCGTACAAATGTTACATGTCCCTTCAGACCACATATGGAGGCCGGACATTGTCCTCTATAACAAGTAAGGGTAACCATACGTAAAGCAATTTTAAATTGACGTTATACCATATTTTCCATAAATTTTAATAGTCAATTTATTATCCGAATATAATCAGAAATAAATTGCTATTAATTAATAAAAAAAATTCAAATATAAAAACCTATACATTAAAACAAAATTTAAAAAGAAAAATAAAATCATTTAAAAAAAAAACAATCGAAAGAACATTGAGAGTGACAGACTTTAGAATCATCAGACTAATTATTTAGATGAAAACAATAAATACATAATGAATTTTTTAATTGAACACAATTATCATGTTTACACACAGGAAATATTGTAAACACAAAATTTTAATTATACCAGGGTTTTGCATCAGGCATTTACGATATTTTTAATAATAATTAAATTGAATTTAATTTAGACTTAATTTTATGCAAAAAAAAATGTCAATTTAAGTGTTAATTACTTTTACCGAGCCTCAATAAAAAGTTTTAAACGAAAAAAACAATTAAAAAATTCCCATGCGAGTAAATATGAAATTATGAATTATATCAAAAAAAGTACTATCACTGGAAATTATGTACACAATACAAACCAGTTAAATGAATGCTCGTTTACGAAAAACAAATAAACATGTACTTTCCATGAATACCAAGAGTTTGTTAACAAACAGAAAATACAGGACAGAGCACATGTGCAAACAAAATTTTAATGTGAGCACCTACAAGGCAAAATAAGTTCTACAAAATTTTGTATTATATGAGCGAAGTTTACGAAAACTCATATCAAGCCAATATACAAGCAACTAGATTAAAGTTATGTATATATTTGCCAAGAATCTCAAATTAGATTGCGTTTAGAAGTTGTAGATTATGTTTCGGAAAATAATTACGAGCTCGTCGAAAATTATTCACACCAAAAGGGGAAAATGTATGGGAAATTTTAATGTTAATTGCAAGTATTTGGTAGAAAAGTTCTGAACACGAGATGATGGTTTGAAAAGGGTGAAGGGAATTCGCGTTGAAATGAATTCTGAATAGGGAATTGTGTCAGACTATATTAAGAGCTTTTGAAATATTCGTTGTACCTACCAAGTAATTAGGCTCAAGAAAAGTAATCAAGTGATTGGTTTGAGTAAACACAGAAGTGATGGAGCGTTTTCTTTTGCAACAATTTTCGGTGTTGAGCAAGGTAGTTACACAGCAAAAAAAATTGAATTTTACATCTTTTGGATAATAGTTAAATCTGCTACAGCCATTTCAAGTAAATTTACATTGTGATGTAATAGTCGATTTGAATGTAATTTTCAATTTTCGGTCAGTAAATTTGAATTTGCAATCTGTAAATTTCAGCTTCAAAAGCAGAAACTCACTGGATAGTCTCTAAGAAAAGTGTATAATTAGCAGTCCTTAAGATACGCTTATCTCTACTTTAAATATCATTTCTTACTTACTTACTCTTAATAAAACCCTTGGCTGTATGTAGGAATCGAATCCGCGATAAATTCTGGTTTGCTAAGTACCCGTAATTTTCAATTCATATATAAATTATATAGTTAATTTTTACATGAAATGTTAAGTAATTTTTTAAGTCTTTTCATGTAAAGTTGAAAAATACGTGAAAAATTTACTAATACCAGTAATTTCATGTAAAAGTGATTGAAATGTGTACTTTTACTTGAATAAATTAAATATACTGATAATTTCCAGTCAAAATTAGAAACATTGAAAATTATATTTTTTAAAAATAGTGTAGGCTTGAAGTGGCAAACGTATCTGCCTCAAAAGAGAGTACACAAGAAATTTTAAATACAAAACGACTTAGTAGCAAAATTAAAAAAAAATTGAATATTGTTCAAATGAAATCGCTTCAAGTTCGAAAGGTTCAGTTACGGGTTCGTATAAAAACGAACTTAACTGGCGTGGCCGTATGAGTGAAAAAGTATAGCCATCAAAAATACACTTACCTACTTACAATTTTTTCCACATGAGATTGCTTAAGAGTTGCCGCAACATCTTCAGTTATACATATTGGGTGATTATGATGGTCAGGTGCCGAGTCATTATAACAAGTCACATTAACCAATAAATATCGTATAAGCAACTATTTTTGTTGCTTGGTAATGTTTGTTCGCGTTAGTTATAACCAAACAACATTGCAAATTATGTTCAGGGCAGTATATAGAATTTATACTAACCAAAAAAACCTGTCAATGGTGGTCTGGGCGAAACTTTATTATTTTTCGGGTCAAAGTTCGGGAACGTTCAAAATCGGAGTATATCATCAGTAGTTTCGAGATAATAAGGTATATAAATTTTTAGTAGATTCCAATTTCGGTATATTTTATGCACACTAGAAGTAAAAACGAATTTATTGCCTTATCAGACTTCAGAGATATGACGAATAGTTAAAACGTATACAAACCCATTACTTATGGGAAACCTTAGGAAGTAAAAATTAATTCGATATTTTATCAGATCTAAACAATATGTAGCAATATCTGAATATGTATGCAATCTCCTTATATACTCTCTTGGGGGGTTGAATATCTAAAAATTCTGAAAGGAGCTAATAGGTAAATATTAAAACAGCACGAGAATGTAAAAACCAATACAATTTCTTATCACTTTAAAACGATATGACGGAATTCGTAAAAACGTGATAAACCCTTTTATACCTACCCTTTTAGGCGATGAAAAAGGAAAAAACAAAAAAAATGTTTCAGGCGATTATTACTCAATCCCGTGAAAGTGAAAAGATATTCGATGTCTGATCATGGGATATGCCAGAATTTATGAAAAAGTGTATAAACCTCCTTAGGGGATGAATTTCAAAAACTCCTGAAACCACTTTCTAGGTATTTATATGAAGAAGCCGTGGAATAAAATTGAATTAAATATTTGGGAAAACCTAATAGATATGACGAAAATCGTGAAAGTATATGCATTCCATTTTCACTGATCATATTTTTCGCACCCCTTTCGAACTCCAATGGATATTTGAAATTCTTGTTAGTCTTGTCAATTTGATTTACATATACATTAGGTTACCTACATATACATACTGAGTTTCAACTTTGTAGCATAAGCCGTGTAATAGATAGGAAAAACATTACCCCACACCTTTACCAGATAACGCCAATATAAATTTTTTTCCAACACGGTACTACTATAGCTCTATCTATATATCAAGTTTCAGCTTAATTTCACTATAGGGTCTCGAAATATAAGAATCGAAACCTTTTCCTTTTGACCCTCTCCACCCTCACCCTCTATTCCCTCACCCCGAAATTTTTTGTTTTAGATCTATTCTTCTAGTATGCAGATACTCATTAAGTTTCAATTTAGTGGCATTTATGAGATACTGATCTTAGAATGTATCGATCTTGGCTTTTTTGGGTTCTTGACGCAATATTTTTCAACCCATTCTCACACACCTTGATCGATATTGACAATTTTTATGCAAATGGGTCTACTTTTAGTGCTCTATATAAATTTCAGCTCTATATAAATTTCAGCTTCCTGGCATAAGCGGTTGCTGATATCTATAAACCAAAATTTTTCGTTCAGAACGCTTCCCCCTCCTCCCCCCTTTTCCATCCTCACACCCCTACTCCTAAGAATTTGGTATGCTACAAATGGCCTACCCAATCTATTCCTAAAAATTCAATTTGATATCTCAAAGCGTTTGGGAGCTACGAGCCTTCAAATAATATTGCGTACGGCGGACGTCGAAAAAAATTCTCTCTTTAATTTCATATCCATATTAAATTCCGTCAAAATTATTGAAATCTCTGTTGTATCCATGACCACACCCTACCGTTTTTAAATATTCTCCGATCGAAATTAAATAAGGATTCAGCTTTGATTTTTTTCTTAAGTTAATTATACCTGTTAATTTCATTATAGGCTTATACATCTTATCGACTTGACTCAAAATACAGCGATTACAAAATTTAATAATTCGCCTCTCCATTTTTAATTAGTAATTTTCCGATTATTGTTCTGCTGCCTTCGCTTTCTTTGAACATTTTAATGGGGGTGTGCCTTTGAGTAGAGAATTAATGAAAATGCCTGTATTAATTTCGGCTTCTACATTTAATAAATTTAAAAGAAACTATACGTACTGTGTATTAATTAGCAGGTTAATGCGCTACTTGTGCTGTACGTCGAATTAAAAACCGACTACCGTGCTTTATAAATACTTAATATTCTTAATTATTCGACAAGCAGTGCTTTTTAAAAGGGTTTAATTAGCCACTAGTTGGCAGTCTTCAGTGAAAAAACTTAAAGGGAACTTTGTGGTAAAAAATATGTAAATATGTTTTTGCGATGAAGTAGTGACTTCAATTTATTTCGGGACAAAGTCCGATTATGATTCAATATACGGTCATTATCTGGAACACGGTCAAAGTCGAAATATATTATTGGATATTACCAGACAGAGCGTTTATTCTGATAATGAATTTGGCACTAAAATAGCTTTTTGATTACAACTTCTAACATTAAGTGCTGATTCGTTACATACAAGTTCAAGTAAAAAGGAGAAATTCACGTTTTCACTTTTGGAAAATCTTTCGATCTTGAAATTTTTTCCAAAACCAAGTTTTTCCAAAACCAAAATTTTTTCAAAACCAATTTTTTTAATTACATTTTTAGGCGCTACGTGAAAAGCGCGTTGAAGTAAAAATAATTCAATACTTAACAATACCTAAGAGATATGACGAAATTCGTTAAGATAAATGCACACCATTTTCGACGAGTCCTTTTTTGATTACGTTTAGGTACAAGGCTTAAATTTTTGAACTAGTCTTCTGGGTTTCTGACATACAGAAACCACCTTACCCTAGTTAAAAGGTGAAGGGGAGAATATAACTCCCTTAACCCCGCACACCTATCAAAAAAGATTTATCACGAAAAACAATTTATCTTAGCTATTTATCTTTAGCTAAAACTGTTGTTGAGCTACGAGGCTTCCTTTTTGTACGACGGACGGTGCAAGGTGAACAGACGGACTATTTTTTTTCGTTTTTAAGATCCATTAAAAGTTGATAATATCAGGGACTGATCGATCTTAATAAAAATGTTAAGAAAGAGGAGTATTCAGTGTACATAATTTTAAAACAGTTATACAAAAATAGATACTTTAAAACTTTTCATTAGGCTCAATAATTCATTTACAGGATAGAAAAAATACATAGATAAATTAATATGGACAAAATATGACTACAATTTAATTATATGTCGCATTTAAATTTAGAAAAAAAAACTCCAAATAACAATTGCCAAATTTTCAAATTAAAATGTATTTTGATAAAAACAAAAAGAAAAAAAAACTGTATAATAAAAACAAATAATATGTAGTGCTGATGGTAACTTCGAAGTGACACTAGCAACAAAAGCAACTATTTATTCGGAAGGATTAGTTGAATGGAAACCGCCAGCGATTTATAAGTCATCGTGTGAAATAGATGTAGAATATTTTCCCTTTGATGAACAGACATGTGTCTTGAAGTTTGGCAGTTGGACCTATGATGGCTTCAAGGTAGGTTCAATATTAATCATAAAAATAAAACAGAAAAAATATGTGAAAAAGCAAAAAAAAAAAATTTATATATATTAAACACAACAAACAAAAATTAATTAAAAATATTTAGTTTTAATTTCAATTTTTTTAATCGATTTCATAACTTCCCTCTAGAAATGTTTGATAAAAAAAAATATTCTTTCATGTCATTTATTTATTTCATTTTTATTTAAATTCAAGCACAAGTACTTTAACTAAACTCACCACTGATTTCAAAATTCTTCCATTTGTTTTTAAGTTTAAATAAGAACAATGGCACAAAGCTTCTGATTACTATGCGGCTGAAACCCAAAAACTTTTTTAAGAATAGTTCCAAATGTGTTTATTAGCATTCTGCCATTTTTAGCAACTAAAATAAATGATTATTTAATTAATCCTCGCGTTTATTTTCATACTGAATTAAAAGAAAACTAATTCTTATTATGGTGATTTTTATTACTTCTACCCCATATTAATTGAGAAGTTTTGTTGCCAGTTTTTGCTTTCTAAAATAAATACGGAAAAAAATTGTACAAGAAAACATTTTCGAGATCAAAATTCTTAGCAATGCGACAGTGAAATTTACTTCATAACTTACAGTTGCTTTCGTCTGTGAGTAACAAATTTTTTATTTTGACGAATTACGACCTCCTATTCAATTTTCTTTTTTAATTTAATAACTCAATTCACTTGTGATAAATAAAAATAATCAAAAGTAGTTGTATATGTCACATTTATTCAGTTTTTGTTTTAATCAAATCTATTTTTTTTATATTTATTTATGTTTTTTAGTACACTTTATATCCATTTTATTTGTTTGGTTACAAAGTCCCATATTTTTTTTCTATTTCAAATGTAGAAGAAAAAAAATACTTTTCAAACATTGTTCCAAACATTTGTACAAAGCATCCTGTTTCCATACGTAGTTATTTTTTTCAGGTAGGATTGTTTAATTTCAATTTATATACATATATATAAATTTTATAATATAAAGCGACACTAAACTTGTAAATATTTACAAAGAACTAAATTTATAATTAACATCTTCTTTTAGTAGATGAAACTACAATTTTCTAGCAATACTAATCCATGAGTAAAATACGTAATTCGTTGTAGTGCTACTGCTATGTAAATTTAATAAGTAAAATTATCGACATACTTTTAAAAAAGTACTGGCGCACTTAGGCAATTAAAGATATATTCCCATAAAATTGATACTTAAGAAAATGTAAGTGCAATGAATGTTGACAAATATTTCCTGTAACTATGACTAATTCTTTTCTTTTTCTTTGTATAACTAAAGTTTGTTTGGTTTGGAAGGAGTAATAAAATCATTAAAATATATTAACAACAAATATGTAAAAAATAAAAAGAATTTCAGAGGATTCGTTATTAGGGGCTTTACGAAATGAGGTATTTCATTTTGAGTTATGGTTTTCCTAGTCTTTAACTTAGTTATTAATAAAAACTGATTATTAAATTAATAAATATCTTGTCGGAAATACTAATATTTAAGCAAAGCAAATATTTTAATAATCAGACAGCATTTTTTTTGGAAGAATCAAGTTAAAATATTCGAATATTATGTAGAACAACTTCTTATTACGAAACTGTGAGAGTATGCCCACATTTTTTTCGATATTTAATTACCTGAAAGATTAAATTGTAGTGAGTGCGGTGTAAGACCGCTAATAGTTTAGTTAGTTTTAGATTTAAGAAGGGACGAAGTGCTGAGCTACCGCGCACACCAGGTACCTAAAGAGCCCATTGTAATCCCTTCAGAGCCTACTCTAAAAAAAATTCACACAAAAGCCCCTTTATATGACAAACCCATCATCATATCATATTTCTTGCCATCAAATTCGGCGAAAAACATAGTGCCTTAAAGTATAATATTTTAAAACTAACTTGCTCAACAAAATGCTACGCCTCTAATCATAAAATACTCATATCCGTTGCATATCGTTTTATCACTTTAAGGAATTTAATAAAAAAAGCAAGAAAATAAAAAAAAAATGGGAAACAAAATTAAAAACTTACCTTAAAATCAAAAGGGAATTCATAAAAATAAAAGCTTCACTCCTCGTCTCTAACTTAACGTTCTCCAATCTTGTATTTCATTCAAAGCGTTAAATTTGTCGTCATTTTGTATGACATTCCAGATCTAAGTATTTATAATCTGATATTTAGAAATCATATTGTAATTGTTAATAATATTATGATTAGATATTAAATTGCCTGTGTTAGTGGCCGAATAGTAACCCTCTTCTAGAATTTAAACGTGTTCATATTGCGCTCAGCTTGTATGGCAGGTTTTTAAATGATAGCTTTCATATATTTGGAAGTAGCGACTCAAAGCGGTATCTAGCGGTAGTAATAACTCAATTGACTCGAATATCATTCAACATTTTGAATTTTACTTTTAAACCTTCTGTTTTTTTTATAAATATGACTTAAACTTTTTTTTAAAAAAAAAATTGTAATTGTAACTATCATAATTAAATACCTCATTTACAACAAAAAGCAGTGAATATCTAAATAAGTGTGAATAAAAAGATTGAATCCGTTGAGCGTTGCAAAAGTCAATCAAAAACAATGTCGTAAACCAAAGGAATTTAGAATTTAAAACAAGACAAAAACAATGTATTTTCAGCGCTGATGGTCATTACGAGGTTACACTTATGACAAAAGCAACCGTTTATAACACCGGTCTGGTCATTTGGCAGCCACCAGCCGTTTATAAATCATCGTGTTCCATTGACGTCGAATATTTTCCATACGATGTACAAACATGCGTCTTAAAATTAGGAAGTTGGACATATGATGGCTTTAAGGTGCCCACTGCTACTAATTCTTAATAATATTAAATAAAAAACAAAATAACCAAATTGAATTGAGAATTATTACAATTATTACATATATTAAATGAAGGAATGTTCAGTCAAATAGAACTAGTTGATATATATTAATATTAATTGATATACGATTGGAATTACAAAACCATTCCGAAATTAGTGATTCGATTTTCATTAAAAAAAATGTTTTTGAAAAAAAAACACCAACAAGTTATCGGTAATTTTAGTAAATTTGAAATTCCAATAGTAAATATGAATGGGGATGTCTTGTTCTTTAGACGTTTTACCACTTCAATGGAACATTGTAGAAAATTTGAAATAAGCAGAAGTTACTCGTCAAATTCATCGACGTAAGGCCTTTTATCATTTTCGCAGTATTTTTTGGTTTTTATAAAGATTTATTTTACAATTTTAAAAATTCAAAACTTCATTTTATTCGAACAATTGTTTGTGCATGTACAAACCAAAATTTGGCATGTAATTATAATTATTATTATTTTTTTGTTACGTATAAATATTATAAGTTTAGCTCGTATTAGACTCCACGATGTCAAATAAAAAAAATTCAAAAACCATTAATAAGAATTTGGTTTGCCCGAAAATTGGTCCAATATTTGTCATACTACCTTTTTCCAAAAAATTAACAAAATGTTTCAGAAATTTTCTCCTTGTATTGAATAAATCATAAGGACAATTAGGATTTTTCAATTTTTCTGAAACATTTTGTTCGTTTTTTGGAAGAATTTTGGTAGTATGACAAATACAACAGCGTAAGGTCTTTTATCATTTTCGCAGTATTTTTTCATTTTGGTAAGGATTTATTTTATATTTTTAAAAACTAAAACTTTATTTCATTGGAACAGTTGATTGCATGTACAAACCAAAATTTGGCATGTAAATATTATTATTTTAATTTTTTTTTGTAACGTATAAATATTATAACTTAAGCTTGTATTAAGGCTCCACGATGTCAAATAAAAATTTTTCAAAAACAATTAATAAAAAATTTGATTTATCCGCAATTTGGTAAAATATTTGTCATACTGCCAACATCCTTCCAAAAATAGAACAAAATTTTACAGAAAAATTGTTGTTGGCACTTTGACAATCACACTACATACATATATTTGCCAGTAAAACCTGTCAAATATTTGCAATAGTCCCATCCAGTTTAATACATGCTTTAATTATATTTTTTGTTATTTCCGAATCTGATTAATTTATATTTTTTTAAGTTTGAGTGAAAACAAATGGAATGGTAGCTTTTATATAATAAAAGCTTCCATTTTTGACCTGTTGGTGTGTAGAGAACTATTTGGCGTTCACTTCAATTCTAAGTTCTTATTATTCTGATATAAACACAAAGTTCGAGAAGAAAAATGTTTAAAACACAAGTAGAGGTACCTGAATCACTCGGTAGCTTGTACAAGAACTTTCTAGGGAGAAAACTTTAAACAATTCTTTTTGTCTAAATGGAATTTGATCCCAATCAGCTCCTTTTTAGGAAGCATTTAATGCTTACAAAATTTGTTGTTTGCGGTGAGTTATCACAGCAACTATGCTGTATTGATCTGTGTGCCACTTTGTCAAACATTTGACAATTTTCATAGCCATAGCAATTATTGGTGATAATTTTTCTTGGCAAATATTTGATAGAGTATCATAACGCTTGCTTGGTAGATATTCATATAGTATACATATATGCAACAGTACAAGATGTGTGAGGTAGTGGGTTTTTTTTGCAAAGAGACGCTCAGACTAATTCAGTCTATGTAGGTGCTAATTTTCTAAGAAATTTAACCACTTCGATAATGTGCTGAAGCACAGCTTCTTAACAGTAACGTGTATTACAATTAGCATTTTCTTTGATCTAATTGTTTTCGCAGCTACGTTTTTCGCACAATTTAATTTATTCGAATAGAAAGCTAATTTTTGAATTAAGACATCGTATCACCTACGAAGGTATCTAAATTTAACGCATTCTAATTTAGAACAATGAGCCCCTATTAGATACACACTCTTAGTATCACTTAACTATGTTAAGCTAAATTAAGCTGTACTTTAATTAAATGGGGATTTAATACAGATACGAACAGTATAGACTCTGCAAAAAAAAAATTAATCTACTCGTAATACAAGCTTTACAATGTTCCATTGAATTCAGTGAAACATAATTTTGTGACGGTTAATCATTATTAAAAGATTATTACAGCAAATAAATGTTTAAGTATTGATTGTTGTTGTAACTATAAAAGAGATATGAAATATTGAGAACTTTTACCAGCGAAAAAAAAATCAGCGATGATATTTTTATTACTACAAAATAAAACTTCCGTTCTCATATAAAAATTCTTGTTTTCATGGGAATCCCAGTGGTTGTTTGTACGAACGGTACGACTAAACTTAAAGGTAAAAATTCTCAATGGTTGCACTGGTAAAGGATTTAATTTTGTATTTGTTTTCATATTATTTTTTTACTCCCAACGGTAGTGATATACAATTGATGCAAACAAACAGAACAAAATTTTGTTTCTACCAACTATGTGAATGAAAACGCTATAGTTTTAGTCGTCCCCGAAATGAGATTTGTGCTAAAAAAAAATTAAAAAAATAAAATATATTAAATATTTATAACCAAAATAACCAGCACAATGGACAGTGATGGGATTGTTATGATGGAAAAGGTATAAAACGTTTTTTTTTTTTTGTGATTTCTACATATTTCGATGGTACAATAGTTGCATGTTACGAAATCAAAGAGAATCATTGTTGTTAGAAGCTCCAGATTGAATTATGTAAAATAGGAAACTAGTGAATAATGATTATTATACTGTATAAATTATTTAATAAAATCATCCCCTGTACTTTCCAATTGCTCAGTGGCATGGGCCAATTACCAGCACGTTAGATACTACTGCATGACATAAATCTTTACGAAAGATTTAAGTTTTTGGTTTAGGGGTATAATACGAGTACATCTTCTGCAAATCTCCGATATTCTTTTACTCTTTAAATATAAGTGTTAAGGTCTTAGTTTTGGAGTTATATTGTATTCCTACAAATGGTTGGTACATATCTAAAAAATGAACTTTTGAAACTTAATTCCATTTGGTAAAAAAAAAGGATTGTAACCTAGTGGAAAATAAAATAAATACTTTATTATTAAAAAATAATTAAGTGAAAATTCATGTGGTTTAAAGTTTTATGGTCAAAGCCAAAGTAAATTTTTCTATTATGGACCGACCAAAGTCAATACTTTCTCCATTCTCTCTCTCCAGTCCAATTTCTTAGGTTCACCATTCTTTAAGTGCTCCTTTCCAGTTTCCACAAAACTGTTAATTAGGTATATTAGCCTAACTTCAAACCACAGAGGAGAATGGCAATGGCAGTTTTGGATATTGTTGAAAAGTGCATAAAAATGAAGATGAATAGTGAATGAAGTTCGAATCTAGAATGATATTAGCGAGCATCCTTTTGCAAATCAATCAAGAAGGAGAGGATGTAGAAGAAAATATCTTTTATCATTTTTAAATTTTAAGCTTTTTTAAGAATTTTTCGTAATTTCTGAATATAATTTACCTATTTGTTTTCAATTTTTTTTACTTTTTATTCTACTAGTACATTTAGTTGGATTATGTTTTCCAGTCCAAATAAAGTGTTGTATATTATTGTTAAATTATTTTTTTGTTTTATTCTTGTTTTGATTTCTGACAATCTTTGATTTCACAAAACTTTCAATATGATTTGTTATGTACCATCTTCTGCTGTAACTTCTTAAAAATAATTTTTTTTCAATTAACTTTAAACACTATCCAACAAATTGTCTTAAAATATTATTATAAAAGATTAGACAGAACTAGAAAAGCGCTGTGTAAGCCAAAATATTTTTATATTTTGGCCTTAAAATATTTATCGTTTTTGGAGTTGTGTCGCCGAAGTTTTTTGGTGTCCCAGAAATAAAGAAAATTGACATAGTTATCCGATTTTCATAGCTGGTAGACCGGGCAGAACACAAATGGGGTAGAGTTTTTGATGGTGGATTATGAATGGCTTTATGCATAAATTTTGGTTTTCTTATATGTGAAAAGTTAGATGTTATAATGATAAGCCAGCAACCTATGCATCTGATGTTATAAAGTTGTATAAAAAACCATTTGTCATGTGGTTAAAATCCTGAGAGATCACATGTATTCGTCTTTATACTGCTGTTTTTGAGACATGCAATTTTGAGGATTTTTTTTTCCCGTTTTTGACATTTTTCTGAAAAATTTCCAAATAGTTAATGATAATTAAATATATTATTCACTAGTAGAAACAAGCTAAAAGTTATCTACGTATGTATATGGAACGAAAATTATTTTTTAACACTTCAGTTTTTATTTAATAAAGTATAGGTAATTCAAAACGCTATATTAGATACCCTTATTACCCTTACTTTACAAATAGGTGAACTGCCAACAGAAGGTTATTTAATCAATACCATTTAAAAATCAATGGCGCAACAGCCCAAATCGGGCCTAGGCCTTGAAGTAATGCTAGAGTTACTTTATTACTAGACCAACGGAACACAAGGAGGTGAAGTGGTCAGCCACACTCTCGTCTGTGTTTATTACCCCGGTTTTAACTCAGGTGAGTGAACTGGTAGTCCGGCACCCAATGCCATTCTCGAAAATTTTGTGCGATATCTAACATAACCCTTTTATTTAATTTTCTGGCTTATAGTTTGCAATCGTGCAATATTCATAGGAATGAGCCAGTATGAAGGGTGGAAGGATAACTTGAATAATATTAGCCAATAATAGGAAGGTTTAACTTTTCAAATATCGTTAGATAGGCTCGCGCACAAATCAACACATAATTTTTCCTAAGGTGGGGGATTAGAAACGTCAATGGAACAACCACAACTAAAAAGGATAACTCTATACGCATATCAACAACTTTGCATTGCACGAATTTTCACTATATCTATTGAGTGTTTCAGTAGGAACGCTCAAAATTGTTTAGGTTATAGTGGCTATTTTATTAAAGCAATATCCGTCAAATTTATTGTGAACTGTTCAGTAGTGAATGGCAAATCACAGTGGAACAGTGTTGAACAAAGTGTACAACTCATGAAATTTTATTTCCAAACTCAGAGGTCCGTTCGAAAACGTTCCACGAATTGTGTGATATTTAACGACAAGGCCGATTTCTTGGAAAACGGATATGGGAGCAGACAACATTTAAAAATTTAATATCCTTGTTCAAAGGTTCTATATAACATACATTTTGGTTCATTGTAATTCCGTAAAAGTTGGAAAGAGATGTCAATCGAAATGCTCTTACTTTTTTCTTCACGAACTTGAGACTAGAATATATGTAAGTAGCTTATCAAGGGAAGTATAATAATAAAATTTGACATTTGACGGTCTTGAGGGTTTAAACGATAGCTGTTTTTTTACTTTTATACGTATAACGATACAGACCTTTTAAATACTTGTATCGATCAGTGCCAACACAATAGTTTTTATAGTGGCACAATTATGATTTTTTAAATTATTCCACATATATACATACATAGTTACATTATAATGCAGTTATATGTAGTTATCATGGTATGGTATGGTATGGTATGGTTTGGTATGGTATGGTATAAGGGGTGGTCATGCTATCATCCTCCGTCACTTAGACAAATATATAGTTATCATAATCAGCTCTGTAACTCGAGAATTATCGAGATTGTTTAATTTATAAATCAACTAATAATGTAGTCAGTTATTTTGTGGTGAACTTAACCCTCCCTTTAGATATTAAAAACAAAACTTTAAATATAAAATACAACAATGTGAAAATTACCTACGATATTTTATACCTTTTCCAAAATGCAATAATATAATTTACTATTTAATTAATTCTCTGGTTGATTTTTGTGTTACAATATGAAAGGCTAGTGCATCAAGCGTTAATAAATATAATCGAGAATTTAAAATAATTATTATGAAAAAATTTTATCATATTAATTTGTTTTTAGTGTTAATTAAAACTAAAATGAGAGTTTGTTGTGTGTTAACAGTATTTATATATCTAGCATAAAATAGGAAAGAATTCGTAATGAAATTAATTGTTTAAATATTAGAGAGCAACTTGTAGGAATGTGCAGCAAAATACGCTTATAACATCGTTTAAAAAAAAAAGCAACAAGCAAAAATACGTTGACTCTATGCGCTTTAGAAAGAATAGAAAGAAAGTTAAATAAATAATATAAAAAATTATTAAAAACAAATGCTTTAAAAACCGGAACAAAGAATTTAAAAAAACCAACTCTAAACGAGTATAAACTTTGAAAGACGTAAAAATAAAATAAAAAAAATGGATAGTTATTTCGACTTTCCTGTTAAATCTTCCTTAATAAAAACATAAACTCAACTCAACCGAATGCATGATGCGTTTCAATGCTGCAAAAGTTTGCTAGAAAACCTTTTCCGTTAAACATGAAACATTTCATGATACTATCACAATGTATGCCACTTTGCATGGCATGGGCTTTTATCTGATTTTCTCTGATTTTTGTGATACTATCTTTACATTCTGCATAAAGTATGTTTGGTATTATTTGAAATTAGCACAGTTTTTGTGATAAGTTTTGCCTTTTGGTTAGTTTGTTTTTGTTTTCAGCATTGTGGCATTTACAAAACAAAAAACCCTTAATTTTTCATTTGAGCATGATATCATTTAGTTTCATAGTAGCACTTATCTTTAAGTAATAGTTTCCAATTAAATTTCATTTTTCCCTGATTATTTTGCACGTTTATTGCAACGCAAAACAAACAGTCCTAACACCTTATTTAATATTGTATAAAACAAAACTTTAGTCTTACAGCACTAAACACTGTACTCGTACTTCACACTTTTTTTTTTTTAAAAAAATTTAAATCTGCATAAGAATATGAAAAAAAGATCAAAAAAAATTCTTACAAAAGGAACTACCTGTCAACTTTCAGTGTGTAAAAAAAGTGGAAAACATAATATCGAAAAGTTTTCGAAAGGGATACTTTATAAATATTTTCAAGTGAAAAAGTCTAAAAAATCAATTCACCTGCATGATATCAACTACATACGTACATCGCATGAAATTTTTTCAACAAGTCATTTTCTTTTAAAAAATAATATGATTTATCAAAAGGATATTATCCTTGGAAAATGATTTTGATTATCGAAAAACTTTTGAACCAAAAATACACAATTGTTTAGTTTCTCTAATACAAAAAGCAAAGTATGTTTCGATAATATTGGTGACGCTCGAAAATAATATTATAGAATAGCGAAATATATATGGTAGACAATGCTACTAATAAAACTGTTGGTGTATATCATATGAACACTTCGACAAGAAGCACTATTACTGTCAAAGGGATAGGGTAGGATTGTTCATTTTAAATACAGTAAATGAGATTGTTGTTAGCTATCTATCGTCTAATAGATGTAGCAACATGTTTCAATGGCTTTTGCATGGATCCTACCTGAAGGACGTATGAGTTTTGTCATCATCTACCAACTGTGTTTAAGTGCAACTCAAATTCCCTCTGTCGATTCACTTATTTAAGCTCGGGATCTCTGCAAAAAAAAAGTCTACTTGATATCCTACTTCAAACACGATTTACTGTGAGCTAGAAGTTAGCCATATTAGCCTTCTCACTAGATAACAAACCCATTGTCTAAATAAAAAAAAAACTACATTTGAAACACTAATAGTGCCACAAATAGGCTCTGTCTCTGTCATCATATGGAAACTTAAAGCAGCTTTACAAGATTAAGTACAAAACGTAAATAGCTTTGAATGCACAAAACTCGCCACTCCTTCAATTTTTCGAGCCGATCAATTTATAGCTGTCACTACAAATCTCTGCACTGAACCAAATCGGTACATCATATTAATGTATTTTTTCACTAAACCAATGAATACTTTCGTCATTTTTGGTCAAATGAACGCGAGCATTTATATGATGAAATCGCTTTCATCAAATGATGAATAATTGATAATTTTTTCTTCATATTAATGAACAATGATGATACAAAATTTTGATGGATATGAACGTTATTTATCTTCGTACTGACGAATAGCAATAACTAAATATCGATAAATACTTTCATCATTTGATGGATTTTTCGTCATAATAACGAAGTACTACTACAACTTAACATTGATGAACACTTATATTGCTTTATAAGCGTTTCTTCATACTGATGAAGAACGTCAAAAAAATTGCATTATTGTATGATTTTTTTCTTCGCATTAACGATATTACATCGATTAACGCGTGCATCGCTCCATGATTGCTTTCTTCATTGTTTCTTCACCAGAAAATTAGTAACTGTCGATGAATCTTATATCAAGTTATTGAGTAGATTACTGGCCTAACCATTGAAGGTTTTCCAATTGTCATGTCCCAGAGGACAGCGATTAATCAACAGTCATTGACATTTAATCATATTATATAAAATTATCATATTTTCACGACATGTCCATCCTCTTACTACTAAACTACAAAAGTTTATCCCAACCTAATTTGATTATTTTTTTTAATTGGGTATAAAATATTGGGATTGACCTGAAATTTAAAAGAAAAATTTGCTACCCTGTAATTTTATATTTTTACGCTTTAGGACTGATAAACCTAAAACAAGAAAAAAAAAATTATAACGAGGAAACCATTTGGAACGAGTTTTTTTGTTGCGCCCAGCTCGTTGGCAGTGTTCCTAAATTATAACCTACACTCTGAAAACTGTTAGAAAAAATACTGTATATTTAAAGCAAAATAAGTGGAAAAATACACAATCTATGTAATTGTACGTATTATTGACGTATACCTAATCGGTTTTTAGTGCACGAACAGGTAATATTACACGATGAGATGGACAATTACATCTATTTTGCTCTATAAAAGAATAAATTTAGGCGTCCTGATCTTATTATACCATTCATAAAGTAAATTTAGGCTTAGTGTAATATTACCTTAAATACTGTGTAATATTGTTATATGTTCGCGAAAATCCATTTCATTCAATTTCACATCGTCAGGTTTGTAAAATCAGCCAAATATTTTCGTAAAATATTTAAAAATTATGTTCCGAATCAGTAATCGTAATATGTTTTTGCATTATTCTCAGCTAAATTCAATTTAATACAGTACATGTATTGTAAAACTGTTCTTAGTTTATGATTTTACCGTATGATTATAAGTGTGAATTAAATGGAGGATTTTTCCTTATAATAAAATTCGAGTTTTACACAAAAAGTATGTAATAATTGCATTCTCTGTGAAAAAATTTTGCCCCTTAAATTGATTGAATGATTGGTTGTCTATTGATTAAGCAGCAATTGAGAAATGATTTTGCTTTCGATTACGTATTTGTTGTGTAACTAATTATTACATCTTATTTGTGTAATTTTCTCTCTAATTATACAAGCATGTAATTTTACCATTACTATCGATGGAGCCACCATCAAGAATCTACAATCGATGTAAAACAGTTGCCAACTATAATAATGGTAAATTTACTTAATTATTTCTTAGATTGTAGAGCTAAACTAAAATGTGAAAATATAAATTTCAATTAAATTTTGAAATTTCATACCGAAATCAAAATTAGAAATAGAAATAGTAAAGCATATTCTCTTTAAAGTTATGCAACCCCAAATAAATTAAATGTTTTTTTTCGCCATGTATGCATATTAACGCTCGAATCTACGTCTGGAGAAGATGCTACTGGACTATTATCAAAGCTATTCCAAGACATTGAGTATATCGAGTTGAAAAATGTTATTACCCTTCTTTTAAGAATACCCAACTGGACTTAGGAGGTTACACTGTTACACTGTAGTGTACAGTCCAGTCAACTTAGGGATGGGAGGTCAGAAATCGGGACTGGTATGACAGTGTAACAGTGGGTGTTAAAAAAATTTTCTTATGTGGCTGATTGGTAATATGATCTCCCAGAATAGCAGTTTTACCTATAACAAATCAACTACTGTCTGCTAGCTCTGAGGGTGTCTGCTAATCTGATACTATAGTAAACAGTACTTGTCTGCTCAGTGTCAAATCCTTTAGTAATGATCCTACTAAACATTCCGCACTTGTCACTATTTGTATTAATATTTTGAAGCCAATAGCAACCGAGAATTTCTTATAAATAATTTAGGCGTTGAGTGGGAATTGAACCTACGACATCGCAGAAGCAATGCTTTTAAGACCTAGTAGACTTCACTGGACTTCACCCGACCCTGAAACTGTATGGCCTATAACTCGAAGCTTAAATAATTATTTTCGAATTGCTACAAATTGACAACATCCTTCACTATTTTTATTTTTTACACTTCCTTAATTATATTCGATATTCGATGCACTTAATTTAAATAGTTTCACTACTGAAACGAAAACATTCTCCAACTTTCTCCCATCGAGTTTCGTTCCCATGCGTTACAAACTTCTTTACTTGAATCTAACTTATAATACTCTAGAAATTTCATCTTGAAGCACAAAAATGAGAGATCATCATGTTGTAATCTACTTGAAAACGAAACTATTTAAACTTTTCAACTAGCACTATATAAGCTTAAATTTTTCAGAAAACTTTCAAGTGGGTTTTCGAAATAAAACTCAAACGAGTTAATCCATTTTCTTTTGAAAAGGAAACTCTTCTTCTCTTATATTCGGAGAAAGAAAGCTCATCGGTCTAACAATCTTGCCGATATATTACCTGAAACTATTTCTATTAGTCTTCAAACTCCCTTTACTAAACTCTCTAAAGAAAGGGGAGAATTAAAATTTCATCTAGTTCCCAACTTAGCAATCATTCCTCCGTGCACAGTGAAAACGTAAGGACCCACTTAAAGTCTAAAGCCGGCTTAGTTCATTCTGTTGACAGACTACTTCAAAAAAAAAAAAAAATTATCCAAATGGAAAAGGAGCATCAGACCAGTTTTATATCGTTTGTTTTTTCTCGGGATCCTTATTTGCACTAAGTTGTAAGACGGGAAAAATCGTATGTAAGTACTACGAGTGTAGGAAAACTAGGGAAAATTTCGTGAAGGGGGATAACGATGAAAGAATGCTTTACGCTCGAAGGACCAAATGTAATTGAAGGAACATAAATTAATTCGGTATTACTCTTTGAATTAAGGGATGAAGTGACCTAAATAATTTTTGATTTACATTTCATTTAATTTCATTTTTTTTTTCAAATACGCCAAAGAGAAGCGGGATATTAAATGGGTTTTAGAAGAAAATTTGAGGAACTTCAGAGTTGGAAGTGATGGTGTTTTCTTTTAAATTGATGTGGATTAATTGGTACTGTTTTAATTTAATTGAGGCTGTTTCTTTTAAAATTCATCGAAGGTTAAAGTTAATTGCTGAGTGAAATCTGTAGAGCCTAGTTTATATTACATAGATTCAGAAATAAAAAATCTGCCAACAGTCTGGGCGCAGCCTTAGTATTTTTCGGAAGAAGTTTGGAACGCGTTCGGTTCTGAGATGCGGTGTAGGGTACTATGTGACTGAAAACCTAACAAAAAGTTCGGGAATTGGTTACAATAGGGCTGCACTAGAATACTTACGACGCTGCCACAAATAACATATGAATTAAATGATTGGGTCATTTTCTGGGATGTGGTCTAGGGGTTGAAAAAGAAAAAACTTGAAAATTGATGATTATTAAACAAACCCGTGGAAGAGAACTAATGAATGAAAAATTTCTCACCAAAAAGTCAAAATGAGGACGAATTCATGCAGTTTTCCCTCTGTTTTCTCACCAAATGAGAAATGAAAGATTGCCAAATGCGCAGTCAAGTACAGTGCTTTCTCATTTGGTGAGAGTACAAAGAGAAAACTACATCAATTCGTCCTCATTTTGACTTTTTGGTGAGAAATTTCTCATTCATAAGTTACAGAACTGAGCTCCTGATCTGAGAGATATGGCAGAAATCATGAAAAACTATACAACCAATTTACACACCCTTAGGGGTCAAATTTCAAAAAATCTTGAAAACATTTTCTAGGTATTCGTATAGAAGAAGTAACAATCCGTAGAATAAAAATGAATTTGGGAAGACCTAGTAGATATGACGAAAATTGTGAAAATAAATGCATTAAATTTTCATTGATAATTTGATTGGCCCTCTTTCCGAACGCCAATGGATATTCGGATTTTTTTTCACCAGAATTCTTTCTCTAGTTGATTTGCATATACCGACCGAGTTTCAGCTTTCTACCATAAGCTGTTCTACAGTTAGGAAAAACACCCCCAACCCCTGTATTATACTACCCCTATATGTATACAAAATTATAATAATAATAATATGTCAAACATGCCACTGCTATAGCTCTATCTAAGTAAGGCTCAGCATTATGTCGGTATAGTTTCTCGAGATATAAAAATCAGATCCCTTTCCTTTTCACTATCCCCATAGCCACAAAATTGTTGTTTCCCTAGCAGAAATATATTAGCCCTACTTTGGTAAAAATTTTAAGAATTTAGTTTATAGTGTTCTTGAGATATGAGTCGTGAATTTTTAGGAAATATCTTATCCCCTCCACTTTCATGCTCTACCGGCCACTTAAACAATTTTACTTTCAGCAGACTTCACAAGCCAAATTTTGTTTTTCTATTGCTATTGGTTCGTGAGATATCGTAACCCCTAAAAATTTTCACCCCTTTATACTCGTACGTCACGTACAATTCCGATCTATTCTCCTAGTGTACCTACAGATACTCATTAAGTTTAAATTTTGTGGCATTAACTTTAGAAGATATAAATTTTAGAATGTATCGAACTCGGCGTTTTTGCGTTTCGGACGCATTATCCCCCCCCCCTCCCTCTCTCACACTCCTTCAGCCATATCGGCAATTTGTTATGCAAATGAGTCCACTATCAAAGTTCTATACAAATTCCAAATTTCAGCTTCTTAGCATTAGCGGTTCCTGAGATCTAGAAACCAAAATGTTCGGTCTAAAACGCTTCTCTCACTTCCACTCTAACACCCCCAGCTTTCAAAATATGGTCACTTCAAGGAGCCTCCCCAATCTATTCATAAATTTTTTTTAATTAAATAGCTTAAAGGGTTTAGGAGCGAGGAGCCTTCAAACTATTTTGCGTACGGCGGACAGACGGACTGAGGTACTAGTCATGAAACGTGTTTAAAAAAAATGTTGAGTGTAGCAATTTTTTTTTTAAATTGATAACAATACTGTATTATTAAAATAATAAAGTAAAATAACTAATTTAAATAATTGTTTTACTATTTTTCAAATGAAAAACTATTACGTTTAAAAAAAATTCAATAAATTAATTTCGTTAATTACATCTCCTTTTTTTTAAGGAGAAAAAAATGTGAATGCGTTAAGCGATGTGACGTGATTCCTATTATCTAAATTTCATCGTGCGTAAGACTTCGGTTTTCACACTTTTGTCGGCTTAAATTTTTTAAAACAAACGACAAAATTCTAATAAGTGCAAAACATAGTTTTAAGGTATTCTGGTTTTTACGTTGGCAATTTCCGGGGTCCATCCAGTTTGCTCTTAAAATGGAAAACCTATCACCCCGCCAAAAAAAGACTTCAGACTATATTTTACTGATTAAAAGAACACGACGTTTGCATTGCCTTAAAGACAAGAAAAAGTTTGAAAGGATAAATGCATTCCTTCACGTGAAGCAGGGAGGTCCTTTCAAGTAGTTCTGATTCCTAGGCTGAAAGGTATTGTCATCGGCATTCGTTTTATTGCTCTAGTAACTGTTAGTCCTTGGTGTCGCTTAGTGTTCTTAGCTTTCGCAAGGAGGTGGTAGTTGATACCATCACGGGATGAAAGGCGACAATTCCAGAGAATTCTTTGGGGAGTGCCTTTCCTGCGTACCCGAAGAGGAAGATCAACAGTCCCGAGATGCAAGTAAACATATGGTGTAGTGTAGTGTTATTATGTTTCGAATCCTGACCGGAGGTTTTATGTCCAGTACAACGTGAGTCGGGGAGCTCATGAAAGGTTACTTCCATCAGCAATACTGGATAGGCATCTAGAGAAGTAACGTGGTTGGCGTTTTTATGCCCAAGCGGGAAGAGTTCCTAGTGAACTATACATGGAGTCACGTATCAACCTGGTCCCAGGTCCCAGGTCCCACAGAATGGCAACCATTTAGATTGGTCTCACTTCCATCGATAAGAATGTAGAAGCTTGTTCTTATATAGACTTGATACTTTATTACTTTGGAATAGTGGTGCCTGTCGTCACAAAATCAATCCGTATTCGAACAGGAGCGTGTAATTAACCCCTCGAGGCAGATGCGCACGTTAAACCCACTCAAAACATTACTAATTGGTTTTTTTTTGCCAATTTCCCAATAGTTTATTTTAATGATAAGTATACATTAAGAATGTAATTAAATAAAGAGACTCTGATCCCCCCCCCCCCCAAAAAACATCCCCCCGATAAAATTTATATCTTAGAGTGCCCATTGAAGCCATTAAGAACGGTAGCAGCTTAGATATAGACTAATTTTAGCTTTAGGATTAAGACAGAAAACCTGTTAGCATTAAGAACTTACTGCAAATAAAGCACCTTTTAAACTAAACAAAACATTACTAACTAAAAGAACAATGATGGTATTTTTATAGTTTATCATGATATACATGCCAATTTTGTGGATAAGGTAAATTTTAATTAAAAAGTGAAAATTCTGAAATCCGTTACTCTTCTAATCCTTACACCAAATTCTGATTCGCTGCAAATATTACACCAAATTCTATTGGTTTCAATTGGTCTCCGCGGCTGATGAAGAACCAATCAAAATTATCAAATAATCATCCACTTGACAAATAATTTCAGTGACAACGAAATTCAAAAACTCGCTCCACCAGTTTCTCATTTTTCTTTGGACATACGACAAGCAACGTTGCTTCATGTGTCTGACACATAATATTGATGATGTCTTGACAGATTAAATTTTCCTTTTTCTTAGACCCATTCTGTGGCAACTGTAGCTGGGTGCCTCCTAAAATGCTATTACTGCTGCAAAAAAAATGCTCTGATAACAACTGATAGCTCATGGGACAAACTTTTAATTAGATTTGAATCAATGTTGCAGAAAATTGACTCGGAAAGCTCATTAGTTAATGTTTTCGTATGGGGCCAAGAATTTCAAATATTTCTTTAATATATTTAATGTTATATTTCTGTTTCTATGTAGCTGGCATTTGTATACTCATATGGGTTGATAATTTTTTTATATTTTTTTCTCTTTCGACACTATAGCATCTAAGAACAGAACTGTGTGTAACCTCAGTCTTGAGATGACGCTACAGGGCTGCCATAATAGAAATCCTAAGCAATTATTTATAATAATAATAATCAATGGCACAACAGCCCAAATTGTGCATTGGCCTTGAAGTAATGCTAGAGCTACTTCATTACTAGACCAACGAAACACGAGAAGGTGAAGTAGTCAGCCACATGCTCGTCCCTGACTATTACCCCGATTTTAACTAGGATACTCATTTACAGCTGACTGAACTGGTAGTCCGGCACCAAATCTTATTCTCGAAAATTACTTTTCGCCAAGCAGATTCGAACCTGGTACCAGGTGCATCGAAGGCAAGTGCTCAAGCCACTATTAGCAATTATGTATAATGACTTGAAAAACTTGAATCTTGAAGTTCAAACAATATATTGTAATTTTACCAGTGCTGTTAGTGCTATAGAATGGGGTCATACGGAAATAAAAAATGAAATTTTTTTCAGAATAATTCAACGAGTGTTCTCATTTCCAGTGACGTCAAATGATGCCCATACGACATTTCCGAGCAATTAGCAAAGCTATGGCTTAGAAGGTGACGAATGGTGACTTCAAAGATCAGTTGATATAATGACTCAGGGATGGTAGTTGGTGTGAGCACCCTCACTAACTTTCTCAAACCTTGAATGATAAGCTGAGAAATCCTAACTCTAAAATATTTTTCGTTTAATACAATTAATAGCAACCCATTGTCTCGTACTCCAAAAATATAAAAATGGAGTTGGAGTTCATGAAAATCATTTCACTTCCTTTCAAAAGTGTTCACAACTAATGTTCACAACCAAAAAAAACTTCCTTCAGAAACGAATTGAACATTTGTTTGTCCGTCGATCCGCACTAAAACTATTGATGTGTAGCAGCCAGAAAAAACTGGGGTAAAATAAAAAAAATCTCGGCTATATTACCGGTATATCCTTAAGAAGTTATTATCTTAACTTATGTTTACCAACAGCACTTTTATCACTGCGAATTGAATTGTATTTCAAACAATGATCGTAAATACTTAATAAAAAAAGTATGTTCGCACTCAGATAATCGACAAGTACGTAATTTTTAAAAGGACATATGCCTCCATTCTCTGAAATTAACAATTGAAGAGAACCGTAACCTCTCTCATTTTTTTGACACAATTTAAAACAATTTCAGTACTCCTTGAACTAACATCGACCCACAAGCATTATGCGGTGAAGAAAACCTTGACCACACTCCGCATCTTCCTCCGGGAAAAAAAATTGGGAAAATGTTCTATTTGTTGATTTAATTTCATATTCTTATTCACACAGAAAAATTTTCTTGAAATTTGAAAAGGAATTTCAAAGGGAAGTGAATCAGTTGATTAATAAGATTTCAAAGTAAAAGTGAATTCAAATAAATCGTGGATAAATTACAAAAAGCTACGCAAAGAAGAAACTCTAATCTCAAGTAATTTTATTTCAGTCGTAACGTTGATTCAAAATTATAAGGACACCAGAAGTCCTAACGCTGAAGCCCTTTTTTCTTTGCACTCTACTCAAACGGTTCTTTGACCAATCAACGCAATTAATGGAATATTTTGAATGAAAAAATCCTGAAAATAATTTAAATAGTTTAGAAACTTTTTCAGCATACAGTGATTGGAAATTCACAAAATCGATTGTATAATTGTTTGTGCATTGTTAACCGCACGATCCAAACACATTTCTGAGAAAAATTATCTAATAAATTCATTTATGTCGAAGTGAACAGGTTTTGATCCGTCGAGCCAGCGACCTATAGAAGCCAGAATACGTAAGAAATAAGTTTATAGTGTGCCTGAATTGCAAAAAAATGTCCAGTACTGCAACAAATGAGCTTTCAAAAATAATTAGGATAGTTTATTTCGGTTAATTGAACCAAATATTTAATTTATTTCAACTCAAACACTCGTTACATGTATTGCCACTCGGGAAAAAAAACATCGGAGAATAAAGCATTCAGTTTTTAATTAGCACAATTTCGTAGTGCATATATTGGGGAAATTTTTTAATGTACACATAAATAAATCATGTATTGATTTTAAGCCGAACTTTTCAGCAAAAAAAATTTTATGGTCGACAGTAGGTACCCTATAAAAAAATGTTTAATTAATCCAATCAAATTCCCTGTTATTAAATTACTAGCCCAGGTATGTGCTACTGAACTAATCCCGAAGTTAATAATTAAAACCGAAGTTTAAAATGCCCCGTGAAAAAAATGAATTGAAAATACCTTTTGAGATTTTTTACACGTTACCAGTCTTTTTTCCTTTTAAATTTTTTTGCCGTACAGAGGGATGAATTTTAAGCGAGAATTTAAAAAGGGTTACTGCTTTTAATTCAAAAAAAGTCTCAAATTAAATGCTCTCGACCGAGAAATTTTATTGAAGCAGATTAAAAACCCTTCGTTCTGGGGGGGGGGCTCACGCCGATGCAGTTTAAAAATTCATAAGGATGCTTAAAGGGATGATGCGAATTATTATTATCGGGCAAAAAAAATATGATAATGAAAATGTTCTACCACAAAGGAATAATTTCAAATAGGCGTTTGGAACTTAAATATTTTGGGTTTCAGTTAAATTTTTTTGGAGGGCATTCAGGACTCGTATATTTGAAATGCAAAGTACTTTTTATAATCTATTATTTTCGTCGACAATACTTTCTGTGACACCATCAAAATCGTAGGCAAAGAAGGAGGTTTTGAAGCTGAAGCATACGTGAAATTGTAGCAAATATAAAACACATCCGTCCTGAAATGAATCTGTCGACGACAAGGACGATGGACCACTTACACGAACAAAAGCACAACATTTATCCTACCTAGAGCCGACCATTAGATATTGTTGCCTTGTGTTTTGAAATATTTTGTTATGAAAGTAGAGAGTGGAAAGGACTCCACATGGATACAGTATTTGTTATTCTGTGTATGATACATTGTAGCGAGCACAATATTAATGGCTTGGAATTACTTTGATGTACACATTTAAAAAAAAAAAGATTTTTTTATTTTTTAAAAAAGATACATTCAATGCACTTTTTTATTCCAAAAAAAAAAAAATAGAAAAGATACAAACACATAAAAAGTACGAATCAACCTATCTTTGTGCATGTCCTTTTTGCATCCTTCGTCTTGATGTTAGTATTCCTTTTAATATTTATCACAGAGGTTCGTAATGAATTTCTGGTTCGAATTATCCCTTCAGATCCAACCTCACCGTGAAAATCATATCAAAACATATTCGTTCTACTTTATTCCATTTTTGATATTTATTTAAAATGAAATTTCCAATTTTTTATAACTAATTTATGTGAATGATTTATCTAATAAATTTAATGGTAAAGATTTCGTGAGATACGTAGGAATGGAACTTGTAACGTTATGAGGCAAATTTAGAACTTACGAGTACAATATACTTTACTTCAAAACAAATTTAATTTATATGCATGCTTCTCGCTTTTCATTCATTTTTTTTAGTGAAAAATACTAAAAGTAATAATAATTTAAATATATCTACATTTTGAGACTTTCTTATGGTTTCTTTTTCGGTTTTTTTGTTTGTTTGTTCTTAATTTTCAAAATTTGAAAGTTTTGTTGAATTTCTGAAATGTATTATTAAATTGATATTAAAGATAACGTGGAATTTTAATGGAAATTTTTTTTTTCGGAAAATAGGTCGATCTGAGACATATGGATGAGAAACAAGGCAGTAATATCGTTGATGTTGGTGTTGATCTGTCTGAGTTTTACATGTCCGTAGAATGGGATATTCTGGAAGTACCAGCTGTGCGGTAGGTATTTTTAAATTATTCTTTTTCACACATGAACTGTAGAAAAATATTACAATCCACTTATAAACATAGTTGCCAGTTTCTTTATTACCACTCAATCTAAAAATGTACATAAACTTGATGATTTTAGCTGATATTCCATCTGTTACTAGAATCAACTGAAATTTTAATGAATGGCAGTCGAAGCTTTTTTTATTCAATGCTAAAATTTCGGAAAGTATTTTTAGCTGTCCCATATTAATTAAAAGTTCCATTAAATTTTGTTGCGTTGAATTTATATTAATTATAAAATATAATATATGGTAATATAAATAACGATTGAGAGACGCTTGAAATTGTGTCTTTTATAGCTAAGTGTCAAAGTATAATATGTATGGGCTATGTATCATGCTATCTTGTATCGCATATCATGATTTGAATAAAGTAATTTGTATACAAGTAGTATATCCATGGTAGTAGTCTGGGTGGCTTAGTGGCTAGAGCTCTTGCTTTCGGCGCACCTGGTACCAGGTTCGAATCTGCTTGGTGACAATTAGTTTTCGAAAATGGTATTGGGTGCCGGACTACCAGTTCACTCAGCTGTAAATGAGTACCTGAGTTAAAATCGGGCTAATAATCACGGACGAGCGTTTAGCTGACCACTTCACCTCCTAATGTTCCGTTTGTCTAGTAATGAAGTAACTCTAGCATTACTTTAAGGCCTAGGCCCGATTTGGGCTGTTGCGCCATTGATTATTATTAGTATAATAAGCATTCGTCTAAAGTTTTGCGAGATTAAAATTTTTTACTAGTGTGATTAAAGATATATATATAGTAAGTACCCCGTTCAACTTTCCGCAATAACCCGTTCCTGAAATTGAAAACAACTACTTGGAGGAGGTGGAAGTAAAAGCATTCACATTCTTAAACCTCAAAAAAAAAATTTATTTATTTCAAAAATTCATAATACTTGGAAGTAAGAAGTACGTAAGACTGTTGTGAGATTTTAAAGTTTGTTCCAACAGATATTTTGTTTTATGAAAGCCCTACATGACGGGATGTTACTTCTTCTAAGGAACGGTTTAGACTACAAAGTTGAAGCTGAAAATCGGCACGAAATGCATATCATAACATATTAGATATAAATGTGTGCATAAATCAGAAAAATTTAACTTTGAAATAACATTCGGCTTTGGGCAAAGAATAACTCATTTAAGACTTAATCTTATAGTTTTCTTAAAAAGTATACCTATTCAAAATTGCCTCATTTTTGATGTTTACTAGCTCAGAAATGTGAATAATAACAAAATTTTAGAGTAGCAAATTTTCTTTAAATTTTATGTCGATAACAATGTTTTACTATTAAAAAAAAATAAAAACTAAACATGCGTTTTTACTCGTAAAATATATTTGTATGGCGACTGGATTATACACTCCTTAGCAAGATCTCTAATGAAAAAGGTTTGATTCGGCATTGTATGTCAAATAAAGTCCAAATACAAATCACTCATTAAATTAAAAGTATTTAACTGCAATAGATTAACGAAATTTAATCACCGCATCTATGTGAAACCATTAAGCGCAGCTAGAATGAACATCCGTATGTTGCAAAAATCGCAAAATGCCAATCACAGGGATTTGGCACCAGACAACAGGCCAATGCATTCGAAAAAAAATATTACATGATTATCTAACGTTAAGCAGAAATCAGACCCGAGCCCTAGTGGCAGTTCTGACTGGACATTATTCCATGTGGAAGAATCTCAATAGGATTGGTATCTCCAAGACTAAAATTTTGCAGAATATGCAAGAACAAAAACGAAACACTAGAGAATAACCTCTGTGAATGTGAGAGTTTAGCTCACAAAAGACTTCGGTCAGGACCCATCGGAATTCCTGTCCATTCTTCTTCGTAAAATACTGAGCTTCATTGAAAGCGAAGGGATTTTAGAGGAATCATAGTTGTTAATCCGGTTAACGTCACAATAACTCAACTATGACGGAAGTGGTAGAGGTTAACCATATCAACCACTATTTCCAATCTATCTATCGGTCTGTCTCATACCATGGATATACTACTTTACTTTATTCAAATCATGATATGCGATATTTTGTCTCTACATAATATCTTTCTTCTCTATCGTGTAACGAAATGTGCTTAAACGTGACGCGGCCTTGAAATTTCAATCGCCGCTAAATAAGTTTCACTTCAAAAAAAATTCACCAAATAAAAATACTAGTAACCCCTCCCAACCGCCGATACCTCGTCATTCAACTGTAACCAACTATCAACCTTTACAATCAGACTTATCACCTATATGATAATTGCGCATTAATTTTAACTGCACCTAAAATCGATCTATAAAGCTCGCTAATTAATATCTCCAATACTGTAATATTGATTAATTGTTTAAAAATGGTAATTCACTATATTACATTCTCTGAATTAAGCTTTATATCTATCAATGGATATAAATATATAATGATGTAATGAACTCAATAATGATTGTAATATTATTTCCACATTCAGCACAGTGATTTTAATAATATAATAATCATATTCTGCCGATAATGAAAATAAGAAGGGACCTCATTTAACTGCATTTTTTACATGTGAATAAATAGAGGAGTGTTTTTTCGGGGGATGAGGAAGTGGTAATAAATCATTCATGAAAATAGCATTATTTGCACGAAGTGAACCGAAAATTTCCCTTTTCAGTCAGCAAAGAGCCTTTAATTATAAAAAGTGGAAAACTTTTAATCAATCTTTATCATTTTTTTTTTGCAATAGACAGTTTTCGATGCAGGCTATGATTTTTAGATTAATGAAATTGTGCGGCAAAAATAAATGGGTTGCTCAGAAAGCTTAAGAAAGATTTAGAAAATATTTTAATCGAATCGAAAATTTTTTTTTAGTATAGTCACATTTAAACTATGTAAGTCCGCAGTTCTGGTAAATCGATGAATATTTCTTTACCGAATAACTTTCCGCTTCAACAAAAATTTTATAGGTCTTTTAAAGGAAATAGTTCGAGATGATTTCGGTTGATATTTCTCAATCAACGGATCTGATATAGAGTTTGCTTATGGTAGATTTTATCCTTTTACTTTTACTGACTATGGTAGTAGAAAACTCTTTAAAAAATCCTCCTGATATATCGATAAAAAAAATCTGTTCATATTTATAGTATTTCAAGAAATGTCGCACTGTTTATGATGAAAAACCATGTAGACATAAAACGCATCTAACCCCTGAATATCAAAAAATCTTGAAATCAGTTTGTAATCTATTATGTATATTAAAAGCCTCTAGAAGACTACTAACTCATCCGATCTTAGAGATATAATGAAATTTGTGCAAACGTATTCAAACCCATTGTATTACCTAAGAAGTGGCATTTATGAAAAATCAAGAAATCGTCGTTTTTGGCTATCACATGAAATGTTCGGTAAAATAATTATTATAATAAAATAAAATAATATTAATAACTAATTTTCTATCGCATCAAACCTAAAAAACATGTCGAAAACTGTCAAAACGTATTCAATCTCCTTCCAAGCCATTGGAAGTAAAAACCGATTCGATATCTCATCAAATCTTTGAAATATGTTGGAATTCGTGGAAACGTACATATATGCAACCCCTTAGATTGTATATAAAAAACAAAAATTAAATGGGTTTGTATGCATCACATAAAAACTCCAATTTGATATAATATCAAACCTTAGAAATATAGCGAAAGCTGTGAAAACCCCCCTTATACAATTTTAGGGGTTGAATATCCAAAAGTTCTGAAATCAATTAGTTAGTTAGATGATTACAAATAAAGACCGAAGAAGTGAAATCCAACTGTCTTATCACTTCTTAAGGCTGATTTACATGACGACTGCAAACAATTTTTATTAAGATTGTGAAGGAGCTAGGTTATCGAATTTTCAATGGAGTAGAAAGCAACCACTGCGAAAAAGGACATTCACACAAATATTTAATGCTGGATATAATATCTGTTCGTTTCACTCCTGATCAGTTTCTCATAAAAGATTTTTCTTCTCTCTCACAATCTTAGTCAGAATTGTTTGCAGTTAGGCCCGTGCGCAGGAAAGTATGATGGGGGGGGGGGGTTTATCAAGTTCCCCCATACTAAATGTGATGATGGGTTTGAACCCCCCCCCCCCGTGCGCACGGGCCTGATTGCAGTACATGGTGACGGCCTTAAGACATACGACGGAATTCGTGAAATCGTGTAGAATGGTTTCTAATGGGTTGAAAAGGGAAAATTCCTGAAACACGAATAAATAAAGAGCATGTGGGAGTAAAAAGTTATTTAATATCTAATTAGACATGGGGATATGGCAGATATCGTGAAAATGTATGCAATCTCTTGACACCCACTAGGGCGTTGAATTAAAAAAAAAATATTTATCTGAAAAATCAATCAATAATTATATTTTTCAGAAGGTATAACAGATATGACGAAATTCGTATATATGCACCTCATTTTCACTGATAATTTTTTTTTTACTGAACTTGCGTACTTCAATGAGTATATATATAAATTATTTTTTTTATTTATATTATTTTCTAGTACACCTACATATACCCAACAAGTTTTAAGTTTCTATCTTCATTGATAAATTTATGTTTTATGACGTGCTACTACTAGCCCTACCTAAATACTGAGTTTAAGCAATTCAGCATTAGCGATTGTCTATTATGAGGCGCCGTATATGGTGGATAGACAGACTTTTTTCCACTTTTAAGGGCCTACATAGTTTTTATTTTGTCACCCTTTTTTAAACGAAGTTGAATCAAACTACAAGTGTCCTATTGATCTTAGTAAAATTTAAATTTGATTCAAGATGTTATTAATTTGTTTCTTTTATTACAGAAACGAAAAATTCTATACATGCTGTGACGAACCATATTTGGACATTACATTTAATATAACGATGCGAAGAAAAACACTTTTTTATACTGTCAATATTATCATTCCATGCATGGGAATATCATTTTTGACAGTTTTAACTTTTTATTTGCCTTCGGACAGTGGAGAAAAAGTAAGTAATTTTTAATAAGTAAAAATTTATTATAGCAGGAATAATTTTTGAAAAAAGTGAAATGATTTCCACACAATGATTACAAGAAATAGACAAAGTTGATGAAATATTAAGAGTTCTATACAATTTTCTATAGTCTTATTATTTTCGATTCGAGTAAACACATTATTATCTTCTTTCAATCTATAATACATTCTTATCTTTTTCCTAAATTATTGAGTTGACATAGTCTTGACTGTTGTAAATTTGAACAAATATCCTCAGTGCTCAGTTCCATTTAATTTAATAAAAATCCTTTCAAAATAGTTAATAAAAATATTTGTTTACTCAACTGTTGACTCTCAACGTAAACCACATAAAATAATTTGGTAAAAACTAGGGATTTTTTCATCTACAAAATAAAGTATAGTTGGATATTCGTTTTATTATTCAGGAAGCAAAGAGTACCGGCAAATTAATAGTAGAAGTTTACCTACAAAAATATATTTAAAAATTTTGTGCAAATTTTATTCCGTACTTGAAAAGTTTACTACCAATGCTAGTAACTCTTAACAGTGCTTTGAAAACTTTACTATTCCATCCGAAATTGCATTATTTCCTGACTCTCCGACGAAGATATTAACAATGCCGATACTATAGAACACAAGTGATGTGTCTTCAACTTTTCAAATTGTGGCAAATGAAAAACAAAGTTTCAAGTGGAAAATTGAAACGGAAGGCTATTTTATGAATTTTATACTCTATAAGTAAAAGCGATATAATAATATTTCTGACCCAAAAGTTAGTGGCTGATAAATAGAACAAAATAAAATTATAAAATGATAAAAATGGTGGTACCATTTTTTTTCAGTGATGCTAAAAACACTTACCTCAAGTCTGAAAAAAGTTAAAATTTCTTCGAATTCGTACACTCAAAGAAAAAATATGATTGTGGGAGAATCTTACTACAATTGAGATTATAGTTGCCACAACTATGTTACAACATGGAAAATGTTTAGCTCTAGCAAAATTATGGTTGTGGAAACCTAGGTATGTGATTCACGCAACCTTCTTTTTCCATAGAATGGTTAGGTCAATCATAAGATACGTGTGACATGGTTGCTTGAATCATTGTTCTGATTTCAGAAAACATTTTATGCTTGGCTCAAACATAATTATGATTGTGGAAACCTTGGTGTATGATTCACGCAACCTTCTTTTATAATATGATGGTTAGGACAATCATACGATACATGTGACGCTGAAAAATAATTCACAAAATAAACATTTGAAAGACAATATGTTATTTTTGTATTACCACTATTTTATTTTAAATTATTTTGCAAACAAAATATGTATAAATTTTACGATTTCAAAAAAAATATCATTAAAAAAATATACATATATCAATTTGCTAGGATAGAAAATATAAAACAATATTAATTTTTGTACATTTAATATTGCTTGGCCTTAAATTAAAAATTAAAAGAAGTTTTTTTAATTCAATTTTTTCATTGTTTCACACTTTCAATCATAAATAAATGACTTGAACAACAATTAAACACTCTCGAAAAAAGCACACATGAAATTGAAAGAAGCGAACTTACACCGCGAACGAAATTTTTCGTACTGTGAGAGGTATGGTTGTGAGAATTATTTTATCAAATTATATGGTTCCAAAGTCCACAATTACATCATGTAACGAGAATAATTGGTACAACCATATTAAATTTCAGTAGGGATATATGTTTAATGTAACCATATTCTGTTTTTACTAATTATATGCTATGGCTAGTACCATCATAGCCATGATCACTGGAAACATGTCAGTTTTACAATAGTTAGAAGAACCTTAATATAGTCAATGAAACCTTGGAATAAACATAGTTTTTCTTTCAACGTATCCATGTTTGATGATCGAGGAGTCGCTCCACTTCTTATTGTAGCTACCACCATCAGTGTACTACAATTAGGGTATCAGCCAACACAGAGACACCTTGTACCACTCTGTTTCGTTAAGAAATTTAAGAATATTCATCAACTTTCTCAACATAAACCGACTTGATTTCTCACAAAATTTATACTCTAACTGGGTCCTGATAACTAAAGCATAATTAAACATATAGAAGGTTGTTTAATAGGTAAATATCAATTAGGAGGCCAAGGTCCAAGATAAGAAATAACAATTTTGCATTTTAATACAAACGAATTTTTATACTTTTTAGCTGTTCTGTCAATGTCAGAACCTCAGACAAGGCTTACATTCTTATCATTGTGAAGTTCACGACCGAGTAACATTTGGAAATTATTTCAAGTATTCTGTGTTTTATTTAAACACAAAATTGATATGACCTAGTTGATGTAAATAGCTTATAATGTTCCTTCACATTCACAAGCCAGTTTAACCACGAAATATACTCCTTGGCTAGGCTCCGGTTTGTCAATCTTTCGCTTCTCATGAAGTAAACTCCAGGTAACTGCAAAGGAGGTTTCTTTCTTCTCCAAACCGGTCCGATTTTCTTCGAAATTCTAAATCAGCTTGTGTCCAGGAGTTTAGTTACTACCTTCACAGGAGCAACAGTCCTTAAGAAAATGGTTAAACCTGTTACTTAAAATCTGAAGAAAGCGTCAAAAAGTATACAATTCTGCTCACAGATCTATACAAAGGAATGGACCCAAAATAAAAAATTAACAAAAAATATTGTACGAAATTCCTACAAATTGCGGAAGCGGACATGGAAGTCCCTAAATAGGGAAACACCCTGTTCTTGAAGTCAACCGAAAAGTAAAATCTCGAATCGAAAATTTCTTCAAAATTATTTGAGAGCTTCAACTCACGTATTTAAAACTTACTTATAGGTTTTGAAAACTTTTTGTTTTTTTCAACAAAAAATCAATAAATAAAATCTATCATAAATTTGCGGCCTTTTTTCCAATATTTTTCTTAAGCGAACATTTTTTTTACTTAATTATTAATCTAAAAATTTATTTTAAATAATACTTTCTTTTCTTCAGGTCACGTTATCGATATCAATCTTGATTAGTCTCCACGTGTTCTTCCTACTAGTTGTCGAAATTATTCCACCAACATCACTAGTGGTGCCTTTATTGGGCAAATATTTAATATTTGCTATGATATTAGTTTCAATTAGGTAAGTTGTGAAAAATAATTTTTCTAATAGGAATATAAGTTGCTTTTATTTGACGTCATTATTTTAAGTGTATTTTGTTTGTATCGAATATTTTTTGGTCCGTCGAGCCGGTTTTGAATTAGCGAACTATGGAAAGTCGTAGAAACTGAGTAATAATTTTACACTTTCCAATAATTTTACACTAACTACAATAATTTTACACTTTCTTGAATGGTGACACATTTGATTTGAAAATTATACTTTTTTTTTTAATTTAGTGAATTACAGATGGGGCGGGACAAGTGTTCCTTCCTTTTATCCTCTAAGAGCACTCTTGGTAGCGAATAACAAACCGAACGTGTTGAACTCCTCATTTAAACACATTCCTGTTTCGTAATTCGAGTATCACATTATTGAAATTATTATACTTGAACTGTAGTGGGTAACCTCTATTCGTACTTTTGATTTAATTACTTATCCTCTATTCAATTGGCACTCACACCGCACTTCACCACTGCAACAATCCTTAACCTATTTCGACCCTCCGACCATATAGAAGTACCTGTAAAAAAACACAATAGCCGAACTGTAAACCATACACCACAAAACATTGCTCAACAGAATCTTCACCCAAAACCATTTTACTTTCGAAAAGTAAATCCAATTAAATTCAACAAAAGAATGGAAAATATCCGCCTCTAATTAGAACACCCATCGGCAATATTCAAAGGTTCTACCTATAAAATAAACTATCCAAACGCTTTAATTGCTACAACGAGTATTTCTACGTGCAGTGTATTGTTGTAAGTACAAGGAAGAGTACGTACCTAACTACAACATTTCACTTTTGTTCTAGCTATTTTTGCCGGGCTAAATTGGTCTATATTCAAACCGATTCCACTTGATATCGCAGAAAAATATACGGTAGAGAATAAATCGCAAATGGTTGATCCGTATTCAAGCGAAAATGAAAATTTCCAGAATCTTTTGTATCGAGGCCTTGCCAGGAAAATGAAAAATAAACAGGCATTTTGAGTGTTTCCGACACTACAAAGGATCAGAGTTCGATTGTTTATTTACATTTAATGATAAGGGGATTTATATACTAGATGAAACCATGAATGAAATTTTAAATTTAATCCAAGGTTGGTTGTAACTGAAATGAAAAATTTGACATATTATTGTTGGTATCCATCGGTATCAAATGATTATTGTATGTTTTTTAGCTTGTAAACTTGAAAACGCTCGATTTAAAACCGTTTTTAATAAATTGTACAGGAAAATTTTTCTTTATGGCCTTTTAACTAAGATTTTGACTCGTTGGCCAAATTTTTTTCCCAGATACTACAAAAGCCTCTTTTTTCCACCTTTTATATCATGGTGAATTTGATGCTCTAGGTTAAGCTCTTTGGAAATTATTCCACTATAATCGGAACAATTTTTTTAATTGAGCAATTCTTTTTTTTAATAAAGTGTAATTACGAAGGGAGAAGAAAACGTTTCGTATTCATATTTTTAATGTTCTTCTGATCCTTAGAATACTCAACCTTCAATATTAATCTCTTTGGTAGCTCCTTCTGCCCTAGCACAAAGTAAAACGGATGAACCTCAAAAAAATGAGCTATGGAAACCATTAAGAGTATGAGGAACTTCGTTTTTTCGGGCTACTCCATTAGCTACGACAAGCTTATTCCATTCCTCTGAAGACAACCATTTTCTGATAGTTGAACAAATTATGGATAATAGAACAATTAAAGTATCTTTATTACGTTGTTATTAGATTTTTCGTGGTAAGCTACCAAAGAAGCTATTATGATTAGGAGTTAAACAACAAATATTGGTTAAAAAAATAAGTTGCGGCGGACGGGATTTGTTTCTTCGTAGATCAGATCCAAGGTTACAACCATTTGTAAATTTCACAGCCATGAAGCGCTGACCATATCCAGGGTTACAACCAGAGAATAGCCGAAATCAAGAGAAAAAAGCTTCTCAAAATACACGCCTTTAGCCCAAGGTAGAGGACGCCTTTCTTGACCATTAAATTCTTCTCGGTAATAAATTTGGAATGGGATGTGGCTATATAGAATTTACCTCAGCGATCCCACCAGCTGTCAAGGTGTTTCGGTTAGTAGGCAAGAATACACCTTCTGAAGAGTCTATGCCCTCCGATGACGAAACAGCTCCTTCGGACCTAGTCCAACACAATCTTATGATGAACTGGCTTCTCCAGTGAAGTTTCTTTCCAAATTTGTCATATCCTCAGGGATAGCGGTTAGTCCACAGTCGGGGACTCCGTGTTGGAGTTTCACTCCACTGACACCGGAAAGAATAACTAACTCCTTATCTTTATTACACTTAATTAAAAAAAAAAGGATTACCCAAATGATTTTTAGTCTGGGTGGCTTAGTGGTTAGAGCTCATGCCTTCGGCGCACCTGGTATCAGGTTTGAATCTGCTTGGTGACAAGTAATTTTCGAAAATGGTATTGGGTGCCGGACTACCAGTTCACTCAGCTGTAAATGAGTACCTGAGTTAAAAATCGGGGTAATAATCACGGACGAGCGTGTTAGCTGACCACTTCACCTCCTAATGTTCCGTTGGTCTCGTAATGAAGTAACTCTAGCATTACTTTAAGGCCTAGGCCCGATTTGGGCTGTTGCGCCATTGATTATTAAATGATTTTTAGTTACATGTCAATCATTTCTAAAGTATTATACTAGTTTCGCAAGCGCGATATATTTAAATTCAATTTTAAGTTGAGAATATGGGCTTTAATAGTACCATGAAAAAAGTTTAAGTCACCAATAATGATTTTTACATTAATGACCGCGTATGTTTTTTTTTATTAGTGAAACAGTCATAAACTACTATCTTTTTTATAATATGAACTAAACTCTAAACTGATACGTTATTGACTTTTGGTTTAATGAAATAATCGAGCACGTTCTATCAACCTCAAATCGCTAAACTAAACCTCAAATTTTACATGAATATTCAAATGGAGAAATCGATTATCCATCGAACTTCGTAGCTCTAACCCATGACAAGATACTAGGATCATCCGAAATATTATTCAAAACCTCATTTCGTGATTGATAGTGTTGGTATAAGGCTGCACTAATTTAAATATTATGTCAAATGGGAATAGAATGCATACCAATAAACAATCCTGATACCATAATGTAATCTAAACTGGAAGTGTGGCTTATTAAAAAATTAATTAAAAAAAAATATTCTAATTTCAGTATATGTGTAACCGTGATGGTTCTAAATGTCCACTTTCGTTCACCGCAAACGCATCGAATGGCGCCGTGGGTGAAAAGCGTTTTCATACAATTCCTACCAAAACTTCTTTTTATAAAGAGACCACAGTACAACTTTGAAACAAGGTAAGTTGATTGAAGTAACTTCGATTTTTTATTGTACAAAATAAATAAATTTTTATCAAGTCCCTTGCGTTATCTCGAATAATAAATTCACTTTATCTATTTAGTGAAATTCGATCTTTTACTTTATTATTTTAATAATAGTTTTTTGTTTATTAATTTAAATCAATTTTACTTTATTATATTTTAATAAGAAGATGAGATTATTTGTTTAAGAAAAAAGTCGTGTTTTAAAATTAACAGACACAAAAAAAAGAAAAAAAAAAAAAAAATTGGAATATACATATATTAATAATAGTGAAGCCATTTGAAAAAAGGAATTAACATGAATAGAGATCTGAGAAGGAAGGGGTCCAAAAAAGATCTTCTTAGTTTTACGAAATATTCTATGTAATGTATAGAGCCACCACAGAGGTATTCCAGAAAAAAATGTTGTTTCTCGGAAACGGACTATGCTAGAAATTTGAAAATTACTGTGCATATGTAGATGTACTACAAGAGTAATTTAGGCAAAAAATGTTGAGACTTCTATTGGTTTACGACGTCAATGAAAAAATTGTTGTCCCGAATTTCGATGTAAATATGTACCTATGTTTTATGTCGAATTATAAAATTTAATTTTACTTCTGCATGCTCTTCCTATAAGCGCCTAGAAATCATTTTTTAAATTGTTCAACTCCAACGCCGCTAAGAGGGTTAAAGCGGTTGTCTACATTTTCACGAAAACCGATATATTTCTTAGATTTAGAATTATTTTCCACTTATATAGTCTCTAAATATTATCGCAAAAAAAAATTGCCTTAAGGATTTTAGATAGATAGGTAGATACATTGATGTTTATTTATGTTCCAATAAATATTTATAAAAAAAATTTCTTCAATGCGAGTTTGTGCTCAAATCACATAGTTTCAGCCATAGTAATACAATGTGTTTCTTTTATGCATAAATTCAAGCTTTTTGTAAATAAAAAAAAAACAATAAAAACCTTATTGGTTCCTTAAAAGTACTTAAAACTAGGCTAAACTTAACTAAATTAAATTGACTAGCGTGGGGATACATACATATAGTGTAGATCATCTTATGAAGAACTGACAATGAGAATCAATGGATTTTCCAAGAGTGCACACTTTACAATGAAGTTTTCTTCTTGCTTTTTGACAAATGGCTCTATTAGCGGCATCTCAGCTAATTAATTGGTGTAACGATCGAGTTGAAAAATCCCAGGGTTTATTCAGGATAGTCTTGAGACACTTGTTCTGGATTATCTGGAGCCGTTTTGACTTCAGCATTTTACGATATTCTCGTTAGGGTTGTAAGTTATTGTTCAAGTTCCACCATTAATGGGTTATGTCGGTATTTTATCCTCTACCTCGCCTTAAAATCTTTCGATAGTCTGGGCGCAACTTTGTAATTAACGTATTCCGGTCTTTTATCCAAAAAAAATGAATGGAAATGAAAAAATTCTGATATTAACTAAGAATAAAAAACTAAAAATTTAAAACTGTATAGAGCTACTGTAGAGACATTCCGGAAAAATTATTGCAACCGGTAGCAAGGTACGGGGGTAGGGGATAGTTTTTCATATCTCAGAAATGGCTTATGCTAGAAAGGTGGAACTTAGTTCTTATATGTAGATATGCTACTAGAGTAATTAAAACCAAAAAAATTGGACACCAGTCTGAGCGCAATTTTAATATATACAGGAATAGTTCAATAGCAAAAATAGCACGAAAGTGCTGCCCTAAATAGTTTCGTTTTTAGACTTACCTAGGTAGTTATTCCCTGTGGCCACATAGATTTTATGGGTAAAAATCCGAAACGTTATAATGCTAAGATTCGGTGTAGGATTCTTTGTGACTGACAACCTAGGGAGTAATTAGGAGGCTATTTGGAAATTTATTTTCTAGATTCTCAATCGCATAGTAGCTTAGACTGCATCTCACCAATAAACACGTTTCGGACTTCTACCCATAAAATAGTAAAGTTGCGCCCAGACTGTTGGCCCATTTTTTTCTATAAATATATATCAACGGAGGGCGCTGCTGTCATGGTTGGTTTTTCGAAGATTTTGGGAACCGTCTTTGAAAAGTGTGTTTCGAGATAATCGCGTTTGAATGACGTTCAATATTGAGAATTTACGGAGGGTCAATTCCAGTTAATCGCCCATAACTTTCACATTTATTTCCATATGAAATTTACAGACAACGTTCTTAAGACTATATATGTATATACACTTTAAGATAGGTAACATTTTGATAAAAAAAAATGTTGACTCAGATGACCCCCCTTAAATTATTCGGGCTCTTGATGTTAACACCTATAAATTGTAGGTATTAGACATTCTTGGATATTCAACCCCTAAACTACTAAACAGAACACGGACTTCGACTTCGGTTTTGCTTACCTTGCGGCGGTCGCAGACCATTTGCCTACGTATCCGAAGTCGCATGCGAAGTCGGTGTTGTGGGCATCACCATACAATCCTGTGTATTCTAAAAGACAGGAACTGCGCGGTCGAAGTCGAAGTCCGTGCTCTGTTTGGGCCTTAAGGCCTAGCGCATACTTGAGACTAAACAGTCGGGCAACTGTTTCGTCACATCGACCCGCGCACACTCTTACCTGCCAGACTAAACTGTTTAGTCGTTGCTCATTCGCACATTACTCAACCAGCGACCGAATGTTATATTACAGCCATTTGATATGGTCGTGAGAGTTTTTTTTTATAGCCATTAGCCATTCAACTAAACTATCGGGCGATTTTAAATCCCTAGTCTGTGGGTACTTAAGGTGGTTGTAAATACAACAAATATTACAATCACCTGAAAACTATTTTGATATAGTATTTAGTTCGTAAGAAAGGTGAAAAGTGTATATTCACGCTTTCCTTCCGTTTACGGGCATATAAATATCCTATGTTTTAACTGGAAAAATAAATGAATTATAATACTTAAATAAATGATAAGAACAATTTTTTTTTAAATGTTGGGTGAAGTCAAGAGCGCGTTCAAGGATGAGATCTGCTACACGTTGCTATGAAACTGTTAAACTATATAACCAGAATGCTATTAAGAACGTTTTTTCATTAGTTTGGCAGTCGTATAGTAACCTGCACATGTCAACTTTAAACGTGTTCCGGAAAAGTAATAAAGCTTAGGCCAGATTTTTATGCTATTTTTCTTACTACAACGTCGTTTCGTTTTTTTTCGCAGCAAATTACTTCTAAAGGACTCCCATGCTTGTTTCTATCCGTACTATTCGACAACAAATTTAGATCGAAGTCCGCGATATAATCGGGCTCCGTCGAAAGAGGATTTATCGCCAACAAGGTGAGATTTAAAAAAAAAAAAATTAAACGGAAACTAAAAAAAATATTCGTAAATCGGAAAAAATAAATCGAACCGAAAACAAATTTTTCGTTTATTTTTTCGAACAACAATATCCTTTTTCGCAGCGACATCCCCCCCCCCAAACTTCCTCTCTCATATAAAAATACAACCCCTGTATAAACTTATCCATACTTCACTTGATGCAATTTCAGCTTAACCGGAACCGGTCCGTTTGGAGGTAGTTGTCAAATTCACGGTCCCGTACCACCTATACCTCAATCGGAATCGGACGACTTACCAGCTGTACCTGATTTAGACATTGGGCCGTCAGGAATTAAAAGTCCAATCATCAATAATCCAGCGTTCTCACATTCACGTTGCCCACCACGAGTTCATAAAAGTTGTTTCTGTGTACGTTTCATCGCAGAGCATACAAAAATGCAAGAGGACTCAACTAAGGTAAAAAAAAATAACATCCCCTACTCTCACAACAGCTTACTATACATTTTCCAATTTAATACCAATTTGAGTCATACGTACGACATACATATGTAATGCACATGGGGGGATGAAAAGGACATAGAAGCCGGGGACATGCTATTTTCAATTTAATGGAAACATCGACAGAAAACTTTCCAGCTTCGCGTATAAGTCCTTTAAAAAGGATATGTGCAGTCGATTTCCCTGTTAAAGTGCTGAAAAGTTTATGTAAACTTTTACTTGTCGATTTTTCCGATATATTGAAACTTATCGGATCCTGTTTCTCGCTTGAATTAGAAATTATAGTCGTAACCGGTCGGAATACCCGTCGACTTCGATCCATATAACGAACTGTAAAGAAGAATCCTTTCTTGAATTAACGTAACTATCTCATCTTACAGGTGAAGGAAGACTGGAAATACGTAGCAATGGTCCTCGATAGACTGTTCCTGTGGATTTTTACATTAGCAGTATTAGCGGGAACTGCCGGCATTATATTGCAAGCTCCCACACTATACGACGATAGAATACCTATAGATAAGAAATTCTCGGAATTTGCAACATCGACAGTTGTAAGATGTCCGCCCCAATAGCACTACAACACGGGACTTGTACATTTTCCAGTTTATGTGCGATGGGAATGAGTGCCTGCGTTTTTTATTTCCGGAAAAAAAAAATACTACAAAGAAAAATTAAAAAAAAAAATAGATTAATATTTATTAGGAAAAAGAAATTATATTTACTATAATTTTTAAAAAATTTCGATACCAAAAAAAATGAACAAACAAAATGCCAATTGACTTTTAAAGATTATAAAGTAAAATCAAATATATTTCGTAATATGATTAATGAACAAAAAAAATACATATATATATATATACATATATGAAAATGGGTGCATAATGTATTGTATCCAATAATATAGTAAAAGATGTAATAAATAGTAGGTACTACGTAAATAATAAACGATATGTTATTTTTAATGAAGAAATTCGACGAAAATAAACGATTAAATTTAATGTTACAGGTAAGTGGCGAAAAACATTTATAAAACGCACAGCTATTATAAATTGGAACCAAAATTTATAGTATAAGTGATCAAAAAGTTAGTTACTGGTTAAAAGTAAATCAGAGATTTTATTAGCGTAATACAAACTACATTTCATAATTGAGTTAATTTAAATTAAATTAATTTCGGTTTACAGAAGAATTTATTTTTTAATTACACTAGAAAATATCAAAGAGAATATTATTCAGACGTTAAAAACTATGGCCATCTTTGGAAAAATACAGCAGTCTTACAACGTCCACAGATTCAGTAAAAAATCTATCTGGTATGAAAATTGTTGACTTATATAATATTTTATTTATTTATTTACTTCGTAGAGTAATAGTATAGTATATTAATAATAATTCTATTTATGTAATACATATTTCCATCTTCAAAACAAATTTGTTTCGTACTTCTCAACCTTTTTTTTTTTTGAGGACTTGCTTAAGTTCCGGCCGGTTTTCCGTAAGATAGAATGCTTCATTTAAAACAAAAATAGTAAGGATTTGTCATTAGATGTCCTTTCTTCAACTGGATCAGCTCACAATTGAAAAAAAACGATGTGGATCCACCCAAAAGCTAGTTTAGCCCGGTTAACAATCCTGTTGGTAAATGTCTTGGATAAACTGTTTGAGCAGGGCTACGTGTAGTTTCCCCTTATTGTATGATGCTAAGAAGCTCTATCGTAAATGCACAGAAATACAAAGGCTTCTTAATAATTTTAGTTTTCCGTACAAAATGTATTGATTTTCCACGACTATTCTAGACTATTAGGTGAAAATACCTGCTACAAATTTAATTAAACGCAAAGCGCCATCTGTGAAAATGCTAAAATATGGAAAGTTTAGATGAACTGAGAAACAGCTTTAATAGCGAAAAACTGATTTAACTTTAATCCCATTATGATTTTGGACCATCTCTTTCTTGTTGTTTTCATTGTAAAACGAATGATTTTGATCTTGATCCAGTTGAAAAACACCTATTGAAAGTATTGTCCAACACTAGCGACTATTTTCCAACCTCGCAATGAAATTATTGCTCAGCCAGGCCATGATTCGGAACAAGTGCACCAACCTATTGAAATGTACCTACATACATAATCATAATGAAAAAATCATTGCTTCTGAGCCGAGGTAAGTCAGTGGCGTGGCGTCCATGGGTACATGGAAGCAAGAGAATCATTACTTCCCTTACATTTTGATGAAAAATATTAGATATATATAAAATGCGTTTTCTAAATCGCGCTAAAAAATCCCGAAAAAAATTCATATTTCAAACATTTTCTTTGACACAGTCTAAATTAAGTTCGCAATATTGCACAGATCCGATTTGGTAACACCATAAAAAAGGCAATCGAAAAGAAACCATGAAGAAGACACATGGAAGCAATTTGAAAGTTGTATCTAGAAGTGTTCATTTCATTCTGTAGTAAGCCCTCTCTGACGTCATAGAAAAAATGTTTGTACACTGCACGGTAGAGGAGGAGTGTGGGAGTGGTGGGGAAGGCAATGTGTTCGAAGTGCTTGAAAGTTTAGGTTGAAACATTCTAAAATCCATATCACCTAAACGGTTGATGTCAGAAGATAAAAAAAAAAATCTGCCAATACTCTGGGCGAAACTTTTTAATATTTTTTGATGAAAGTACGGAACGCGTTAAATGTAGATGAATAACGTTCCAAATAGCCTTCTGGTTCCCGTTCGTGAAGTGCTTTTATATTCGGTGCTTAAGCGTGCTCTTTATCTTTAACATCAACATCATTACTTTTAAAGAGTCGAAACCCTGAATGCTGCTTCCAATGGAGCATCGTCGCCCTAAGTATTCACGATAATCATATATGCTTCAGCTTCAGATTTTCATTAAAAAAAAGTAATAGCCTAATTTTAGAGCTTCACTATGAAGTTTGCTGCGGTATTGCCCAATGAAAAAATGGCTAAGATCACACCATCTGTTGGGAAACGGCTGGAACTTATGCAAGTCACCAATAGATTTTCACACACAACATTTCTTTTATTTCATTAAAATTAAAGGCTAGTGACTAACTTCCTTGAACATTTCGAATATGTTATGCAAAAATTTAAAAAAAAAAAACATTCAACCCGATGAAAAATTACATTTCATCAGTAGTGATTCCAAAAATGTGTTAAAATAAATACAATTCAAAATTGAATAAATACATACATAAATTATATCACCATTAGTGATTATTTACTATAAATCATTATCAGAAGCAATTTTAAATATAAGAATAAACAAAAAATTTGTTAAAATATTAGCAAAATTGAAATAGTTGAACATTTGTTAATAAAAAATACTAAAAAAAAAAATTCAAAAAAAATTATAAAATAGCGAAAAAACTATAGTAAATTGTAGAATGAACACTCGGTAAAAAAACATTAAGAAATTCAATATTTTAATACAAAAAAGCGAAAAGCAGGATGTAAAAATTTAAAAATTTGAAATAAATATTACTAACTAAATAAAAAAAAACCAAACGATATTATTTAAGATCATCAATATATTTAATTCGATTGAGAAATTATGGCGTTGTAATTCTAAAATTACATTAATAACAAAGAAAAAATAAGTGAATTCTCTTACGCAAACGCTCCGAAACAAGACTTTCACATTCTTAACTATTCTACTCTCTTTCTACTTGCTATCACTCAACTAACTGTTATTACTTTATAATTATTTCAATATTCTATTATTTTATTACAGTCAACAATATTAGAACTCTAAATAATAGTAGAAAGTTATTTTCTTTTCCTTTTTTTAAATTAAATAAATCTTTTTCCTATGAACTAGATCTTTCGAGCAATTTTAAATTTTTCTTATATGAAATCTTCAAGTCGTTCTTTGACAACTATTTTATAAATCAAAAACAACTTCAATTTAATTTCTTAAGAATTTTATAGTTTCATTTTTGTCTTTCCCCAATCTAAAATTTTCCAAATTGAAAAATTGTTAAACAGGTATCCAATTTTATTACCAACATAAGTAAAAACAAAGTCGAGTTAATGTATAATAAATTCACAAATAAATAACGACCTAATACAAACAATTAAGAATCGACAAATAAAAATTCAAACTGCCATTGAAAATAAAAAAATATATAAAGTAATAAAAAAATATATAAAGTAATAAAAAAATATATAAAAAAAAAATAATAATAATAATAATAACAAAATAGACGGTTGGACGTTAGCGAGAAGGAACAGAACTAGAAAGTTAACATTTATGATTAATAGGAAGAAGAATTTATTAACAAGAAAAGAAGAAGAAATTATGTAATCTAGTAAAATCCTTATGAAGAAAAAATTATTCATAACGAACCAATAGAGTTATTAAAAATTACGAAAACCGCGTAAAACAAATGGCGTATAAAATTGAGTATGTATACATTTTAATATACACAAAAATATACTATTTATTTTCATTTGATTTTGTTAACTATACGATACATTTATTTATTTTTCTTTTTAAGCATCGGTTACAAGACACTTTATATTTACATGTTTATAACTAGTGTGGAAAAGTCAACGACTTACAAGAAATAAATTTAAAAAAAAAATAAACGTATATATATACATATATAAACTAAAGAAAAAGGTAGTTAAATGTTGCTATATAAAATAAAAAATTAAGTTTTGTTATACAAAAAAAAATGGTACTAGATCACAATAGCACAACAATACTTGTATTTAAGTTTTTATTAATTGTTGTAATTTTTCCAAATACTCAACAATTTCGAAAGAAAAGAACAAAAAAAAAAATATTGAAGAAGAAAAAATAGGCAAAAATAAAATGCGAATAAAAAATTTTATCTAAGACTTGTCAATTGTTTTAATAGTTTTTAACATATTTTACATTATTATTTTTGTTTTTATTGTACCCAGAATAATTTTTTTTAACATTGTAGGACTAGTAGACTCCGGAACGAACAGCATGTACGTACATACTAGCAAAACTGATTTATTCAAATAAAAAAAAAGAGCTTGGTGAACACGGATTCAAAATTTTCACGAATTTCATCATATCTGGTTTGATGGGATATCGAATTGGTTGTGACTTCTACGGACTATACAGTGGGGAAATAGGTATGAATGGTGGAGTGGGGAAGAGTGTTGTATTTAAAGAGCTGTTCTTCACGTAGTCCTTTCTTGCTCCACTGATGCTTAAGGAAAAAATTTTTTCATTAGAGTTTACATTTCTCTTTGATGGGTAATTGTCGTAAAGTAAGTATATTAATTTATGTTTTCATATTTGTTTATAACTCACATACTTCTAAAGATATTTTGAATCCAAATCGGAAAATTAAAAAGAATGTGGTTAACGAAATTTTTTCCAAATCTATAAACCTATAGTACTAAGGCCGTATTCGAATACCTTGCTTCGTCTACGTCTATAATTTCTACTTCCTATATTCGAATTAAGTTTTTTTTTTTTTGATTATGTACTTCCGGAAATAATTTGAATCAGACATAGATTTACAATCCTAAGTAAACAGTGAGGTCTAAGGGGTAAGACGCTGTCATCATTGGTTTGGAGTTAATGTCAGAATCACATATACAATGACTACAATAAACCTCTAATCACGCATATCCTTTTGGAACCGAGTATGTGAATTACCCTTTATATATTCTTGCCAGGAAGGGGTCCCCAGGATTTCAAGTAAAACAAAATTCGATTAAATTAATAAAATAACAACACTTTGTCGAATCCGATTCAAAAAAAACACACTGTTTGCAGCTCTTATCAATTTTATTTAATACACGATCAATGAAAATCACTTTACAGATCCACTTTCCAGTAAAACTGATCTTAGTTTCGTTGTCCCAGTAGAAAAACTAATTCCGTGTACAAGCCTTGCTGTGAGTAGGTGCATATGTATATAGCTTGCGTTGATTCGAGATATTTCCCCTATACAGGTACGTTTGAGTGAGAAATGTGTAGAATATGCGAGAAGTCTATAGAACTTTCCACGCTATTCTAATTGGATATTGGAAGCTTGTAATTTTTAATTAGGATTTCCCTAGACTTCGATGTCATTGATATGAGGATTGCCAGGCTGCAACTAATAATAGAACCCTTTAAAAATAATTTTTTTAATTATTCGATATTCAACACTTAAGTAGTTGCAAAACAGTTGTTCGCTTCTTACGCATACAGAGATGTGTAATAAGTTTTTACACTGTGAAACTCCACATGATGTCCCTAATTCCACTTTCACTCCACTGCGGCAATGGTCCCACACGTATAAAGTGCAATTTTCCGAATATCACGAAGAAAGCTTATATTTTTTTTATATTTAGTTAGTACAAGAAAAAAAAATTCCTATACTATAAGTATATGTAGATGTAAGATTCTAAACAAAATTAAGTATTTTTTTTCCAACAGGACATAAGTGAAAATAGAGTACTTTACATTTGCTCCGTATTTATGGCTTAAATTCATTTCAAGTCATTTTTATTAGTATAATAGTTTGAGCTTCAATTGTTCCCTTAATGATGGACTTCTGCGTCTCTGTTGCGTCTCTGTTGCGTCTCTGGAGCTTGGTAATTTGCAGTATAATTTTTTACTTTTGTTTTTATTCCATAGATGATAACTCCCATGACTCAGGTACATTTCGAACCTACCTTGTTTAATTTCTCGACAGTCGCGTTCCCCAGTGAACTCAACGGCCCCAATCAGACATTACTTATATAAATACCTTTAAATATTAGTATCCAAGACCAGAATTCCATCTTTGTTGCCGAACAAAAGGATTTAGGTCAGAAATAATTTCAACTTTGTTCTCAGTTAACCCGAAATATTGGGGAAACTGGAATTCAAAATTAAACTGCTGAGTTTGAGGCAAAAAAAAAAAGGAAATCGAATAAATTTCGAGCAATACTCAGGACGAATTTCACGCTAGACTAAATTTTCATTGAGTGAGCGAAGGATGTCGTATGCGGGCTTGGCGGCCTTAAATCTTACGTATTCTGGGCAGCATTACAAATTGGATTGATTGCTGATGAAATGGGTCGATTTCACTTTATGACCCGTTTTATCCCTTGGCGTTTGCTAATTGTATTACACCGCAAAGCAGAGCAGAAAGGGATTTAAGCTCTTTTAATGTGCACTAATGGGTAGTTTTAGGCGTATATAACTAAGGCACTTCTACAAAGGCTGGATAGTGTTTTTGTCCATTTGTGTATGTCAGGATTTCAGGTATGTCTATGCCTTTAGTCCCGATACCATACGGGCTACTCAATAATTATAGTCGTACCAGTACACCGATGGAGAGGGTATAGTCGTATAGCCGGGAACTTATTTTCATTTCACACTAAAATGAAATTCTCTGTGTCACTTAATATTAATCTTTCAGCAAAATTTGCATTCTGCTTCAACTTGCATACAGCTCGCACGGCACGGAAACTCTCAATTTACTTCAAACTTCTTCGACAAAGTGCAAAGGAAATGAGAAGCCTTACGTTGATAGCGGATTATTCAATAACTACTGCCATTGGCTCTCCGTGAATCCTCTATCGTTACTTCTATGGCGTTACTTCCTAGGAACTGACCTTCTTGATGGTAAAAGTTAATTCGAGACTCTTTCTTATAGTAGGTATATTGTTTCCACACTACTTTTTCCTGGAACACACTTTGCACGTAATATTGAAATATAATCCTTTCTTCAAGCAGCGTCAGTTTTTCCTTATGACATTTTTTCCATTAGCCAAACACTTTATGAAATCGACCTACACCCATCAGATACATTTCTGAGTACAAACAACAACCAACGAAATTTTCAACGTTATTTTTCTTAACTCCCTATCATCTATGCAGCTCCCTCCCCAATTTCTTTAGCTCCTCAATTCTTCAGGGTTTCAAAGGAAAATGTAAAATGTACTTAGGAAATCAAAATATCTCATAAGACATAAGAAATATGACGGAATTCGTTAAACATATACAACGCCTTCATACGATCTACTCTAACCGACGAGATATGTATGTCCGAATTCGTGAAAATGAATACACGCCGAAGATGTTTAATATTAAAAAATCATAAAATTTTCGATTTAGTGAAAGAAATATTTTTTCTATATCACAGAAGACCCAAGGGATATGACGAAATTCGTTAAAAATGTATAAACACTTTTTTCATCGGTCATTTTATTTGCCTCCTCCCCATGCCTATGAAAACCTGACTTTTTTTTTTTATTAATTCACTTGTTAACTTAATTTACTTACCAATGCTAAGTTTCCAGTATAACCCGCTCTTAAGAGAGAAAACAAAGCACCCACTACAGTATCTGGTCACTACTTTCAAAAATTGTATTTTTAGATCGTACTAGGTATTTTTGAGTTTCAAATTTAGAATATATTACTTTACACCCTCAATCGTTCAACCCCCAAAATCTATTTGGGCTACCTGTTGTATAAATGCTAAGATTCAATCAGAAATAGATCTTGACAGATTTTGTAAAAAAATATTTAGTCCTCCCTCTTTCGTGCTTCACTGCCTCCTCATAAATTTTAAATTTTTTTTACGAGATATCGCGTACGCCGCTACTATCCATAATATAAAATTTTAAACTATCAAATTTTTGGAAATTCGATTTGAAAGTTTTTCACTCTTTTTGCAGAGTATTTATGGAACAATATACAACACCAACAGTACAACAATTTTTTGAGCCTTCTTCTCCCAACTCTAGCTTATATTTATTATTATTTAAAATCAATGATCTAAAGTTCCAATATAAAAAAGCCATATTAGTAGTAGATTTCAAAAAAAATCAAAATTTTGTTCAAATTTTGGCTGTTATGGAGATGACCCTATTGAGGGTGGATAAATTAATGGGATGCAGGAGGTAGGAAAGGAATACAGCAATGGGCTGAGCAGCCGAGATCGCGCTTTAATATTTGCAATAAAAATAACTTATTTTGTTATGTAAGCGCCATATTTATATTATACTAATTATAGGTACTCTCAGCTCGCTACATGGATTTTTGTAATCCTTTATAACTTTTTTTCGCAGTTATTTACATAGAAAAGTTTATCGCGAATAGCTGCTCCTTCCAAAGTTTGTCGTGAACCACGCAATGTGATGATAAGGTGCATTATGAATAGATTATCAATCGCAGAACGTGTAAAAATTGTTAAAGCCTATTACGAAAATGGGTGCATTCCATGCTCTTCGTGATTTTTTCAATTGGCGTCTCCATTGGGCTTCTTTCTTTGTGGTTATTTCAAAAGCAAGATTAACTCCAATAAATTAAAAAAAATTAATTTTAATTTAACTTCGGAACGAGCTATTGTAACACCCTCTAGTTATTTTAAATTTAGTTACAACACACCTTTCGCATAATTATGGTGATCTCAGAAAAGATATCTGTAAATACAGGCTTGTATAGAATTATTGTAAAATAGCAATTTTTCCAAAACCTCAAATTCTTAAAGTCATCCATTCCAAAGGCTTTATCTTCGGCATGACTTATGTAGTAATGTTCAAACTTTGAATGTGATGCACATACATACATATCTTGTGAAAAAAAAACTTTCCGACTATTGAAGAAAATTAAAATTTTGGAAATGTGAATGTATTCTACAGTTTCGTCAACGATAGCTATGCGGTGAAAATAAAATTTTGACACGCAGCATGGTTCATTCAAAAATAACCGAAACTTACCAAAAATGGATATCAGATTTCAGTGGGGAAAAGCTGGTAAGCCGACAACATAAAATTATAACACTGTCAATAGAAAGTGTGATTTAATTATGGTTCAATAAAATTAACTATTTAAAATCTAATCACACCATAAGCCTAATGGGCTGAGCAACTTCCGCAATTTAATAGAACCTTTTGAAATGCAGAGCAATTTTGAAATTTTGGTTACGTAAAGCCCGTAATGTAGGTACATTCCAAAATATTATTTTTAATTGAATCCGAACCTATAAGTGCCGAAATTCTATAAATTAATAACGATGTACTTCATACATATTCGAATTCATTGCAAATATTGAACGCATCCTTTAACATCATATCTAATACAATGGATACAAATTGATTGCTGTACTATAACTTCGTCAAGGGGTCATTTGTGAGAATTAGCCAAAAATCAATTAACAGCGAGTAATACGTCTAATAGGAGCTTTCCAGTTGTAGTTGGCAAATAGAATGTCCATTATACATACGGATATGTGTAATATCGACAGAATCGAACATGACTGGAACACTACCCCCGAAAGCATGAATTTTGCATAATCATCATGGGCAAATCAATAATAATTGTAACCAAAAGCAACCATCAATTTCGGATACCATGTTAATAACAAAGGCTACTATTCCAACTCCAACTATGTTGAAGGATGTATCCGTACATGGCACTTATCTTAATAAATAGTGATTCACCATATTCGTGTCCAGTACTTGGATGGAACTATTTATTGATGTGGAGATTTTGGATGAGTAGATCAGTAGATGAATGGAATTATGAAAATCCATATTGGCAGAATATATTTTTTTTTACATTTCTTGTAGGGCACCAATTAGGATGCCATTCATATGACGGTAGGAAGTCGAACTTTATCTACCACAGATGGACAAAATTTATATTTAATACACAATGACTGAAATCGATGAATTTAGTAGCTCCCATTCAAATGTGTATGAAAATTTAGTCCGAAGGCGCGAATACTCAAGAACAAATTTTTGTGACAAGCTTGAGGTAATTTTTATCTCTAGTTTGTTATCTGATATATAAAAATAAGTCAGTTTTTTGGTCGAGCGTGATGAAAATCTACACCTGTGAACCGTTTCCTCCTAAATTTTGCATGGACATTCTCGAGACTACCGGACAGGTCGTGAATATAATTATATATGCCCGAAATTGGTGGTTCGCGAGTTATTTCAACATTTGAATGGATGAAGTATGGACGATGGTGGAAAGATAATGGAGGATGAATGGAGGATGGGGGATGAGGGATGTGGGATGGTGGATGGGGGATGGTGGATGAGGGATGGTGGATGGGGGATGGTGGATGGGGGATGGTGGATGGGGGATGGTGGATGGGGGTTGGAGAAAAATGAAAAATGAAAAATTAAAAATGGCATTAATATCTCCAGTTCCTTGAGCTGAGAAAGTGTACCCAAACCGGGAGTAATGTATCAACGGAAGAATCTGGACCAATGGATAAACGGGAGTAATAGGGGCGATGGAACGACGTGAGCGTAGCCACTCAGTAGCATTATTTTTTTTTTTTAAATTAATTGCCGTAGTCCAAATTTTAAACTATATTAAAAATTTGTACGATTTTTTTTATTTTAAAAAAGGCTTTAAAACTTGACAAAGCATGAACAATCAATTCGATAGAAACGAGAGACATTTTTTAAATTGTAATTGTAATAAACAGTAACATATTAGAAAATCAATTTATGAAAAATACATCAATTTTATAGAATAATAAGATGTATATGTAGTCACGTTTTCCTGGATAAAAGTTGCATTTTTTTGATCATATTTTAGAAAGCTTCGAACTTAGCGCTACCAGTAACGTCTGACAATTGTTTCGAAGTAAATGTTACAACAATTGTAAAAATGCCTGGTTTCTGCAATTTAGAAATATTAGCAGTATTCAAAATAGATAAAATACAAAATTGTTTATCATTTCGAAGAAAAAAACACTTACCCGAATTTGAAGATCAAAATGTCCCATGACTGCTCCTTTCGGTGGGATATTGCCGACATAAATCGGAAATGTTTTCGCCAATAATTTCGGTACCGATAAATTAAAGTGTCCTCCAGCTATTGTTTGTGGTAGAGGATTATTAAAGCTTAACGAAATTTTCTGAACATCACCGACAGCAACTTCAGATTCAATCTAAAAAAAATCCATAAATTGTACAGAAGTATTCACTTGTATTTGCAAAACTACCTTAACATTAATAGGTGGCTTTAATATTTGAAAGTCATCTTCCCCGGCCCATGTTTGCATGGTTTCAGCAACATTACAAATTGCATACAGTTTCATATTATTGTACCTGAAGCAAACACGTTAATTACAAATATTTAGAATATCGTAATTTAATTCCATACTCAACCAATCCGGGAATATACTCTTCGGGCCTGACCGTCATCTTAATATCTTCTTGTTCTCCCGGCATAAGTCTTATTTCGCCAGAGACTCTTTTTACAATTTTCGCCTTATTACCAGTATAGTAAACACTTCCAGACGAAAGTACAACGTCCATATTGCGAATCTAAAACGAAATAATTATATTTGTATTTAGTTAAAAATATTTGAAGATAAGATTGTTCATAATTTCTAGGTGCATATTTCTATTTGTTGTAATGAACAAGTTCAAGCCGTAAGAGGTAAAACTATTCAAGCATTGAACTATAAAGATTACAATTTTTCAAAGTGTTTATTGATAACTATAATTATTGAATTTTTTATAGAAATTATTTATTACTCATATAGACCTGAAAAGCATAACCATTTTTGACCTGTACGATCATCTTATACGCATTCTACCACCCTATCGATACGAGATCTATTTCCGAAAAAAAAGTAATAGTTTTCTTATGGATTTTAATATCTCGAAACATATGTACATTGCTGAGCCGAAATCATTACTGCGAATTATATCAAGATTAAATGCATTGAAGATCACCTCATATTTAAACCAAATTGGTTGTTCTCTAGGATGTTAATTCTAATCGAAAGTTGCACCCAACATCTAGCGAAATATTTTAACTAGTGCACTAGATAAATAAAATACCAATAAAAATCTTTTTTACTGTATGTATTTAAACGAGAATATAATTTCTTATAAAACTAATACTACTAACTAATACTACTAATATAAAACTAAGTTTTATTTATAAACACATTTTTAAGAATGTAATTTTTCATGGTAAGCTACCATAGAAGCAAATTTGAATAAGTTTTTTGTTGTTTTGCGGCGTCAGTGGAGTTTCTGGTGTGAAACCCCAATGCGAATTAGCGAAAAGAAAAATTGCTACTGCGGGATTCGATGTCGCGCACTTAGCGCTGAGCTTTATATATATATATATATATATATATATATATATATATATATATATATATATATATAGCCTGGCGAACAACCAAAAATTCCACCAAATTGGTTGAAATATTAGGTGATCTTCAGTGCCACCTTAAGTATTAGGATGAGACCACAAGAATTTTCGTAGATAATAAAATTGCTCCCTCTATAGCTGTATATGTAGAATAGTCTCAGCAATAGCACTAGCTATAAAGGTGTTTCGCATAGTAGGCATGATACAACTTCTGACAAGTCTATGCCATCCTATGACGAAACAGCTCCTTCGGACCTAGTTCAACACAGTCTTATAAACTGGCCTATCCAATGAAAGGTTTCTAACTGGCATGTCCTCAAAGATTAATCAACAGTCGGGGATTTCGTGTTGGGGTTTCATCCCAGAAACTCTACTGATACCGGAAGACAACAAAAACCCTGTTCAAAAAAATTTCGCTTGTTTTTTTCGGAGTATCAAAACAAATTTTGACTCTGTCAAGGGATAGGCACATTGAAAATTTTACATACCTATAGTACCTTTTATTTGTGTTTGGTGTAAGATTTTTAAGAGTAACTTATTATAAGATTATAATTCTGGTAGACAGTGGCCCACAAAAGTGAGCGTGAAATACGACACTAGGGTGATTATGCATATTTCTCAAAAATCCTGGAAGAAATCTGTAGACTATTATGAGTTTACTCAAGATCGATCATTTTTGTTTTTAATATTTTCGTAGATAAACATGTGTAGAATATGGTACTCAAACAGATTTTTCAAAATCAACTACATACGTGAGCTATCGTATCATTTAGGCACCTACTTTATGGATTTCCCATATGAAAAAGTACTCAAAGAAAACTTTAAACGTGTTTTTCTCGAAACTACATTTTGCGAACTGGCGTAAGTTCTAGAGCTTGAACCCAATAAGCTATCGACTTCATTTTTTTTTTAATTTAAAGTAAACTAAAGTCATTGAAGCTTATACCAACAAAATGATGAAAAAAAAAATTGTTTCTATTTTTTTTAACACCTTTAAGATAAAAAAAAAACATGAAAAATCGAAACTTAAACTTCGTATGTCCGCCGTTTTTTGTTTGTTTGAGTTTTTATTGATTTTATAGGTATAAGCTCCAACTACATTTATATATTTCTGGAAAATTTTTGAATTTTTAAATTCGGATAAAATTTACGACTTGTACAGGTTACGCCAACTGGACATCTTTTTTGAAAGTGATGACGGCGCTCGCCATATACCTAGCTACCATATCATTTTGAAAAAAAAAAAAATTTATTTTGTACTTAAATACTTATTAAATATTTTGAGAAAAAAGCCCAGCATTCTATTTGCATCATCTATGAAAAAAAAATCATGTAAGTTACCCTATTTTTAGGTCAGCTAGAGGCAAATACCCCCTTAAATAAAGTTGTGCAGAAATCTGCAGTATTCAATAACGTTGTGTATTTTTCTACACATTATTATGTAAAATTACAAATAAAGAAATACATATGCATCTGTAACAATTTACACACTATTATGCAGCGTCCACAATGCAGTGTAATTTTACTATAATTTATGTTGGCATCCGATTGCCTACTTTTAAAAGTAGTAAAAATTGAATACAGTGTATACTTTAAACTTGTTTGTACTCTTGGGAGCTGTATTATTTTTGCAATTGATATTGATCACAATTCTGGTCAATTGAATTATCGAGGTCAAGATTTATAATACATTAAATTTAATAAAATTAATGAATTACATACCTCCGCAGATGTGTTATGCACATGAATGGTTGCAGTAAAAGGATCACCAACATTGATTTTTTCCAAATCAGATAATTCGAATTTAACGTCATCTTTGGTTTCGTCAGGCATTTCGAAATATCTGTACGTAAATTGATTTAATTATACTTTTAATCTTATCTATCATTGATCTTATAATACTTTTTAGCACTTCGAGTATTTCGAACGGCATTATGAACGGCTAAACGTTCTTCGCGCGTTCCTTCTTTATTTTTATAAATGTTTGTTATATCTTCACGATCCCTGTCACCGTTCGGATCAAATATCCAAGGCTGTTTAGTGAGAATCATTTTTCCAATACTGCAAATTTATTACAAATAAAAGATAAATTTTATTTAATAGTTAATAATTTACTTACTGGTAGGTATTCGATTGGATTCGTTTATATCCCATAGCACTACTAGCATCTTCCTTCCACTTGACAAAATCCGCATTAACCGAGGACATCATGAAGCCGACATCGAAACTCATTCCAACTTCCCCTAGTTAAGGACAGTATTTTATCAGGATTAGTATTTTAGAAGTGTTTAAAAATTTGGAATTGTTTGTAATTTACTATACCTCGCCGAACAGCTTCCACAGAAGCCGGACCACATTGAAAGAATCCATCGGATGTTTCTTGAGGTGTTGCATCGATTGCCTGCCATCCTCCATAACCTGAATTTGATAATATTACACTGAAGTTTGAAATCTTTTCATAATTTTGATGTTTATGTTGAATACAAAGGCTTTTAACGTAAGAAGGGACCAAAACATCTAAATGTGTCCAAAAATAGTAATGAACTTCATCATCAAAATTCAATCTTCTAGTTTAAGTCGCTTCTAATATAAACATACCCACATAATTCAATTTTTTCATAGCCATCCCACCACCACTCTCTCTAAAAGTAATCTTCCACCTTAAAACTATATATTTATAATATGCGACTGCCAATGCAACAAATTTCAACTTTATAGGTTAATTGATTTTGGAAATATGCCCTCCATATCCACAATAACAAAAAATAATTTAATTTTTATTTGCCAAAGAATCAACCTAGTGCTTATATAAACTTATCTAAGCCTTGCAAATTTTGTTCAGCAAGTGAAAATTTCAACTTTACAAGTCAACACGTTCTTGAGTTATTTGGCATTAGGGCGAACAGATGGACAGGCAGAGAATAAATGAGTTGATAGGTTACCTTTTGGTAAATCTGGTCTAGTCATATAAACATCATTCCAGACATGATAGTTCCAAACCGAGTCCGTGCCCTCCGAGTTAGGATCGTACTCTATTTCACTATTGTGTTTGTCGAAGTATTTGTCCACCGTAAGAGATCCATTGCTATCATGAGCCGATACCAAATTCGACACTGGACGACATGGAAGGCCAATAGCACGACAAACTTTAGCAAAAAAAATTTTGATAAAAAATATAGGAATTATTAGTACCCTTAAATCTGGCCTACTTGTGGTCAGGACTCCTGCGAAGACCCAGCATTGTCCGTACATCACTTCCTCACCAGTCGTCAGATACTGTTCTAAAATATCAGCCTGGAAGATAACAAGGACGTCATTAAATTTATATAAAAAATCACGTTATTACTAACCGATCCGGTCCAAGTAGACGGTGCAGTTCCATCTTCATATTCACCATCCCATCTACCGACAAGAATACCACGGTCATCGTTCGAATTTACTATCTTGGAAAGGGATCGTGACATTTTAATGGGATCACCACGGCTGCGAATAGAACAAGTCCTTTAAATCGTCCTAAAATTGATACAAAGCTTTCCTTACTTAGAATAAGGCATCTTGGCCCTGTCCAGAACGAAAACACAAGCCGGTAGAATGTGGCTAGCATATTGACCATAGACCCATTCACGACCTCTAGTAGTTGTATAGGGTCCAACCCAAATTTTTCCAACGTCCGATAGAATATACTCGTCCAGCAAAGCCATGTCAGTCATATGAGTGGAATCCTCTGAAATACAGTCGTTACAACCACCTTGACTTTTACAGAAAACGACCAAAATTCACCTTTAATCCAAGGGTTGTATAGTATCCATAAGTCCGTGATATGTTCATAAGTGGTTTTCGACTCTCCATTTTTACATTCAATTTTGAAGGTGTACGCTCCAAAAGGTGCATCATGTGGTGCAATTGCCTGAAAATCATACTTTATCTATCGCTCGTAGTTAGTTTTGAATAATCGTACCTCGATATTTAAAGTGTTACGCCCAAAGGACATTATCCTTCCATCCCAGTCGTCATTTTTAAGAATTTTCGGCTTCGAATTTTTATCGAATAATATTGCTCCAAGCGTATTTTTAGTGCCAATAGGAGCAGGTCCTGAAATTAAATTAAATAAAAATAAATAAAATATCCTCAAAATAATATGAATATATTATAGCAGGTGAAGAATTCTTCTTTTATTTTTTAATAATAAATCATTGGGATCGATCCAAAAAAAATTGTATTCTCAAATTGCTCAAAAAGTCTAACCGTTCGCCGTTCCAACAAGTGCTCTAACTAAAGGACCCCGAGAACTATGAGCTTTCAATGTTCACAAAAGGGGCAGTCGATAGTTCCCTATTGCGGCTAGAGGTGTAAGATAGGAAAAAAATTTTAAATTTTTAAATCTCCGAAATTATGTTAATTAGACATTTTAATTTATTTGTGAGAATAGATCAGAACTAAATTTTTGAGTGGGGGCAGTGGCGTACGGGCTACCGGGGTGGGGGCTGAAAAGCTTAAGATTACGATATCTAACAAACTGCACAATAGACCAATGTTCGCGGTGTTTGGAGAAATCCCTCTGCCTTGCACTAGAAAAATAAAATTCGGCTTCTGTATAAAGGTAGATGAATAAAGTTTGCTAATAGTAAATTTTTGTTTTTTCCTAACTATATGTAGAACGGCTTATGCTAGAAAGTTGAAACTTGGTGTATATATGTAAATCAACTAGAAAAGTAGCTTTGATGAAAAAAAAAATCGAATATACATTAACGTTGGGAAGGGGAGCAAAAAAAATTACCAGTGAAAATAGAATGCAGATATTTTTGCGATTTTCATCATACCTACTAGGTCTTCACAAATATTGAATTCATTTTTATTCTACGGATTCTTCATGTAAATACCCAGAAATTGTTTTCAAGATTTTTTGAAATTCGACCCCTAAGGGATTTAATGTGGTTGTATACTTTTTCGTGAATTCTGCCATATCTCTCAGATCTGATCAGATATCGCATATCTTTTCACCTACACGGTCTTCTTGTAATCTTGTACCGATTTTCAAGTTTTTTCTTTTTTCAATTCCTAGACCGCATCCCGGAATATGACCCAATTATGTAGTTCATATGTTATTTGTGGCAGCGGCGTTAGTATCCTAGCGTGACCCTATTCTAACTGCTTCCCGAACTTTTTGTTAGGCTTTCAGTCACATAGTAACATACACCGCATCTTCGAATTGAACGCGTTCCGAACTTCTATCGAAAAATAGTTAAGTCCAGACTGTTGGAAGATTTTACTTTATTATTTTTTAATAATAAAGTATTGTGATCGACCTGAAATTTCAAAAAAATTTACTACTCTGAAATTTTGTATTTTCACGTTTTAGGACTAGTAGACCCCAAAAAAGCAATAAAAAAAAATGTCCGTCTGTACGCCGTACGCAAAATAGTTTCAAGGCGCGTAGGTCCCAAACCCGTTGAGGTATTATCATGAAATTTTTATGGTGGGTAGGTTGGGTGAACCTCTACGACTGGTATCTTTTAGAGGTGTGTGGGTAAGAGGGGGGAGGAGTGGAGAGGGTTTTAGACGAAAAACTTTGGTTTCTAGATCTCAGAAACCGCTTACGCTAGGAGGCTGAAACTTGGAATTTTCATAGAACTTCGATAGTGGACTCATTTGCAAAAATTATTGATATGGGTGAAAGGGTGCGGAAGGAAAATAATTCGTCCGAAACGCAAAAATGCCGAAATCGACACATTCTAAAATCCATATTTCCTAAACCGTTGATGGCACGGAATTCAAACTTAACAAATATCTGCACCTATACTAGGAGAAAGGACTGAAAATAAATTTTTTAGTGGGAGTAGTTGCGTACGGGGGTGGGGGGTGAAAAACTTTAGATAACGATATCTCACGAACCAATTGCTCTAGAAAAATGAAATTCGGTTTGAGTAGAAAGGTCAACAAATAAAGATTGCTCAAAGTAAAATTTTTTAAGGGGGTGGTGGAACATAGAAGTAGGGGGATAAGAAATTTTCAAAAAAATCACGTTTCATATCTCAAGAACAGTATAAGATAGATGCTCAAATTTTTTACCAGACGTAGGCCCAATAGAACCCTAGCAGAGAGTAGAGGGTGAGGGTGGGGGTGAGGGTGGGGGTGAGGGTGGGGGGAGGGTGAAAAGGAAAATGTTCCGATGTTTATATCTTAAGAACCTATAACGATAAAAAGCTGAAACTTGGTTTTTCAGATAGAGCTATAGTTATGGCATGCTGGAAAAATATAGTATGGTACGGAGGTGGGGGTGTTTTTCCTAACTATGGAACGGCTTATGCTAGAAAGTTGAAACTCGGTGTGTATATGTAAATCAACTAGAAAAGTAATTTGGATTAAAAAAAAATTTGAATATCCATTGGCGTTCGGAAGTGGGGCAAAAAAAAATTTTCAGTCAAAATAGAATCCATATATTTTCACGATTTTCGTCATATCTACTAGTCTTCTAAAATATTGAATTCACTATTATTCTACGGATTTCAAGGTTTTTTGAAAATTGACCCCTAAGGGGATATTAAGTGATTGTGTATATCTCTCAGGTCTGCACAGAAATCGAATATCATTTCCCTTCCACGGACTGGTTTAATAATCACCTATTTTTAAGTTTTTTCCTTTTTAACCCCTAGACCGCATCCCGGAGTATGACCCAATCATGGTACTCTACTCTAACCGCTTCCGAACTTTTTGTTAGTTTTTCAGTCACATAGTAAACTACACCGCATCTTAGAATTGAACGCGTTTCAAACTTCTGCCGGAAAAATAATAAAGTTGCGCCCAGATCATTGGCAGATTTTTTTCTACTACAATTGAATAAAGCAATTTGTGCTTTTATGTATTTTAATAGTTTTGTGTTTTACTTGAAATCCCGGCAAACCTCTAGCTCGAATGAAAAACGTTAAATTCAAAATTTATATCATGATGCATTTTAAGAGTGCAGGAAGATAAGAAATCCTGTCTGGGTAAACGGGCAAAACTTCTTGGTCTCTCATGACCGTGTTAATCTGTGTGCCAAATTTTACTGTCCTGAAGTCTGCATGCCGAACGAACAAGTGCTGTAGCTTCAGATGTCCATTGAAGACCATATACCCCCAACCAGGAAATAGAGTTCCTTAGTCTCAGGTAACCATAAACGATGCTTCAGTTTGTGTTCACCCGAAACCCGTTGATAGTACAAACTTTGTCGCTATTTCTAGGCTAAATATGGTCTCGTCCCAGTTTCTATACATGAATTAGGCCTTGGTAGTTCGGAAACAGTGCTTACACTTCCACACAACACAAATAGTCCGGAAACCTTCGTCATAGCTCTTTTTATGAATCTTTCTGGATGTCTGTTTTGATGTGCTCCTTTTTGTCTTTGACCACTAGAAGACCAGATCCTAAAGATCGCACCGATGATAATCATTCATCATCCACCAATAGTGGAGTGGCCGATTCCAAATTTATTTGTTCATCGTCTATGGCTGGCCATAGACGAGCCATTCACAACACGTCACATCGACTCTCACTGTCTGTTCCAATTGTATAACGTTAAGCACTTAGCTTGAGAAAATGCTCCTCCTTTCAAATGGCACTACAGTCCAAATAGGGCCCTGGCGTTCTAAATGCTTAGGCTCCGATCGTCTCGTTTCAATGATCGCACCTTCAAATTGATAAATCTGGAGAAGTATAGTTCTTTCGCCGATAATCAATTTTAACTGTGATTTTCGTAGTTTCGATACGGGTCTGTTTCATTCCTTCCAATTGTAAAGAAAATTGGTCAACTTAAAGGGCTTAAACCGTCGGATTGTGAAAGAACAAAGAAACCTAACACAAAAAACACATCAAATTTAATGGACTAGAACTAGGAAAATAATCATCGAAGTCGTAGATTTGAAAAGGGATAGTGTTAAATAGCCAAGCTGTTCATCTAAAGAAAGGAACCTTAAAGTTATTCCAGTACAAGATTACAAAAGTATAGTGAAAATTATTGCTCCTGACCAAATGAAAATTATTGCTCCTGACCAAATGAAAATTATTGCTCCTGACCAGGTATCAAACTAAAACAAAACATACTTATGGAACGGAAAAATCAAATTGCGTACTTACAAGCAACACATCCTTGAACAATAATGAATAAAAAAAATGGGTCCTACAAATTAGCAAGCGTTAAAAAAACATGTTTAAAAAAACGGAACCATGTAACAAATCCGCTACAACTGGAACTAACTTCAACTTTTATTTTTTGTCCCTTAAAAGGATGATTGTAGCTAAAAAAATTGCTCACCTGTTGTAAAAATGCACTTAATTTCGTCAACTTCCCGATTATAGTCGCGATCTTCAAACGCCAAAGTAAACGAAAATTTCTGACCACGCCTTAGGACGGCCACATTTGGTTCCATATGCACCAACTCGAAATTATTGGTGTTATGGTTGCGGGCATTTTCACTGGCCCGTAAATCAACCGATTTAATTTTTAATGCCATTTTATTTCTATCGACGGACCAAACAAGCATTTGAACTTTTCTGTAAGAACTGAAATTATGGCGATATCAAAATCTGCTTATATAGCCGACCTAATTTATTAAATTTGGTTTCTTATCGATTTTTTTCCCCGGTTAATTATTGTATGAGCTGTGCTAAGTTGCAACGAAATTGTGGTTTGTGGGTTTAATTTGTATTCGAAATCAACTGACTCTAAGGTGAGTTCTTGGGAAGGTATAGCAATCACTCGATGTTATCGTACTTTGTCACCAATTTCGAACAGTTCGATGATAAAACCACATCGAAAGTTAAATACGTAAAATCCACTTCTTCTACTTTATAAATTTATTTATTTATAACAAAATTTCACTACAATAATCATTTTGTTTGGGAAGTAGACGCCGAACTAGTTACTTTTTCACTATTTTCGGCATTTTCAGCATCCGTACCGGACTCGGAGCCGCTTTCTGTAGTTTCATCTTCTTCGTCATCATCGTCGTCATCATCATCGTCTTCCTCGTCGTCGTCATCATCGTCATCATCATCCTCACCGTATTTTGCTAAAAATTTCAAATAAATTCGATCAATTTCAACTCAAGTCAAACAAATAAAGTCTATTACTACCGGCACCATAGTAAGAAGATGCTCCACCGTAGTATCCGCCACCACCATCGTCGTCGCTATCATCATCGCCGTATTGAGCTTGGCGTCCGAAACGATGACTTCGTACCGACATGCTCAGATCCTTCGTTACAGACGTGTCGTAATTACACTTCGGGCATGGGAATGCCTTGTTCTTATCGTACTTGAATCCTTTCCTTCGAACATGATCGTCGCAATAGCATGTCTTGCATCGTAAGCACGAATACTGTCCCAGACGATTGCACGATTGACCTGAATAAATCGATTTTAGACAGGTGAATTTCGACAAGACATCACTTACATTTATAATTTTCTGATTCTAGAACTTGACACGATGCTTGATGTTCGAACTGATCGTCTTCGCATAGAAATCCATTGCAGAAGGAGCACTTATACACTCGACCGCCATGCTCCCAAACTCCTCGTTCACATTCGATGCAAACAGCGTTCTGTGGATAAGAGAATTTGTTTTTATTGCACAATGAATTACTGTCGAGTGAACTAGAGAAAATTGATTTAGAAATCGAATAGGGGTTCGGTGATTATCAAATTTTAGAGTACATGAGGTAGTGGCTCAGGAACCCAAAAAATTAATAGGAAACAAAAAAAGTCTTAATTTTGGTAGGAATAAATTCGAGACTGTCGTCCGAAGTATCAGCCTCAATGCCTCAGGAAAAAAAGGACTCCAAACATTGTTTGATTCCATCCAAATGACTGTTTACTGGTCAATCTAGACACGAAAAATAATAAATAATAAAGTTTCGCCCAGACTGTTAGCAAATTGTGTTTGTTGTTGTATTTATTTATATTAATTTCATGATGTCGATTGCCTTGAAAAAAGGGACTTCTCTGTAGTTTAGAAAATGAGACTACATTTTTCTTCGGGCTACTTTCTTCCTCGAACATCTGCTCTTATGACGCCCGTTAGCTTAGCGAGCGAAGAGTCCTAAAGACTAATGTGAACTGGGATTATACTTGGAAAATTATTGAGCCCAGTATAAATCTGATTCTAATAATAATAGATTTAGTCCCTTCATGCAAAATGGGCGATTCCTTCCCAACTCGAGAGATGTAAAAGAAACCCCCATTTGGGCGCAGCTTAGAGAACTGGTGAAAATACTGTCACTCAGTTCAAGGAACTGGAAAAGTGTTTACCCCATTTGGGCGCACTTTCTCAGCTTAGAGAACTGGTGAAAATACTGTCACTCACTTCAATGAACTGGAAAAATGTTTACCGTATCAACATACTCATGCATGTATACTGGCTCAGAGTCCAGTCCAATCAAATTCAGATTCAGTTTCTATAGTTTCCGGAGTATGAGTAGCATTTCGTCCAAGAAATACTGGAGACGAATAATCCAGAAGAGAGTTCGAGAAGTGATTAAGTCCTGACGACATAGTATTGCGTTCCGCGGAGAAGTTCTGTTGATGCATTGCAAGAAAGAAAAGAGGAGTTTACCGAGAAGCCATTTTAAATTGGCATGTGATAGAATTACAGTAAAAGCTTTAGAAAAATTAGAGGGTAAGCTATTCCAAATTAACAAATTATTGAAAGTTTTTGCAAATAGATTTTAAGAACAAAAATTACAAATATTGGAATGGTCGCAGGCGTAACATGCAATGTACACTGCATGAAAAAATAGGCAAACAAATCGAGAAATACACGAGGATTCGAAAGAGATAACAGAGATGCCTCACAGATTTGTTCCTGCCGAAAAGAAAAGTAAGCTAAGCCCACGACAAAATTGGAGACAATGAAAACAGAAAAAATTTTGTCTGTTAACATCCGAAGAGTAAAAAATTTAATTTGGAATTTGTGAAAAAAATTAAAGTATTCAAGTGCTTTTAATTATTTACATGGTCCGTCGAGCCGGATTTAGACAGACTAAGATAAATAATATTTTTCAAGAATTCGTACGAGAAAGGATTGAGACAGGCACTGTTTTTGAACAGGAAATCGCTAGCGAATTGGGTAAGACGAAAATCACTAAGGCCCGTTCCTACGATCGTCAGTAACGTACTAACTGAAACTTTAACTGACAGATGTTCATACGAAACTTACAGTCAAAGTTCTGGTTAAATTTTAACTGAAGGTCGTAATAACGCCCTAAGGCCCGTTCCTACGATCGTCGGCAACGTACTAGCTGAAACTTTAACTGACAGATGCTCATACGAAACTTACAGTCAAAGTTCTGGTTAAATTTTAACTGAAGGTCGTAATAACGGCCCTAAGTGCGAAAATCGAACAGCCTGTTTCGTCAGTGTGAGAAAAAATAATAATAAGCTTTTCAACTTTACTTGCGATCATAGAATTACTGGAGACGACAAGCCACCGGTTTTGTATAAAGCGCTTTGAAGCCAAAAACACGTTGAGAAGTGAGACAAAACAGGATAGTTTTTGTTGTTTTAGCATGTGAATGAGACAAAAAAGGATCGAAATGTCAATTAGTTTTTCGTACAAATGAAGCTGGGTTTCCATATGCGACAATTTTCTGTGACAATATGAGTGACAGATAAGTTATCCAATCAGTAGCTCAGTTCTGTAACTTATGAGTGAGAAATTTCTCACCAAAAAGTCAAAATGAGGACGAATTAATGCAGTTTTCTCCCTGTATTCTCACATATGGAAACCCAGCATTCAACTCAATCGCTGCTTGCCATCTCCAGTATAAATATATTTCTATGGTCTAATAATATGACCAGCGACTGTAAGTTGAGTCCTTTTCTCACGTATGTTGCGGCTAGCTTTGCACTGGGTGCCATTTCGTGTTCTGAAGAAGCCGTGGAGTGATTCTTTCGACTTGAAAAAGAAGGATACGTAAAGTGTTGAGATACAACGACTGTAGATCACGTCCGACACATCAAGCCGAGTCCAATGTTAGCACACAAAATGAGTACACTAATACAGTAAGACTTTACTATTTCGTTGAGCTGAAGAACTGCACTGTTTTCAAGTTGAAAAAGTGTACCCTTGACGCGGGATTAAGTCAGTAATAATGGGCTAATTCCCCATACGTCCGAATTGGTGGCTGAAAACCGAGCAGGATTAAGTCTTTTGCTCTTTTTTATTCAATAAAAAACTCCGTCTACACCTTCCTTGACTTTGTCAGCGATTTTTTTAAAACAAAAAACGTAAATTTTAAGCACTTCCTTCCAACGAAAAACCTACCTGTAACGGACACGTGCATGCATGATTCTGCAAGCACTTCCGACCGTGACAAACCCAAGCTTCACAATAATCACAAATTGCGCCGACCATTCCCAAGCCGACGGTAAAAATGCCAGGGTGGCGGATGACACAGTCGCCAGTCTTCAACATGCATTTCACCTTGCCGCATTGCGCGCAAATCGGCAAACGCTGTAGACTCTGACAGAAATAGCAGAAAGCTCGTGATTTCTGTTTCCTGAAGTGACAAGCAGAAAAAATTTCATTAAGAAATTTTGAAAATCTTTAAAGAAAAAAATTTTTCTCACTTTTGACATTTCTCGCATTCCATCGGTGCATTGCACGGATATTCCGGCAATAGGATCTCCTTATTTCGGATCTCCTTTTGACGCAACTTCTGCTTTTCGGCCTTCTTACGCTGTCCGGTTTTCTTTTTCGGCATTTTCTAATTCACTAAACTACGTACGGACTCAAAATTTAACTAAAAAAAATTTCTAACCAAAAAACACGAACGCATGTTTTCTTCTTGGCTTTTATATCGATGACGTTCCGGCCGAATGTATACCGATCATTTTAGCTTAATATCGTTGTCACGAAAACGCTGTAATTTTTCGCAGACGTCGCTAATATCAAGAAGAAGAAGTGTTTTATATTTGACAGCGATGTGAACAGAAGACATTTCTCCGGTTGTGAAACTTTGACAGTACGCTTCTTTGCATCGTAAAGTGTTTTTTCTGTTCGGTTCCGTCGTTTTCGCGGAGTTTTCAGTGCATTTATTAACGAAATTTAAAAGAGTTTTGCATGGAGAAGATCGCAAAGCGATTTCATTCTCTCGCTCACTAGAATAAAATGGACCTGGAGACTATGGCCGATGTGGTTTTTGTGATTGAAGGGACGGCCATCAATGGCGCGTACATCAACGACTTGAAGACAAACTACTTGATCCCGGCACTGGAATATTTCTCGCAGGGCTTGCTGGACGATCGGGAATATTTCTCCGAACGGAACACAACACTTTACGGGATTGTTTTGTATCGGACGGCACAGGCTATGCCGAATAACTCGGCCGTCACGTACGGTCCATTCTCGAGTCCGCAGAAAGTATTAAACGTTATCGACAAATTGGAGTAAGTAAATCCATGATTTCTGATGGCCGGAGAAGCGAAAAAGAGTAACTGCTCTGCTCTTGTAATCGACAGAACTTTGAAGGCATTATTTAATGGCACAGTAGTTAGAAGACAAAGTCCTTTTCGATGTAGGAGGAGTAACAAGATATTTAGGGTGGTGTAGTTCCCATGGAGGTAGTGGTGGACGTTTGTTTTAAAACGATGAAGAACAAACTTATCGGAGAACACAAGGGGTAGCAATGAATACCTGTACGGTAAAGAGAAATACAAAAAAAAAAATTCTGTTTACTGACGAAAAAATCTTTACTGTGAAGGAATCTTTTAATAAGCTAAATGATAGGGTGTACGATCCAGCCAGTGGTTTCAAGATTTGAACCAAGTCATTATCCCAAAGCAGTGATGGTTTGATGTAGAGTATCCTATGGCGGCGTCACTTTCTCATATTTTTGTAAAAAGGATGTTAAAACTATCAGCGAAACATTTTAAGGAATGTTGTGGATCCCTTGAATTAAAAGAATCAGGGAACATGGTCAGTAAAAGACGCCACCACAACCTGGAAAGATTGAAGCGTTGGTGGCAGCTGTGGATCATTTTCCCACGGATAGAGGCACTCAACGATCCGGCGAAGCCGGTTGTTCTTTCCTGATGAGACTTAGTAAATCATTAAACAAAATCTGCCAATGACCTGGGCGAAACTTTATTATTTTTCGCATTCAAATTCGGCAGCGGTCAAAGTCGGAGTGTGTCATCAGTTGTTTCGATATTATGACTTCTTGGAAAATTAATTTAGTTTGCAAAATTTCATATCTCATCAGAACTAAGGGATGGCAAAAATTGTGAAAGCATAAATGCAAACCCTTGGATGTTAAATATATAAAATTGAGAAATGGGTTTGTAGGTATGCTATAAAAATTCTGTGGAAGTGAAATGCTAGAGTTTTTGAAGTTACGTACAGAATAATAATTAATTTAAATGACATTTCAAGCATATGTAAACTTAGGTTGGTCGCAGTAGAAAAAGCCTACTGAGTATAGGTGGTTTCCAACAAATATCTCATCAATCCTAAGAAATATGTCGAAGCTTTGAAATGTACACTCCTTATCACTTGAATAGCCCACTTGGAAAATCCGTAATAACTCTTCCAATGGTTTTTCCGAGAATATTGGCATAAAAATCGTAAGCACATTGTAGACCATAATAAACATCTACCTGGTATTGGGAATTAATTTTCGAAAACTGTGGCGATAAAAAATCAGTAACGAAAAACAAACAGCCGAAAAGGATAAAATAAAAACAAAATTTGCTTTTCTTAATAATGGATGTGTCCCCCTTTCACTTTTCTAACTTCAAAAATTCTATTTTTTAAACTTTTGTATAGATTTATTGGAATTTTTGTCCACTCCTCTTGAATGGCGGCTATTAGCTCTTCCCGGTGGTCAAATTGTCTTCCGCCTTCGTAAACTTTTCGAGTTAAGTATCCCCATACGTTTTCAATAATATTCAAGTCGGGTGACATCGCAGGCCAGTCTAAAACGTTTAAATTTACCGACTCGAACCAATTTTTCACTATACGCGCGGTGTGAATTGTGGCATTATCCTGCTGAATTGGGTCATTATCCTGCTGACTTCCTGGATTTCCAAAACCTCGCGACATCTTATTGCTTCGTTTTTAATTTATTCTAGGTAATTTGCAGCATTCTCACGACCGGAAAAAACAACCAAATCCACGACCCCATTGAAGAAAATTCCTCCCCACACCAACCGCTGCGTGACGTCGACACAATACTAATTCTTCCTTTCGTAAATCGTGAAAATAATATGAAAAGCCATCGGGTCCGCGTAAATTAAACTTTTTTTCGTCGCTAAATATGACTTTTTGCCATTTTCTGGTCCGAGTCATATCCTTCTTTGCGAATGCCAGGCGCGCTACCTTATGACGCTCCCTGTAGCACCGGTTTGCGCTTCAGTTTCCTGCGTTTCATATTCGGAGATCCTTTAATAATTCAACGAACCGTTCAAACAGTTGCAGTAACTCTAACTTTTGCACGGATTTTGCTCACAGAGTCCTTCGAATTAGATGCTTCCTCTGTACCGGTCTTTTTAGACTGGTCCGGTCTGCACGTAAACGCGACCAGTTAGAACGTTACTGATAGTGATTTCTTTTCTGGAAAAAAATGTGGTGGGGGTAGAGGCGTACGAGGGGGGGGGGGGGTGAAAAGCTTAATAAAAAAAAGATTGTTCAAAGTAAAATTTTTGAAGGGGGTAGGGGAGCATAAAAGTGGAGGGGATAAGAATTTTTCAAACATAATACGTTTCATATCTCAATAACAGTGTAGGACAGATGCTTCAAATTTTTACCCGAAGTAGACCCAATAGAACCCTAGTAGGGAAAAAAAATTTGGAGGTGGGGGTGTAGTGGGTGAGGGTTGGGAAGGGTGAGAAGGAAAAAGTTCCGATGTTTATATCTTAGGAACCTATAATGATAAAAAGCTGAAACTTGGTATTTAGATAGAGATAAAGTGGCATGGTTTAAAAAAAAATTTGTTTAAGGGTGGTATGGTACGGGGGGGGGTGTTTTTCCAAACTTTTGAACGGCTTATGCTAGAAAGTTGAAACTCGGTGCGTACAAATCAACTAGAAAAGTAGTTATGATAAAAAAAAATTCAAATATTCATTGGCGTTCGGAAAGGGGGGGGGCATAGAGCTATAACTAACGGAGATCGCACAGCGCCGTTTCTGTATAAAGCACATTGAAGCATTTTGATGCAAAATTTAACATTTTTGTATGGAGCGTTTCATGCAGTGAAATGCAAATAGTAGCGAAGTATTTAAAGGTTGGGCTTTTTTTCTTTTCAATACCGGAGTATAACATACATGTGAGTAAGATGCTGATGAATATCGCTGGTCCTTTGCGAGAAAACCTCCAGTTTCAAAAAAGTCGCTGCACGCTATCTCCATTATACATATAGCTTTATGGGGGGGGGGGGGCAAACAAATTATCAGTAAAAATAAAAAGCATATATTTTCACGATTTTCGTTATATTTACTAGGTCTTTCCAAATATAGAATTCATTTTTCTTTTACGGATTCTTCATATGAATACCTAGAAAAAGTTTTCAAGGTTTTTTGAAATTCGACCTCTAAGGGGGTGTAAAGTGGTTGTATACTTTTTCATAAATTCCACCATATCTCTCAGGTCTGATCAGATATCGAATATCTTTTCACTTCCCCAGGCTTGTTTAATAATCACCTATTTTTAAGTTTTGTTTTTTTCAACCTCTAGACCGCATCCCGGAATATGACCCAATTATATAATTCATATGTTACACCCTTTTCTAACCGCTTCTCGAACTTTTTGTTAGGTTTTCAGTCACATACACCGCATCCCCGAATTTAACACGTTCCGAACTGCTTCCGGAAAAATAATAAAGTTGAGCCCAGACTGTTGCCAGATTTTTTTTCTAATTGTCGAGCTTCTACTGTAATATGTATGTAGAAATCTGTGAAAACACATGAATTCCACTTAGGGGTTAAATATCAAAAAATCTTAAACAGAGGTCATAGATTAATATGAAGATAATACGAGAAAGTAAAATTCAATTCTATTTTTCTTATCACTCCTAAAAGAAATAACGGAGTTCGTGAAAATGTGTGCAACCCTTTTCTACCCTATTAGGTCCTAAAAAAGAAAAAAACTTAAAAACAAGTTTTAGGCTATTATTACGCAAGCCCATGAAAGTGAAAAGATATTCGATATCTGATCAGACCTTGGGATACCGCCACTTGCACCCTCTTAGGGGTAGAATTACGAAAAATCCTGAAAACACTTTCTAGTTATTTATATGAAAAAGCTGTAAAATCAAAATGAATTCAATATTAGAGGAGACCTAATAGATATGACGAAAATGGTGAAAATATATGCATTCCATTTTCATTGATCATTTTTTTTGACCCCCTCCCAAACGCCAATGGATATTTGAAATTACTTTTCTAGTTGATTTATATCGAGTTTCAGCTTTGTAGCATAAGCCGTTCTATAGTTGGGAAAAAACAACCCCGAGGATGGGGTACTAATATAAAAAATTATCTTTTTCCAATTTGCCACTATCTAAATATCAATATTTCATCTTTTTATCATTAAAGGTTCTCAGATAAAAAAAACAGAACCTTTTCCACCTCCTCTACCCCACCCTCTAAATTGCATTTTATGCTAGGAGTTTACTAGGCCTTCTCCTAAATTTTAAGCATCAAACTTGAACTGTTCCTGAGATATGAGGCGTGAATTTTTAGAAAAATTTGTATCCCCTCCACTTTCATGCTCCATCGTTTCCTTATAAAATTTTACTTTCAGCCGACTTTATTTGTCAGCCTTTACAAATATACTTAAGCCGAATTTTATTTGTCTGCTGCAATTGGTTCGTAAGATATTGTAATCTAAAATTTTTGAAACCAAATTTTCTCGGTACTTATATAGATTCGTGAAACCCCTTTTATTGATGAACTTTAAAGAGGAGAAGTATCTCAAAAACCTTACTAGATATGGTATTGAAATTTTTTACGGGATTTAGACCCATTATACCTTATTTTATTTTCCGAGAACCGCCGCTAGCGATAAAGTTAAGAGATGTCTGTAAAGACCCATTAGACAAATTTTTGATTGAGTGGCAAGCTAGCCTTCTTTTACTTTATTATTTTAATAATTAAGTATTGTGATTGATTTTTTAAAAAAAAAAATTTGCTACCCTCAAAATTTTTATTTTCACGTTTCATAACTAGTAGACGCGAAAAAAGCAATAAAAATTTTCAGTCCGTCTGTCCGCCGTACGGCGTCCGCCGTACGCAAGATCGTTTGGAGGCTCGTAGCTGCCAAACGCTTTGAGATATTAAATTGAAATTTTTTTAACGAATAGACGGGGTAGGCGCCTTGAAGTGACCAAATTTTAAGGGGTGGGGGTGTGAGGGGGAAGGAGGGGGAAGTGTTTTAGACCGAAAATTTTGGTTTCCAGATCTCAGTAACCCCTAATGTTAGGAAGCTGAAACTTGGAATTTCTATAGAGCTCTGATAGTAGACCCATTTGCAGAAAAATTGTCAATATTGATTAAGGGGTGTGGGAGTGGGGGGAAATGTAATGCGTCCGAAACCCAAAAAAGGCGAGATATACACATTCTAAAATCCATATCTCCTAAACCGTTAATGGCACACTATTCAAACTTAAGAAATATTTGTAGTTATACTAGGAGAACAGAATGGAGAAAAATTTTGGGTGGGGGAAGTTTTGTATGGGGGTGGGGGGTGAAAAACTTAAGATTACGATATCTCATGAACCAATTGCTCTAGAAAAATAAAATTCGGTTTGGGTATAAAGGTTGACAAATAAAGATTGATCAAAGTAAAATTTTTTAAGTGGGAGGTGGAGCATAGAAGTGGAGGGGATGAGAATTTTTCAAATCAAACACATTTCATATCTCAAGAACAGTTTAAGATAGATGCTTAGAATTTTTATCAGAAGTAGCGCTAATTAAACCCTTGTAGGGAAAAAAGTTTTGGAGTTGAGGGTGTAGAGGGGGAGGGTGGGGGAGGGTGAAAAGGAAAAAGTTCCGATGCTTATATCTTGAGAACCTGTAATGATATAAGCCTTAAACTTGGTATTTAGATAGAGCTATAGTAGCGGAATGTTGGAAAAATATATTTTTTTTTAGGGGTAGTATGCTACGGGGGTAGGGGGTGTTTTTCCTAACTATTACGGTTCATGCTAGAAAGTTAAAACTCGGTGTGTATATGTAAATCAACTAGAAAAGTAATTGTGATAAAAAAAAATTTTGAGTATTCATTGGCGTTTAGAAAGGGGGGCAAAAAAAATTATTTGTAAATATAATAAATATAAAATGCATATATTTTCACGATTTTCGTCATATCTACTAGGTCTTTCCAAATATTGAATTCATTTTTATTCTACGCATTCTTCGTATGAATACCTAGAAAATGTTTTCAAGGTTTTTTGAAATTCGACCCCTAAGGGTAGTGTGGTACAAGTGGGAGGTGTTTTTCCTATATATAGAACGGCTTAAGCTACAATGTTGAAACTCGGTGTGTATATCTAAATCAACTAGAAAAATAATTTTGAATAAAAAAAACGAATATCTATTGGCGTTCAGAAGGGGGGCAAAAAAAATTATCTGTGAAAATAGAATGCATATTTTCCCACGGTTTTCGACATATCGACATACTACCTCGTCCCAAATAATGAATTTAATTTTATTCTATGTATTCCCCATATGAATACCAAGAAAGTGTTTTCAAGATTTTCTGAAAATTGACCCCTAAGGGGGTGTAAAGTGATTGTGTACTTTTTCATAAACTATTCCATATCTCTCAGATCCAATCAGATTTTCACTTCCATGATCTTGTTCTTTTTGATAGGTTTTCAGTCACATAGTAGCCTACACCGCATTTCAGAATTGAACGCGTTCCTAACTTCTCCGGAAAAATAATAAAGTTACGCCCAGATTGTTGGCAGATTTTTTATCTTATGAACAGCTTAAGTTAGAATGTTGAAATTGGGTACGTACATAGGTGCACATTAAATGCACTACATAAGTGTTTAAGCACAAAAATCAGTGATGCTTTAATATACGGAGCTGCGCAAAAACATTTTTCGTTGGAAGTTTTATTCACGACCCGTCAAGCACATTTTCGTACGGCGTTTTTGGTTTCTGGAGTCTTCTAGTTCAGAAAAAGTTAAGAGAAAATAGTTCAAAGTTGCAATTTTTTTATAAATTTCAGATCGATTACAATACAGTCAATAGTTGAAAGAACGTTAAAGTAAAGAGATTTAGCTATCTTTAATAATTGGATTACTCTCCAAGTGTTGCGATGCTGTGGGCAGAGAGATATGTGCTTCCCTAGTTTTCACGCATAAAGAGACTTTACAGAAGCATTTAGAAGAGTGTTTATTTTTCTTCAAAAGTTTAAAAGTGACTTGACTAGCAAATTTGTTTTTTGTTGATGCTACAACGGTTCTTATTTTTGTGTGGCTGACAGACATCAAGCTAATGGCTGGATCATCGCGATTATTATACCAAATTTTAACGCGAAATATTTTTTAGACTTACAGGTGGAAAGAGTGAATCCAATGCAAATTTAGCCGAAGGTTTAGCGACTGCTCTGATTTGTTTCGACAATTTGAAAGAGCGCCGCTTCAATGATGCCATTGTGCAAAAGCATTGTATTCTCATTTGTAATAGCTCACCATATACCATGGCTGTCGTAGAGTGCCACCAGTACGAATCGAAGACAGTCGAACAGCTTGCAACTGTTTTCCACGAGGTAACACGATAATATCGATCAATGCAATAAATCCGAATTAAACTAAAACTATTTCCGATTTGTAGAAAAAAATCAACTTTTCAATTATCTCGCCGCGCAAAATTCCAATTTTATTCAAACTTTTCATAAAAGCCGGCGGCGATTTGCCGCTAACAACGAAAAACTATTGCAAAGATGTTCGACATTTGGTCCTGCTCAAAGGGTTTAAGTATGAGAAACGAATTTTAATGGTGGGTTGATATTAAACTGTTATTTTTGAAGCTTAAAAGAGCGACCGATTAGCCCGAATTCACATCAACTCGCAGCTAGTGTAGCCAGCCCTTCAGTTCAACAAACGATGGAAAATCCGGGAAATCCAGTCATGACAACAAATCAACAAGCAATGCGTGAGTTTTAAAACAAATTTTTCAATTTTAAAGGCCAGAATTAATTGTTATTCGTTTCCTTCAATTCTCTTTAGAAAACGTAAGTATACTGAGTTTTACAAAAATAGAAAAGCATCTAAGGAATTCCATTAGCAAGCTCAGCACCAGCAGCACATCAACACGCAATTTCAGAGCGCTCAACCGAACACGATGCCCAATACTTACAATGCGACTGCTCCGCAGGGTAACAGATGGATCTATCCCCAACAACGACCTTTCGTGCAAGGACCAGGACCTCAACAGCAACAGCAAAATCCGCTGCAATGCCAAAATCCAAATTCTGCTCTAATCTCGCAATTGTCTACTCCTCCTAATCAGAACTGTAAGCTTTTTTGATCGGCTATTTCTCAACAAAACACTTAATTTAAAATGTTTCAGTGGGCACCCAAATGTTGACACCGACACAGCAACAACAGCAAGCCCTGCGCATGCAAATAATAACCCAACAGCAGCAGCAGCAGCAACAACAACAACAACAACAACAGCAGCAGCAGCAGCAGCAACAAATCAGTCACATGCAACAAAGCTCACGTAAGTGTATTTTTTTTAGATGGGCTATTTAGCGTGAGCTAATTATTTTCCATTTACAGCGAGCCAGCATGTTCAGCCGCAACAGCAGCAGCAACAACAACAACAGCAACAAAGTGGTCCATCAGACAACACGGGAGTACGGGCACGTGAGAAAATTTGGTCTGGTGTGCTCGAATGGATTGAAAAAACGAAACCGGAACCAACCAAACTCACTCGTTCCGTACCGTGTCAAGTTACTGCAAATATTAAAGACGGCGAACCCGAAATGCAAGCCTCTCGAAAGAAGTAACGACTGAGCGATGCTAAAATCTTTTTTATTTTACAGTAAAGCGGAAAATTGGCCGCAACGACTTATCATGCAGTTGATGCCGAAACAATTGGTGGGAAATATTGGCGGGCACTACTTAAAAGATTCGAAAACCGTTGTATTCAAGCCGCATCCCTGTGATGCTCTCGAAACGTTGGCTAAAGTTATGAATGCGGGAGTGGTAAGATCGCCAGGAGTTACGCTACTCTCGTCAATCCGTTCAATTAACCGATATCTTTCAGGCTGGCTGCGTTCATTTCACCACGCCCGCTAATTCACCAACTTGTGATATCAAAGTTCTAATTTTACTTTATACCGCCGAGAAAAAAACCTTCCTCGGCTTCATACCGAATAATCAGACAGCATTTGTCGATCGATTGCGTAAGGTGATTCAACAGAAGCAGGGAATGGGCCAGCAGAGCGGTGGTGCGAATGTTCAACAGCAAAATCCGCATGCTGGAAATATGGCAAATACGCATCAGCAAGCGCCACAAGTTGTGGTTAGTGTTTACTTAACAAAAATATATGTTCCCCTTTCTATTTGACTCTATGCCCTGTTTTTAATTTTCTAGCCAAAGCCGCAAACAATGGTCGATCCGAACATGCAACAAATGCAAGAGCAACAACAACAGCATTTCAACGCGTACGCCCAGATGCCGATGCAAATGCAGGACAACATGAATGCCGTGCAACAGAACGAATACAAAATGAATATGATGCAACAGCAACAACAACAGCAGCAGCAGCAGCAACAACAACAGCAACAGCGATCTATGGGGCAAATCGTTCCACAACAAAACATGGTCGTCAACGTAAGACTTTCGGCACAAAAATGTCCAAGACCTATTTTAAAATTTTATCCGATAATCGATTACATTACAGCAAGGTGCTCCCGTTCAAGGACAGCGTATTGTTCGGCCTATTATGAGCAACAATAATCCAGGTTTGCGACATCTTCTGCAACAGGTCAGCAACCAAGAAGTTTGTTTAATTTTTAGTTAGAAATTTAAAATTTTTCGGCATTATTTTTCAGCAACAAGGTGCTCCGACTAATCAATTTCGGCCAACTATGGCCTCGATGCAAAATCCAAATATGGGACCGCACGTACAAAATAGGCCAAACTCTTTTGACGATCCGAACTTTGAATTTATGTAAACTGTAAACATATTTTTATTATTTTTAAAATACAGAGAAAATGCTGTAGCTAAAGCGTCGCCTTTAGGCGAAGTATTTTCTGGACAAGAATTTTAATTGATATTTATTTTGTGTATTTGATTTTAGGCTGTTTTGACGGCTGCGGAGCTGTCTGAAATTGGTGACTTAGCTGTTCTAAAATAAGAAGACTTCTTGGTCAATTCTGTGTCACGCGGCTAACATTACATACTTTCTCTTAGCCGGGACTAATTCTCAATAGCACCAAACTGCAGTATACTATGCCATCGTCCTTAAATTGCAGAACACTATATTTTTATACCAAACAGTAAATCAGATTGTTCCTTCTCTACTAGAATTCGTGTGGCATGCAGATTTCGTCAAAACAAGAAGGAGAATGCTAATCAGACAATTGCAAAGTATAATTTTGAGAGTGTGGACAACTTCGTATATCGCCAAATATCTATGATTCTAAGCTCATACCAGAGATGATATCAGCAAGGAGTAGTTTACTATGAGCTGCTTCGACCCATAGAGCTAGTGGAGACGACAAGTCACCGATTCTGTATAAGGCGCTTTGAAACCAAAAACACGATTAGAATGGAGACAAAACATGTTCGTTATATCAAGTTGTTGTTGTCTTAGCGTGTGAGTGAGTGAGACATTATCCATGATGGTGGATAGCATACCACTGCACAACAAAAGAAATTATTTTGACTTGAAAAAGTTAAAACAGTCTAAGGATGGGTAAAATGGTGGAAACCCACCTACATCCGAATTGGTGGCTGACAACCGAGAGCGACGAGCCTGTTGACTTCTGGTCTAGGCAAGTCGCTCGATAGTCAGGAAAACCCTAGAATTGTACAACAAAAAATTCACACCGACTTTCTCTTGGTATAGCAATTTGGGACAGTAAGTTACGAGATGTCCAGTAGCGTCGTTATTTAGCGCGTCTTCGCGACCTGTTAGGCCTCCTGATAGTTAGCCAATATTTCCTCAGCAAGACAGAAAATAGATTAGGATCTCAATCGCACTTAGTCGTAACAAGCAGAATATACCTCATAGCCGAGAGCACACGCATATACAGCCACTGAAGTAGACGAAGGAACAACTGCAAAACACACAAGAAAATTTAAGCAAAAAAAAAATATTTTTATTACATTGTTGAGAATCCCTCCCACGGGACTAAAAATTAACATTTTACACTTCTCCAAGGATCCTAAACTGCCGCCGCTTAAAAGAACAGACCACGCATCCGACGTCCCATTCCTTGCCGATCGTACAGAACGTTAAATTTGTTGACAAAGTGGTTCATATCGTTGCATCCTTTGGTCAGTGCGCCCAAATACGTTATCAGTCCGACATCATTCGATTGCTGAAACGAAATTGCAGAGATGAAATCAAAGGCGGCACCCGGCCAATGAAAAAAGTCACTTACTGTGTAGAACTCCTCTCGGAACGAAGGACCTTGTACCACAGGCAGCCTATGACTCAGAGAGTAGGCATCGCGAAGTATTTCCTGATTCGGTACCAATTCGCCGTTTTCGATCGCCTTCACGTACGACAAAACCATTTTGACACGCGAGTGTAACATTTTTATAGCGCTGTGTTGGGCAATTAAGTGTTCCGCGACTGAATGGGAATGAAATCTGGTTAGAGAGTGCTTCCGGCCGGCTGCAAGGCGTCGATACACTTACCGACAGATTTTTCGCCAGTCTCGTTTGTGGTCATCCGGGCGACATGATCGACACCAATCCGTTCCGCCTCCTCCGTTGCCAGGGTATAGGTTAGCGGCACGAATAGCATTGTTGCTTCGCCCTGGACAATGTCAATTACCGATTCGAATAGACGCGCTGGCAGTTGCTAAATATAAAATCAAAGTTTTTAAGGCTACCGTCGAGTGGCTAAAACGGTAAGGCGCTTACATCGACGCTCCGCGACAGCGGATTGAGCTGCAACATAATCGGACATTCGTTTATTTCGCAGATCTGTTTGTGAATCTTGATGTCTTTCTCTGTGGGATTCTCGCCGGTTGTGTACCACCCGATAAAGTCCAGATCGCTGAACACCTGCTTGTCTGAAAGAGGCGAAAGTTAATCACTGAACTCCTGGTGAACTCCGTCAAACGCCGTCTTACATTGTTGCTCCTTTGCATTGTAGTAGTCCCGATTGATGATCACATCGTCCTCGACTTCTTCCGTCTTCAGTTCGAACGAGTTCATCACTTCGATGTTGCGGCCCTTTTGTTTCCCGATCAGCGCTCCGAAGACTGCAAAAAAAAGCGATTTGTTTACAATCAAGCGGTACACCATACGCTCGGGTCGGCCTTACCTTGCTTCAGTGTTCCTGCCTGTGCTCGAATTCGAGTCCAGTGCTCCGATATATTCATTATTACGAGCGGATGAAGCGAAATGGTCACCGACGGCACGGTTGCGGAGCCTGCCATTACGTTCGTGCTGCCCGCCACCGAAGAATTCGCAGCCTTCTCAGGCGATTTATCGGCACCGCTACCTGTCGGTTGATCGACATCGACTTCCATGCTTTCGACGACCGGCTTACTAGTGCTCATTTTTGCTAAATTCACTGAATCACAGAAAACAAACCAAACTTTTGACAATAAACCAGTTTACAGTGGTCTTCTTCTTTGCGACTGCAAGTCATACGGTTGCAAAAAAGTTTTCAGCGTTTCTTAAGAGTTGAGGCTGCGTTCGGTAGATTTAATTTCTGTTTTTTTGAACAAAGAACTGTTGAAAGGGAAATACAGTAAAGCGGAAATTACAATATATCGACAATCGATTTAACAATTTTATCACCCTTTAAGATAATTAAAATTAAAGAATTTACCCAGTTTACCAAAGTGGCAGGGATAAAGACCACGTGCATCTGCTTAGAAATCGGTTGAAAATGGTTTAGTTTTGCTATCGATAAAAAACAAAATTAATTAAGCGGAGCCGCATTTTCACACTAAGCAAAAAAACAAATTATTTATGTGGTCTCTTTAGGTTCGGATCCATAGAAAACAGCTCCACTCCTAGTGAATTTCTAGAGGTTGGTTGGTTTAAGCTTCAGCCCTATCCACCCACAGATAGATTTCAATTAGCTAGTTGTGGAACCACAAACTCGTATTTAACCCGGATGTGACTAGCGAATTAAAAGATGTCTTTGATTATAATTGGTACGTTATGTTCATTCATACCTGTACTATTTAGGAAGAGTAAGAACTTTACCTTACCTATGGGAAACTAACCATACACCAGAACATAAGCCGGGAATGAATAAAGCTTATTCACAATATAAAAAACGAGAAACTAAAATCCTCCAACAAATTGATTCACAACCAAAACATACACAACTTTAAGGCAGTATTCTAGTCTAGAAATTTGAAAAAATCGATATTTTTTTTCCATATTTCGATAGTTTAGATATTCAAAAAAATGTCCCTAAAAGGATTTTTCAAAATTCGAATTATTTTTTAAGTTATAGTCATTTTAGTGACGTAGCACCCATTCTATTCTATGTGCGTTTAGTTTGAGTTTTCAGTTCTTCAAATGCTTCAAAAGAAGGAAGAACTGCTCGTCTTGCGGAAAGAAACACTGAAAATCAGTAATATGAAGTAGAAGAAGGCCCGCTGTATGGAGCTGGGATGGCTGATTAAGAAAATATAAGTTATATGTACGCATCTATCAGTTACACTGTCTGAAACTAACGTAAAACTTTCTCGAAACTACTTTTTTCGATGCGGCCGCCATAATATCTCAAGTTCTAATCGACCGATTTACTTGAAATTTGGCATGAATACTCTTAATATATGCCTCTATCGCATGAACCAATAAAAACTGGAAATTTCATTTTCAATATTTTTAAAAAATTCGGGAAAGTTAAAAAATTAGTGGGAAAATCGACATCAGTTTTTTAATAAGCCACCATTTTGCGAAAAAAAAATTTTTTTTTTCACTTTTACTGGTTCATACGATAGTGGCATTTATACTGATCAAAAATTATCCATCATTTTTTTTCCAGTGACCAGGAGGGTTGATATCATGGCGGCCAGGACACGGCCTTTTTTTCCCCTCTACTTTAACGACGCATAACTTGCTGAAATTTTAATATTTTTTTTTTTTTTCTAATTTTTTATGTACTCTTGAAATATGAATAAATAAACCATAACAAAAAAAATAGTGAAAATATCAATCGCTTTTTTTATGAGTCCTCAAAAAACGCTCGAAATTCGGGCTTCTAGACTAGAATACCCGCTTAACACAAGAAGTGCGAACTTTATTAAACAGCAACATGATCCGAGAAGAGATGGAATTAGAAAGGATCCTGTCTTTGAGGCAGTTTCATTATTGGTGCACCCAGAAAAATATTTTGGTAAAAATAACTATTTTCGTAGTTATCTTGCATAAAAGTACAAATAACTAAAATATAGTTAAAAAAAAACAAAGAAATAGTTCGCAAATAGCAAAATCAGTAGTTTAGTACTCTATTTTAGTTTATTTCAAATTGAAAAATAGTTAATTTCAATATTACTTCTAAATAGTTGGGTATCACTATATTTGGTTATTGACCAAAACATAATCGAACTATTTTATAGAAGCGTACAAGCAAAGAACAAGTCCTACATTTAGTAAGTTATTAGTTAAAATATAAAGGAATTTAAATTGATCACAACTTTGTTAAATAGGAGAGTGGAACCACTGCCATCAGAAAAGAAAGACATTATCTGGAAGTAATACAGAGCAAACCTAAAGCTTGTAGCATACTATACCGACACGACACGTCACAGTACGACACGACACTGGCCGGCGTCGTACGGCGCTTGACACATTATACCGACGGCCACCAGCACGATACCTCTTAGTAACGTACCGGCCATTCTATCAGTACATCTTTAAATTAAAGCAAAAATTAAAAAATTGAGCTACCAAAGAAATTAAATTTTCTTCATCCATTGCACTTCACTATACAGCATCCAACGACAAACGAACGACGATTTTTTGTATGCTGAAAAAGGATTCTCGTACAGTCCGACACGGTACAGCACGGCACAGAACGACACAGTGTGGAATTTGCCGGTTAGGATTGTTGCCCGAAGAGCCCGACCGACAATTGCTGTACAGCGCCGTGTCGTGTCGTGCCGTGCTGTATAAATGTGCGGACTTCCTTACAAGTGTATGCATTTGACTCTCACCGAATTTTGTCGGTCCGTGCCGTGCCGTGCCGTGTCGTGCTGTGACGTGTCGTGTCGGTATAGGGTGCTACAAGCTTTAGACGGTAATTTTTACCAATGTTCGAAGAATTCGAAATGAAGTACACCGAATTCCAGGTCCCCTACCCAGAAGATCCCTATTCCGAAATAATCGAAAAATTGGTAGAGGAAGTAGGTCTTTTACAAGCAGTACTTTAATTTACTTTAATTGTACGCTAAACCACAAATTTTTTATTATCATTTTTTTAGTGTGAACCTTTCAAATACAAGGCTGCTTCAGACGAATTTGTGGTCTGGGTGGCTTAGTGGCTAAAGCACTTGCCTTCGGTGCACCTGGTACCAGGTTCGAATCTGCTTGGCGACAAGTAATTTTCAAAAATGGGATTGGGTGCCGGACTGCCAGCTCACTCAGCTGTAAATGAGTACCTAAGTTAAAATTGGGGTAATAATCACGGACGAGCGTGTAGCTGACGACTTCACCTCCTAGTGTTCCATTGGTCTCGCAATGAAGTAACTCTAGCACTACTTCAAGGCCTAGGCCCGATTTGGGCTTTTGCGCCATTGATTATTATTATTATTCAGACGAATTTGCTATATAAATCTAATAGTTTTAAAAGATTAAAAACAAACTGTGTACCTACAATGAATCATATCAAAAACACATAATTACATAAAATAAAGAATTTATTGGTTTTCTTAGTGGGTTTTTATATTTATGTACCTACATGTTTTGTTTTACAGGCATTTTTGTTAATTTTATTCTAAATTTGAAGTTATATGTTGTTTTCGTAGAATATAACTATTTTGCAGTAGTTTTTACTAAAATTTGTTTAACATGAAATTTACTATTAAGTAGTAGACATCAACCAGAAAGTAGTCAATTTAAATTAAAACGCAATTTTAACGACTTTTGAATGGTTGCTACAGGAAAAAGTACCTAGATTTCACCCTTTTGCTTTTGAATAATTTCAATTTTGTACAATACAATTACGTGTTTTAAAGGCTTTACATGTACGGGCGCACATGGGCATTAGCGATAATTGAAAACGTTCGAAAGGCTCTTCATCGATATCATTAAAACTGTCCTTCCCGGAGTTTGAACCCATATTTTCAGCAGAATAATATGTAATATTATAACATTTTAATAACGAAGAGAGGGCCTCATTAAATTTTCCTGTGTTCCATACAAATTAGCTTTTGTAAGAAATTAAAAATGCGACTGTTTCAGTGCGGATTTTGGCTGTAAAATATTCTAGAAAATGAATCAATCGTTCACACGATTTTATAATATAAATAAAATTTAGTTAGTTCATATTTCCTTTTCCTTTTGAAACGCATGAAGAGAAAATCAAAAAATTTAAATACTAATTTCAAAATAATAAATAATAAATAGTCTTTTTTTTAAGTTATTATTTAAATTATATTTTATAATTTTTTAGTAAAAACGGATTGTAATCGATTTGAAATTTTAAAAAGTGTGCATTTCTAAAATTTTTTATTTTCACTCTTCATCGCTGTTGTGATTCCAAAAAAAATAATAAATAATTAAAAAATAAATAAATAAATGTAGTCCACCTGTCGATGTCGTGGGTTCAATTCCCACTCTACGCATTAATTATTTATAAGAATTTTTCAGTTGATATTGGCTTTGAAATTATTAATATATGAATTGTGAACAGTGCGGAATGTTCGGAGATACCAGACAGTAGTTGATTTGTTATAGGCAACATTGCTGTTATGGTAGATCATATCACAATCACGAATAGTACTAAAAAATTATTAACACCTACAAGTACACTGCTCACTTAGTTTTAGTTAAATGTTATTAGGTTTTACCGACCATTTTCCTCAAACCATATACACTAATTACACAATACACAGTGGCTGCATGCCACTTATTATTACTCAGGATGTAAAGATTTATTATCTGATCTCCTCCAAATATTTATAATATAATTATCATTGTTATAAAATTATAATACGATCAATAAATAAAATGTTGTATGTAGTACACTGCCATACCCCGGACTGATTTCTGATCTCTTATCCCTAAGCTGACTGGACTGTACACTACAGGCTAACCACCTAAGTTCAGTTCGATATGATTAAAATTAATTTTATTATTTATTTATTTGTTTTATATATTAATTTTATTTCCCGGTCTTTTTATATAAGTGCCTAGAACTCGTTTTCAATTTTTCAATAATTGACCCCAAATCAATTAGATATGATATTGAATTTACTTTTACTCTATTATCAGGCCTATTCAGGATCAGAGTCTCATATCAAAAAAAGTCTCAATTAATTCAGAATTCATACAAAATTGAGCCTCTCGACCTACTTTGTGACTTGTGACTCGGTCCTGAATAGGCCTGTATATGTAATGCCATGAAATAAATTTCTGAATTTTGCGTCAAATGCATGAATGGATAAAGGTTTTACGAATTCCGACATATTTCTTAGGCTTGTTGAGATATATATTTTTTTTACTTCAACATACCTAACTACCTACCTCTATATAATAGCCTTAGAAGGATTTGATGTTTAAACCCCCCAAGAGCTTATTTCGATATTTCACCCCAATGAATTAATTACAATTTAAAAATAAATATAAAGGTAATACAATTTTATTATTTTATTCCACGTTCTTTATTTATTCAAAGTTCAAATGAGGTGTAGGTTCTGACAACATAAAGAAATGCCAAGAGGCTACGTGGAATGATATTTTTTTATGGCATTATTCTCAGAGTGAGTCCAGCATCACAGAATTAAACACGTTCCGGACTTCTATCCAAAAAATAAAAAGTTACGCCCAAACTGTTGGCAGATTTTACTTCATTATTTTCCAATAATAATCGAAACATTCTAAAATCCATGTCTCCTGAATAGTTGAATCATTGTGGTTGTCTTAAGGGATGCCAGGAGCCTAGACAAGGAAGTTGGAAGGGTGGAAGAGGGAACTTTGGATTACAATATCTGCTGAACCAATTGTACCAAGAAAAAAAAAGTTGCTTTTCATATTTAGGATTGCAAGTGGAGTCTAATGAATGTAAAACTTGGGGGAGAGGGTTGGAGCACGCAAGTCTTGAGAAAGCATTTTTTTTAAAAATCAGTTTTATATTTTAAAAACCTTTCTAGATATGATCTTAAAAATTTTACAGATGAGGCCAGTAGACCTCTAGCGAAGAAAAAATTGTCAGAGGTGCAGGTGAGATGGTGTGAGGGGGTGGAAAGAATTTTAGATTTTTATTACTCAAAAATCGCAAGGGATAGAATGCTAAAAATTACCGCTAGATGGAACTAAAACAGAGACATCCAAGAAATTTTTAAAATTTTTGATAGGCGCATCAAGGTACGGGATGAGGTGGTTTTTTTGTATATTAAAAGCGGCTTATTCTAGGAACTTGAAACTTAGTACGTATCTAACCTGAAACGTAACGTGAAACTTCGTAGGGATAGCGCAATAGCACGCGAAACATGAAACTGTGAATTGTATAACCAAAAACACTTAGTTTTCATTCAGAAATAAAATTTCAATTGTTAAATTCTAGGAAGTAATCAAAAAATAATGCCCTGTGAAGATTCACGTTACGCGCTCGAATATGTAGTTACATGTTCTACTAGAGTAGTTGAATATACAAAAGTTTTTCATTGGCGTACAAAGGTGGAGCAAAAAAAATGTTCGTGAAATGAGTTTTTTCCACATTTTCATAAATTTCGTTAGTTTTAGGCATATGTATTATAAAATTAATTTTACTTGATCGAGCTCTTTATATAAGAGCCTAGAAAAATATTCCCTTAAGGCCCCATGAGTCCGATACGTCAATTTTTTATCCCAGTTTGATTTTTCTTTGTTAAGAGGATTTTCATCGATTGAATTCTTTTTTCGTTCGTGAAATTTGGCGTGGACAATACGTCTGCATCGTTCGCTGTCTATCAGCGAACTAATTTTGATTTTACAGAAAAAATTGTGTTATAGGTTTTCAAATTATTTGAAACGCATAACTATTAAAAATTAATAATTTTTTCAATGATTTATCTTCTAGAAATACCAATTAATTATATTATCTATGATACTTTTAAATAAAATGCGGTCTTCTTATGTAATTCTTGCCATGAAAATCGTGAAAAATTGCTTCAGTTTGACTTAATATATTATTAGCAAAAATGAAAATTTTTTAAAATTTGATCTATACAGAACCTTCTTTAAGATTTTTCCTAGCGTTATATTAATGAAAATGACATGTTAACTATTCAAGAAATAGGTAATATGCGTTTAAAAAACTTGAATTGAGGCATTTTAAAAAATGTTCAAGCGTTGTTGCTCTAATAGCATTTTTTCCAAATACAGTTTTGAATTTTTTCTCTATAGACGACCTAGCTTACATACCAGCTCATAAAATGGTGTAATTCTATATTATTTTTTTTTTGCCATTAACGTGAAATATTGGCAAGAAAACAATCATAAATCATTAAAATCGCATTCAACGTGCACATGGAGCCTTAAGGGATGTAAAATGGTGTGTACATTTTCACAAATTCCGATATATTTCTTAGGCCTAATGAGATATTGAATTAATTTTGACTTCTAAAAGCTTTAGATATAATCGGGGGGAAAATACATTAAAGCATTTTCCGATCATTGCAATTTTAACCACCTAGAGTCTGTACTCGTAAAGGATTGTTCAAGTTTAATTTCCCGGTTTTGGGAGGGTATAAAATGTGTAAATTTTAACGAATACCGACATATCGCTTAGGTCTGATGAGAGATCAAAATATTTCATTTAATCGGGCTTTTTGTGTAAATGCCTAAAAAGCGGTTTAAAAACCTTGATATTCAACCCCTAAAGAGGTCCATAGTTTGTTTAAGTATATATCGAGAAGAAAGTCTGGGCGCAACTCAAGAATCATCAAGCGGTTTAAAAACCTTGATATTCAACCCCTAAAGAGGTCCATAGTTTGTTTAAGTATATATCGAGAAGAAAGTCTGGGCGCAACTCAAGAATTTTGTGTATTTTGCTATTGAAAACTTGTTTTTCAGGTTGTCAATCGCATAGTGCACCTACACCACACTTCAGCATTAAACTCGTTCCGGAATTATATTCAAAAAACTAATAACGTTGCGCCCAGTCTGTTGATAGAGTTTCGATACATACGTGTCTATTAAAAAATAATAATTGAAATTTACTGATCATACAACATCAAAATGATTCATTCAAACATTCCCGATTAATAACAGTTTTGTGTACGGTAGTGTTAAAATTTTTTTTACAAATTTATCAATTAAACACACACACACGAATCGGGAAGTCAATGTTTGGACTTGAACAACGAAGTAAAAAGAAAAACAACAAAGCAATACCGGAAGTGTACCTGATCACAGTACTGAATAAGAATTAACGCGATCCAATGCATTTCCTTAAGAAAGCCAATTTCAAATTCAAATCAAATTCGAGCCTATGCAACCACTACACATAAACGCGTCGGCGTCGGTGAAATTCAAATATTTCTCTCCTTATAATTAAAAAATTGTCATATTCCGTTTTGAAGAATTTCATCGAACCGATTTGATATTCCGGTCGCATTGTAACGAGATAAATTTATAGAAATACCTAAATATAATACACGCGTACAAACATATGAAAAACAAATAAAAAAAAATAAAATTCAATATGGCTCTGGGCTGGGGAGTTACGGACTTTACATACGCCACACTATTCGCCGATTGGGACTAATTTCGTATGTGCCACACGTCTACTGTAGAGACTTCCGTTCTTTTATTAGTTGTGTTATTTTCTTGCTATTGTTGTATAGTCTTGGTAGCGAGATTTTTCAGGTGTATATTCGTTGAATTGACCATCCATCCAATCAAAATTTGTACAGGTAAGCTGCGATGTCTGTATGCCATCACCCACTATGCGTTATGGGTGCGATGTGCTTATGGGGTACCTTTTTTTGAACCGAAATGATTGCGGCTAGACCCTAAATATGGTGACATTTAAAACAATAAATTCTTTAGGAGCTAGATGGTGTATGGTGGACACCATATTGGGTGGAACGGGGGAAATTCAAGTCACTGGAGTTTCATGATTGGAATACTGATCGCGAAAAATGATCAAAACCGGTGTTCTAATCGGGGAAACATTTTTGACCACCAATATCGATTTTTTTTGGGGGAAGAGGGGTAATCGTTCTTGGAGGAAATGAGCACCTGAAATGATAATTTTCAGTAACTAACTTAAATGTTATTATTGAGGCTGTGAGGTAATTCTGGATCTCGTTAACAAACCGTTCAGTTTCTCTATGTTGTTTTCAATTTTTTCATTAACACTTACCTGCCAATTGGCAGTTTTGTTGTTGGATAGCTCAGGTATTGGTGTATCTGGCCATACGTTGTGTAACGTACGAATATACACAATGTACGTACTCATAAGTTGGCTTTTAAATTATCTTTTCTTTAAACGAAAGGTGAGTAGTTGAAACTTCTTGGCCCATTGGGCACGGTTCTACTCTAGCACCTTAGCACATCACGTACAAAAATGTCTGGATTTGCTTAAAAAGAATCTACCTACCTTTCTTTTATTTTGTCCATCTTTAGCTTCATTTGAATATCTAAAAAGTGATAAAAGTATTGAGAATACATATCACGAACATGGTCTTGAAACGAGTATGGGTAGGTATATCATCAAGGTGTTGGTGTCACATGACGTTTTCTTCGCTTCATTTTGATTTTTGACTTTAACATTTTGAGTAAGCAATCAGGTATCAGGTATTGTAGTCAATTCAAATGCTACCTGTAGCATTAGTACTTAACGAGCTGTCGAAACGTTTAAACGAAAAGTGTTGAAAGTTACTAAGCCATGATAATTTTTTTTTTCTCAGTTGTTCGACTCTAATTGATTATTAACTATTTTTTTTTCAATTAAGTTCTTATTTTAACAAATATTTAATTTATTTAAATCAACAACGGCTAAACTGTTGGTTCGTTGGCAAGATGTCGGCATAGCTGAAAAGATTTTTAAATGCGGCTATGCTACATCCAGTCAATTTTTCCAATAGATAAACATCTTTTAGAAACATTAAAATAAGTGCAAACAATTGTTTAAATTCATCCAAATATAAAATTCTGTGAATAATTGGTGTTTGTGCTTTCATACATTTTTTATCAATGGATTTCGAATTATTAACACCTCGAAAAAATTGTGAAATATGTTTTTTTTTTACCTAAACACACTAAGTAATATTCTAATAATATCTTAAATAAATTTATTCATATCGACTTAATACTTTCTTGCTCTACATTCTCTACATCACCTTCACAGTGAAATTAATGAAATTTGGCAATTCAACGCACCCACATGTTGTACTTATTTCTGTTAATTAACAACTTTCTGTAAAATGTATGATATTGTTGCTATATGGTATATTATTTTCAGTGCTTCTTACATTGATTGTACGTAAGAAAATAAAAAAATAAAAAATTTCACGTAAAAATATTAAAAAGTGCTCGCACTTAAAAAATGTCCATTGCAGATGCAATAAAAATATATAAATAAATAAAATAAATATAATAAAAATGAAATAAATAAATATTATATGCAAACTTTATAAGAACTGATGATATTTGATCAAATTTGAGATATTTCAGTTAGAGCTTTGTGAAATTGTGCGCCGCAATTTTTTTTATTTATTAAAATTATTTTCTTTATTTCACTTTATTATTAAAAAAAATATGCTGCTACCCTGACATTTTTTTTACGTTTCATGAATATTAGAAAGCAAAAACATTCAGTCTGTCTGTACGCCGTCCGTACGCAAAATCGTTTGCAGGCTTGTACATCCCAAACTAGGCTTGTGCATTTCGGTTCACCATAGTGTGCGATAAAATCCACTAAATGGTTTTAGGTTCCAGGAGTTCTTCTAACTCAAACGGGGAGCACAATGGACGCACAATAACGTCTAAGTGAAGGAGGATGATAGCATCACCACCCCTTATACCATACCATACCATAGTGTGCGATAATTTCCGATTCTCAACCCCTCGCGAACTAGTTCGTTCTTTTAGTTCATTAGTTCACGGGAGTTCAGTGATGAGAAAGGCAGTGAAGTTTGGAGCGGCTCGTAGAGTAGAATGGTAGAATGTGATGATAAAAAAAAGGTTATATGTAGTCGTCATTCTGGTAGAATGTGGTGAGCAGAAAAAAAGGACTTCCAAACTGCAGTGAATACAAATAAGCTAGGAGCGGGACTGACTACAAACTAGTTCGGTCATCGGTGGAAACGCTCTTCTGAACTATAGTTCGTTCCCGAACTAGACAAGCCAAGCTTTGAGTTATTAAGTTGATTTTTTTTGGTGGATAGACCGGGCACACCCCTTAAAGTTGCCTCCTTTTGACAGGTAGGGTGTGAGATGGAAGAAGCGCTGTAAACGGACTATTTTCATTTCTAGATCTCAGCTTATGCCGAGGCTGAAACTTGGAATTCATATAGAGCAACCCACTTGCAAAAAAAAGGTCGATATGAGTGGAGGGATGTGAAGTTGGAGAGGGGAGGGGGCAATGCGTCTGAAACGCTCGAAAGGCGAGATTGAGACATTATAAAATTCATATCTCATAAACAGTTAGTGTCCCAAAATTGAAACTTAATGATTGTCTGTAGGCGTACTAGGAATATTATAATGGAAACAAAAATTTTGAGGGAATCCGTAGCGTGCGGGAGTGTAGGTAAAAAACTTTAGATTTCGATATATCACGAACTAATTGTGCTAGAAAAATGAAATTGGAATTTTGTATAGAAGTTGGCGAATGAAGTTTAGTGAAAATATTTTTTTTAAGAGGGTGGTGGAACATGGAAGCGTTAGGGATAAAAATGTTTCTATAAATTCACGTCCCATATCCAGAAGAGTTTAAGATAGTTCCTTAGAATTTTCACGGAAAGTAGGCACTGTTAACCCTTAGCAGAGAAAGTGTGAATGTACGGGAGTGAATATGGGGAGTGCGAAAAAGTGAATTTTTTGTTTTTTATATCTCGAGAACACGTAATGATAGACAGCTGAAATTTGGCATTTAGATAGTCCTATGATAGTGGCACGTGGTTAAAATATTATTTTTAACCCTTCGTGGCCCCACCTCTGGTCACACTGGGTCAATTCTAATCAGCCAAAAAGTTCAAAACGGAATTCTGACCAAACTATACGTCTGAAGTGGTTAAGAAAATTACGGAATATGCTCTGAACGTTCTAGATGATGTACGTAAAATGTATTTATGAGATATAAAATGGCGAGATGTTAAACCAATTTCATGAAGAGGTGAAAACGTAAAAAAGACATTTTTTCGCTAAGAAAAAGTTATAGTTTCGTTAAGGGAGGGGTCTGGTTTATTCGGTCAAAAAAAGGCATATTTTCAAGAATTTTTTTTCAATACAAACGTAATGCTGGTTTATTTCATTTTATTTTTATATTTTAATACAACATCTGAACTATAATCAAAAAAAAAAATTCATTTCAAAATATTTATAAATAAGCCGTTGGCTGCAAATCTCCGCAGGCGCTTAAAAAAAAAAGTTGTTTTGCGGTGTGCACTACAACTGGAAACTGGATCACCCGAAACAAAAAAATCAAAATGCGTTTATTAGATAAGATGTTTCTCGAGGTAACGCGGTCGAATTTTTTTTTATCGATTTTTTTTCATTTTTGGTAGCATTTTCAAATTCGGAAAATTTTTAATTGTAAAACTAAAAATAATGAGAGAAAACAAAAAAACTCGACGGCGTTACCTGCTGATTTATGTTTAGAAATGGTGTAGAAAATTTAAAAGAAATTGGTGCATTAGATTTTGAGTTACAGTGCACACCGACTTCAAAAATGACAAGTTTCAAAAAAACGCTTTAAAGTTTTGCACACTAGGCGTCACATACGATACCGTACACCTCTAAACTGATCATAACTCCGTTAATTTTGCTCCGATCGACTTGAAATTTTGACACAACATTCTTGCAATGTTATACATTTACTTAAAAATTAAAAAAAAAATATTTCAAAAAACAAATTTAAATACCAGACCCCTCCCTCCCTTAATGTTCAATATCATTTCATAAAATTGTTTCAGTTCTTATAGATATGCTGCTTCTGGAAAAAAATAAAATAGTTTGAAAATCGTATTTATTCAGCCATATGAAGAGAGTCTAAGTTTGACGTCGGCTCGATTCTACCGCGAGTGACCAGGGTTTTTATGGATAGTCTGGTATGGCAGGGGGAGGGGGTTTGAGTACATGTAGATTTACAAGAACAGTAATTTAGATAAAAAATTGAAATATTTGGTGGCGTACGGGTGGGGGTGGCGTACGGGTGGGGGTAGTGACGTACGGGGGTGGGGGTTGAAATACTTAACATTACAATATCTTCCAAACCAGTGGCACCAGAAAAACAAAATTCGGTTTGGATACAAAGCTTGATAAACAAAGATTGCTCAAAGTAAAATCTTTGAAGGGGCGGGGGAGTACGTAAGTGGAGGGGATAAGAATTTTTCAAAAATAACACGTTTCATATCTCAATAACAGTGTAAGATGGTTGCTTCAAATTTTTACCAGAAGTAGGCCTAATAAAACCCTAGTAGGGAAAAAAAGTTTGGGGGTGTGGGTGTAGAGGGTGAGGGTGGGGAAGGGTGAGAAAAAAAAAGTTCCGATGCTTATATCTTAAGAATCTATAATGATAGGAAGCTGAAACTTGGTATTTAGATAGAGCTATAGTAGTGGCATGCTGGAAAAATAAAATTTTTTTTAGGGGTAGTATGGTACGGTGGTGGGGGGTGTTTTTCCTAAGTTTAGAACGGCTTATGCTGTTAAGTTGAAACTCAGTACGTATATGTAAATTAATTAGAAAAGTAATTCTAATAAAAAAAAATTGGCGTTCAGAAGGGGGGGGGGGCAAAAAAAAATATCGGTTAGTATAAAATGCATATATTTTCACGATTTTCGTCATATCTACTAGGTCTTTCGAAATATTGAGTTCATTTTTTTTCTACGGATTCTTCATGTGAATACCTAGAAAGTGTTTTCAAGATTTTTTGAAATTCGACCCCTAAGAGGGTGTAAACTGGTTGTATACTTTTTCATGAATTCCACCATGTTTCTCAGGTCTGATCAGATATCGAATATCTTTTCACTTCCCCAGACTTGTTTAATAATCACCTATTTTTAAGTTTTGTTTTTTTCAACCTCTAGACCGCATCCCGGAATATGACCCAATTATTTAATTCATATGTTACACCCTTTTCTAACCGCTTCCCGAACTTTTTGTTAGGTTTTCAGTCACATAGTAACATACACCGCATCCCCGAATTGAACGCGTTCTGAACTTCTGCCGGAAAAATAATACAGTTGCGCCCAGACTGTTGGCAGATTTTTTATTTTCATTCCACGGCTTTTTCACATAAATGTCTAAAAAGTTTTTTTTAAATTCGACCCCTAGGGGGTATTCATTTTCACGAATTCAGCCATATCCCTCATATCTGGTTATACATATATCAAATAATTTTTCACTTCCACGGGCTTGTTACATAGCTGATTGAAACTGGTTTTCAGGATTTTTCGTTTTCAATCCAAAAGAGGGTTTAAACGGGTTGAATACGTTTTCACGAATTCCGACATATCTCTTAGAAGTTTTTAGATATCGTTTTGGTTCTTACTTCTTCAAGCTTTTTTCATTTATTTATATATACATATATATAGTATATAAAAACCAATTTCAGGATTCTTAGATATTCAACCCCCCAAGTGGGTGTAATGGGGTGGTAAACGTTTCACAATTTTCGTCATATCTCATTGGTTTGATGAGCTATCCTCCCAATCTCGAATCAACTAATGTTATACTCAGACTTTGACCTCGTTCCGAAGTATGACCCAACTACGTAATTGGTTAAATGTGGCAGTGATACCCAATTTTAACCGCTCCTCGAAATTGTTTTTTTTTTTCTTTTTTGTTTTTTTTTTATATAAGGGTAGGTGAAAATCTTGAAAGACACTATGAGGAACGAACTTCATAGTAGTGTGGGACTTTAACCCACTAAAAAAACCTCCCTGAATCATAACCAATCAGTATATGATCGACCAATGATTTTGATATCCTTAGAAGCGCGTTCAGGGAAGATTGTTATAAATATAACTAAATTCCCGTATATGTTATACCATAAGCTCATGAGGCTTGGTTCTTCTAAGGCAACGAATGTCGATATTCAGCACAGTTTTTATCTCAGTGTTTGCATGTGCTTGCAGTCTTTGATTGTGTTTTACTGCATATTTCTTGATTACGTCCGCCACTAATTCGATTCGCAAGTCGCGGTGTAGATCCTTGTTTCGAACGTACCATGGAGCATTTACTATTCCACGTAGAACTTTGTTTTGAAATGTTTGAATTATTTTAACATTCGTTTTCTTAGTGCCCATAATTGGATACCGTAAGGCCAGACAGGTTGCAATATCTGCTTATATATCAGAATTTTATTTTGTGCTGATAGCTCAGATTTTCGTCCTAGCAGCCAATATAATTTTCTGTATTTTATATTTTTGACGAAATTTGACCCGAAAAATAACAAAGTTTCGCCCAGAATGAATGTTGGCACTCTTTTTTTTTTTGAGTTTTTTAACAGTTTAGTAGCATTAATCTATCTAAATGCTAAAAGGATCATTAGCAAGGTTTGGAATTTAGATGTGAAAACAACAACAATTCAAACATGTTTGCGAAACGCTAAGTTTGTGTGACTAAATAGCACTGATACTGCGTACTATAATTCTGGAAGAAAGAGGAGCTGTAGAATCTTGGTAAGAATTTTTTTTAATTTTTAACATTGAGCAGTATCAATTCATTAACGATGATTTCTCCACATACCAGTTCCTGTTCCTAAACATTATGATAAGAATAATGTAAATATAAAACATCAATTGACCTATTCTTAAATATGTAGATAAAATGTGTACTCGTAAGTTACTTTCTACTTAACGTATATAACTTTTTTATAAGGAATTCTTTAATTTTTATAATTTATTGAAAATAAATGAATTAAAATTCACTTCAAAATTTAAAAAATTTCATTATAACGAATTTCCATTGAGATTCGTTATAACGAGGTTACTGTGGTTTGATTGTACGTCACAATAGACTTAATTGAGGCTTCAGGGACAAAGGAAACAAAACCAACTCTAACCTGAAATCTATCTATGTATTTCAGGTATTTACCGATGACGGTATAAAGTAAATTACTTTTGTAATTTAAACTACGTAGTTCACTAGAAAGAACTTAGATATAGACGTAGTTTTAACTACTAGGTAGGTACTTGATAAATTTATTTTTGTTTCCGCGGAAATAAAATTAAATCGCGATTTCCAGACGATGATGAAACTCTTAACAGAAATTATGTGTATTACTACAAAACAGGCAACATACAGATAGCTAGAATTAGTAACCAATCTACATATCACGACTGTTTGGTAATGCTCCAGTTTTTTTTTTTTTAAGATAGGACCGATATAAGCAACCAGTGAAATCTTAATATGCTTTGGAGTTTTAATACTGTACTTATACGAGTAAGCATCGGGCAACATTGGTTCATTGAAATACGCAGAATGTTGGTAACTTCATTACATGTTAAATTCACCAATAAAGGACTGGAAGGCGTTAAATACTTATTCACTTTTCAGATCGTAACCAGAAGATCCGATCTAGCCATGATCTAGCCAAGAAGTTAGGAGTATGCCTACCTGAAGGGCGAAAGTATGGACAGAGAATAGAAGTAACTTTTGATGGTTACCGCTTGAATCGAATTAACTTTGTTGTTCGGTTTTCTAGATATTGGTTTCAACAACAACATTGTCAAATTATTAAACTTGAATACAAGCCTCAGTGGTTTATTTTATGGTCCTCTTAGGACAAGGATTCATTTGTCGTCCTCAATCCACACGGAGCCATAATAGAAGCATTAGATGATTTTTACGACTAGGATCCAGATAAATCTGAACCTTGGCGGTCGTTTGAAACGAAATTTCACGTCAAATCATTGGGACTCTTCTTCCTTGGACATGTCCACAACCACCACGTTGCTGTATGTTTCTGGAGACTCTTCAATAGTCAGAATTGCAAGGAACCTTCTATCGCAAAGTTCTCAAATTTTGTATATTATAATCACCGCGTTTGGTCTTCTAATCAGATTTTTACACTAGATCGTGGTAGTATCAGAACTTTCGATAGAAAGTGATTGTCGGGTTCACCCCCAAGCACTTGCTATGTTCTTATACTGGGCACAACTCACATGGACACGGCGTCTTTATCTGCCTGCGTGTGTACATGAGAGTTTCCCATACGATTTTCAGTGTGTTCAGATGTGTGTGCGTGAAAAGCTCGGATGAGTTTTTCAAGTCAGTCACAGTTTGTTATTTGAACCGAAATTAATAAAAATAATAAAAGTTAATAAAAAACTTAATATGTAACGATTTTTAATCAATTATATAAACAGAGTTTTATTTAAAAAAAAAACTAATAACAATAAAAACAAAACAAACGTAAATTAACTTCGTGAACAAATTCTTTTTCCAATTTTTCTCCGAATGTGATCGGGGGTTCTACCCCCACTGGTATGAAACCTGAACTGATATGCATCCATTATTTAAATTCACTGAAGGACAAAACTTCATAAAAACAAAAGGAATTTATAGGAAACAAAATAGAGTTAACCTTTTTCCTTCAAGCTTTTGGTAGATTAACATTACCATTACTTCGACTTTCCCTTACTTTGTAAGCTACGTATATATTAGTGGTAATCTTTTGTATGATAATTCTTCACTGGCGAATGATTTCTTTTGATGGATTTGTTCAATTAAATTTTGCGTTTGAAATGTAATTCGAGTCTGCGGTCGTTCTTTAGATAATCGGTTCCAGAAGGAAAAATTGAAGTCCCTGAGGGTAACATTAACTTGCGGCTTAGCGCAGCGCCCTAAGGAGATATTCATCTTAGGAGTACCTGTAATGATTACCTTTTGCATTACCACTCTCGTTGCAAACGATTTGAATGACTAGTTGTTGTAATAGATTTTTTTTTATTCAACTATAATACATCAATAAAATCAGATGTATGGTACATTACCATCAGTACCAAAAGTTCTACTATGTGTTATTATATGTATTTCATATACCTCTGTATAAGTAAATAAAATATTGACTTGCTTTTGGTTTCGGAAGTTGGTTTAAATAATAAACTTTTCAGGTTCGGACAAATTTTTAAATACATATGTTTCTCGGAGTGGTAAGTGTTTCAGCTAGGAAATATCTATACCATAAACTCTAACCATTTTTTCTTCCATACATTTTTCGAATACCAACATTCGTGTACATAATGCCGAAGTCCGAATTTAATCTATCGGAAGTTCAAACCAGTGAAAATATGATTTTCATTTTGGTTTATTAAATCAGCGTTTCTCAAGTTAAAGTTAATTTAGTCTTAAATTTTATATTTTTTTTATTTATTTATTTATTTATTTATATTCTAGTTGCGGATAAAATAGGAAAAGAAGTGCGGACAAACTTGTCCTTTGTTAAGGGTTCCCATTTGGTTGCTGCTCAAAACTAAAAGACGTAGGCCGCTATTCGTCATAAAGTTGGCTTTGAGTTAAAGCTGACTTTAGTGTCGTATAATTTATATGACACTACAGTAAGCTCTAACTTAAAGCCTACTTTATGACGACTGTGAATAGCGGCCAATATCATCAGTGCTTAATGTCATATCTGAAACTAGGTAATACATTTTGTTTTAATTTGTCAAGGACTTTAACATGGGAAGTGCAGAGAGAACTCATTGGATTTCTAGCATATTTATCATAGGATCATTAAAAAACTAATTTGTACAAAATATCAAATTTCTAGCTTGAATGTCTCGACAGAAGGTGCAGTATCGTCTGACAGCTGAGTGGTGACTCTTACCGTTGGCTGCATACATAACACATACAAAATTTCAAAGCTCTAGCTCAAACCGTTCTGGAGTTGTACTACTAGCAAACTTCCTTCTAAAAGGCCTTACTGAAGTATTTAACTGCCTCGTAGCCTCGATAAGGCCTTATGGAAGGTAGTTTGTTGTAGGGCTAGCGGCCTATATTCTTGAATACGTGTTTTAAGGATTTTTTGTATGTTAGCTATCCAAAGGAGGAAATGAATTTTTCGTACTAATGAACTTGAACTTCAGTTTCCCTTAAGAATAATTTGCACAAAATTTTAACTTCGTATTTGAACGATTTCTTGAGTTACAGTGACTTCTGTGAATTAAGTGTGGGATTATCTGTGTTTAAATATAAACTAAGCGCTATGAACGTTATAAATTGTATAAAATAATTGTATGTAAAATTGGAACTTAATAATAGAAATGTACATCCGTTCTCATGGGTGGTTGCAGTTAAAAGAGAAAGAAGCAAGCTCGGAGTTATGGGTTCAAACCGGAAAAGGACAGAACTTCTTCTTCTTGCTGGACCTTCCTCTGGTATTCACCTTGGGTACAGTTTTTTTTTTTTTTAATTGTTTATATTTTTATATGGCAGCTACTTGAAGGGCTCATGTGTGCTTTTTCATATTCATCAGTACGTTTGGTCGAATGTGCGTGTCGGGTTCAAAACCCCCAGCACCGACTACGTACTTTACTCTACGGATCTCACACGGACACGGGGGCTTTATCTGTATGCTGTGTACATGAGAGCTTTCTACAAGCTCGCCATACATTTCATTAAAATACATGCAAAAAACTTGGAAAAAGCTCGATGATTTTTAGTTTTAAATTCTTCAGTTATTCAGTTTTTCCGATTATTCCGACAATTAAGCTTTAAGCTTACCTCAAAATCACAGTAGTCGATACTTATGCAGAACATACGTCAACGTCAATTTTCAATTGACAAATTTGTGATATTAATTTTCTCAAGAAACCCGACAGCCGCTCGAAGAAATATAATCCTCCAAATTTTCCAGATTAAAAGCAACCAAAAAGTAAACTTTGCACATCATCATTTTGCCAAACAACGAGCGATTATCGAGTTTCTTGAAAAAATTAATATCAAAAAATTGTATACAAACGTTTATGAACTCTTACAAATTCGACCAAATGTCCAAGTTTCAAATGTCAAGATTGAAGCTAAAGGCGTTCATACGGATAGACAGGCGGGTGGACAGACGTCAAGCGGTTTTGGCATTTTTGTGACATATTTCAGTCATTGCTTCCACAGTGTTGCGAGAATTGTTTCGCGATTATTTTTTCCAACTTCTAATTCGGTCAGAAGAAGTGGATCGAGAACATGATCCTTAAGTATTCAATCATTGGGACCCATCTCTAGGTTGGCAAGACAAGGACCCGTTCATCCCTTAAATAGCGGAGTTCGTATTGCGGTTTTCCACCGGGGAAGACCCATTTATGCGGTCTCAAATCCCAACCGTAAGGTTGGCCATCAGGAACGTCATTTCAGTTTTTTCTAGGGGGGGGCAAGATGTTATGAATGTTTATATTTTTATATATATCTGGGGGCCAATACCCTTCCTGCCCCCCCCCCCCCACAAATGACGTCCCTGGTGGCCGTTATAACCCTTCAAAACGTGGTCACTTAAAGTCGACCACTGAATCAGCCTACTTTAAAAGATATGAATTTAGTAGTTCAAAGGGTTAGGACGAAATTTTAAACTCGTTTGCTTACCGTTTATGGTTTGTACGACGGACATACATACATATTTTTTCCGTTCTTCCAACGATTGCTAGACCTGAAACATTAGAAATAGTAATGTAAAAAATGGATGTCTCGAAGGGTGGATAAGTGCTTCTGCGCCATTTACAATGGAACAGTACTATTCACGAATGGCTAACACTAGAAAGTTGAAAATTCAAATTATTTTTCACAAAATAATCTGTAAATCTAACAGCAACTCAGTTCCTTTTCTGACTACGCTTTTATTTTTAAATGTTTCAAAGAAGACAATTTATTATTAAAGTAGATAATAAATTAAAATTAAATTATTATTTTCTTAAACCTATCTAAAAATACGTAACATGAACATAAATTTATGTATGTATAAGTAATTTAAGGTTGATATTTCCTGGTCCTCATACATAACATTTAAATGCAATACCTCTTTGTATGGAAATAAGCTTCGTGGATGCGTTCTATTATCTCATATGCTAATTTAATTAGCATCTTTTTTCTTTCAACATATTTCGAATCCTACACAATTTGTGTGTATGAATAGTGAGATTATGAAAGGATGTAATTCATTTGTGCTGATAGTCTCGGATACTTTCCGAAACGATGAGAGTCGATTTAGTTATCCTCAGCGTATAGCTGCGGAGAAAAAATCGATGAAGCTATTAGTGCGCTATACGAAAGTCCCTATAGTAGATTGGCACATTAATGATAATAAATTAGCCACGTGTACAAAATGAAGGAATCATGTATACGCTTCGGAAGGTGCTTCTTCCTACTGAAAAGAGAAGTTGATTATTATCGTTGGGAAATAAAATTCGTTAATTGAACACTCCCAAGCAGATATGTAGACCACATTTATCGTCAATCGTCCAACGTACTTTGCAGATTAGTTCCTATAAATTGCATACATGTGACTCCGTGATGGCGCCATTCATTTTTCACCTTGCTCATTATCAAAATTAGTAAAGTCGGGTTTTCGCCTTTAACATTTTAAGGATGTCAGTCGAATGTAATACTATACTGTGTCTATATATCGTAAATGTATTAAAAAGTCCACCCTATTGAAAGACGCAAAAAAAACACCTTTATTAATGAGTCTCCAAGGAGTTACCTAACTTCGTAAGCTCTTAACTTTTTAATCAATGAACCGAATAAAATACGAAAATCTCAGTGCTGATTTGGTTCAGTAAACGTGGAAAAACATCATCCACACTCTACAGCCGAATATGTGTGTTAGGGCTATAGGTAAGAAAACAGAAAAGGCTTATACGTAATCTCTGTGCAAAGCAATTCTTCGACCCAGTCGTGCAGGACTTTATTTTATTTTTGTTGATATTTCTGTATACGTAATACCTGTGCCTACTATATATCTATTACACCCCAGGTATGAAGGGAACACTTCAAAGTGTTTGTGATATCACTCTTGTTGTTGAAGGCTTTTCAAACTTTGATTCCACATATAAAACCTTTAAGGGTTAGTACGACCTTTCGGTCAAAAGGTTGGAGGGTTCGGTCCAATTAAGTGTAAAAGATAACTTTGTAAGTAGTATTGCGAACGACTTTTATATTCACTTTAATGCCATTACTTCAGTTTTCAGGTTCTATTGCCGGGTCCCATCGAATGACATTTTTGAAGTTTAGTTATGTTATTATCAGAGGTTTATTACTACTGAAAGTGGGCATGTGGTTTTGTAATTTCCAGTAGGTTTATTGTGGCTGACGGAAGTTTAGCCATAACGAATTTAATGATAGTGGGTATTAAAGTCACATATCTACGACTATCTTTTGTATTATTGGATCGTACTAATTGCTATAATTACGGAAATATCTACACATAGGTAAGTCTGATTCGCACTTAATTAAACGGTGATATAATAAGGTCAGATGTGAAACTTAATCGGTTTATTGTAGAAATCAGATGTGGGCAGCTCTTGTGAACTACTACTATCAATTGCACAAGTGGCAAATTTATTGTGTAACATAGTCCTATGTCATATTATACTACTGTTTCAAGCTGACATATGAAAGGATTCTTCTTAAATAAAACTTGTTTTCGTCTTCTTGCACCTTTAGTAAACAGCTGCGAGCTAACTATTTGCAAGGACTTTCAGTAAAACACAATTCTTTACTAACTTGCATTCAAATATCGCACTATTGGTAACAGTTCCCAATTTCATTTACTATTCGAGCTCAGTTATCAATGAAAACCATTTTACAAAAATACTTTCGCGTAGAACTGAATATCGGCACACTCTCTTTGTAGAAAAACTGATCGCCTGTATAACCTCTGCAGCGCTTATATACTAAGGCGTGTTCGAATACTTTGGTTCGTCTACTTCTACTAGGTTCGCGAAAGAACTTAGTCTGAAAGAGCGTTGTGTGAAATGAACGAACTAGTTCGCAGTGAGTCCTGCTCCTAGTTCGTTTGTATTCATGCGTTGCCGTATAAGTCCACACTGAACACCTTTTGTTTTAGGTCATCACATTGTAACTAGTTGAGAAAGGTGCTAGTTACGCTGAATACACGCGAACTACTGAACTAAAATAATGAACTACTTCGCGACGGATCGGGAACCGAGAATGATCGGTCACTATAATGAACTGAAATGCCCAAGCCTAATCTTTACGTCTAGTTATAACAGTTTATTACGTCAGACAACGTCAGCAAAGCTGTGTCTCAATTACGACAACTGAACTATCAATCAATCTTAGCAATCGTAAACAAATTCAACCGAACAACTGTTCGGTTTTCGATGCTTTCTGAAGGGTTGTAGTTTTTGATGTCATTTAGGCCCGTTCCTACGATCGTCAGTAACGTTCTAACTGGAACTTTAACTGATAGATGTTCATACGAAACTTACAGTTAAAGTTCCGGTTAAATTTTAACTGAAGGTCGTATTATCGGCCCTTGGAAGTGTTTAATTTTACAAGGTACATGTAACAATATGTAGTAAATTTTTAAATTTAAGGTCATTCGCAATACCTATATTACTTAAAAATGTGATGTTATGAAAATACGCTGTGCTCTACTTGCATAAATAAATAACCTAGTGAAATCTATAAAAATATAGAAAAAATCGTTAAAAAAAACACTTGGACTAATTCAAGTCTAGAGCATTAACGATTGTTTTTCGTTCGTACAAGTATAGAACTATACGTTCCCGTGATTATCATTCGAAATGCAACTATCATGTAATCTCTCCGTCGCGTGTGTATTGTAATGCCTGCTGGGTTACTACCATACAATATATTTCTCCTTTCTGTTCTGTATGTGGAATGCCCGTATGTAAACGCTTGAAATAATGGCCACAGACAAGGTTATGTCATAAACAACCCTTGAGTTGCCTCCAGCTATTGCTATATTTGTAGGGCGGCAATAATGAGTTCCCCAGATGGAAATTGATTCAAAGTGCTTCTGTGTCAGTCGGTTGCAGGCATGCATATCTGAATAATGTGATGCCTCATGGTAATAGTCAAGTCATTCTCAGGACAATTGTTTTCCGCTATAGGATAGAAGGAGCACTTGACACAGCCCGATTTTCACTGCAAAATCTGAAATGGTTATGTATGCCAAGTCGGATATTTCATCGTGTTATTTTAATTTATTTTATTTATATTCTTAGCTAAATGGATTCTGTACGTAATCTGTTGTTGCGTATATTTCTTGACCCTTTTGTAATAGTATAGTAAATTATTGGCGTTGATATTCCCTCGATAACGACTGCCACGGATTGAAATAAAAGAATGATCAGAACTCATCGGAACATCCGTTCAACGTCGATTGAATGGTTGCAGTCGAATAAATGTCAAGTTTTCTTGAAACATTCCCTATTCCGTAGGCTAGCATAAAGTTTAGAGTTTCAAATTTCCTCAGTAGGTTTCATTATTTCCAACTGAAACATTACTCATTTCACCAAATTGGTTGAAATATTGGATGATCTTTACCTACCTTTACCTAGTAAAGGGATGCGATGGCAAAATTTTCACTCCGGTATAATTCTTGACAATGAAATTTGTCTTATCATCGTCTATACAGAATACTAGCCACGTACCGTACCGTTTGTTTGGTGCTATACTATCGTTACTTCCGTTGCTTCCATATCTCCCGTTGCTTCCGTTGATCCGTTCCTCCTGTTGATACCGTTGCTCCCATTTATCCAGTTTCTTCCGTTGTTCACGTTGCTCACGTTGCTCTCATTTCTCCAGTTGAATTCGTTACTCACGTTATTCCCACTGCGTCACGTTACTTCCGTTGCTCCGTTGAACCCATTTCTCCCGTTGTTCCCGTTGCCTCCATTTATACCGTTACTTCTATTTCTCCCGTAGCTTCCGTTGATCCCGTTGTTCCCATTTCATCCGTTGCTCCCGTTGCTCCCGTAGCTTCCATTTTTTCCCGTTTCTTCCGTTGATCCGTTGCTCCCGTTACTCAATCTCCTACTCTACATCCTCTCTCTATTCACCATCCTCCGTCTTCTATCCTCCATCCACTATCCAACATCCATCGTCCAATTTTGCCATTTAGTAATAGGAACGCACCTACACCGAAAACAAACGAACTGCCGCTAAATCATAAGAAATACGCTCAAATGTTGAAATAACTCTCGTACCACCAATTGTAAAATGATTTTGTTAACGTAGAAACATTCGCGGGAATGTGCTTAATATATCAGCGAAGTTTCACAGTAATCGGATAACTGGTATAGGAAAGCGTACGACACAAACAAACAAAGAATTAGAGCACCAGGGCACTAAAATTTGAAAAATGTAAAAAACAATAGGGTTTTCATCAGATGAGGACCAAGCTCCACAGTAACTATCACGGGACTATTCTACACGTAATCTGAAAATTTTATCAAAATCTGTTGAGGGGCTTAGGAGTTCATAGGGAACACAGGCACATACATGTTTAGATTCCTAAGCAATACCACCATCTATAAGGGTGTTTCGGATAGTACGCATGATACACCCTCTGAAGAGTCTATGCCATCTGATGACGAACAGCTTTTTTGGACCTAGTCCAACACGGTATTAGAAATTGACCTATCCAGTGAAGGTTATGTCCTCAAGGACAACGATTAATCAACTGTCGGTGTTTTCCTGTTGGGGTTTCACTCTACTGACGCCGGAAAGCAATCAAAATTGTTTCTATAGTATAGAGTTGTCACAAGTGAACTGTTCCAAAACAACATTTTATTCAAGCGGGTAAGTGAAGTAACTCACTCCTTTTCGTGAAGTGCAGTTCCATTGCACCCGTAACACAATTTTTTTTTAAAACGATATATGATACCTAGTCAAGAAAAATAGTGAGTAACTGAGTGAACTGTACGAACATAACTCACCTTTATTCGACTACTCATTACTGAACTCCTCTCAAGTAATGAACTATGAACTAAAAGAAGAACTAGCTCGCAAGCGGACAGGGGAACGAAAATGAAGGAAGGATGGAACGAAAACGACGGAACGAACAGTTCCTTGGAAGTACTACACTGAACTCTTTCCTTAAAGTGAGTGATTCGGTGTGAAGTACTTGACTAAAAGGAACTACTTTGCCCATCTCTATTCTATAGTAGCTTACCATGAAAAATTTCATCAATATGAAACATTAATTTAATTAGGATCAATTCTATGTGCGAATTTAAATACATAGCACTGTTCTTATCACCAATAATCTAGACAAAAGATTGAGCTTTCGCCAGCTCTTTTTTAACATCTCCCACATTTCAATTTCAATGCCCAAACCGAAAGTACATCACTACTTTACATACAGCTATACAATAGTTAGCACTTTGGAAATGCTGCAGCTGTATTAAGTGTTTCTTTCAACGGAAAAGAAAAATCTAAAAAAATAAGGTCAATTGTCTTCTCTCAAATGTTTTAGACCAGTTCCGTATTAAAAAAAAGAAGAAAGAAGGTCTGTACGTATGTATATCCTGGCGCAGCCCACAATTCACCTTAGAAGGATAGGAATGCGATTTTATTTCGTCTCTATTCTTCGATATTAAAACCAAGGATTGGCTAATGCATAATCGAAACATCAGAGTCCTTGAAAAATTCAATAGCACCGGAAAAGCTAGTACTCTGCAGGGCACTTCTAGTTCTTCAGGGCTAGAGAAAGTTGGTCGCGCTTCTCACTTTACCTGACCCATAAAGCTTCTTCTCCCTCTTTTTCCACTTATTCGTCCTTTTTTTCCATATTGTCTTTTTCGAGTGTATTGGCCATGGCAGACAAAGACTTACAAGTCGAAGTCGAGATATGAGTGAAGCTCCATTCTAACGTACGTATGCACGAATTGAAAAATGTTCTGAAGAAAAAAATTGAATGTGAAGTGGTACGAACAAAAAGGATTCTGTAGGTGGCATTGAAATCCATAATAAAATACAAAAAAAAAAAAAAATAGTTGCAAGTCTGTAGGCACTATCTTTTATTCAGGGTTCGATAGAGGCGATTGTCTCACTTCTCAAGACATCCCAGTTCTTTTGCGAAGAACATTTAGCTCTAAAGGAGACAAGGACATACGAGTGCATAATTAATATGCTAGTAAAAAAAAACTGAAGGAAATTGAATTGAATGTTGGAAAGAACAGGAGGCCAAGGTCTTATTTGGACTGTAGCGCCATCGTAAGTAAGTAAGCAGAGTTGGAAAGAATTTAACAACCATAAGGAACAACTGTACAACAATATATACCAATTCTGTACCCATAATATGAATGTCTATAGATCCGTTTTCTCCTTCTAGTTCGTGATGAGAGACAATGGAAAAAGGAGTGTCAGGCTCATCAGCTGGACGATTGAACCCACCCAAACAGACAACCCGATTCAATTGCTGTGGACGTCCAACATTTATTGTCTAGACAATTGATTTCTTTCTATATCATTTAATCAACTTATACTTTTGTCGGATAGCCCCAAACTTCCGGCTATGAATCAGGGAACGCTGTTCTCAACGCATTCATCGCAGATATCTCAAGGTCGAGAGGCCATCAGAAAAGCTGTGGCGAGAGAAGAAAATGCTCTCTCCACTACTGTGTTGCATTGTTCTAGAAGATCTCCTCAAGGACGTGAGCACCTAGAACGATTTCGAGACTCAAGCATACGCTTATGATCACTGTAAGAGGTAAACATGTCTGTGATTTGGGACCGCATGCAAGAAGGCCCAGAGATAGTAGATCGCTCACTGGTGCGTCCAACAAGGATAAAGTATAAATCCAAGTAAAACAATTATAGTGCCGTTCACTAGCAGATGGAAAGTAAACTTAATGCCCCCGAGAGGAACTACAATTGAATTCTCTTCCGATGTCAACCACTTGGGAGTTATCTTGGACAAGTGTTTGACTTGGAAAACATCTCCGCACGCCTTTTCAATGAATTGTAATTGCTTTCTTTGTTTATTAAAAAAAAAAAATAGAGGAGAATAAAAAATTCTAAGTAGAACCAGAAATTTTAAGAGTTGTGTTTAACGAGGCTCACTTTATCCCATATTAAATTTTTGAGATTTTGAGTTTTTGCTTATTATCTTCAAAATTAAACGTAAGTCAAATATAAGTATGGTATGTATGCAAGTTTTGTAGACAATAAAAACGAAATTAAAATGTTATTTAGAAAAATCAAATTGCTCAAAGAATTTTAAGATTCACAGTGCAAAAAATTCGGGTTTCAGAAGAAATTTGTCAAGAACGGGTACAGTTACCTACAATATTGATATTTACATCAAATAAAGGGTAATTTGATTTCATAAAAACAAGCTATTAAATGTTAATTTTTGATTATTAGTTACCCTGTATTTTTGCGGAAGTTGTATTTCTTTTATCTTCAAAATATATTAAGGAATCGTCCCTTAAAGCCCCAAACACAATGCCTCCGTTCCGTTCAGCTGTCAAAGTAGACCTTATGGGTTGGCCATGTAAATGCACACAACGGTCGTAGTGGAACGGAACGGACTAGTTGACCAACATTAAACTTTGACATAACCTCACTTGTCGTGACGAAACGGAAGGGAACGGAGGCATGGTCTCTTAAGTCAGTAGTCTGATTGTTTTCGGCGATTTTTCTTTTAGGGAGAACTTCTTAAAATTTTAAGTGTATTTTGACGGACATTTCAAAAGTGCAAAAAACAATTTTTAAAATTGGCGGAATTAGAAGTTGACCATTGAAGCGCCTCACTGCTGGAGTCTTTAATTGGCGGGAAAGATGATGTGCATAACTCTTTTTTGAAACGAAAATACTAAAATTATCTTTAATTAACATAAATTTTTAATGTACATGAACTCAAAAAAACCCAGAAAAAATGTGAAGTATTATTAATTTTCGAGTTTAAATAAGAAAGTGAAACTTTGGGCGTAAAAAAGACCCACTTCATACGTCGGAATAAATACCTTTTTTGGAACGCGCGCTATGTTACTATTTTTTTTTCGATAAGCAGCAAATCCAAGAAGTGAAACGCCAAATTTTATGAAAAATTACTATTATTATTATTATCTTTATGACGCTAGCATATGAATATGCTAGCGCATGTATTTCAGTGCCAGGTCTTACTTTTTTTTGAAAAATTATTGAACATTTTATTTATTTATAAAATTTCTTTAATATGTCGTCTTTTGATTTCTTCTAAATAAATTTTTCGTTCATTATCTAGAACGTTGCGAGCATGTTCCGTAATTTTACTTTATTAATTTTAATTTTATAGAATTTCTAATCAACCTGAAATTTCAAAAAAATTTGCTACCCTGAAATTTTGTATTTTCACGTTTTGGAAAAAAAAAATCAAAACAAAATTTGTCCGTCTATTCGCCGTAGACACCGTCTGCCGTACGCAAAACTTATTGAAGGTGCGTAGCTCTCAAACCCTTGAGATATTAAGCTGGCATTTTTTAGTAGGTAAAATGGGTGAACCCATACGAGTGGTCTATTTTTGAGGGGTGGGGGTGTGAGGGGAGGAAGGAGGAGCGTTTTAGATGAAAAATTTTGGTTGCTAGATCTCAGGAACCGCTTATGCTAGGAGACTAAAAGTTGAAACTTATGTAGTACTATAATTGTGGACTCATTAGCAAAACAATGGTTAATAGGGGTTAAAGGGTGTTTGCGAGTGGGGGGAACCCATGCGTCCAAAACACTTGAAAGCTGATATTAAAACATTCTAAAATTCATATCTTCTGAACGATTGATGTCAGACGGCTGACGACTGGCTGTCTTAACACAGGAAATTAAAAAGGAGTAAAAAATCTCAAGGTGGGTGGTGAAGTATGAGCGGGAGGGGGGGGGGGGGGTAAAAAATATTGAACTACGATATCTTTCAGTTAAATTATAGCTAAAGATAATATTTGGTTTCTGTATACAGTGTTTTTTTGTGGGAAAACGTGAAGCGTGGAAGTGGATAAGTGAGGATGGGGGACAATAAATTTTAAAACAATTTTATTTTTATATCTCAAAAACTGTATCATTTACTTGTATGATCTTGAAAATTTTACAGGTATTAGCACCAGTAGACCTCTAGCAGAGGAAATTTTGAGGGTATGGGGTTTTTTAAGGTTTAAAAATGTGCTTTATTTGTGCCAATTCCTTAAATCTGACAGTTCTTCTCTTAATCTCTAAAGCTAAAATTAATTAATATCTAGACCTCCTAATTATTCTTAATGGCTTCAAGTGGGCGCTCTAAGTTATAATAGTTATCGGGGGATGTTTTGTGGGGATCAGAGTATATTTATTGAATTACAATTCTAATGTTTACTTATTGCTAGAATACCCACGAGATCCGTCGGAGTTCATCCAATGTTGGATGTCCGCCTGGAAATCGTGAGTATTTACTAGGTATAGTACAAATACTAGGGTATGGGTCCAGGAAGTGATGGTGAGAGGCAGGCGCGAACTCAGAAAGTTATTTGGGGGGGGGGGGGGTTTCAGACAAATTTACGCTTCGAGTATAGTTATGAGCTTGAAATTATATCATTTCGGGGGGAGGGGGAATGAACCCTCAAACCCCCCTGCGTTCGCCCCTGGTGAGAGGGGATGGAAATGAAGAAATTCTTATTTTAATTTCTCGAAAGCTAAAAATGTAAAACTGTATAGAACTAATATAGGCCTCTCCAGTGAAAGTTCTTTCCAAATTTGTCATGTCCTCAGAGACGGCGATTAATCAACAGTCGGGGATTTCGTATTGGAGTTTCACTCCACTGACACCGGGAAAAACAACTAACTCTTAACATAATATAGAGACATCCCAGAAAAATAAATTTTTGATAGGGGTAGCAAGGGAGGTTTTTCATATATCAGAAACGGCTTATGCTAGAATGTTGAAACTGAAGTCGTTTCCCAATACCTTCGTCTACGTCTAGTTATAACAGTTATGATGTCTGAAGTAGCAAAGCTGTGTCTAAATTCATTTTCGGTTCGTGTCTTGACTATCAGCCAATCTAAGGAAACGTAAAAAAATTCAAATTTTTCTATGGAATTTAATTAATTTTTGATTTTTGAAGTGTTAATTTAAGCATCAGCTGATTCGTTTTGTCGGTTTATCCGAGCTTTTTCTTGACTGTTATAATAGCAATGTTATATGCTGTGACGTTAACATAGACGTAGACGTAAATGTCGACGAAGCAAGCTATTGGGAAAACACCTTAGTACCTATATGTAGATATGCTACTAGAATAATTAAAACTAAAACAAATCGCGTTAGTGTCCACGTATCGCTGCCATAACAGATCACAGGTCGTATAGTAGTTTTATATACTTATGTATGTGTATTCATTGCTTATTGTTCCTGTTCACTTTCTTGGATTTCATTATTTGAAGTAGCGAATAATACGTTTTATTTGCAAGCATTATTTGATTTCATCCGTTTCGTTGCCGTCTTTTGCTGGATTAGCTCCAAGATATATGAAGTTATCCACACTCTCCAAATTATACTCCGCAATTGTTACATTCTGTCTTATTGGCGTTTTCTTTCTTGTTTGCATCATTATATCTTTCTTACCTGTCATTAATAGCTAAATGCAAAATGATCATCGTTATGTATCTATAATCAAACTCTCTCGCATCTAAGACCTGATCCCGCACGTACTTTATTGCCACTTTGATAAAGATTCAGATAAAGAGATACTTTTGTAATAAAGAAGAGTTCATGTTTTACTATTGCACATTCTTTTTGCAACGATTGAATCAACTCCTTTCTATAGTGCACCTTTTGTGTCGTAATTTGTTAAACAGGTGCTTTCGGTGCATCTAATAAGGCTCTCTCATATTGCCATAAGTACCTACCATTGAGATTATTCTGAAAAGAGTCCGATATAAATATTATTTGCTGCGGTTGGATACTTTTCAACGCGCATTACTGTTCAAAGTTACGCTCTCTCGCCTACTTTACACTCGTATCACATGGCGTACAAAGCATAAGCTGTCCTTTCTCAAAGGGATTCGTCGTGACCGTCAATGGGAAAGGATATGCACATGATTCGTCTCTACACCAGAAAGACGACAGGATGCGAACGATTAACCGCTCGGTACACGAGAACTCTCGTTCAGCTAAAGTCGTCCTTACGATCCGGACCCGTTATAAACTCTCAATACCTCTTGTGAGTTATTGATTTTCCTCCCACCGAACTGAGGGAGGGGGGTAAGTTTCTGCTCCGTGCAAGTTTTTGGGTCACGGTTGTAGTTGTGCGCTCCGAGAAAAATGGTAAAAGGACGAAGCTTTTACCGAATCGGCTGATATCGTAAGAAATCGCTAGAATCGCTTTTTAGGGTCTCCTTGTTGTATGACTTTTTTAAAATGAGAGAACCGAGAAGTGGTACCACACCAAAGTTCCAGGCTTGTCATTTTAGCCACTTTAATTTTTGTTTTAAACCATTTTGCGTGCTGTTTAAATGCATTTAAAATAATATTGTAACTTCCTAACAGTTTCGTTTAACACTTCTATTGGAAACTAGTGGCTTTTAACGTTCTATAATTTTGGTATAAGTTTGTTTGGTTTTTTCCATTCTTCTCGCGTATTGGTTTTCTTCAGTCGGTCTGTGATAGAGTACTAAAGTTCTGAGCAAAAAAAAAAATATATAAAGGATATTCGACCTAATCTAATCTAGCAATGAATTGAAAAAAAAAAGTTTTTGTTATTTTATATTAAAGAAATGCATAGTAATATAGAAAATTAATAGTATAACAAGTTAAAAACGTGAAACGCGACATATTTATCTAGTTATTAGTACACAAAGAATTTTAATAATCGACTGGAACACTAAAGAAATTACATAACTGTTTTGTAACCTGTGGTATTAAGGACAAGCCCAACGAGAGCGAACCGAACGAACCTGAAAGTGCTGAGCTTTTAGCACGCGAAAATAACGAAATGGTATACTAATGTTAACTAAATATTATATTATTTAAATAGTTGATTGTAATTAATAAAAAAGAAACCAGTGTATTGTTACTAAATATATATTATATATACATACGAAAAGCCTATAAAAATTATACATATTATATACGAGTATATGTGTAGCCCGTTAATGTTGTTATCGTAGTTGAATGACATTTAAAAATAAATAAAAAAAGCATCTGTAATTATTGTTATCGTAGAATAATTAGTGTGAATAAATAGTTCTTCCTAAATACTGGAATACTAACCTCCTAGCTGTGCCTATAGTGTCCTATAAATATATAAAATAAGTAATCAAAAAAAAAGTACATAAAATTGATAAAAAAAAAAGATATATATTATATACCTATTATACCTAGTTGCCAGAAATGTGCGTGTGTGTTTATAATCAGTTTAATTGTATGTAGATAGTTTCTAGTGCTCATCATCAAAAAAAAAAAACATTCATAATTTGCCTGAATCAAATAAAAAAAAATTAATACAAAAATTAAAACAAATCAGTCGTAGCTTAAACGATAATCCCTAGGAATCCGTATAATAAAATATCATAATAATAAAACAAGTGACTAATTATGCCTGTTAAATATTTTCAGAGGAGGGTTAGCGGACCGGGCGCCTACGGGACATCATCCTGTAATAATTCATTGTAAGTATCCCGGATAAAACTACTATATATCCTACGAAATAAAATAAGACATGCATATGTGATGCTTTAATTATATAGATGGGATGTGTTTGTTTAGGGAATGCTCCCGGCATGAGTGTCATAAAAGATTATTTTAAATGTATTTATTTTTTTTTTTTTTTGTGTATTCTTCTCACAGATTAATAAATTTCGCCTACAATATAAATGTCTCGGTCCCGTAGTTTCTGTACATTCGTAGCATACATTATTATATTCCACCTGCCCCATTCAAGACGTTCGAAAGAAAAGCTCTTTCTCTTGCACCCACACATATATTCTCTCTCGTTCGTTCTTATGGGAACACTTGGTGGTTGAATTAATGCAACACATACATACCGGTGAAACGATAGTCATGTGGGCGGATCCTGGAGATGTAGCTTAGGAAAATGCATGATGCGATTAATTTTTAAAAATATTTTTATTATTAAAACACATGTCGATTATTTAAGCTGACGATAATACTAACAGTTGACTGTCGTGTTTCGTTTTACTGGCATGTTTATGTTTCAATTTTAAAAACTCGGTTCATGTCTTAATTGGAACAATAGTACCGTATACTATAAAAAACTTAATTGTATAGTTTCTCTAATAATTCTCTACTTGACGAAAATATAATCGCCTGAACTCTAAGAGAAAGAGTAATTATAATCGGGAAAGTCTCTCTCATAGAGATGTACATACATATATGTATATTGTAGATGACTAAGTTCAAGGCGGACGTCGTCGCATTCACTCACACGCAAAACAATAAAAATTGACATAACGAACCTGTTTCTTCTCTCTCACATTTTCTTCAAAGCGCTTTATAAGGTACAAAACCGGTGGCTTGTTGTTTCCAGTATCTCTATGGTTTCTCGCAGTATCAAAAATTAAAATGTAACTTTACACTAAATCCTAAATAAATTTATTGAGGTCGTATTCGAATACTTTGCTTCATCTACGTCTAGTTCACCTGGTCAACGACGGATCACTACGGAGCAGGTATCACACGAAATTATGCTACGGAGTAGTTTTTCTACAACGTTGCAAAATCGCGTAGTGTAGTGTAGTGGATTAGCTAATTCTCCCAGGAGAACACTTGTCGTTGCGTTGCGTAGCAGTTTTCTTGCCAAATGTCAAAAAACTAGATTGGATTTTCTATACGATTTTAGTTGTAGCCCCTTTAACGATTCCATTTCGCTGAATAATAAAAGGAAAAACTATATTTAAGACATAAAACGATGAAAGTAACAGTTTTTTTCATAATAAAATAAATACCTCTTGTGACAGTTGTCAACAAAAAAAAAAGAGTGCGAAACGTCAATTCATTTCACGTGAACACTCATATATCAACAAGATTTCATAATACGCTACACTACACTACGCTACCACGTGAACGAGGTATATGTTGACATCACAGCATAGCATTGCCATTATAAAAAACTTAGCTAAACCGTCAAAATGGCTTAGCTGTTTATTTGACACTTCATATGTAGGTACACATATATCAAAACTAAAATTAAATTCAATTGACAAATTTGAATTTCATTCTGTTTGCTAAGATTGATCGCTAGCTCAGACGTCGGAAAAGTAGTTAAGACAGGAACCGAAAAGGGATTGAAACAAAGCTGACGTCATAAACTATTATAAGTAGACGTAGACGAAGCAAAGTGTGCGAATACGACCTAAATAGACTGGAATGGTTTTGTCTAATATTTAAGCAGATTAGTCCACAAGTTAGTTGGTGGTGAGGACGCGCCAAAAAGTTGCTGGTTTTATAGCTACATATGTCTTCCGATAGTTGGCCAACTTTTTGATCAAAAGGGATTCGTTGCACACTTCGACTAAATAGTCGGAGCGATCTCGATTCGGTTGGTTTGATTTATGACTTCTATATGACTGAATAGCTACTAGCTTCTCAGCTAAAAAGTCGGCTGACTAAGATAGTGCTGGAATAAGAACTAGCTCGGCCAGTGGCGTGATAGTTCAACTAGCGGTATAAATTGGTTTTATATCAACACAAATTTATCGCGGTAGCATAACCAAATTTCATCATTATCAATGGCGAGACATCCCAAATTGGGCCAGAGCCTGTAGGCTACATTATCTGAAGTCATCTCGGTTCAGCGCCACCGTCTTCCAATTTAAAGAAGGGATCTGCAATCTGCGTCAGCAAATCTGCTGCGTATTAACAGCACCCCTCTCGCTAGGGAACTCTAGCATTGCAGCAAAAATCACGAACAAGAACGTGAAAGTAGATACACTCAACCAAATTCACATTAATGAATTTTTGCACTGAACTAATGAAAACATTCGTCAATTTTGATGTAATGAACGCGTGCATTTATTTGATGTATTCATTTTACTTTATTATTTTTTAATAATAAATTATAAAGTTACTGCATTGTACCTATAATTTGTTCTTAAAAATATCAAACAATTACAATTTTAACGATTAACTCGTGCATAGCTCCATTTTGTTTTTCTTCAATTTGATAATTTCTCAAGCATATTAGAAACCAAATACTATACCAACTGAAAATACATATCCGTTTAAACAAGCGTATATTAAAAACAAAGTTTCACTCTTTAAAAGTTTATTTTAAAATATTGATCAGTATTTATAAAAAATTCACGTTTATTCTTTATTGATCCCAACTCCGCAAACTGAAGGTTCGCAGCTTTCAAATAGCTATCTAATGCTTCCAAGAGTGCTATATAAAAATTGTAAATACAGCATTATAAAGTGTAAAATTAACCATTTAAAAAAAACTACTCATAGCTCCTTGAATTGGAAAAACTATTACCACTATATTTAAATTATATTTGAAGATTTCTATGAATATGAAATGTGATTTAATGTTCTTTACTTCTTTACCTCTAAAACCTAAACGTTAAACGTTTTAAAATAGTTTGCTTATCTACTCTTCACGTAGGTAGGTGCCTTGCTATTCTACAAATTTTAAAAAGCTACATCTACTGCAAATATATTTCGAAATACTTATGTATTTACAACCAAAAAAATGAAAATATTCAATTCAATAAAAAAATTCAAATCTACTCTATACTTGACTTCGCCAGCTGTTCTAAAACAAGTCAATCTAAGCCAAGCCACGCAAATATTCGTGGAATAGTGATTTCATATGTATAATATAACGCCATAAACTAGATATTGAGCTAGTTTACACCCAGTGACCTAAGTCCGTGATTTAAAGTAGGTCCAATCATCACCTGTTTACACTGTTAGAAGCCTAAAATTAGACTGGGTCGTATTTAGGGAAATAAAATATTCCATGAACAAATTCAGGGACTATTACTGAATATTTGCAATGGTATATTATGTCAGAACGCATTCAACATATATGTACATAGCTTAATAAATTGTTGTTTCTTCTGTACTTTACTGATGTGTTAAATGCAAGAAAAAGTTGAAGAAATGATTACAAAAATTTGCATCCTCACCATGTGAGAGTCCTTGCATAATTGGCGGCATAAAGCATCTAAACAGAAAACATCCTGATTCCATTTTTTAGGCATTAAGTTATAGTGCAATAACTACGGATACAAATTAATTTACGGACTTTTGTGTGGCACCTACCCGAAGTAGTGAGAAGGTTTTGAGGAATATCTGCGGCATTTTAAGTGCCACAGAACCGGTTATCGCTTATTAGTATTAGTGTCGAACGTTGGGGTCACCATTGTTTGTTATCGCCAAGGTGCTACAAACAACATAAAGCTTACCCACTTCTCTTTTTGATAAATAGACATTTTTCTGGAACAAAACTTGTTATTATGTCTAGATAAATTATACAGGTGCGTTTCTTAACCTTGTACTAACATATACGTACAAGCCCGGTATTAAACGGCTAAATAGAATTTTTTTTCGAGAGGGATGATAAGATAAATAGTATTTTCTGAAGTGTAGCTGTTAAGTCCTTCATCCATAGTCCACCTTCTAGATCATCCATAATACTCACCTTGGTAAATGCGCTCACGAATGCTCATTCATCTAGGCTTTGACGCTCGGACAATGAAATATGCATAGACATTAATTTGTACCCGAACTAAATGTGGGTTGCGTTTATCACGAATGTTTTTCTACATTCCTAACGCGTCCTGCAGTATTTCATAGAAAATTCGATAATTCTTGAACATTAGTATCCTACAATCCGTAGACACAAATGAAATCAAATTTTTTTACGGTTGATGTGTTTTCTAACATGTCTAGATGTAAAATTCCATTAAAGTAAGTACGGACTACAATTTCGGACATTAATTTTATGTCTTACATGGAATTATCCATGTTTGTAAATTCAGTTTCCCATACGAGTTATTTTAATTTTTATCTTTATGTAATTTTACACAGTATTTCATGTAAAAAACTTAATTAAATTAAATTTACTACATCAATTCGGAGGAAAGCTATTGGTAGATTCAAATTTTGAAGCAGACATAGTAAATAATTCTATATGATATTTAGCTGGATACAAACAGTTTTTTAACAAACAATCTTAAAATATTTATTTTTTAGAAAATATTGATTCTTGGAAACTTAATTGATTTGTTGTTTAATATACACATTTGAAATGGCCGTGTAGACTATTTGAATTTCAGTATATTATGTACACTAAAAGCCCATAGAAGTAATTGCAACATTAGGAATTGAGGGCTGAATATCAAAATATGGGGAAATGAGTTTGTAAGCGATTGTATAAAAAGTCTGTAGAAATGGAAACCAATCTGGTATCTCATCAAACCCAAGAAATATATCGAAGCTGTGAAAAATATACAACTTCCTTACTGTCAATTAGGTTTGAATATCTAAAAATCCTGAAATTGACTTGTTGGCGATTACATAGGAAGCCCTAGGAAGTAAAAGTGAATTCGAGAACTCATTAGATCTTAGCAATATGCACAAATTTGAGAAAATGTATGCAACCCTCTTACACTCATTTGGCGGTTGAATATGTATCTAAAAATCCACGAAGAGCTTTTAGATAAATAAATACCCATTTAAAGACAGTGCTAGTGAAAACTAATTCAATTTCTTATCACTCCAAAGAGATATGACGGAATTCGTGAAAACGTGTTCAACACTTTTATAACCTCTTAAGGGTTGAAAATGATAGGCCGGTGGAAGTCAAAAGATATTCGATATCTAATCAAATCTGAGGTATATGGCAGAATTCGTGAAAATGTTTACAACCCCTTTACACTCCCTTAAGGGTCGAATTTCCAAAAAACTTGAAAACACTTTCTAGGTATTGATGTGAGAAAACCGTGGAAAGAAAATCAAGAAGACCTAGAGATAGATAGTTAGAGTTATAACGAAATTCGAGGAAATATGGTACATATATGCACTTCATTTTCACTGATAATTTTTTTTTTCTTTTTTACTAGTAGATCTACATACACCTACCACGCATAGGAAAAACACCCCCGTACCATACTACCCCATTAAACAAATTTATTTTTCGAAAATGCCGCTACTATAGCTCTATCTAAATACGTATTTTCATCTATACGTCACTATAGGTTTTTGAGATATAAAAATCTGAACCTTTCCATTTTCCCCCTCATCCCTTACAATCACATCACCAATGTATTTTCCCTACTAGGGGTCTATTAGGCCTACTTTCAATAAAAAATTTAAGCATCTATGATTAACAGTTCTTGAGATATGATAAAAAATGTATAAGAAAAACTTTTATACCCCTTCCATGTTAAATTTTATTATGTATCAAGTTTGCTAGTAGGGAATCCTATGTGGAAGTGATCAAAACCCTTAATCCGCAACAACTTTAAATCCATTTAACGTGCCCGTAGACTGAACGCAATGATTCGCATAATTTCGTTTGAAAATCATAACAAAATTGCCTTTACCGAACAATCCAGATAGTTTCAATTTTGTAGTCGAGTGTGCGTATTATTTCCATCGTTATTTATCACTCACATTATTTTCTTGTATTTCTAAACTCTTACCTGTGTGTTGCTTTCCTGGCTAATGCCGGAAGAGCCCAAGGTATCCAAACGGCATAATCTCAATGCTTTTCCTTACATCACGTTCGTAGCTTCCTGGCCAAATAGGATTTCCATCCATCCATTCATTTTACCTGCCTGCACCTGCAAGCTTCGAGAATCCGTGATAAAACTGGGAGAAATTTCTGCAATAGCACCATCATCAGGAGCAGCAGCATCACCAGCCAGTAGCATAACATCCCATACAAAGCTCCCACACATTAAAGCTTTTAAAAAAATTTCCGAAAAAGGATTCATTTGGTTTTTCCATAATGGGCTGGTAGGACGTTTGTGTTGTTTCAAAATCATTTTTAGTTAGTTTCTTCGAGTTTAGTTTTAGTGTTACACAAAAGCCAAACCGAATTTGAACTTTAATCAATAAAATAGATAAAAATTTAAGTAATAATTAAGAAACAGAGCTTTAAAAATTCAAATAATAATAGTGTCGTTACAAGTCAACAAATTCATTTGTGTGATGTGAGTCGGCAATCAAAGAGGTAGTCGCCTGCAAGGATCCCAGGGTTACGACCTTAAGGACTTTTGTCGCCGCTAGTGTGAAAGGTAAATCCTGAAGTTCCTAGAAGCAAAATAAAAAAACATTAATACAAATAACGAAACATAATAACGACATAAGAGTACACTCGTGAAATGAGAGCTTTCATATTATTAGAACTACATCTGAACATGCGAATGTTTAATAGCCCGTAAGGCATATCGGCTATGGGGATGAAAGCAAAGGATATTTCGATTTTATTGTTTCATAATAATGTGCAGACGAATGTGGGCCAGTGAGTTATTCGGCTTTGTGCAAGTACTCGTTTATAGCGCATGGTAGCGCTATAACTTCAGTTAGAAAACGGCTCTTGACTCCCTAAAAAGGACCTATCCAATTTTCGCGCAAAATCGATCAGAAAGCTCCGTCGTTTTGTTGTTACACAATAACATTTAAATGAAATTTCCGTTTTCAAGTATCCTGAAGTTGCAAAATTGTCTGATGAATATTTGATTTTAGGGTACCAAAGCAATTATAAACCGTTGGCATTTCGGGGTAGCCGTTTTATAGCTTCAATATACATACGAATTTTAAAAAGGCCACCAAGAAAACCGAACAGTAGTCAGGAGCTTGGAACGGAGAGAACACAAGTCAAGATTATAATAGTGAGTGCGGGGATGTTTCGAGGGTGGTATGGTTCTTGGGGAGGTCTGAAGGTTGCGGGGCCGCTTTCACATTATTGCTTCGAGGTCGAGTCAGATGGCGGGCGGCTCTCTGTTAGCTGGTTTGGCCCAGGTATAAACTACAGGTGATGATAATAGAAGATGAGGGGTGTTTGCTGGTGTGAAACACCAGGTCATAACGCTTAAGTGTAGGGGATGTTAAAATATGAAAAAGAAAATAAAAGAGGAAGAAGAGAAGCAAAAGAATATGGTTCAGGGTGAAAATCATTACAGTAGTGTGATATGTGGGAGGGGGGTGGTGCAGGAAAATATACCTGTTCTCTATGTTTCATATTGTTTGTTGAGAACATGACAAAAAAAACTATGTAGGTAGAGGATTTGCTCGGCAGTTTTAATACCATTCCAAGCGAATTGATTTTCCCGGCATTAATGTCCATATATACCTGATTTCAAGCAGGAGTTGTTGCTATAATTGCAACCAGCTATACCAACCGCAACCACCTTTACAACTATAGCCGCACCGCGAGCAGATTGTTGAAATTTTTGAAATTAATAAGAAAGAACAATAGTTTGGAAAACTTAAAATCGGAGGGATCTAATCTGATCTGGTTTGGTTTTTTCCTGAAATGGACCGATGTATACTATAAATAAAAGCTGTCAACAGACTGGCCGCAACATTATTATTTTTCCGGAAGTTAGGCGTTCAATTCTGAAATTATGTGACTGAAAACCTAACAAAAAGATCGAAAAGCGGTTGGAATAACATATGAATTACATAATTGGGTCATATTTCCGGATGCTGTCTAGGGGTTGAAAAAGAAAAAAAATTAAACAAGCCTGTTGAAGTGAAAAGATATTCGATATCTGATCAGATTTGAGAGATATGGCAGAGTTCATGGAAAAGTATTCAACCACTTTACACCCTCTTAGGGGTCAAATTTCAAAAAAATTTTGAAAACACTTTCTAGGTATTTATATGAAGAATCTGTAGAATAAAAATGAATTCAGTATTTGGGAAGACATAGTAGTTATGACGGAAATCGTGAAAATATATGCATTCCATTTTTACCGATAATTTTTTTGCCTCCCCTCCTGAACGCGAATGGATATTTGATTTTTTTTTATCAAAACTACTTTTCTAGTTGATTTACATATACACAACTTTCTAGCATAAGCCGTTCTATAGTTAGGAAAAAACACCCCTCACCCCGTACCGTAACTACCCCTAAAAAATTATATTTTTCCAACATGCCACTACTATAGCACTATCTAAATACCAAGTTTCAGCTTTCTATCATTACTATATAGGTTCTTAAGATATAAACATCGTAACTTTTTCCTCTTCGCCCTCCCCCACCCTCACCCTCTCCACATCCACATCCCCAAAAATTTTCCCTGCTGGGATTCTACCTACCGACCTACTTCTGGTAAAAAATTTGAGAATCTATCTAACACTGTTCTTGAGATATGAAACGAGGCTGTTTTGAAAAATTCTTATCTCTCTCCAGCTGCCAAAAAGACTTTATTTTGAGCAATCTTTGCTTGTCAAGCTTTATTTTTTTAGTGCAATTGGCTTGTGAGATATCGTAATCTAAAGTTTTTCACCCCCTCCCCTGTACGCCACTGCCCCAACACAAAAATTCGATTTCAATCTACTCTCCTAGTATAACTACATTTGTTAAGTTTTAATTGCTTGCCATTAACGGTTTGGGAGATATGGATTTTTTTAATGTGTCGATCTCGGGTTTTTTTTCCGATCATTCTATTATCATCAATTTTTTTTTGCAAATGGGTCTACCATCAAATCTCTATAGAAATTCCAAGTTTCAACCTACTAACATAAGCGGTTGCTGAGATCTAAAAACCAAAATGTTTCGTCTAAAACGCCCCCCTCTCCTCCCCCTCATACCCTTCTAAAAGATACCCGTCGTAGAGGTTCACTCAATCTACCCACTATACAAATTTCATGATAATACCTCAACGGGTTTGGGAGGTTCGCGCCTTCAAACGATTTTGCGTACGTCGTACAGACGGACATTTTTTTTATTGCTTTTTTGGGGCTTACTAGTCCTAAAACGTGAAAATAAAAAAATTCAGGGTAGCAAATTTTTTTGAAATTTCAGGTCAATCACAATACTTTATTATTTAAAAATAATGAAGTAGTATTTCCTTTTTGTTTTTTGTTTTAGTATCTTTTGCCGTTTACAGACAAGCTCCCTTCGTCCCGCTCGAAGTTCTTACTACAGGAACACAATACAAAAGGTATAACAAAAAAAAATAATGAAATAAAATCAGGCTAACATATTGCACGCAACCATTTAAGCAAGGTGAAATGTGATAGTCGCTGTACCTTTAGTACTGCCAACAACGCGGATAATACAATAATCCCGATTTCGGTATAGAGTCCATGTAGCTTCTGGACGTTACGTAAGGATATTATACTCGCGATACGCTGATTATATCATAACAGAAAAAAAAAATAGAAATTGGTTGAAGGTGTAGACCCCTTCTTTATATTCTATACGGGGCCCGGGTATTATTTTTATAGCACCCTGGTTAGCTGTCAATTACTGAAAATTACATTATAAATGTAATATGGTCGGAATGAAGCGGTGGCTCATCGTCGAAGAAAGGAGGCCAATGTCGGAAGGCTTTCGTTGCTCCACTTCACGAATATGGCAATTAGCAAAGTTCTGGGTTACATAATACAAAAGTTCAACTCACAAGTTCAGTGCTTTTCATTTATAATTCAGCTCGTGTTGTATGTACTTCCTATGCGAGATAATTGCCCGAATGAAATGGAATTTTTAAAACCGGATGAACTGACATTTCTACCTATCTGCTCCTTGTTTATTTATGGTGACAGGTTTCCTTATTAATGCGCTACTGAATTGTTTACTAAATTGATGCGATGACCTCGTTTTTATATGGATAAAAGTATTGTGCACAGAGCTCATGTGGTTTTCGGGATATTGAGACAGTTTTGAAGTAAGTTTAACGCGCGAAATTTCGAATGATGCTATCGATCTAACTAAAGAAAGATAGTAAACTATTTATGATTTGATCAATTTAGTATTTATTAGTCGTTTATGTTTTATTATACATTTTTTTTCATTATTGATACCGAATTGAATTAGAATTTAGGAAGTTATCCTTTAATACACTAGTAGTGTACAGTCCAGTCAGCTTAGGGATGGGAGTTCAGAAATCGGGTCGGGTATGGCAGTGTACTAGCAGGTGTTAATAGTTCTAATTTTTCAGTACTATTGACTGTGATATGATCTACCAGAACAGCAAAGTTGCCTATAGCAAATCAACTACTGTCTAATAGCTCATGTGGTGTTTGTGAATCTGATAAGAATGTAAACAGAACTCATCTGCTCAGTGTTAAATCCTTTTGTAGTGACCCTGGGAAACATTCCATACTCTTCACTATTCATATTAATATTTCAAAGTCAATAGCAACTGAAATATTCTTATAAATAATTTGTGCGTTTAGTGGGAATTGAACCCACGACATCGCAGAAGAAATGTTTACAAGACTTAGTACCATTGGACTAAACCCGGCCTTAAATATGTCGATAGCGAATTTAAACTTATAGATAGTGGTTGATTTGGCCGCTACAGTCCAAATCGGACCTTGACTTCCTGTATGTACCACCACCAGCCTTCTCAGTTGAATCTTAGCAGCTATTTGCTGTTTGCGTCAAAAGAATCCTCCTAACACTTCCGTAGTTTTCCAACTGGTCTTTGTCCATTGACTTTGCCCCTTAGTTTTGCGTTTGGAGATTCTTCCGTCATTTATCCGCTCCACATGACCAGCCCATTGTAACTTCTTGAATTTTATGGGGATCGACACTTCTGAATTATCAAAGATGGCATACAATTCTCTATTGTGTTGTATTCTCCAGATCCAGTCTTCCCTCAGAGTTCCAAGGATTCTTCTGAGGACTTTTCTTTCAAAGGTGTTAACTAATTTTTTGGGCGGCTGAGTTAATATTCACGTTTCGTTGCCATAACACAGGTCTTATAATTGTTTTGTATATGCAAATTTTCGTTTTTATTTATTGAAAGTACCGAATAATACTCATTCAGTATCAAATATATATATTATGCGAGAGATATACTCCACGCTACACTCTCCTCATAAACATTCTACAGACAAATCAATTGTCCTAAACAACCGAAATTCAGGCTTAATGGTTCGAGCAAAACAACGAAAGGACAGTCTGTTGAACACACACCTACAATATAAACTTTGACTGCGCTGCAATACAACAAATGTAAAATAGCGAAAAATTTGATGAATCAAAAAAATTAACTTAACAATGTGTACAAACTCATAGCTTTTCATCTCCCAATAAACTTATATACCTAAATATCGTTTGGGCACTCTTGTCAACAAGAAATACATTATTTTGTTATTAATGGCTTTCATCAACATAACCTCTTCGCCAAATCTGCAAAACCATTGTTCTGCTCTGCTCTGCTCTGCTCTGCTCTCTTCTATTCTGCTCTGTTCTTCTCTGCTGTGCTCTCTTCTGTTCTGCTCTGCTCTGTTCTGTTCTGTTCTGTTCTGTTCTGTTCTGTTCTGTTCTGTTCTGTTCTGTTCTGTTCTGCTCTGCTCTGTTCTGTTCTGCTCTGCTCTGTTTTTCTCTGCTCTGCTCTACATTGTTTTATCCCGTTCCGTTTTCTGTTCAGAACTGAAGCGTAACGGAACTACGATTTCATTTATGGCATAAAAAGCATCATTAATTTATATTAAGACATTATTGAATATCGCTTCGCTACGAATATAATTTAATTTATAATAAGAAAGAGGTTGTGGTGGGTGGCGATGTACGAATCTTTTGTATTAAAGAGCTTCAGCAATGAACTATCTTGTAATTCGGATGTGAATCTATAGCAACGCGGAAGGATTAACAAGAACAAAGTATTGTCGACGGATAAGAAAAGGAAATTAAACTAGGCACGATATAAGTGTATGGCCGATCACTTCTTTATGTACATCGACGGATGTAATATAAGTGAAGAGTTACTAATTACCGCAAAATCCATGTTAAATTCTCCCCATTGAAGACCTCAGAGCGTAAAGTCTTTAGAAAATTAAGTTTTAATTACTTTTTGAACATAATAAAACAAATTAGAAAATCTTTACAGCAGTTTTAATTAAACAAACTGAACGTTTAAATTGTTCCTGAAGTGGTCATTGTCCTTGTACAGTCGGACTATGAGCAATCCCAAAACGGTCGTTTCAATTCTTATGCAGGAAGAAATCTACAACGTTTGTTATTAAAATATTTTCGTAAGGGACTTTTAAGCTTGTGGCCTTAATTAAATCGTTTGATATCGGTAAGTTGCGATTTAGGAATGATTTATAAGTGGATTTATATAGTAAGAATAAAATGTTCAGCGGTTGACTAAATAGTCGTAATGAATAGCAGTAATAGATTGAACACTGTTTTAAGACAACCTGTTATCGGTAATCCGCATCGAATTCAATAGTAAATATTAATCTTACCTAACTGAAGTGCCATAGGATCAAGGTTTCTTTAGACTTTATCATATTTTGGTGGAGCCCACTCAAAAGTCCTTAAAATACATGTACACGATTATTTTTAGATCACTTGCTTTGAAACGAAATACTTTTCAGAAATATTTGTATGGCGGTTACTCGAGGGTGAGTTTTCCATTTCAGTTGAGGTATACACGTACGTGAAAACCTTAAAATAATTGCAAAATTTCAAATTTATTCAGTTCTTGAAATAAGAGTAATTAAAAAAATTAAACATTTAATTGCTTACCTGATCGTATGCTCAAGTTATCGCAATATAGTCCTAATCAATGTATCGTTGTTCAAGACATTCAAATGCAAGACTCGAAGAAGTGGTTGAATTATTCCCTCATTATCCCTTTAATTGTAAACAATCTTCTTCGTCCAATAATATCAAGATTAAGGCATTGTCCGTACAAGCCAATAAACCATAAATAAATAGTTTATAGAAAGAAAATAACAAATATGTAATATAAAAATATTTTCTGTTAAGAGATTTGTGTAAAATGTTTATCTAAAGCGAATACTACACTGGATGATAACGCTGTCAAATTGCAGTAATAAGTAATGAATGTGAAATGATTATGTTACCCCTTTACTCCACATTAGAGTTCGAATTTCAACAAAATCCTGATAAATCTTTCTGTGCTATTATTTTAAGAATCCGTAGAATGAAAATTAATGGATAATTTTATAAAACCTAAGAGATATGATGAAGATATTTACAGTTTTTGTTGAGATCAGATGGGACAAAAATTGTTCTCCTTAAATCTATAATAGAATTTCTATTTCTTGACAAATTATGTTATTAGTTAAAGTGATACTTCATTTAGGAAAACTCTTTTAAAAACACAAGAACTTAAAACTAACTTAAAACTATCTTACAATACAACTAACGTATTTAGGCACCTTAGAAACTACTCTACATTTTAAATATTACCGAATAGTTCTGTAACTAGGGGGTTATATGAGTTTAGGCATCTTTCGCGAAATTTGTTTGTAGTTTTTTTCCGATAGGTGTGAAATCGAATGAACTTTAGCTAAATCATGGCGATGTCGTTTTGGAAAATGAAACGGTTTCTTTAAAATTATTTTAAAACATTTATTTTATAATACTTGTATCTTTTTCTTGTGAGTTTGCGAGTTCCAATTTGGGGCTCCATATAGAATGGTAGGCTTCATGGCCAGTTTATTTTCTTCGGAGAGCTTTGAATTTCGTTTTCACTGATCAACGAACAAATTTTTTTTATTAAAATTGCTTTTCCAGTAAATCTGCATGTACAAATATTTATCATGTTCTAACTTTCTAGCATAAGCCATTCTATAGATTGGAAAAAAAACTACGTTCACCCCAGTACTAGTAGTATAGACTACTAATTACATTTTCCTATGACCGTTCATCATCTGGGGTATTATATTGTCTGTGATAATGCGTTGGGATTTAAGCTTTAATATGAAAATGCTTCACGTATCATGTGTGGTATAAGTCGAGCCTAATTAAAGGTAATCTCTGTAATTCAAAGACATAATTTAATATGAATATGAAACAGCATAACTTGATTTCATGTGTATAAAAGTTTATAAAAGTCAAGTAGGTACAACAGCATTTTTAAAATATAAAATGAACGTTAAACTAATCACGACCCACATGTTTTAGTTCTAGGCCTATTGACTTTTGCACTATAAAAACTTTTACTAATGTTCTAAACTTTTGTTGGAGTAGTTCACCTGCTCTAAGGGGGAACTCCTTAACTTCATAATTTTTGTACTTTCAAGGAAAACGACTGTAGGGTACACTAAAAACTAAAACGATTCAAAAGGCTGTCATTCGTGAATCAACATTTCTCTCCCCTGAAACCCTTGAAAAGTGTCATATAGCTAGTAACATCCAGTTCATCGCATCTCAATTAAATTAGCCTCTAAATAATATTTCAAATTTACTTTGCCAAGTGTCATAGACATATGTTGATTTTGTCACTTATAAGAGCCTGCAAAAAAACTTGGATGGAAAGAAAGTTGAAGTGAGATGTTTACTTAGAAGTTTCATGGTTTGTTCATGTGAGGGACTTCATTGTTTTTGCATATTGCATCACCTTGACATAACAGATAAAATAATCTAATTGTATCGTCTTCAGGGATGAGAAAATTGAATAATCTAAACTTTAGATTAAATTTACTATTTCCATTAGAATACACTACTCGGTATGATAGAAATTCATGTTTATATGAAATTTATAGGATGTTCCTATAGACTCTTAAGGTAACCACCTTTTTTGCACATTTTTTGGGGTGTGAGGGAAGGTGGACGTTTTAGATGAGGAATATTGGCTCCATCTGCTTATGCTAGAAGGCTGAAACTTGGAATTTATATAGAACTTCGATAGTGGGGTCAATTGTAAAAAAAAAATGGCTTTAAATTTTTCGAAAACCACTAATGCTAAGTTTTCGAAACTTAGTATTCAAGAAGAACTATGTATGGTATTGAATAGTTACAAAAATAAAATATTCAGGGAAGTTTAGTACGTTGGAAGGGGTGGGATTCTTATCGCCAGAACGCCTTATGCTAGAAACAGGAAACTTGATGGGTAAATGTATGTAGATGTAGTAGAAAAATGATTAAAGTAAGAAAAAATAAGTTACATTGGCGTATGGAAGTGGGCAAACAAAATTGTTGGTGAAAATGTGATGCATATCTGAACATATGTATATATTTTTGCTAATTTTGACATATCTCTGAGGTCCTCTGTCATATTGAATTAAATTTTTTACATCTCCACGAATTTTTACATATTTTCAAAATCTGATGAAACATTGAATTGATTTTTACATAATTCCTAAGGTTTCCAAATTTTTGGGATATGATATTAATTTTTGGGATATTGGTGAGGAAGTGACATAAAGTGACCAAAAATTGGTTACTACTTCTACGAGCATTTCGTGCAATCACTTACAAATCAATTTAAAGATTTTTCGAAATTCAACCGCCAAGTGATGTAAAAGGTTTGTTAACGTTTTCACAAATTTCAACTTTAAGGTCGTATGAGACAGGGAATTTGGTTCTTACTTATATTAGCTTTTAGTGTAATCGCCTTAAAACTAATTTCAGAATTTTTTGATATTCAATCCCAAACGTAGTATTAAGGGGTTACACAAGTTTTCATTCCCAACGGACTTTTTAAGTACGTGTAATAAGCAAAATATCGACATTTTCTATAATTTTACTTATATCATAGTGACAAAATTTACTTTCCCAAAAGCCTTCTTGTCTAGCCAATGTTCCATTACGACTTCGATCTCCCCCCAGAGTATGACCCAATTATGTAATTCATGAGTAAAATGCGGCTGTGATGTAATCATTCTATCACACCCCTATTTTTACCTCTTCTCCTAAAGTTTCACCCAGGCAATTTGTAGATTTTTATACATTTGGAATGGAATTGACCAGGTTTGAATTATTTATACAAATTAATGTTTATTCTCAATTTTTTATGTCCGTATGACATTGGCTTGTTATACGCTTTAAATAAGTGCTGGAAAATCATTAAGAGTGACAAGGTAAACGAGACGAAGTGGTGAATATTGATAGTACAGAATTTAAATTTCGATGCTAGTGGTATCTTGTGGACGAAATTGACAACTGATTTGTTTTAAGAAAACGGTTTTGTCCGGACTGTTTCTCTGACACCAATCTGTTAACTGTGTGTTAAGTTCGCTATATTCCTGCATTCATATTCTCTAGCGATTTTTGCTCCAAAAGTAGATAGTGCAATGTGAACATTAACAAGTTTAATGGTCTAAGTAACATTCCATTACAAAGGAATGGGGTGTAACATTTTCGAATCCGAATTTATAGAACAACGCAGAAAATAGAATTTTGTTGTCAAAATTTATGCTTTCTGTAATAAACACGCAACTGCTATATATAGTAATTGGCGATTTATACTCGTATACCTATACGTACATGTTCACGTGGTGTGAGCTAAAGGATTATAAGAATGTTCTAATAGAACACAGAGCTGTAGTACACGCAATGCTCTAAAGGTCAGTGAAATTTGATAGAAATGATCTGTAAACATAGGTAGGTATGTATGTACCTATGTATTGTTATTTTACCACCAGCAGTAACTTACTCAAGGTGTGTAATTTGTACTGTAACGATACCAGTTTATCGATCAATTCGAAATCAATTGTAATTAATATATAATACATCTGTACTAATGCCAATTTAAAATACATTTATACTACATTAAAAAAAAGAAAAAAGACAGAGAAAGAAGTTACAATTCTTCTTGGTTGTCATCGTGAAATTGTCGGAATACTTTTCCACCGAATAATCCGCAACTATATTGACCTCTTCTCTGAACTGCTGAACGTATTTATGCAACCCCACTACTGATTCTTATTGTGGACAAATTGAACTTATTAGAAGTGTGAAACCATTTTCGAAAATTTGCTGGGAAACGTTTACCGAATGTTGGTGATGGTTTCAAAGTGACGATTAGTTCAATCCTATACAAAAATTTGTCAACAGTCTGGGAAAAACTTTATTATTTTGCAGTTCAAACCGTTAAATTATTTTTAATCGGATCTCATAAAAAGTGGATTTCAATCATTTACATAAAAGGTAATAGAATTGTTAATACTAATTTGGTTCATAAGACGTTGAAGATATGCCAATACACCTCCTTGCAGATTGAAGATCCAAAAATCCTTACTTTTAATCCGAAGCATGTAGAAATTCTGTAAGAAGTACGTGGAAGTTAAAACCAAATCGCTTCTTATTAGACCTAAGACATATGACGGAATTCGTGAAAATATGTACGACATTTATCTTTAAGGGTTAAAAGTTAAACATGGTAAAATAGTGTTTTAAGTGATATTATTATTAGTGATTATATTAAAGGCCTGTTGACGGAAACACCTATTTGATATCTAATGAAATCTAAGAGATATGGAAAAATTCGTGCAGATGTCTTAAATCACTTCACAACCTCGCCCCCCCCCTCCCCCGTCCCACTTGAAGGAAAAGCTTATTTGATATCTAATGAAACCTAAGAGATATGGCAAAATTCGTGTCTATGTTTTCAATCCCTTTACAACCTCGGACCCCTCCACTCCCCTGAAGGAAAAACTTATTTGATATCAAATCAAACCTAAGACATATGTCAAAATGTGTGCAAATGTTTTCAATCACTGCACAATTTCGCAACTCCCTCACCCTCCCCAAATTAACATTTTGACCATTTAAGGGATATAATTTCTTAGAATGTTTCGATTTTACCTTTTTGCCTTTTTTCTTGACTTAAAATCATTGAGGGTTAAGAGGGGTCTTCGGTTTTTCACCCACATTCGTTATTCTAAAAAAAATTCAACCAACAGCTCTAAGGCAATGTCAGATTTTACATGGCAAATCTCCTTCATAAGTTTCCTAATTCCAGTTCCTCCGTAAGCTGTTTCAGTAAAAATATTTCATATAATTTTATAAAGAGTATTAGGTTTGTTTAAGAATGTTTTTCTTTCCTTAACTATAGAACTCGCTATTGACGATGTTTGCATACTTGTGGGTGGTACAAGGAAAAATACTTTAGACGGTACTGCAACTTATCCACCCACTTTTTCTATATGTCGTCAAAGAGCTCATGATTTTTTTATTTTTGTCCTTATGCAGACTATGGTTTGTGGTATGTTCTCGTAACTTTAGTCTTACTTTTTCCATAGCGGAGTATGGTATCATTTCGGATGGAGGATGAAAATCCTCGTCAACTTTTTTCATTTTCTGATTTTATATTTCAAAATGTTGTTAAACCATTTGTAAACTTTTGTATTCTTCCATCCCATATCAGAGAAATATTTTTTTTAACTTTTCCTAATAATAATTTCGAAGTAGTTTCATTTAAAGTGCTTTTAATGTAACTACTACTACTACTACTAAGTACTACTTTCTTCTTCTATTTATAAAGAGCGGATATTTTGCACTAATAATAAAAGAACAAAAAAAATGATAATAATATGGAAATACCCAATGATTAGATATGCAGATAATTCAGGACCTTTATCTCTGCTTACCATTAGCGAAAGCCATCTGCTACTAATAGTGGCAACTATCAACAATTCTCTATTTATACATACTCGTAACAAAAGAATATTACAGACGAGCCATAAGTAATTATTTGTTATTAATTTATTCACATTTTAAGGTTTAATAGATTGGAAAAACTTTTAAAAAAATTCAGATTCTTGCATTCAAGATACTAAAAAAATCTGTGGCTACGATGCCATATTATCATTAATCAGGAAAGACGCTCTTACCGCCAATCAGTTGTAGATGAACAGTACACTATGATAATCATTTTTCAACTAAATTGATAAAAGACTATACTAGTTTATTAGACGAACCACCGTGGATTTCTCCAGACTTACAATTCATCTGGGTAATAAGCCCTAGAGAATATATTATAATTCACGATTTATTCAGCACCCATTCTTGAATAGTAGGAAAAATGAAGAAGGCCTTTAGCAATTTATATTTTTGGGTTTTCTCTTAAAATGTATAATCAGTGCGTGCGTAAAAAAGCATACCTTATTTATTTATTGACAGGTACAAGAACCGTATTGAAAAATATAAGCAAATTACATTTTTAAAAATTAATTTTTTATGATTAAAAGGCAAAAAAGTAATGAAAATGTAGTTTACAGAGTGCCTATTTCCAGTTCTGTTCTAATTAATCGAATGGCCGAACTTTTAATGGAATATTAAATTCCAACAATTCAACTTCATTGGTAATTCTGAACACAGCAATAATGTTTGGCCGTTCACGTCGTTTCGATAGCAATGATATATTTATAATGGTAACTAAACTACTACATATAATCAAGTTCTTAAATTTTAATATGCAATCGAAGCATCTATTTTGAACAATTTCAACGCTAGCAAAATTAATTAGAAAATGAGGATTCCAAACAAAGAAATATTCACCGATAACACTACCCGACTTTATTTACAACTTGATCACTATTCGATCGCTGCTTCCAATCAAAGTCGCTTTACAAATACTAGAGCAATTGGCCTAGAAACTGATCATCGTGTCACTTCGATGTCTCACCGAAGTAAAACTATCTCGACTGCAACCTCTGTCGCGCTTAGATATTGCATGTTTGGTGTCGAGAGCTTTCCCGAAAGAGCTTTCCTGAGAGAGCTTTCTCGAGAGAGCTTTCCCGAGAGAGCTTTCGGTGTTCTGTAGAATCTTCTAGACGGCTGAGGAGATAGTGAGAAGAAGAGTGTTCGACAAGTTCGCATATTTTTCCACCCGTCTCCCTTTTAGTAGTACAAAGTGTGCGGCAATCGGATGTTTTTTCCGCCTTCCGGTTAAATCGTCGAATGAAGCTTCAAGTTTAGGCCATTTCCGAATACCTTGCTTCGTCTACGTCTACGTCTATGTTGACATCACAGTACAGCGTTGCTATTATAACAGTTTAGAAAAAGCTTGGCTAAACTGGCAAAATGGCTCAGCTGATGCTTATTTGATACTTGACGCTTATTTGACACTTCATAAATTCAAAAATTTAAGTACATTCTAGAAAAATTTAAATTTTTTTACGTTTGCAAAGATTGACTGATAGGTCAGTTGTCGTAAAAATAGTCAAGACACAAACCGAAAAGGAATTGAGACACAGCTTTTCTACGTCTGACATCATTAACTGTTATAACTAGACGTAGACGAAGCAAGGTATTTGGAAACGACATACTATTATATTTGTAATGAGGTGTAGTGTTGTGAGTAATTCCAAGTCCCAAACAACATCAGCCACATGTAGCTGGATCAAAAATCGAACAAGGAGCACACCTTCTTTGAATGTCAAGTACAGTATTTACAGACGAATTAGCTAAGCATTATTCTGCTCTCCATGGATCTCTCGTGGAATCCATTCTGGTCCAACTAGGAACTGTTAAGCGCTAAATATTCTCCCATTTTCTTACAAACGCAAACTCCAGATGGACTGACCAGCTGCGTGACATCTAGGATGATATGTCGAGCTTGCTTTGCACTAGTTTGCACTGACTCTCGCGATTGTGTAATTGTGGCATTACTAATCCCATAGTAATCACTCTATAAAAGCTGTACGTGGTCTCCAGTAAACATGCATCCTGATGATATTGGAGAGATAAAGGAATTTGGGCGTTTTGACCATTACTGAATATAAGAACATGAAGTTGATTAACGTTATTAGACGATTGTAACATTTTCAAATTCAACGTCATCAATATATGCATTTCAGGCTTTCATAATTCATCCTACAACGAGCTCAAGGATTATGATATTCCACCTATCCACGTCTTCAACAGGCACTTATAAAAACTCGTAATGCTTGGCTCGACTTAAATATGATTCCCAGGTCTTAATTTGCGATATTTCTTCGCGAATTTTCAAAGCACTCGAAATCTTTGCAATACCTAAATTACGAGTCCTTTCATATGTTTGGCGTGTCGGATGTAAATAAACAACTCGTGCCGTAACTCTTTCGGAGACACACATTTATTTAAGTTAATTGCTGCAATTTATTTTTCACAACAGCGTCGACGACTTCGACGATACCTTTCCTGCTTCATACGTGTATACATGGCTCCTTCACACTCCGCTGATTCTAAAAATATCCTATTAAAAGCGACATACTATTTCAGTTGAATTATACGTTTAGCATGCATGTGCGATGTAGTGGATCTTCCTAACTCTTGAGTGGGTTCATGATTTTGTGATTTATTTATTTCCACCTCAAGGAGTATAACTATCTTCAATTTAAATTTGTATTCATAGATTAAATTTGGAATGGAAATCGTTAAATTTTAGAAAATAAACATACTTACATGAAAAGTTATACCGACTAACGTAGATGACTATCTGTGAATTATATTCAGTAGCAATGCCAGAAATTTCTTACTGTAGGGAGGTGGGTGTATCAAATAAAGCTGAGCCTCCGTCAGGAATTAACACAACGAATAAGATTTTTCATTCTCATTTGCTATATATGTTGCGCCCACACTGTTCGCAATTTTTTTTTGATTTATTTAGGTTTTATTTTCCAATAGAAGGTTTAATAGAAGTAAATGCGAATTGATCATATTAAACCTAAAATATTTGTCGGAATTCGTGAAAACTTTTTTTTTATTTACACGAAATTTTCGATATTAAACATTAAACATTTTAACATTTAATGTCGAAAATTGCTTAAAGCGGTTTTTCACCAATTATATTTGAAGCCTTGTAAAGTGAAAGTGAAATCGATATTTGATTGGACCTAAGAAATATATCGGAATTCGTGAAAATCTACACGCCAACCACATTACATCACCTTAGGGTTTAGATATCTCATAATTTCGACTTCTAGGAGTTTATATAAAGACCCAACAGAAGTTAAATCAATTTGATAAATCGATTTGCCTAAAAGATATAACAAAATTCGTGAAAATCTGGATAAATCTTGTTTTTACTACACATTTGTAGGCCAATAAAATACTGAATTTGTATTTTCTTTAATTATTCCTGTAGTACATCTACATATACGTTCAAAGTTTGAACTTTCTGGCAGAAGCCGTTTCAGAGATATAATAATAAACTAAAACTGTTTTTTCAAGAAAAGGCCAACAGTTCTTTTGATACAATTCGTTGAACAAATTTAGATGACGTGATAATCATCGTAAAATAACCCATAGCAAAAAATCGATTCATGAATGTGATACCTAACTGGAACAGTTCTCTATAAGGAACAAGAAGGAGAATAGGATCTAATAAACACTGTCTTCGGGTCAATGGCGCGACAGAAAAATCCAAATATGGAGGAAGCTCATTACTGCTCACCCGGAACTTGTAGCAATATTTTCTTTCTACGCTTCATTGGCACGAAAGGCGTCCTTTGAGAATGCAGCAAGTGGCCTTAGACATAGTATATGTCTTGTTAAGTCCGTAATGTCTGAAACACTTCTGAATAGGATTAATGATGCTATGGAGAGCACTCCATGACCTCTATGACATATTGATGATAAATCTTATCACAATTCCGGTAGCGTCTTACTTGAAAGAAAGCTGGTGGATAGTGAGAGAAAATTTTATTTTATCATAAAATGTGTTAATGATACGGCAATTACTTATCACGCCCAGCTTTTGCCAATTAGAGCACAGATATTGAATGTATATTTAAATTCAAAATTTGTGGTAGATGCATGAAGTTACGTTATTGTTATAATGTAATGCAGATGTAGTGTATTATTACGTACTATGGAATACGGCCTTTTTCAAATGACTTCTGTAAGAGTTGGTTGGATGAGGAGTAGATAGTCCTTCGCCTTCTCCGTACCTGTCCAGCTCTCTAAGCTAGGAGGAAAGGTCACCTAGGAACCTACTTCTTCAACAGTCTCAGTGATCTTGCTGTAATGGACATTGCGAGATCCCATCGCTTCACTATAAGCTCTAAATGGTGTAGCAAGCTGGATTGGATTCAATGATCCTTTGATAAAACATCGCAACTTTGAGGTCAAAATGTGTTCTTACAGGCACTACCTTGTTTTAAATACCTATACCTACCCTCCGGCTTCTACACAGATTATAAAAACTTCTACTTACGAATGGGTTCATGAGCTGCTGGCTTCATTTTCACAATATGGAGAATTTAAATATAAATGTTATAAAAAAGTTATAAAATAAAATAATCAATATATAAAACTTCAATTTTTTAGCCGGGGCTTCTTACTAAATTCAAAGTGCTTGCATATAAATATAACACAGTGTTATGCTCATCACTGCTTAAACACATTTTCAAAGTTCATCTTTTTACGATTAACTCTTCGAGATTTGTAAAAATCGAAATAGTTCGTACAAAATCTACTCCTTTTACAATGAAAATTGGAAAAGAATATCTGAAGTTAAGGTGTAGGATGTACGAAGCAATTTATTTATTCGATTTTATTACTTAATGGAATTAATTCGCTTTAGATTCAAGCCGATCTCAATATCTTATTAGTTTTCGTTGTATTGATGGATTTTAATTTAAAACTGGCTCTTATTTATAAATCCCACTAAGAATTACTCCCGCCTGCACTACACTGTATAATTTTTTTTAAACGGGTGGCAAAGTTAATTACCTTGTTGCCATTTGTACTTGGTACTAAACGATGTTATTATGTCACAGCCACCCTATGCAATTTATGTTTCTTATCCTATTCAATTATTCGATAAGAATTAGTGAGTCAATGAGTCAATTGCATCACATTACTACGTAAGACATTGCAAACGAGTTTGTTTTGCTTAAATTGCAATTTGTAAGTAGGTATGTAATCTCATTTTTTATTTCAGTGATTTGTTGAGGTTTTTATCTATATTTTTACACCTATCAAAAATATGGTAGCTTGCCATGAATAGCAATTGGAAGAGAAATCACTCAATTTATTCCTATCAGGCAATTTATTCGTTTTGCACTGAAAACAGTAACTATACAGAGTATCGTGGTCAATAGCTGAGTATATGGTCATGGACATGGTCGTCGATGCAAGTCCCGAGCCCCGTATTACGTTGTCATCTGTATGATAAATGAATGACCCACTGCTACTATATGGTGCGAAATTTATATGCAGTAACATTAGCAGATAACTTATACTTACGATTTAACTATAGAAATTTGCTGTAATTTATATGAAGGTTTCAACGGGGGTCACATAAGACTTATCTCGTTGCTTTCAAAAGAAATTTTCTAGATATTAAATATGGATGCACCATACAAATCTTACACGCACCTCTTGGGTGCATAACAATCTCATATTTGTGACTAGATAATACTCTTTTCGGCAGGTGAAAGATTGTTTATGTAAATTTTTTGATTAAATTGCTTTATTACGTTTTAAATACTTAACAGCTGTGATCGACCCGAAATTTTAAAAAAAAAGTTTGAGCTATAAATAGTAGACCCTAAAAGACGGATGACCGCACCAAAGACACCCTTCAAGAGGGACAAGAGTGATTGCACACACACCTGTATTCTATCAATAAGAAAAACATTCTTTAAAATATGGAAATTTTGTTTCTTAGTTTTCTGCAATTAATTTTAGTACAATAATTGATAGTGCTCCCAGGTCTACTACTAATCTACTCTTTGACTTTTCAGTAAAAATATGTAAAACCTTCGGAAGCTATCTGTGCATTGATAACTGAATTGAATCTCTTTCGTTTTGTAAATTACCAGCAATTAATGGCAATATTAAAAAATTTTATCCGGATTATTACTCGAGAAAATATTAAAGTTTTCAAATACACAATTTTTTATAAGACTCGAAAATGAACTTCGATTTGCTTTGGTTTTACATCTCTTTTACACTCAACCTCAACAGTTATCACTCTGTAAATACTATTTGTGAGTACATACTTCAATTTTTCAGTCTTAAAATTGATTCAAAAATACTGAAGCACCTCCATTTTGTTTAAAGAAATTTGTATGGAAGCTACAAGAAAGAGTAACTTAATTTCCATTAAGTGTTACTACGTATTTGGAGTAGGGACTTTTGTTTGTGAGCCTCAATATGAACTATAAAATTTTCACACAACATCTTGGCATAAAACGTGTTTGAGACTTCTACCCAGTTGGCAAATTTTCTATTTATTATTATTTTTTTCCAATTTTAAGATATAATAAAATATCAAATTAACCTGTTAGGGTATTGATATAACCTAAGTGATATGTCGGAATTCGTAAAAATGTGCATTATCATTCACCCTATCAGGGGTTGAATACCACAAGCATGTGACATTAGATTTTAGATCACAGTATATAAAGCCTGTAGAAGTAAAAGTGAATTCGATATATCAGTAGGCCTAACAGATTTGTCGGAATTCGTGAAAACGTTCTCAACCACTTAACAACCCCCTAAGAGCTATAAAACATAAAACATAACATAAAGCTTATTGCAAAATAAATGGTAATATTGAAAAGTACTCTATTATTCAAAAATAATAAAATAAAATAGAGAATGCAGAGAATATTCCCCACATGTGTAATTGATTTATTACAGTTCAGTTTTATAGCACTTGATCGGTCAATTGGCATTTCTGCAGTTAATTAATTAGTTTTTTTGATCTGGCTGCTAATCAGAAATACTTACCAGCTGTTTTATATTATCGAAGCCTTCCGTTTTTCATTAATTTATGTAATATGCTCGCGTGGTTTTCAATACAAAGTCATCAATATTCTAGCCTACTATCTACAGGAAAAAGCAGTAAAAAATTAAAAAAACAACAGTATTCTTGGTGTTTTCAATACGAATTTGAATCACTACTCTCGATCTGGAAATCGCAAAAAAACACACCTACTAAAGAAGTACATACCATACTAATTGCCAGTTCTCATCAGTTTTTTATTATTATTTTTTAAAAATGCAGAAACCTAGTATTTACATTATACTAACAAACAACACAAATTTGTGATACTCGCACAGTTCTAGTCGAAATTCGATAAAATTTGTAGCGGCCTAGCTTAAAAATATACCTACCTGAAGGACATTTTTTTGTTTTTGTAGATGAACCTCCCATAACTGTCAATTCCACAATTTGACGAAAAAATAATAATGTTGCATCCAGGTGAATAAATGTGCTGATGCAAATATGTTTGTTCACTTGAACGTGTTCCCGTACAACTAACGGTCGAGTTATTGAAATGTCGTCTAATTGGTAGGTTTCTATGAAATCGTATTTTTAGTCGTGCAAAAACGTCACGTATATAAAACCTAGACTTTGAACTTGAATTTGAACTTGATGTAACTTTTACTAATTAAGTCATTTGAAAAAAATACATACAAGTACACACTCATAGTTTTGTTGCCTAGTCAATTTTGTTATTTTTTTTTAATTTGATTAGGAATACATGTACGTATAAAAAAAAAGTTCCAACTCTCTTTTTGGTTCTTACTAATTAATTCGATATTATGGAATTTGTTCTGAAGACTTTAAAATTGTATCAACCATAATACATCAGTATAAGTAATTCATACTGATTACCGTATAGTCGTGAATTAACAAACAGATCTTTATCTTGATTAATTAATTGAACTGTGAATACTTCTTTCTATTTAAAATATACAAGTATCTATTTCGAATGACAGAGCACAATGTCTGAATGGCTGACAAGGATTTATCAATTAGTTATTAAGTAAGAGGACAATTTCAATTAATAGAGGGTGCTTCAAAGTCTGTAGGACCTAGGTTGTTTCTTTAAAATGCTTTGTTTAAATAAGGAAAAAAATTAAAGCAAGTTATCTGGAATTATAGATACGGTAACAGATAATATTTCTTATAGAATTTCTTCATTCTTTTGTTCAATTTCTTCATCATGGTTTTAGAGAATTGTCCATTAAAATATATACTATAGTAAAATTTTCCCAAAATACTACATTCAAGTCAATTTAATTAATTTATAATGAATATCCCTTTTGTTGGTATGCCCCTTTCTTTGTTTTTTTTTTTTTAAATAAATGATTTTTTGTAAAACAATTGTGATCTGATCAGTTCTGGAAATCATTGTGGAACAGAGTTTCAGTTTTAAGACAGTCATTTGAATAACTTTGTCGTCTATAAATATGACCATGCATGTCCAAATAAAGTCTAAGTCATTTGTATTACCAGTAAGTACCAGAAATAAGTTTTGAGCTACGTACGTAAACATAAGATCGTCATCAATGATGCGACAACCCAAATCGGGACAGGGCCTGCAGGATAAATTATCTGAAGTCATCTTGGTTCAGCACCCGCGTTTTCCATTTGTGCATTTAAAAAGTGATCCGCAATCTGCATCAACTGAGTCCTCGTACCTTTTCCGCGCTTTTTCCACCGGTCATTTGTCCCGAGCTCTACATTTTATTGTGCATTTGGGTAATCTTCTGTCATTCTATTAACTTTTTAGTCACAGGAATATTTTCTTCTAGAGTGTCCAGCTTACTCTTTTGCCAGAACGCACGTATACTGCGTTGATGTTATGAGGATGGGTGAACTTCGTTCTCGCTGCTTACCTGAGCTCTTGCAATTCGTGAGGAATGCGAAAATGGTAGAGATTGGTGAACTCGAGTACAATAGAAAATCTTTACCTGAATGACAGTACTTGAGAGCTATTCTATGTTTATTGGCGAGGTTAGGTGACATGTTAGCAATCCTCGAAAAAAATAACTACATCAAAAATATTTCAAAGAAAAGCTCATACTGGACGAAAAGCTGATTGTAATATTCCAAATTTAATTAGGGAAGTATCAACAAAAAGGTTAATACCCGATTTGAGCAATAGAAGAATATTCTTTATCTTCTTTTATTCTTCGAATCACGTTCTTTTCAGAATGGTTTGTTTGCAGTATATTTTGTACAGAACTCAGAAATTTTAGCGCATTTTTTACAGAGGCGTATTGAAATAATCTCCATGTTTTCTGAATATACCGGCTCCTTCAGTTCGTATCAAATAAATGCTGAAAACTATATTAAAGTACGGTATACAATTTTCTACATTATTCACAAGAGAAACACTATTTAAAACAAGATCATTTTCAGGAAGAAATAAAGCCGAAGGAATCGCTACAACCGAAAAATTTGCCAGATTCTTTTATAAAAGTTCTGCAGTAGTCATTTAGTATTTTATTTATTCGGTCGGCCTGATGTTACTAAAAAGCTAAAATAAAATCATAAGTAATATGATTTATGTCGTTGGAACGCAAATAATAAGGACATGAAAGGTGAGCTCAACAATTGCGGTTTGGATTAAGTTTTCCACTTCTATATTCGTCCTTCATGATAAAAATCATTGGCATAAGATTTAATTTTATGATATCAAAGAACGATGAAAAAAAAATCCCGATTCATTTCCATTTCTGTCCAATGTAGCACTCAAAGAAAACTTCTTATTCATTCTTTTTGTCGACATTTTAATGCAAAAATATATCGAGTTTTTTCCTGTAGTTCTAGATGTACTGTCCATACAAAAATTATTAAAAAGTTATCATTGCACCATTTATTGTGTGTATATACAACGTTTAATAATATCTTTATTCGAATATTGCACTTTAGTATTTTGAAGAGTATAAGGCAATGAAGTAGATACCTAGTTACATTAATTTTGAAAGTGACCAATGTTGAACGTGAGCAATGAAATTAAAATTATTTAATTGTGTTTATGAACCAAATCCGAACATTCCCAAATAAACAAATTGAAGAATTAAATGCCGAAGGATTAGCTTTCTTACCAATTTGTAACAATAGCCTTTCTACTAAAATTTATGAAATGTAACACGGAATTAATTATACTCTCATACTTAACATTGTTATGAAAAATTAAAATAAAATTAAGCCAACTGATGAAATCTATAGGGGTTGGTCATTCAACCTCTGTCATTGAAGCCACAGTTGGGTCTATTGTGACGTCCTCCGGATTAACTATGATTCCTCTTCAATCCCTGCGTTTTCAATGAAGCGTAGTATTTTACGAAGAGAAATGGTCAGGAATTCCGTTGTTCATGAAACCCTGACCGCAGTAACGAAGTATTTTGTGAACTAATCCTTCATATTCACAGAGGATATTCTCTAGTGTTTCGTCTTCGCCGTTCAAATTATGCAAGATTTAGTCTCAGAGATACCAATCCTATGGATATGCTTCCTCATGTGACAACGTCCAGTTAAAGCTCCTACTAGGTTACGGGTCTGGTGTCTACTTAACTTCAGATACTCAGATGTTCTTTTCTCCGAATGCCTTAGCATAAAAAGCTTTGAGTGTCTATTATCCGGTGTCAAGTCCTAGTGAATGGCACTTTGCGATTTTTGCCATATTCGGATGTTCATTTTAGGTGTGCTAGCCCTACAGAGTGGATATGTTCCCATAATGTCAGCTTCTGAACCTTGATCAGTTGCAGATAAAAAAGAAGTGAGTTCTTCACGTAATAGTAAAAAAAAACAGCCTTGAATGATATGTGCTTGCAATTTCCATCTGCTTGACATACTTTTTCTGCTAGTGCCCAAAAACGACCTTTAAACATAGCCACAGTTTCTATAAAAGTAATATTTTCTTCTTACACCACCGGTAAAAATTGTTTTTGGTTCCATATGATTCCTAAAACTGACGAAGTCTTCTTTAGCTTAAATTTTTTTTTCTGGGTCAAGTGCTGCTAGTACATGAAAACCACTGCAGTGTGATTGACGAAGACGTTTCTCGAACAGTATCAATGCACTTCTATGCCATTGAGTATAAATAGGTGAAAATCCTTAAATGGGCAGGTCAATTGAAAATTATTTTGAAGTTGGTCCGATTTCATTCTCGGATTGTATTTAGCACTGGACACCCTTAGCTTGTATTTTTTTTTATTATATAAAAGGGTTCAAAGTTTATGTGTATGTATTAATTTTTGATGAACGTTTTCACAGTATTGAAAATACAAGGTTTTCCGGTAAATACTGTTAAATTTATTATGTGTGACGTTTCGGACTCGACTGAGTCCTTTATCAAACTGGCAAAAATTAAAGTTTTCACAGTACTTTTCGAATTGAAAATACAAGGTTTTTCCGGTAAATACTGTTAAATTTATTTTGTGTGACGTTTTGGACTCGACTGAGTCCTTTATCATGGCAAGAATTGAAATAAAATTTAATTATTTGTTATTAATTACTTAATATATAATTTGTTTTAGTTGTAAAACGAGAAATTTTTAACATACATGGGATTCAGAGTAATCAGAACTACTTCACCAAAACCAAAAATTGCGATTTTACTTTATTATTTTATAATGCCCGTACTTAAATGCGCTACCCTAACATTTTATATTTTAACATTTTAGGACTAATAAACCTCGTGAAAGCAAAAAAATGACCGTCTGTCAACCGTATGAAAAAACGTTTGACGGCGCGGCGCATAAGCCTTCAGTGATATTAAGCTGTAATTTTGTTGGTGGATAGATTGACTGAATCCCTACTAGTGGTATTTTTTTGGAGAAACGGGAATGTGTGTTTTAGGCCAAATTGTTTTTTTCTAGATCTCAGAATCCGTTTGTACTTGGAGGCTGAAACTTGGAACTTGGAACGCAGAGATGACGTATGAAAAATTTCCGATTTCTCCACATTGTCAAGAATTTCTTTATGTCTTTAGAGATTTCGAGCTATCAAGTTAATTTTACTTCTGCGAGTTCTTGATATAAGCGCCTTAAAGTATTTTTAAATTTTTTTAAAAGTTCAACTCTTAAGGGGGTGTAAGGTGATTGTGTACATTTTCATGAATTGCGATATATTCGAGTTTTTCATTATTCTTTAGGTTGTCAATCACATAGTAACTTACGCTGTATCTCAGTACTAAACGCGTTAAGGACTTGCACCCAAAAAATGATAAAGAAACTCCCAGACTGATGGCAGATTTTTTCTACATTTTTATGAATTTCATTTTTAGGTTGATAGCTCTAATCAAAGTACGATATCAGTTAAATGTACTATACACTATCTATTCCAACTAACAAACAAACTTCACATTTTGATTTTCTGGAGACTATAATTTCGATAAGACTTCAGTAAAACTGTTGATCGTAGGTTCGTGAACTTTTAACTTTGATAAAGCTTTCGTAATACTTGCGAGCGGAAGCTGAGCTTTCAGAAGCAATAGCTTCGGTAAAAACTTCTAGAAGGCCTTATGGAAGTAAATACCTACAGTCTTATTGGGGTTTGTGAACTTTTAACTTTGATAAAGCATCCGCAAGACTTGCGAGCGCACTAATGAGTGGCAAGATCGTGGTTCGAATCCAAGAGTGTGCAAGGTCAATTCGCATTTTTCAAACAAAAAATAATAATTTACAGAAAAATAAATTGTTAGTTGGAAGAAAAAAAATTAAAAAAAAAATTGTGAATAATATTTTTCGTTTTATTTTTTTTTGCTTCCGTTCTTCCAAACTTCCAAAAAGGCCTTATACCAGCTGTTATTGCTTCGCTGTTACTGTTGAAACATGAAAAAATGTGAGCCAAATTTGTTCGGTAAGACCTTCGGAGCTTTATCGAGGTACGAGAATAGCTTCGATAAGGCCTTATGGAGGATAGTTTGCTTGTTGGAATAGAACCACCGTAGCGAAATCCCTAGAAAATTGAAAAAAAAATTGATAGGGGTAGTGAAGTGTGGATGTTGTCTAAGAAACAGCTTACACTAGAAAGTTGAAACTTAGTAAGTGTATGTAGATGCACTACTGGAGAAATTAATTCAATTCAGTTTTTCATTGCTATGCAGAAGTGAAAAACCCTTTTCCACGTTTTCCATTTTCACGAATTTCTGTATATCTTTTAGACATGTTGAGTTATCAAATTAATTTTACTTCTGTGGGTTCTTTCTATAAGCGCATAAAACAATTTTTTAAATTTTATGATATTTACAACCTCTTAAGGGTTGACCCTTAAGAGGTTGTAAAGCGATTATGTACATTTTCATGAATTGTGATATACATAGGTATGTATATTTCTTAGGTAAACTACACCGAATTTCAGTATTAAACGCGTTATAGACTTGAGCTCAAAAAATATTGAAGTAGCGCCCAGACTGTTGGTAGATTTTTTCTATAACTTTGAGCCTCTTATTTTTAGATTGATACTCTAATCAAAAAACTATAGGTATCAGAGTGGAAGATTTCACAAAAACGTGCTATGTACCTATTAAACAAACTCGAATTAATCGTTCATGCAGAGATATTCCAATTACATATTTTTAAAATTTTGTATCCTATATATTCATCCGCAAATATTTCCTTAACAATTTGCTTAACAATTTATTTAAATTAAATTAAAAGCATTTGAATAAAAATAAATTTACAACACTCACGTCTTAACGCAACTCACCGGAAACTTATCCTTAGACAAGTGTTTCAACACGGAAAATAACTCAATCCAAATTCGCATACTATTAAATATTATCAACACAAGTGCTTGAAAATCAATGTAAAACTAATTGTTTCGCTTAATTCACTTTATTCAATAATTTCTATAATTCGCAAAAGAAAATAATCGCACAGCAGTGATTTTCTAATTCACACATCGAGCTTTTTCTTCGGAACTATTTTCTATATTAAAATGAACTCGAGTTACGATAAGACCGCTTAAAATTCCTAGCAATGAGGCAAACGGCCATAACTACTTCAATTCAGTTTCATTAAAATTAATTTATTTCTTGAGTCTTAACGCGCAACTCGCTCAATTCTAATTTTCTGTAACTTTCGTACCATTGTGTACTTTACACTTTTATATTTAATTTACCAATAATTGTATAGTAAAGTAAAGTATTAAAAAAACATTCTGGAAGAGTTAGGTTTTTCTTGAAATTCACTTATGATTTGTATGTATACGTTCTTACATTCCCTCTCTATGGTACTCATATATCTAAAAATATAATTACCTAGTATCCATGCGCATCTATTATTATTAACCATTTATCTTTTTTTTTTTTGCTAAGTGCAGTTCACGGTGACTTTTTTCTAGTCCATCTACTTAAAGAGTTCCGATCTCATAGTTACCCGTAAAGGATTAGCTGAAAAACTTGATTTTACATATAGTGAATGAAATCATCATACATATTGCCTACAGAACGAGTTCTCTCCACCAAACGTTGATTAAACACACATTAAACATAAAAAAGAAATAAGCAACTTTCGATAGCAACGCTCTGCTATAAACATAAAATATCGAAACCTTTTTTCCACGAGCTGGCATTGAGCGTTATTTGTAAAAACAGCTTCAGATAAATCACATAATGTTTTCACTTTTTACAACCGGCCGGCGTTTTTTCTTCTGCTTTTCGACGAAGTCATTCCCGTATTAGTTATTAAATCTGAAATCTTAATTATGTACAAAAACGAGAAGAAAAAGATATCTTTATAATTTTATTTAAATTGAAATAAATTAATATATGCAAAAATTTCAACGAGGAAGTATTGTGAGTTGTTTTAGTGCAAGTGAATCTGTTTTTTTTGTTTTTAATTATTTAAGTTTTCTTACTGTGAATTTATTAAGTAGTGCAGTTTGTTATAAAGTGTTACGGGGAGTACCTTTGCATATTTACCTATAAAAAATAGAATTATACCAACCCCTTCTTATGTTTACAATTCAACGTGAAGGACTAACTGTCCGTAAAAATCGTAGCACTGGGTAAGATCAAATAAGATTAGAAATTAGGTTTTTTTATGGATATGTACATATGTATATAGTTAAAAATATACGTCTACTTGATGATCTTTAAGACACTCATAAAAGAAACTGGAAATCAGAACAGTCGATGGAAAATTCTGTCTTCTTTTATCCACTGAGAAGAACATCTTTTACCATTTAGAAGGAGAAATTTTTTTTAGCCTTATATTAATGGGTGCTGAATATCATCCATACATGTTTCATATTGTTTGTATAGTGAAAATATTGTATCAAAGTGAAGCAGTGTGCAAATTTTATGATTTTCATTTTTAGACTAAAACCAGTTATATCTGATTATTTTTTATTTGTCGATGAAGAATAAAACCTCACATGTTTTGAGAAAGTAACATAAATCTTGGTTTATCATAATTCGGTTTTTTTGTTGATAATATCTGAAATACACGTGACACGGAGAAAAATTTCTTTACCTGCAGACTCGTCTGCCAAGGTAGGTTCAACGTGTGCCGGGATCAGTTACAAAATTTTTATTTGTTTCTAGACTTTACTTTATTACTCCTATTTGACATACTTGTATATTTAAAACTGGATATCCTTATCGCTACTCTTTTCTGCTTGGCTGTGCTTCGATCTGCTCTGCTATGCTTGGCTCTCCTGGGCTCGTTACTGCTCTGCTTGACTCTGCTGGGCTTGACTGCTCTTATCTGTTCTACTTGACTCTGCTCTACTTGGCTCTGCTCTACTTGGTTCTGCTCTACTTGGCTCTGCTCTACTTGGCTCTGCTCTACTTAGCTCTACTCTACTTGGCTCTGTTCTGCTCTGCTTGGTTTGTACTCTGCTTGGTCTGCACGCTGTCACGCTGTCCCTGGTCCAGTATGTGGTCTAGACCGAATCATTGTGGTGCCAATGTCGATTTGATCACAACAGTCCTACTCTTGGTATTAACTCTTGTTATTATTTTGGCAACAATAAGCTTAACCTTAAACTCTGACCCGATACCCACTTCCACTTTTGTTGGGTCAATACCTATTGTTGGGCCATACTTCGATTTTAGTACTGAGACGAACCCAAAATCAGTCATTCAAGCAAAAAAAAAATTCAAACCTCTTCAGATATTAAAATGAAATTTGAATGGTAGCTAGAATGGGTAAGCCACTACGACTGGTATTTTTTTTTAGGGGTGGGGTGTGAGGGCATAGGAGGAGGGAGCGTTTTAGAGGAAAAATTTTGGTTTCTAGATTTCAGGAACCGCTAATGCTAGGAAGCTGAAAGTGAACCCATTTGCGAAAAAAAAATTTCGATAAGTGTTGTGGGGTGTGCGAGTGAGGAGGGGGGGGGGATACAATGCGCCCAAAACGCTTGAAAGTTTGGATTGAAACATTCTAAAATCCATACCTCCTGAACCTTTGACATCAGACGGCTGAAACTTTGGGGTTGTCTTAACAGATACTAGGAGATTAAGAAAGAGTTAAACATTTTAAGGGGGGTAGTTAAGTATGTGGGATTGGGGGGGGGGGTGAAAAACTTTGAATTAGTGAAGCGCAGAAGTGGGGACAATCATTTTCCAGAAAATGTAATTTTTATATCTCAATAACCGGTATCATATATGATTGAATTTTTTTTACAGAAGTTAGTACCCGTAAACCTCTAGCGGAGAAAAAAAATTTGAGGATGTGTATGTAGGCAGTGATGGTGGGAAGGGGTGGAAATGAAAAAATTCTAGTTTTAACAAAAATGTTTAATAAGAATTTATAACTGTATATTGCAACTATAAAGACATCACAGAAAAATAAATTTTTCATACGGTTAGCAAGATACGGGGATGGTTTCTCATATCTTAGAAACGGCCCACGCTAGGAAGTTATTTAAAAATGCGATATTGGAACCGTGTACACATGCAGCAATAAATGTCTTAAGCTAGTATTACACTGTATGACCACGTTGTCAAATTGCAGTAGTAAGCAATGCAAAATAGTGAATTTGACCGAATGAATACTGTGAGATTTATTTGTATTCGACTACTTCGCATCGCATATTACTGCAATTTGATCACTTAATCAAACAGTGTAACACAAGCTTTAGAGCAACTGTAACACGTTTTGCATGCTAGTGTACACGAGCCTTTTTAATAGAATATTTTTGCAGGATTTTTATATGGCAGCAACTCAAAGAACTCATTCACACTCTTTCATACTCATTCATTTAACTTCTACTACTTGAAAATCAACAATCACAAAATTTCGAAGTCGTATAGCTTAAGGTGTTCCGAAGTTATTCATCAATATTTATGAACATGTGTTTTAAGGACATTTTGTATGGCAGCTACCCAAACGTTAACGAAGTTAGACTTACAAATTCAACCAAGCATCAAGATTCAAAATTTCAAGATCCTAGATCAAAGCGTTCTTGAGACAGACAGCGAGACGGACAGACAGCGAGACGGACAGACAGCGTGACGGACGAATGGACGGACGAACAGCAAACATATTTGGGGTTTTTAGTCAGAACTGAACACAAAATAATTATATAAGCTTTTTTTGCTCGAAACTCAGTTCTAGGCGTTACAAAATTTTGGGATGGATTTAACATATAATACTCTCAGATTTCAACTAGAGTAAAAAAAATGTATAACAACTCCATGAAGTCTTTAATATAGAGGTTGTGTGCCAAAACTCCTTCCTTACCATGTTCAAACAACACGAAATTCGAGCGAATTTTTCGTTTTGAATAATAGGGTCAACACTACTATTTTAAGCTCAATACGATATCACAGTCCCGAGTTAATTAAGTTTTGATATAAATTTATCGGCCATGCGTAAAGACAGATTAACGTGTAGCTGGAAAGGTAAAACGAAGGGCACATGAGAGAGAAATGTTAAGAAAGGTGGAGTGGGTTACTATAAATCCAGTAAAATAAACTTTATCCAACTTGATATATTCGCTATGTAGTAATAATTCTACCTAGTATCTTTATAAAAATTTCCATTATGCCTAATTTGATACCTCTATATGAAATTTATGAACTTACCCCACTAAAATCCTTAGTTTCAGTTTTTCCAAGTCATACGTAGTATTTTCATTAATTAGTGAAATTACGGAATTAGGTACTATCCAGTTTTCCGCCTATTACCATTATATCTAAATTGCGTTCGAATTTCTAATCTAAGACTAAAGTAATATTACCTATAAAGCGCTAAATGTTCGTTAAACTGCCCATTTCGTACATCAATGCTCCTTAGATCGTAGGAAATGCTGTTTATATTTTCGAATAGGAAGTCACCGGACCGGATAAGTAAAGCAAAGGTAAGATCTTATTGATACAACTTTCATCAAAAAACCTAGACTTCTTCCTTTACTCAATTCTATTCACGGCTACTTTATTCTCAAACTTAAAACTTTTCCTTCTCTCATACTGTCGGTATAGATTTCCTATTATATAAGTTGTACTGAAACTAACTTAGCAACTAATTTTTTATTAAGCTGCAATCACAAATCTCATTCAGAATCATGTGTATCGTAATTAAGAATAATCTAAATTAAAGTCAGTTCAGCATTTGTTACAAAAATAGTTCGAGATATCGAGATTTCGAGTTATCAAATTGTATGAGGTTATTCGCTTCAAGCGATTGAAACTTAGAGTAATCGAAATTTTGACTGTATTTATTGTCTACCCGAAAAGTAATTTGCGTGTACTTGTTTATCGGTGAATTAAACACTATGGATTAAAAAAAAACATTGTCATATAGGTTTAGAATGTATTAAACTAACATAATTTTCATGTTATCAAAAGTGGTACTGTACTTGGAAACCTGTTCGCCAGCATGTTTGTTCGAAATAAAAATTGATTTAATACCATTTTAATATCGGTGATTCGCAAAATTGTATAAAGGTATGTTACCTGTAAAATAAGGCAGGTATATGGTACGAAAATGTACCTATACTACAAGTAACTCTATCAAGGCTAAGATCATGGGCTTGTGTTTATTTTGTATGTCGTGTAAAGTTGAGATTTAATCTCCTTGCGGACCTCGAGGGATGTGTTTTAGATGGAATTCCTACACAAGTTCACTATCCAGCCAATGGACCAAAGCTCATAACATCGATTTCATATGAAACTCGGAACAGTACGAATTCTGGGCTACGTACCTCTGTGCTGCTTAAAACCTGCTTCAGGGTATGATGAATATTGATGCTGCTTTGTGCATGGAATAAATCAATGCTAAACTTGATTTGGCCATGGTTCGCACAAAGCTGTCAAACGTCTAGTTTATCTTTTGTGTATAGTCCAAGTCCAATCCAATTTGAATGTTTCCAGTTTGGAACTATATAGAACGACAGTACAATGACTGTGAAAAGTATTTGAATGTTGAAAAATTAGTGACTGAATTCAGAAAACTTAAAGCTTTAATCTTGTTGGCTTGATGCAATCGATTTGCCGTGATATCTACCGACTGCGCCAAAGTAAATGAGAACTTCACCTCTCATCACTGCGATGAATTTGGGCTTAATATAATACTTTGTCTGTACAAATTTTTGTCAAAAATTTTGCAATGCTATTTTAAGTTATTAAAACATAAACATAAAACAAAATCGATGGAGAATTGTTTGAAAAATATTAAAACTTGCTGAAACTTTTTAGATACGTTTTTAGAGAAATTATACAATTTACGACGCAGCCACGCAGTTTTAATACTCTAAATTAAATTTTGAATTCCTATTGAAATTGAGGAGCACCTATCTAAAACAAAATACATCTAATCCAAATGTAGAAAATCTAATAAAACGTGTAAGTGATCGATTTTTGTACTTTATATTTTTTTTCAATAATAAAGAATTGTGTTCGATCTGCAATTAAAAAAAACTGAATCAACTTTTTAATAATTCCTTTATTCAGTATAAATACCATGTTTCTATCTTTAAACAAAAAATCATTTTGATATCTTCTGTTAATCAGTTTCGAGAAGAATAACCATTTGTGGAAAAAATGCGAAAAAAAATTGTTTAGTACTAAAATCGTTGAGTTTTAATCATTTTCAATGGTTTTTTCTCCAAATTGAATTTTTTTTAGATTTATATTGTTAATACAAATCACACAGATGGCATTGGTACTGTTTTCAAACCGTCTTCTGTTTTTTCAGATTATGTGTTGTTTTTCGTTTCAAATATAATAAAAAATACATATGAAAATGTGTTCCTAATACCAAAATATTACCGAACTTTGTCAATTTGAGCTAACTTTTTCACCACTCTTACCGATCGAAAAAATCTTCAGTTTGTTTTATTTTGTATATAAGTAGAATTGAATGCAGAAAAAGAATAATATATGAAAAAAAAAATTCGATAATATTTTCGTAAATATTCAAGTCTGTACCCCCTAAGAAATAAATAAACCCGTGCTTAGTTTGATCGACTTAAAATACCTACAGCAAGGTACATCGTAGTTGAGATCACTTATCGACAGTGTAAATTTTGTTTATATTTTATTTACCTGTAAAACTCAAGTTGAGAAATTGCATTTTTAAATGTTGTAGAGCTGTGTACCAGTTTCTGATGCGACATGGAGGTGGCATACGGGGTATTCTTAAAATCGACTTATGTTACTTTTTATCATAGAAAAAGCTCAAACTCGTCAAAATCGAGTTGTTTACCAAAAAACTTGCCTAAATCTTTCTTAGATAAGTTAAGGTGGTATTTTCTTAATTTTTTTCACCAAACTAAAATGAAAAACTAAAACTTAAAATATTATAGATAGATAGATAGATGTTTATTTCGTTCCAACATAATGTTTATAAAAGTATTTCTACAATATTTCTGTTCAGGTGGTATTCAGATTGCATATCTTTTCAACCATGAAAATTCATAATATTTTTTTTATGCATAAGCTTATGAAAATAATTTTTGTTAAGGTTTTTAATTTGGATAAGGAAAATTGGAACTTCAAAAACCTTATTGTTGCATAAAACCTTAAATAATAATAATTCAGAAACTAGTTTCGATGTAAAAATCGAGGCTATGGTGTAGTATCGCAAATTAAAATATCTGGTTTTACAACTGCTTACCAGTTCTGAAATAATCTGATTAATTATTTTCAATGCTAACTTATTGCGTAAAAGGTTAATAAAATGCAATGAAAAAATAATTACTGTGTACTTTTAACAGTATTATTTTTTGTTTTACTGAACTACATATGATACGTAACAATAAAAACAATAAAACTAGTTTTCCGGATGTTTTTTTTTTTTTTTTTTTTTTTAATTTTTATTCGTATCCGTGAGCATAGCTCGTATGGATTGTATATGAGGTATAAAATTCATTTAGTGATGGCATATAATAAATAAAGAGAAAAAGCAAAATTAGCAAGAAAGAAATAGCAAGAATAGTAATAGTTTTACTTACACAAACAAATTTGGATATCAAATTTTAGTTGAAAGTCTTATTTCAACTATAAAACAATGTTCAGACTACGAGATTAACGCGTTTAAATCGAGTTAAACGCGTTGAAAACACTTCCCAAACGCGTTTACGAAAACATGTAGCTACGACGCATTAAATCGAAAACATGTACTGCGACCCTCGCGGAAATCAAACTTAACTTTAAAGAAACCTACTTAATGCTGCAGAAACTGCTTGTGCAATGACTGCATTAGCTAATTAATTAACTTTTCATTACTGCTATACAGTTTTGTTTCAAATAGTTTAGAAACCATAAATTTCAATCAAAATAAAACGAATCGTCTAGTCAGAACACTACTTTTTAACACGTTTATTTTGCCTACTTAAACGCATAGTATGTGGGGTATAAGTTCGAAACTCACCCTAGCGCAATTAAAGAGTTGTTCAATAAGTACCTACATAACAATTGTATATTTTAAAACAAACGTACGCTCCAACGTTTTTGATCATTTGTGAAAATCGAAACGAAATTTAAGGTTTACGTTTGGATCACAGAGCAACATTCGTAAATTATCTCAATTATTCTGTTTTCTATTTAAATACAAAATTTTTATGTCACTATTAAATTTAACCCTTCAATTGGGGCAATAACAGCCATAGAGAGATGCCAATTTTGTATTTAAGTAAAGCGTTCCAAATTTTGTTCATTCGTAAACTTATCTATGATAAAAATATATACCTCGACTGACGTATCGACATTAACAAACCAGCAAAAAAGTTTAAGGGTGTGTTTATATTAAAATACAAGATTGTTATGTACCTATTGAATAACCATGTATTATATAATGCGCATTGCTTTCAAATACATATTTGCCAATTTTTTCAGTCAAATAATTCATTCTGTAAACAACAATCGAACTTGATATTACATTGTTTAAGTTTAAAGGGCCTAATTTTTCAAATTACGAAATTAGCAAATTTTGAATTAAACCCTAAAACCGATCGATAATAGATAATAAATATTTGTGTTAGTTCGTGTCATAGAAATACAGTAGGTCCCGCTTATTGTAATCACTTTGGAACCAGCTAAAAAGAATAACATTAACCGGTTTATAACAATAGACGAACGAAAAACGAACGACAAACGAACGTTTGTGGAGAATGGGACCCAACTGTTTTGATTACAAAATCCGGATTGTAACATTATCCAGGATTACAATAGGCGGTATTCACTGTATATGGTATAACTGGAGATGACAAGCAGCGATTGAGTTGAAGGCGGACGTTGTCTCATTCACTTGAACGCAAAACAACAACAGTTGACATAACGACCCTGTTTTGTCGCACTCACGCTAAAACAACAACAATTTCAAATAACGACCCTGTTTAGTCTCACTTCTCACCGTGGCTTCAAAGCGCTTTGTACAAAACCGGTGGCTTCTCGTTTCCAGTAGCTCTATGGTTCGAAAAATTGAATTTTTCGTCAAATTTGACTGAATTTTTCATTAAATTTAACTGAATTTTTCGTCAAATTTGCCTGAATTTTTTATCAAATTTGATTGAATTTTTCATCAAATTTGGCTGAATTTTCTCTCAAATTACACTGACTTTTTTTTATCAAGTTTGATTGAATATTTGTTAAATTTGACTGAATTTTTCATGATTATTTGACTGAATTTTTTGATAAATGTGACTGAATTATCTATCAAATTTGACTGAATTTTTTGACAAATTTTACTGAATTTTCCGTCAAATTTGACTGAATTTTTCATCAAACTTAACTGAATTTTTCGTCAAATTTGACTGAATTTTTCGTTAAGTTTTTTGTGAAATATATGACAGCGTGGCATACTATACACTGTAGTACTATATTAATTAATTTTTACGTACAAAAAGGTGGTTTTTTAAAAGGAAAGCTATAGAGTTGAAAAATAAATGACCGATGCAGCCACATTGGCATTAACAACTACTTATACTGTGTAATTTTGCAACATAATAATCAGTTTTTGATCTTAAACATAAAAAATGTTATCAAATATTACAGCGCACATCACTTTATAAGCTATCGTAAATGTGCTGAATGAAATCCATAATTGTAGCTCTTATGAACTTTATAAAACTTATGAATAAATTTTATATATAAATTTAATTTTCCGGACGATGTTCCTTAACGCTTTTTCCGTAATTACAGATTAAACGACATACTTTTTTTTCTTGTAGCTTAAATTGTTCTTAAAATTAAAAACTTTTAAATTAGCTAGCTGCAGATTTCATAATTTCTTTCATTTCAATTGACCCAGATAGTGTTATCCAAAACTTTTGCTATAATTTCGCTTTTTTCCGCTTAAATTGTCCGGCTTTCTTTTACTTCATTTACTATTCATTTTGTTAACAACTTTTATTTTCCAAAGTTTCAATAATTTTCGCTATCACTGTTTATCATACTATGCAAGATTTGCTTGTTGACATATTTAATGTGGTCCGATTGTGCTGACTGTACAGCATTAGCATTTGGCAGCGCTAGTGTCACTCGCTATACACCTGTCCTTTCAGTTTGTGTTGTTGTTAGAGTTCTTTTAATTTCTAGTGTTGCGCTTTCTAAGGACCCTGGTGGTGGTACACTCGGAAGTTGGCCACAGTTCACCTAGAAAGCATTCTTCCGGTTTGATGGAGAAATGTGAGTGGGTGGGGGAGGATGGGTGGGGGGGGGGGGGTGGATGGAGCAGAGGCTTACTGGATGGCTGAGGATGATGACGACAGTGTGGTCGGTTGGGCCAGCTCTATAGTCGGATGAAGCTGCACGTTGTGGAGCTGTGGGTCGTGGGTGGATGAACGGACGGATGGTTGGTGCTGGGTTGGACTGTTGCCATGTATCCAACATGTAGCACATGCTCCTCCTGGATATGTTGTGTGTCGTGGCGTGATGTGTGGAATTGGAATGGATGCATCGAGCTTTTCCTCCTATACTCGAAACTGTGCTTACTTTATGTGAATAAAATGCTTGTTTTTTAGTACTTCTCCTCATCCAGTCACTAGCAATCTCATGCGCAACTCTCTTTTTCTTTTTGTCTACTTTCAGCGGGGAAAACTCGAGCGATCAGCAGCGATTGAGTCACCATTTGCTTCGACAGTCTTTGGTTAACCTTACAAGCGGGAACACAAGCAACACTGGCGCCAATTACAATTTATTAAAATCCGCTTCGTGTAGTTGTGAATCGTTTAAACGGATTAAAACAAATAAAGTATGTTTGAGAAATGATAACGATAAAAATTCATCGAGTAGCGATAATATAAACGTACCGACATCGGAAATTTGTAGCGTTTATAACGACGATGTATCGACCGGTACGCCGGGTAGTACAGCGGCCGCACAGGGCAAGAAGCATTCGTATGGTAGCGCCAATCCGCAATATTACAATAAGCACAATAGTACGATTTTGGATTACGCGGGAATTGTAAATGGTAGTAGTTGCGGTAGTGGTACGGTTAGTGCTGGTGCAGGTGATCCCATAAGTAATAACTTCCATAATTTACACTATACCGACGGTCACATCTACTGTAATAGTCAATATAAAAATATCGTTGCACATAATCTCAGTAATTCCGATCCGATATCGCGTTATAGTCAATTGGATGATACTACGAATAGTAGCGTTATATTAAAAAGCCACTATAGTGATTGTAACATCTATACGAAGCCGAGTTATTGTAGTGGCAAATCGCAGCAATTGGTACAAAAGACAAACAACATATTCAAGAACATTGCGAAGAGTCCGTCTTTTTTGAATGCGAACAAGATCAAAGAACACTCCCGGAAGTTGCGGAATTTCTCGCTGAAAGCCCGTAACGTCGACAAGAAATATCAAAAGAATCAAATATTAGTTAAATCGAACACCGTTTCGGACAATTCGCTACAGCCAAGCGATAAATATCTAAGTTTATATTTGGACGAGAAGACCGCTCAGTCTAGATCGCTTCTAGCGAACGGTAACGTTAAGACATATCCGGCGTGTCGTCCTCGCGTTAAGAGTGATTCGAAGGATACGCGCAGTAAGAAACAACATGGCAAGATCAACTATAGTTGTAATATCGGTTTGCTGAACGATTCGATTCAGCATCAGTATCAGACGACATCGTCTAGTGGTGGTTTAAACGGTCTTAAGAACAGTTTAACGGACATTCATCGACGTAAGACCGAATTTAATCGACAGTTAAGTGCACCGATTGATTCGTCAACGCGACGAAACAACAGTCCAACGAAAAATCATCAAAATTGTTCGTCGTCGAAACAATCGTCCTGTTGTTTTTCGTACAGCAGCAGTTTGAATCGACCGAATAAGAAACAGAAAGGCCTCAAGCTGAATGGAAGGTAACGTTTATTGATTTGAAAGTTTCTTGTTTCTTTTCTTCAAAAAAAAATTCCCTAGATCACATAATTTCGTTGTCCTTATTTCGTCGCTTTTAGTCGTAGAAAGCACTTATCATCCGAGAGTCGACCTTACCGCTTTTCCGAGTACCTCCTTAGAACCTTTACTAGAAGTGTCCACTAGAATAGCAAAAGACATTTTCTCCGGGCGAGTATGCACTTCGCACGGTGTTGAAGCTGTAATTCTTATTAAGAAAGAGAAATTCCTTTCGTCGGTCTGGTCACAAGGATACAAGGACTCATGCCACTGCCGTCGGCTTAAGTGTGATTAAGTAAGCATTATTGAAAATTTCTTCAGTTTGATTGGCCTTGCTGCGCCAAGTACTTCAGAACGAAGTCATTGAACATGCCTATTAGCAGTTTTGAAAATTCTGGACTTAATAATTGCTTAAGGACTGAAATAGAGACATCAAGGTGTTTCGCTTTTGGTAATAATACAGCTTGACATTTTATAAAAATAATTTGAAACTGGAATTTGCTGGTTATAAGATTTCTTGAGAATAAGAAATTCATCGGGGCTAGAAAAGGTTTCTCCCCGATATCGTGAATTTGAATAGCGCGCATATTATGCAAATTGAAATGTTAAATTATGACGAATAAGTCAATGAGATTATGTGGACGACGCACGGTAAGCAAAACTGAGCAACTTCACTCTATCTAATAAATAAATATTTCAAACGTATGATGCATATATTTGAGTTATTTTTATTAGAAACTTGGGGATGGGTGCGACCAACTTTTATATGATCTCTTAACCTTCGTGGTAACACCGGGTAGAATCGACACGACGACAAACTTTGGCCGTATAGTGGACTCTCTTCATATTTTCGAATAAATACCTTTTTTGGAACACGCACTATACTACTATTTAATTTTTTCCCAGAAGCAGAATATCTAAGAAGTAAAACGCTAAAATTTTATGAAAAAATATTGAACTTTGACGAAGCTATAATTTGATTAAGGGGTTACATCTAGTTGGCGGCCGAAAAAAAGGCGTGTTTTTGTGATTTTTTTTTGGAAAAATGATTGCAGGTTTCGAACTGTTTTTTTTTATAGTGAAGGGTATATCTTTGACAATGTTTCATAATTTTTTTATTGAAAAAAATTCAAAAATGTAGCAGATATAATATATTTTCCGGACCGCTGTTCAAAAAAAAACCTTCCCCGGTGACCACTGTACTTTCCACACCAATGATCTGAAATAAAAAAAAACCAACTAAGTTAAGTTTTTTTATCGTATTATCTATCGAAGGATTTGATAAAATATTAATTTTTGAAAAAATGGTCGGCGATCGAAAGTGAAAGTCTGATTTTCACTTCATTTTCCTTCATATAAAAAAAAGGTTGGATCGAAAAAAAAACCTTCGTTAAAAGACTGCCTTTTGATATAAGAAAAAAGTGTGCAAAATTTCAAGTAAATCGGCTCACTCGTTTTTGAGATATCGTAGTCACCGATTTTCAAAAAGCCGTTTCGAGAAAAACGCTTTTAAAGTTTGAAGTATCTCTAACAGATCGAACAGATCGACTTGAAATTTTCAGAGAATATTTTTTTACTTTAAGAATTCGTCGTTCCTGCGTACAGTTAAGAAGGTGGTCGGTGCTTGGGGTTTTAACCCGACAAGCACATTCTATCGAACGTCTTGAACTTTAATTTAATCTTGAAAGATATAACAAGTGGGCTGAAAAGTTCGTAGGCTGACACATAGATAGTGTGACTAGAATTAAATGCATACGATTTTTAGTTAAAACTAACATTCAAACCATACGTGTCTAAATTTGACATCTGGCGGACAATTGGTTCGTGAGATAGTAATTTGTGAGTGAATCAACTTTTGGTGTTTTAAAAAAAATGGATAAAAAAGAATTTCGTGTGTTAATGAAGCATTGCTTTATCATAAAAAAAAAATACTGTGGAAACCAAAGCATGGCTTGATAAACATTATTCGGACTCTGCACCAGGAAAATCAACCGGAAAACCAAAGGAACCACAAAATACAAAACTGATAACTTTGCTTTCCTTTTCGAATATTTCTCATTTCTTCTCCTTTCTAACATCATACCACCATAAGACGTAGAACAGGTCTAGTCTACCCAATTTGGAAAAAAATTTCCATGCAGGAAATATTTTAATAAAAATTACTCATTTTTGGATTTGTTACCTCCTCCACTCGTGCCATTACATTTACAATTTTGCAAATTTCTTCAAAGCGTGTTCTGAGGTACAAAAAAAATTGAAGATTTTTTTTTTCGTGTAAATCACCTCCTTACATCCACCTCCTTACATACACCCATCATACCAAAAACATACCATGGAAAGGGGTCCACGTAATCTATTCATGTGAACAATAGTTTAATACTGCATAACTGATGTTAAACAGTTATGCCATGTTTCCACTGCCTCGTAATCTCGCGATTAAGAGAACGGGATTAAGCACTCAGGGACGTCATTTGTGTGGGGAGGAGGGAATTTGGTGTTTTCATATAATATATATAACAAATGTGGCAAATGCTCTGCCTGTCGCCCCCCTCACCCCACAAATAACGTCCCTGCGTGCTTAATCTAGTTCTCTTAATCGCGAGATTAAGGTGTAGTGGAAACGTGGTATTAGATGAGAATAGGTGTGTTTTTGCGTACTTATCCAGATCAGAGCAGGTTAGAAAATTTATATACAAAACAACAGCATTGCTGTTTTATGTCAATGTTGTTGTCTTGCATATAAATTTTTTAACCTACTCTAATCTGGATAAGTGCACAAAAAAAAAATACAGCTAATACCACTAAAGAAATATAACCAAAAAAATATATGTAAACATAAATGATTAAATTTAAATAAAAATTTTAAGTCATAGGGCCAATGTATCTATAAATTAGTTTCAATCTTTTTAAATTAAGCCATTTGTATAATATAGAAATCCAAAATTCAAAATTCAAATCCAGAAATCCGAAATTCAAAATCTTCAGTTTCAAAAGGCGTGCCAATTATTAATTACTATACGAAAAGATGTTGTTGTAAAATCAGCATTATCATAAAACTGGTTGCAGACACGTAATACATAATAATAATTTATTAATATGAACTCAGTTAAAATATCTGTCTGTTTTTCTAAAATTTGAAAAAATTTATATCTTAATTTTACATACCGTATACAAGTACCTACATATACTATATAATCATGTAATTCTTTTTTCCAAGAAAGTAATGAAAAGCAAATCTTACAAACTCAAAATATGTTAAACTCGGATATTGGCAAAATCATAAACTTAGCGCATTAATTTGCCCAACTTTATTTATAAAATAGATCGGTTCCTATCTTTCGCAACAGGAACAACTTCTTGAAGCACTTTCCACGGTTGTTCAAAACACATATGGATATGGAGTACCACAAGGTAGCCATCTAGGTCCTTCATTATTTATTTTATTCATTGTTGATGTGAGCACGGCTATTGCCGACTTTTATATTCATTCTCTTTTAGACTAGTGACGCGAAATTCTTTTGAATTCCTCAAATTTTGGTGACAGTGGAAAACGTTTTGGAGCCATTCTTTGACGTACTTTGAACTGTGTGCCTCTTATGCTAAATGTACCACTGAATTTTTTTCAGTGAAAATATCTTAAATCTAATTCAAATATGTTCTGTGGGGAACCTAGTATTGACTTGTCATCCTCAATAGTATATTTACTTTCGACGACCATTAGACTATGTAGCTTGAAAGCAAGACCGATTCTGGAGTTTTGTAAGAGATCTGCAACGATTTCAACGATCCTTACATTATGAAAACTCCATATTTGAATATGCCTGTTCAGTATGGACACTAATCTACAATATTCCCAAGAACAGAACAGATTCGGTGCAAACCGCATTTCTGTGATTCGCTCAAGGATCCTCTACGTCTTCCTCCCTATCATGAACGTCTTCAAAGACTTTCGTTGTAATACCCTGAAGATAGACGCAATATTCGAAATGCTGCTATTGCTATTGCATATAAAATAAAATACTGTTTTATATAAACTGTTCATCATCAAACTTTGGTCTTCCATCACTGAAAAAAAGTACCACTTAAAACTAAACTTTTAACAATAAAACTTTGTGGATTTTGTTCAAATTATTAAAAAATGCTATGTGATGTTTCTGAAGGAAAAACTATTGTCTTTAAAGAACAATCGGGAGTTATTCCATGTTTTAAACCAATATTGCAAAATACTCGTAGATCTATAATATTTTGCATTCCATTGCGGTGATAATCACAGTCAACTTTTGATTGGCCTGAGGAGTGCATTGCTTCTTTAATTTCCATTTTTTTTTTTTTTTTCAAATCTTCAAACGTAAATTTTTAATTATTTTAAATTAAATTAAATTAGCTGGGTGTTTTTAGGAACACCAGAAAATAAATTGAAACGTGGATGTAAAATGAAATTTTTTCTAAATTGTTGTTTTATCTCGAACTTGATCATAATTCGAGATTTCATATTTTACGATATTTAAGGATGAATAGAGCTTAAATTTCGTTATACACATTTTTATGTACCACGCCTGATAACCTTTGAGGTGAGAGAAAATAAAGTACAGCTCCGTTTAGTACAACATATGTGTACGCTACAAAATCCACATACGATGTGAGTTCCAACAATCTCGTACATTTAAAAATTGCCTGAATTGATTGATTCGTGAAAAGTTCATTTAAGTGTGTACGTGTAACGGTGGGAATGTACCATTTTTGTTTAGATTTCCCCCGGATTAACCTCAAGAGGAAAAGGCAATGTTTGTTCGCTTCCATAATATTTCACCTCATGAATTCTGCATCGATATATAAAAGGATGACATCCTTACTGAAACCGTATAGCCCATCAACATCGCTCACATTTTCTAGATCAAAATCTTTTTCGGGGAAAAAAGTTTCCGGTTGAGTTTCTTGTTACTGTTGACACTGAAATTTATTTGAGTTTTCTTTCTCGCAAGACAGAGTTTGCCGTCAGTTTGCCAATCGAATCGGTCGACAGTCTTCTATTCGATCCGCATCCCCGATGTTTTGATTGATAACGCTTTTCTGCTCATATTCGGAATTGGATTGATTAGAGCTTTTCATAATAAATAACATATTACATAAATGTACACACTCGTATCTACATGTCTATCTATAGATTGCCATACATAAGATGTCCGTAACATCAGTAATTGGTTCTATCCTGTACTATGTACCTACCTAAACTAGTAGCCGCAATGCCTATACGAATAATAAAATCAGAATTTCGTTTTGTTTGGCGATTAATTAGCGTTTTGTTTAAATGGTTTTGTTTGTTTCTCCGTTTTGTGAGCAGTCATTCAGATTATGAATCTAATAAAATTCATGCTGCGGGCTCCCTGCCTATTACTTACTAATGGGATATCATTACAAACACAAAAATTCAATTAGCTTTAATTTACCATTCTACTTATCATGCACAAGTTGGATTTCTTTCGATTTCTTATATTAATTCTTCCATTTTCGTGGGATCAGACATACTTAGATTTGTGTTAGACTGTATGACATATTGACAAATATTTGAATCAAATTTGACAAAAAAAAATTAAATCAAATGCCCATATGCTTGATATGTTTAACTACAATCGTCTCATCTAAAATAATTTGATCAGATTGAGTTCGTGATTTGGTTTTCCACTGAGAAAAATCAAATGTTGTTTTCAAGACGTGAAGTGGGTTCAATCCTGAAATTGGACGCTAGAAATGAGTAAATAACATTTTTTACCTTATTATTTTTTATTTGTCTTTTGCATGTTCCTGAAAGTGCATAGAATCTATTCCAGCACAGCACGTCACAGCTTGGACCGTCTATATTTGGTAAGAATCAAAAGTATGCATTTGTATGAAAGTGGCGTGCTGTATGTCTGATCGAATTTTGACGGTCCATTCTGTGGCGTGCTGTGCTGGAATAGTGTGCAACAAGCTTAACTGTCACGAAGATTTAAACCGTGGACCTCTAGGTTGTTATTCCCAAACTTTCTCATTGAGCTATCAACTACGTTGTACACAAGAACGTCAATGTCTTCTATGCCATTCAATAAAATGTTTGTTCTGTTCTGATACAATTTCGATACAAGTAGAATTTCAAAATAGTGGGTACTTGCACAAATTCCAGCTAGTTCCCGACAGATGGTGTTATCTTAGCCGTTTTGAATCGGGTAATACTACAACTTCATCGTAACCATTAGGCTTGAAATGACGGTATATACCTCTGTAACTCCACCGAAGTATAGACAACATATTTTTTCGTAGCGTTAGATATTTCGTATTTCGTGCCAAAAAACGAGTACTTGCGGGGAATTTTAAAGCATTATTTATTTTAAAAAAAAATCTGCATTTGAAGCACTTGTAAAGGCTTACTGTGACCACGCTTTGCCGGAAACAATATGCAGACATTGGTTTTTGTTTCTATCAGAAGTGGTCCGATTAAACAGATTTCGCTGTATACTAACATTATTTTGTTTGCTCACCTATCGTGTAAAAATTGGTCGAGTGACTCGAAATAACCGTCCTTTTTAGACTACAGAGTTTCGCTTTTTAGATAACTTTTATTGTTTCCTGTACACCTTTTGAGTGGGATTTTAGGAAGGACAGATTTTTGTATCTTTTTGTGTCGAGAGTATCTAATAATCTTTGTGCATCTTAGTTTAAACTTTTCGGTACTCCGAAGGTAACAGTTTATTTGGTACTTCTTGTATGATATCTTTTCTATACACTCAGCTAAAAAAAAAAAATTGTCTCAAACTTTTGTCCAATGCTACGTTGATACAAAATTCTTTTGCTGCTATTTCTTAATGGGGAAATCTCTAAGACTTTGGAGCTCTTTGTTGTTGCCTTACAACTAAAGTTTGGAATATTTTAAATAACTGGTCCAGGTTCTTTTTACAATATTAAAGTAGTTCAGTAAAAAATGTGTAGTGACGTACATTTTGAGTTACTCTACCTCTGTTCTTGGAAGAACAATTTTTTTTTATTTAAGTTATTTTTTTACATTCGTATTTTGTTGTTCACTGATGTAGGTATCTATTTACATAGAAATAGGATTGTATATGGTTATTTTTCTCGTCCACCCGATATTAAATTGCAACTATTCTAAACTACTTTCCATTGAATAAGTTCTCGACTCAGACAAATAGATGCTCATATCAGAATGACAATCGGTTTTGAGATACACCTATCTTTGTCAATTAGTGAAAAAAAAAAATATGGATTTTATTCGTCAGAGATTAGTTTTGTTGCTAATCCTACCCCATGGTTTTTAGTTTATTCAAAACAGTTTTTTGCTCAAAGACAATAGTGATACGTAAGCCAATGACTAGGTGGGAGTTAGACCTGTCATTTCATCTTCATCATCGTATGTAAATTTAACATATATTAAAACACACAAACAAAATTGTTTCAGTGGTGTAACGTACAAATGTTTAAAGTACACTTTTAGAGTTAAATTGAGAATGTAATGCTCGAGTTATATCTTTGATCAAAATCAAATCTTGAACTCTAGGATAAATTGCCCCAGTGGTCTCCATCCATCAACCGCGTCCTTAGTGTGTTCATATTTTGTTGCCACAATCGTTACCGATGATTTCGTTCGAAGCGAGAATAGATTCTTAGTTTCGAACCGGTGACCATTTTAAGCAAAGTGTTGTTATTCAACACTAAATGCTATTAGATACTTTCACCACTGAGGAATTCGACCGAATTATTTGACAAATATGATCAAATTATTAGTAAAAATATTTTTAAATCTCTTCAGTCAAATATTTGACAGCCTGGTATACGCACTATTATAAACTTCAGCACTTGACCCTACTTTGTCTCAGTTCTTCCACAAAGTTAGTCAAACTTTATTGGCTAATTAAACCCTAAGGTCGACTGATATTGCTGACTGATATTGCTCAGAGTATCTGCTCTTGGTTCGACGCAAGTATCTTAAGCTTGTATTGCACTGTATAGCACTATGTCAAATGTTGGACTATTCTAGCCAAATGCCGTCAGATAGTGTAATCGTCAAATTTTTGTTTGTCATATTGCTTCTTTTTTTTGCTTTATTTTAAAAAAAAATTTGATGGAATTTTTCATCAAATTTGTTCAGTCAAATATTTGACAGCATGATATACAGTTATTCCCTCAAAGCTACCTAGCATTCTCCGAGCATCATTGTTATAATATGAAACTAAACATCAGTGTTACCGCATATTACCGTGGCTCCAAAAAATCTACATTTTCAATCAAATAATTCAGTGTAGCTACATATATGGTTGAAGCACTCGTATCAAATCGTATGAGGTGTCTATCACGCGGTAACTGATTGCAAAATGCATAAATTTCATTCGGAAAACAGCCTGATTTATGCATCAATTCAATAGTGTAAATAATTTCTTTTCGATTTTGTCGATATCAAATTGCACTTTGTATCATTTTAATACTAGTAATCTGTCGAGAACAATGTGAAATAGATGCGGTTTGTCCTAGTGGTACGGCATGCACATATGTGATAATATGTTGATTGTGGTCTAAGAGGTAAATAAATTATTATTCCAGGCGTGGACTCTACAAAGCGTTTAACAGCATATTGCGGTTTGTAAGGGCGCCTGCATTTTATTTTCCTCCAATTTTGTTTTTTTCTGAAGGATTCCAAAATACATCAATGAGGCAATAAATTCGAATTTTTTCATGCATAATAAAAACAAACTATCGACCCTATTCTGAAATTGTGACTTATCCTAGGTCGCAACCTGATGTGAATAAAATTTTGTGACTGCGCTTGTGATCAAATAGTTTCTTCGCAATCTGGCACTGCAGTCACAAGAATTTATCCACGTAGATGGAGACATATGTACCTTGATTTTCTTGCTTAGTTCGCGCAAAATGCAAAAAACGTCAAAATTGAGACCCTCAGAATACGAAAAGTCACAATTAAATCAAAATTATAACTCTCCACCTATTTTGTGACTTGTGACTCTGGTGCTGAATAGGCCTGTTAATCAACAATGAAGAAAGAAATCCGTTGATGTTATTAACGCTTATAAACGCAAGTTAAGCAACAGGTACTTAATTGTTCTCTTGAAAAATCACTCACCTCCTAGACAGTCTAGTGCGCAATTAACAAGGATGTAATTAAATTCATAAGCATAACCATTAATCCTTAGGCTTGGTAATAGGTAGCCTTGTTAAATTATGTATAAAACTATTATCTAGTCGGTCATACAATTTTTTACCAAATACCTCCTTAAGAAACTCGCATATTTCGTATAGTATACGCCCCTTCTGGATGCTTAAACTTCATCAATATTCACCTGTACAACATGTAAGGGTAGATTATTCTGAAACCATTTGAATATATAAATATTTATTATAAAAGGTGAAGCAAATGGAGTTGAAGATTTGTAAAGTGTACCTATAGAACATGACGCTCGCCGGTAACAAGGAAACACATTATTTCAGTGCTTATAACATACGCCAAAATAGTCATATTCATCACTGTACCTTTAAAGGATAAAAGTGTTCTAAGTACCCACTTAAATTTGAAAGGCTATAAAATAAAAATATCGACATCTACCTAATGTACCAATATGAAAATGTCAGCATTTTTTTCAATATGTATATTATTCTGCGTCGAAATGCTCCACAAATACCGGAACATGGCGAAAATCCAAATTTCTTTATGAATAATGCATTGCGATATTTATGTCTAGATGGGTTTTTTTTTCATTCGTTACCTTACCTCCTTAAATTATTGTAAGGAATTGATTTTTCGGTATTTTTCTTTTCGTAAATTATTGGTTTGATTGGCACCTAAATGGAGACTATGAATTTTGAACAAAATATAATATTTAACGTTAAACGCGTGTATAAATATTTTATTTAAACAAATTATTTCAAATTTTAGGAATTGTAAAAGCTGCCATTAATTGAAAGCCTGATTAAATTTAAGACCTTGGTGCAACAATGGATTAACTCAATTTGTAATAGAATAGCATGAGAGGGCTTCACTTTTCGAACCTCTTATTGCATATGGGTGAAATTCAGTTGATCCTTTATGATTTAATTATTCCGTTTAATAATTTAATAAAATCATAAAAAAAAATCAATAAAATACTTTTAATGCAATGAGGGAAAGGTGAAAAAAGTCAAGTTTTCTCATGATATTAGAACAATGAGTTTACTCCTTGTTGCACCAAGTTCTTCAATAGTTATTAATCAATTTTTCGGTCTGAAAACTGATTGTCAAAATGAACGGTAATGCTTAAGCTATGCAATTTTTTTTGTCCTCGGAAGAATGGTGTAAGCATTGGGGTTGCTCTTATTTAAAATTTTTGAATTTCTATTCCGGCAACCACTTCTAAATGGTATCACCATCTTACTATTAATATCTGCTTCATATAGCTTTCGAGTCCTTAATGGATCAGATCTTATCGGTATATTCAAGTTCTTGGTCTGATACCTACAACCACTATGTTATGGTGAATAATCAGACGTTGCGCTACGAACCTATTGACAATTTGGAATCAGATCTGGTCAGACCCTTCAACTTCAATATATCGAAAACAGGTCTGATTTTAGTATTATTAAAATTAACAACTTCCACTTCTAAAAAATACCGTTCGATATTATCTTAGCATATCAATTCTCCGCGCCCCATCATGGCTGGACTTTCGGAAAAATTGGAACGTTCTTGGTACATTTTTAGTGTACCACGTTCACGTATCCACGTCTTTCTTATTTTTTTTTATGTTATAAGAAAGCAAAATACTGCTCTACATTTTCCACGAAATGCGCCCAACGTAGGGCACGATTCTCAGATTTATTGAAACTGGCGAACCTTGGCATTATATAACAAAAAAGTTTGTATATATCAGACGACAGTATGACTATAGGCGAACGCAATGGTATCTAGGGATTATAAACCTCTTTCATGGTATACAAACTCAATAATTTTTGCATTTTACTGTTAACAGCGCCATTCCGTCACCCTGTAATGACTAGTTCAACTAAATTACTGTTATTTATGTTGGAATCTTTCAATCAATAAATACAGCGGTTTAAGAGGAAAGCGTCAATTGCTTATGTCGCTTACTAGATACGAGGAGCGACGAATAATGCATTTTGAAACTGAAGTTTTAATTTTTAAGTATCGATTCACTTGAAATTTCTTTAAGATATACATATGTAAAATGTCTCTTATTTTACAATTTTAACAATTCAATAATAATAACAGTATGGTTAAGATAAAAGAACTCAGCCGACAATTTGGTTTTTATTGCCCCGATATTCACTTTGCCTTCACCAAGTGATCATTCACCGATAGCATACGCAATTTCTTCACCATGTGAATTAATTTCTCCACCAGGTGGACAAAAATAAACTTCGGTTCTGATTCTTTTTCCGTATCGCTTGGTGATGAAAAAGTGAAGCAAGGAGAGGAGTATTTATTTGGAAACCCCAACATTTTAAACAATAAGGTCGCCGATGCGGATGTTTTTCGGTGGACCTTGTTTACGTTTTGAAATTAATAATGTTATAACAATGATGTGAAAAAATTGTTTTGCAAATACTATCTTCTCACTAAGTTGATGATGCCGTTCTCATTAATATTTAAAAAAAACGGAAAGAGAGGTGAGTTCATCACAACGTTACGTAATAAACTAGTCTATTTAGATCGCAATTTTTCTTGAAAAATAAAAACAAAGATCTAAAGAAATACGACATTTTATCGGCGATAAATTTCGCAAAATAAATGAATAATGCATTAGATTGATTTCGTTGAATTGAACTTTTCTATGTTATAACACGCCAGATAGCACTACTTGCTAATTAGTATACCCACGAATGAATCATTTTGTTTTCCTTGCATTTATTATTTAAAATCATTGAAAGAAAATTAAAATATGCATAGATACCATCTATCCATGCAAAAAAAGCCATTTGATTCTTACAAGAACCAAGCATTTGACCGGTTACTAGAAACTACATTCGAGTCATCCCATAGAGTTTATCAAATATAGAACACAGAGTTCCTCCTTTCCGGAGCAGAAATAAGATTTACCGAAAAGAATATCAAAACCAAAAACATATATGTACTACATATATGTACACATACTCGTACTTTAAAATTCTTTACGCTCATATTTCATGTGCGTACGAACCTATTGCAAATTCGTAGCATATATGTGGCGCTCCAAACTCTACCAAACTGAGATAGAAAAAGTGGCAAATTATTAAAGTTTTTCCAACATGAATATGTGAAAACTGAAAAAGTTTCCTTTTCGAATTTTCATAGCTTTGAAGCTACGCGAATTGTAAAAATGAGGATGATTGAAATCCAATAATAAATTGGGGCAATTTGTTCAAAGCAGACATAGAATGAACTTAATAATTTTCATAATGGTGAAATTTAATCCGAACTTGCAAGATAATGTTGTAAATATTCATCGCGATTGAGTAAATTTTATATTCATCAGACCATAACTTCTTTCGGTACAATAATATCTTCTTGAAATTCTCTGAATATTTTCAGAGTGAAAATTTGAATTAATTTAGTTGCGATGAACTCTCATTGTAAATCAATCACTGCTTCATTTAAAGATAATTCCACAAAGGTTTGCAATGGAATTTTAGTTTCACTACCGCTGCAAACGGGTCTGCAAATAATTAGGCTATTGTAGCACATAGACCAGAGTTGTGCCAAGTATACTATACCGCGTAGACTACACTATTGTCTACATGTCGACTACAAACGTTGACAACAGGCCCGTGCGCACGGGCCCCATTGGCCCATTTTCATTGGGTCATCACATTCAGTATGGTGGGAACTTGATAGTTTATTATGAAACCCCCCCCTTCATACAATCCTGCGCACGGGCCTGGTTGACAATGATGTAATAGTTGACGTTAATAATTTATATATCAACAAAATAAAGTGTAGATAAACGGGGATTTTTTTCAAACATTTAGCATCAGGTATGCTATTTTGGGATCGTGTGAAGATTGTGAGTTATTGATAAACGATCCGTTTCAGATATCTACTTTTATACAAGCTCCTGATAATTTCAGTTCTTAGTACAAAAAATGTGACCATCTGACCACGTTCTGCACGTTTTTTTTTACAAATAGTGCATTACTAGTTAACCTTAGTTTCGAAGCCTAACTCTTATAGAAAATCGAGCGCAAATTTTGTCCAGTTACCACTCGAAAGTCCTTCAAAACCTTCATCTTACAAAGTACACTCAAGAAATTGTCTAGCTTTGAAAATAAAAATTTCGCACGAATTGGAAACGAGTACTATATTGATTTTTTTTTTCTATATTCAGGTACCTTCCAAGTCCTTTATGCTTTTTTAATAACAATTTTAAAATAAAAATAATTTTAAAATAATTTAAATAAAGTACATGTATTGGCTGAAGGTGCAAGAAAAGTTTAAAATCATTAGCAGTTGGTTATTTGTACTTATACATTAAGTACTAAAATAATTTTGTCGGTATTTCTAGTATTTAGGACTGATATTATATTTAGGACTGATATTCTGGTACACGCTGTTTTTAACTAAATTTAAACTTTTTCCTAAAACTAGTTACAATTATTTTATTATTAAAAAATAATAAAGTAAAATTACGATACTTTATTTTCTTTGCTTTACAGAGTTATTTTTAATTTTATACTTACTACCGGTTACAGGTCTAACACTTTAAGTGCAAATTTTTTGCCAAAAATTTTGACAATGCTATTTGAGGGGGTCAACATTTACGATAGGTTTTTTGATCACATGTAGCAGATCACATAAAGCCGATGTCTATTTGAGGTCCATCTGTCCATTTACATATTAGTCTTTCCGAGTACACGATAACTCAAGAACGCATAGAAATTTGTAATGGAGTTCATAAGGCTAAGTTCGTTAAGAAGCGAAATCGCACAACTCAATCAGGGCACATCCATATGTACACAAAGTCGAGTTCAATAACGCTGAAGCGTTGAGATTTTACCCATACTCATTTTTTAATAGATTCAAATTCAATAATTATTATTATGAAACAAATTGAAGGAGTCCTTTATATATGTAGTAAGTATCAATCAATCAATATTAGTTTATCCACTTATGTTTAACAGCGTTATAATTTATAGAACAGATGATTCAATATATTAACAGTTAGTTAGCACAGCAAATCAAAATATTTATGACAATTTTAATTACACAAATTCAATTAAAAATATATATAGAAAGTAAGTAGGTACCACACAAAAGTCAAGATCTTTTTTGCGGTAATTTTCTGAAGCCGACTATCATTCTAAAAATCCTTTAACCGGCAGTTAGAAATTTTTCAATTATTACTTTGAATCTAAAAGTAGTATTCAGTTCGTTAGTGAATGGTATTTCTCCCGTTTCAGGTGGATCACACATAAAATTCCTTTATGAATCTTAACCACTAACTTCAAATTTCCACAAAATTTTTGTTCAATAACTGCAAACAAAAGCAAAAATTAGAATGACGAATATCAAGGAAGTCCTTTCTCTAGCCAATACCGTACAAATGTACAGATTCTCTAATAAATTCAGACATGACTAATAATCACAGATATCGCATCCTTATAGGCATAATGTTTTTTTTTTATTGTAAACAACCTTGAAGTAAACAACGATGTATGTACGCATGTAAAATCTAAATAATGAAAGCTTAGATATTTTCGTTAGAAGAGTTTGACCAAAATCAATATGGAAGATTTATTATGTATGCAGACATTGACATCATCTTCAGCCACCACATTTTAGTCCTAATCAAAAAGGCCAATGATGTAATAATTGTTTGGAATATGACAAGGAGTGGCAATATCCCATATTCTTGGAACGTGCTTACATTAGCTGATACTATTCGCGGATAGATAATTTTAGGGGTGCCTTTCCTATTCCCTTCAAATATGCTCAAATTTATTTAGCTAGGGTGGCCTTGGTGTTCTTTCACAAATTTTCTTTATCTAATTTATAGAGTTTCAAAATAACTTAATCTTGGAACTAAGAAGGATCACAGCTCCAAAGATAATAGTACCAATCGAATAGATCGTAAAACTATATTTACCCACAATCTAAAAATTCAGCTGTCTAACAATAAGATTAAAATTAAAATATCTTTTCAAAAAATTAAATAAAATTTATATACATTACTCTAAAGTCCGAAACGAGACACATATTTTAGGGCTCGAAGAACTGAAACACTTATTCGAATATATGCCTGTTTTACAAATACTATGCCTGTTTTCACGATATTGACATTTGAAGCCTTCGTACTGCTATTTGAACCGATAAAGACATTTAAACAAATTTATCAACTTCAGCGGTTAAATACTTAGAGCCTTTAAAAAAATGTTGGTTATAAGTTGATTTATATCTGTTTTTTTAAGATTCTTGAGGAAAAATTTTTATTCAAGGACGTTTAATTATAGAACGGAATCGTTGACTAAAATTGTTTTTGGTATTTATAATAAAAGATTTTGTTCCTTGTAATTTAAATGTTAGTTTATTGTTCTAGCTTAACTATTTGAAAAGTTATTTGACGTTCTTATCTAAAAACTATGTCAATGTTGTCAAGAAAAATGCTCCAGATACTTGATTTTCGATTTGTTCAAAGATCAAAATATTTAAAAATTTCCTTGTAGGACTAAGGTCGGTTCTCAATTCCTTGCTTCGTCTACGTCTACATCTAGTTATAACAGTATATAGAATTACCAATGGAGTCAACTGAATATAACATTTTTGAGATGTACAGAAAGCCACGATGTACGAAAAGCAGAACGGCACAGCACGGGCTTAGTACTGGTGCCAGAGTTGCCAGTACTGGCAAATGTTTCAGGTCCAGTATGTGCTCTAGAACCAAATCATTGCCGAGCCAATGTCGATTTGATCACACCGGTCCTACTCTTGGTGAAACTCTGGCCCAATACTGGGGTGTCAGTAAATAAAAAATTTAAAAAACTTTTTTTTTTTGTGTTTGTGGTTTTTTTTTTTGTGTGTGTGTTTTTTTTAACTACTATTTTATTTCCCTGTAAATATTTATTTCTTTTTAAATGCGAATTGGTTTTTCTTGCGTGCACACTCTTGCATTCGAACCGTGGTCCCGTCGCACATAAGTCCGCTACTCTACCCACTAGGCTAATCTGAAACATTCTCGTGGTAGTGTTAAAGCCGAATCTAAATTAATTTCGAGAAACAAAAAATATTTTTGGCAAAGATGAGCCCAATACAGAGCCGACAGTCGAGCCAATGCCGAAAGTGCTTAAGCGCCAGTAATAAGCCAATTCTTGGCCCGACACTGGTCTGGTAGTTTGTCAGTTCCAAAAAAAAAAACCGATCTACAAGTCTTGGCGGACAATAAGCTGCCAATTCTGGGCAGTGTGCACAACTCCGCCGGACTCTGGCATTTCGTACATGGAGGGTAGTTTTTCATATCTCGGAGGCGGCTTAAGCTAGAAAGTTGAAACTTAATATACATACATATGTAGATGTGCTACTACAGTCAGTCGCATTGTAACCTACGCCGGATCTCAGCATTAGACACGTTTCGAACTTCAACTCATAAAATAATTAAGTTGAGCCCAGACTGTTGTCCGATTTTTTTTTAACTAAATCGACAAATTTTTTAGAGTTCGCAACTGCCAAACCGGCCCCTAAAGTAAAAAACTTGGTGTTTTGGAAAAGTGCATGTGCAGCTCAGATTCATTCATTGGAATTGAGATGGAAATCAAACAGCAAAAGGTTTTTTATAATTTAATTAAATGTTTTTATTGAAATTTATTCTTTTTAAAAGCTGACGATGATGAAAGAGCAATGAAGATCTCGGATTCGAAAATTTTTTAATATGCCACTAGAAGCGGACTTTATTTTAGTGAATAACCAATTTGATAAATAAGTGTTTGATTTAAGAAGTATTAAATTTTCTAATGTAAAACTCTACGATCGTCAGTTAAATTCTAACTGGAACTTTAACTGGAAGTTTTGTATGAAAATCTGTCAGTTATATTTCCAGTTTGAACGTAACTGACGATCACAGGAACAGGCCTAAATGTTAACGAAAGCTACCAAATATTTGTTTGAAAAAATTGTTTTGGATCTGTACGTGGAGTAAAAAGTTCAAAAACGAGTTTTTATAATTTTTAGAATAGACACATATTCAATCAAACGAAGCCATAATTACATATCCCAACATATGTTATTGATGACTTATAAGTATTTTTATAAGAAGCATGCACACTCAACCTTACATAGAACAATCGGTTAAGCCTATGAAATAAGAATTACATTTGCAGCGCGTATGAGGACAACAACAAAATTTGAAGTGGATCTTAATAGCACCAATAGTCGAGCTATAATACATTTGATTGGAACAAATATACATTTTTAAATTTTTTAGCCCAGTTCTTAGATACATATATGGAATGCCAAGATAAGTGCATATTCTAGCACAGATCCAAGTACGCCCTTGAACTCAAATAAAATTGTCTTCTAATTGTGTTTGCATTAACAAAATAGTAGTAGTATCTTCAACCAAAAATTGAAGCAGAGTCCTAGGCAATTGAATTGAATTAAACCCATAAATTAGTTCTTATTTGTGGCAAATCGTTCAAAATGTTATGGACCGGAGTCAGATAGCTTTGAGAAACGTTGACCGATGTTTCAGGTGATTTAATAAACCATCATTCACGCAGCTTTTAAAAAATTGAAGCCGAGTCCTAGGCAATTGAATTGCATTAGACCAATAAATTACTACTGAACTGTGGCAAATTGTTCAAAATGTCATGAACCGAGTTAAGATAGGTAGGATATCTTTAGAGAAACAGCGTCCGATGTTTCAGATGATGGTTAATAAAGCAGTGACTGTAATTGTATGGGCAAAACAGTTCATTTCAGTGAAGGCATTCACTTTAAAGAGTTAGTTCAGTAAAGTACTTCAATTGAACTGTTCATTTCATCTGTTCTCCTCTAACCATATATTCAGTCAGTGGTCACTAGTCGTTCACTAGCCACTACTCCTTCAATTGAACTGTTCACTGACTTTGTTCTCTGGTTAACGTGGGTTGGCTTCCAAATAGCCTAGTGAGGAGCTCTGTTGTGCTAGTGGGTGAGAAATGGGAAGAATAGCGATGTATTAAGGTACAATCTTTCTTGCTGTTCCTTTGTGAAGAATTAAGTTGGGTATTTGGTGATGGTATTTCTTAGAGACACAGAGACGGACGAAACGAAAAGACTGATGGTTGTCAGTCTCTCTTCTCACGTGTTCGAACAATTCACTCTGTATGTCTTCGTTTTCCTTTCATTCGTTTTAATTTTTTTTATTTATCTTTCGAATTGAACTGTAGTTCACCAAAATTTCTGAATTACTTCACTTGCTCCTCATCAATGAAGTATTCGAACAGTTCACTCGTAAACGGCCCAGTTTCAGGCATGGCGAACAGTCTGCATAGCGCCTGTCGTGGAACCCGACACCGAGTCGTTCTCGTCAGTAAACAAACAAATCAATTCGATTTAATTAATAAAATTTGTAAGGAGAAACCAATCGCGACCAAACTTTTACGATTTGCATCAAAACATTATTTCCATTTGCCTTTTTGTTCGCCTGTGTACATTATCGTTCACTGAATGATAAATTCGAGTCCCTTATTGTTACATAGTTGGCGTCCACACTAGTTGGTTAAGCGTTCCAATTAACTGCCGTTCGTCGATTTATAGCTTGGCATGAATCTGCATTTGACCGTGTGCTAACCGATTAAATTGGCCACCTTTTAACTTGGATAAGTACTCGAGCATGAAATGTGCTCACGGGCAGGAGCTGTGATTGCACTTGTTGTTTAGTGAGGTCGCGTCTCTCGACTTTACCCATCGATGATCTCACATATCAGCCAACATAACTTTATTAAAATGCACTTGTTGCAAATTTATGTCACTCTTCGCTCGCCAGTGTCCACTTCAATCTTTTAACCGAAATCTGACGATACGTTGTATACATTATGGTTTTGAATTTCGAGCTGATTTCAAGACTAAACGATTTTCCGTTGTAAACCTTGGATTGTGTTTTGTGTGGATTGCCGATCGTGTTTTGCTCGAATCGTGTCGACTACAACTTGATTACAATCATTTTCGATAAATTCATTCCGCACTGAAAATTGTTGTAAATTAGTTGATTGGCCTTTGCTATGTTTATTAATTAACATTTGGCTTTGAATTTCAAAAAATTTAAACTATTTTTTCAGTATACGTAATGCACCTACCTCGTACTAAAAAACTGCTGAATAGCACTTTGCAACTGGTCACATTGAGAACGATCTAAGATCAAGTAATTGATCTTAGAATTTGTTTATCTTGTTTTGGTGTTTGTTTTGTATGTATTTGCTCGTAAGTAACTTAGTATGTACTTAGTAACTAATCGCGAGAATAATTTTTTGTGGACAAACTAAAGTAGTTCGTAAGACAAACTGGCTTAAACGTATTGATGAAACGTTATTATAAACATTTCTCCATTCAAAATCCTAGATTTAAATATGTGCATACCATTTTCTTGACCTTTCTATCCGCATAATACATCGGTACTCCAGCGGAGTTCATCCGCATCTTTTTTCCGATTGCAATACTGAAACAGACGAAGCTGCAGTGGTACAGTACGGGGATCAACTGAATTCTGAAACTCCAAATATCTGAAAATGAAATTACTTACTACTCCATACAAGAAATGTTGCAGTACTCACAGCAATGGATCAGAAAACATTTAGCTTCATTTGAGCTTGAGACTAACTCTATAAGAGATAGGTCTGTCATAAGTGAACTGTTCCTTTGGTGAACTGTAGTTCGTTTCGCCACGTGATTTAGCTTGAAAAGAACTAGTTCTTTCGTGGGTGAAGACCTTTTTTTTGTTTTTAGGACCTTTGTTTTGTGGTCCTCACATTGATTCGGAACTTGAAAAGAACTAGTTCCTTCTTGAGTGAGGACCTTGTTTTTAGGTCCTCACATTCAATCCGAACTTCAAAAGAACTAGTTCGTTCACCGGGTAAGTGATCTTCAAAAGGATCTCGAACTACTTCACTGAACTAGTTCATTTCAGTGAGTGAGTGGGAGTTCACTCACTCGCTAAAAGGAACTGCTTTGCCCATCTATAAATTCTATACATCAAATGACAACAATACCATAGTCTACACCGAATCGTTTTTCAGAAAACATTTTTCTGTTCATAGTTTCAATTCTTAATCTTGTATGTTACACTGTATACTTATAAAGGAAATATTGTAGTACTGATTTAGCACTGACGTTAATAATTACCATTTAATATATATATTTTTATTTGAACACGAGCAGTTAAAAGCGGAAATACTGAAAACTGGTTCAGTTTATCCAACTATTGTTGAACTATTGTTTACATAATTTGGAAAATATGATATGCGGTTGCAGGCAGTTTTTCTAGCTTCTTAAAAATGAGTTATATCTTTAAAATTAAGACAAGAAACATACAATTATGTGATAAATATAATTTCATAATGGTATCAACAGTCAATATACGAAATAATATTTTGAATTCGAGAGTTCAGGTATGGCCAGGTAGTAGCAGTGCAAAAAGTGCAAAAAGTAATTATTCGATACTAAGTATTCGATACTTGAAACGAGTACCGAGTACCGAATACTACTTTTCAATAGTATTCGATACTGACCCCAATATAAAAATTCCCGCGTCTAATTGTGGTGAGCAAAAAAAAATCCTGTTTTGACGTGACCATCATGGAGTAAATCCCAATATTATACAAAAAAAAAAAAAAATAGTAAAGTGTATGCCCAGCATTTTTAATTTTCTGTTTTGTCGATTTACAGCCGTATTTTGCATTTCTCGCAAAAAAAGGTAAAAAACCAAATTTGTGGAGAACTAAATTCTCCACAAATTGAACATTTTGGAGACTTCTGTTTTGTCGATTTTTAACCATATTTTGCATTTCTCGCAAAATATTATGAGAACCAAATTTATAGAGAATTTAATTTTCCACAAATTTGGTTCTAACCATTTTTTGCGAGAAATGCAAAATACGGCTACAAATCAACAAAACAAAAAATTAAACATTTTGGAGACTTTTGATTTGTCAATTTGTAACCGTATTTTGCATTTCTCGCAAAAAATGGTAAGAACCATATATATACAGAATTGAATTCTCCTCAAATTAGGTTCTCTTCATTTTTGCGAGAAATGCAATGCATTTTTTTTTTGGTCACCACGAAGTACTCAATAAAGTAACAAATACTAAATTGAAGTATTCAGTAATTATTCGTTACTCAAAAGTAATTGGATTGCACATCACTACCAGGTAGGTTTCAGATAGTGAAAAACAATACAACTTCTGCTTGCTTGAGTTCTCAATTACTAATTACTTTTTTTTTGCAGAGTAAGAATCTACAATTAACATAATTATAATGTAGATTTACAAATCAAAATTATTTGACATTACCGTTTGACCAGAAAAGTGTACAATGTAATAAAACATTTCTTTTTCCGTACCAATATATCAAACAAAAAATTTTCACTAATATAACATTAAGGATTTCATGAATTCCAAAAGGATTTCAATTCAGTTCCAGTACCTACATATTTACCAAATTTTCAAGTATTAAACTTCACAGTTCTACTTTAATACTAAAATACAGAATTTATTCAGAACTAGTTTCTAAGTACTGAATCAATTTCGATAGTGATAGTTCTCCACAGAAAAATATAAAAGATAAATTCTACAATTTTTCATGATTTGCAAACTTTTTTCGAATTTTACGCCTTATGTGAGTGTTCTTCTTCTTCTTCTTAATTTTAATATTTTGTTCTCAGTGTTTAATCAATCGAATACATACTTAATTTTATTTATTTATTTTTTCTTAATTATTGAATTTCTTCGTAATATGTGTTTAACTTATATCTATTAATTATCATCATTTTTCATGAATCACATTTTTAACCATGGCTTTTATTATATGTATAGCATACTAACTAATATATTATATTTTTTTTATTATAACAATTAATATTAATATTAGTTTATTATTAGCTTTCGACTAACAACTGTTGTAATTGATAAATAAATGAATTTTTCATCAAAGTCCTAATTTCGTTTGACGGTATTTCATTTTTCGTCTTAAGAAGCTTACTCATATAGGTACAATTACAATTTTCAGTACTGGAATACCAGTACTGAGATATATTGTGCGGTCATAAATTGTTTAATTTTTTCTTAGCGTTTTTAAATCAAATTAGAAGAAATGAAGTCTACATTTATTTTTAAAAAATATTTTTAAATAACAATTATAATAATCACGAATTAGTTTAAAATAACTTGAATTAGCGCAAACCAAAATAATTCTGTGTTGTATGTAGCTTGGAAATTCATCAAAATAAAGCTTGTCAAATGGAAGGATTGTCTGCTGTTTCTATACAGTGATTTTAATTACTGGTTGGTTCAATTAATTCTTGTTCAGCTGGAAATTCTGTGAGTGAAGTGATTTAAATTTGCAAGGGGAAGCTTCTGTTTTGCATACCAACGTTATTGAGTCGGTCCATACAATTAACAATACCAATTTTTGCGCAGTCAGGCTTTTAATTTCGAACCCTCTTGTATTTTTTTTTTTCATTTTAAACTACATAGTATGTATGATACCATCCTAATTGAAACTTGTTGTAAGCTTAAGTGTTCATGTTTTTGACAATATTGATGATTCTTGAATATTCAACAATACATCAATAAGGTGATTTTAGTCGGACTGATCGCTCGTGGTTAGTGGAAAAAAGTAAGAAAAACGCTAATCTGTAAGACTATTGTGATAGTACTATATAAAAGTGGTTTCTTAGAAAAACGTCTTTGTCTCTTCGAGAGTGGGATCGTAAGAATTTATTTTTAATAAGGATCACACGGGTTTTTAGTTGTTGTTATATTTACGGTCGACTTTTCTTCAGCTATAACAGCTTAATATTGTCCAGAGGGTTGCCGTATTCGGCTCTGCACCCCATATTCTTTCATACTATGTAGCTCCTATTCACGTGAAAATTTCAATGGTCAAAATCGTTCTCAACACCCTCTTACGAATAGAATCGGTCAAAAGACTCAGTAAGCAGTGGCCAAAGTAGATAGGATTCAAAATATATTTTCAAACAAATAATTCACTATAAATTGATGTTTTCTTGGTAAGCTACCATAGAAGCCATTATGATTAAATGTTAGTTGCTTTCCGGTGTCAGTGGAGTGAAACCCAACACGAAATTTCCGCCTGTTGATAATTCGCTGTCCTTAGAGGACATGACAATTGGAAAACCTTCACTGGAGAGGCCAGTTTTCTACAAGACTGTTCTGTTGGACTTGGTCCAAGGGAGCTGTTTCGTTATCAGATGCCATAGACTCTTCAGAGGGTGTATCATGCCTACTATCCGAAACACCCTGACAGCTATTGGAATTGCTGAGAATACTTCTATATATTATTTTCAATCTGCGAATCTTAAACTTGATAAATTTCTGGTTTTTCCAACCTTAGACTAAAGGTAGATGGCATTGAAGATCATCTAATATTTCAACCAACCAATTTCGGTGGCATTTATGGCTGTAATCCGGGATATGTAAAGCCCCACGCCAAGATCGCAAAACCGAAACAGTAATTTTATATTATTTACCATTATTTTTATTAATTATTGATGTTTTTATGGTAAGCTACCATAGCTGCTATTATGATTAAATGTTAGTGGCTTTCCGGTGTCAGTGGAACCACCAATAATTCACGTTAAATAATGAATAAAAATATTTAAAATTGAAATCAAATCGAGAAATATATCGGCATGTCTGCGAGACTCTTCAATACGCCTTGGGAAAAAACTACACTTATAGATACAAATGCGGCCCGAATATCGAAGAGAGATCTACGAAAGTTGGCATTGGAATATAAACTTCTGTATAGCGCCATCTATTATTTCCTAGATTGTATTTTGTACATGTGTATAGAACCGAAAGTCTTAGTCACTAGTATTTAAGAAATAATAATGTATAATTTTTATATGCTTGTTATTGTAATATATAAATAGTAATAATAATTCAAATTAAAAAAATTAATTGGTACTTCATTTAAAAGGTGAAAACAGAAACAATGGAACCACCTCCTTTTCACCCAGTAGAGTTGTGCAAGGTGTTCTCCGAATAAAAACGACTGACAAATTTTCATCACCAATTCAAGTAATTTGACGAACGGTTTTAACACTTTAACAATATTTTCCACAAAAGAAGTTTTCCACAGGAGAGCTTTAATCCTGTGGAAAACTTCTGCCAAAAATAAGAGCAAGAGGGTTAACTTGCCAAAACTTGTGAACTTTGACATTTTTGTGGATTTTTCACACAGTTCAGCTAGATCGTGGTTTTTAACAATCTGGAATATAATTTTCTTGCAAAACAACTTGAATGCAAAAGGATAAGAGATAGGATGGATACTTAAGGCTTGAAACTTGAAGACAATGTCGTAAAACAAAGCCATGGCCGACTAAGGTTTATTTTGCACAATGTCACCGCCGGAATTAGTCTCAACATACGTATAGCTACACCTGTTGGACACTAGTGAAGTTTCTATTCCGTACGAAACAGCGTACCTACTAGTGAAACAAGAATTAAGCGTAATAACTTTGTTTGAAAGTAAAGTTCAGCTCTAACTCCATAAAATTCACACTGTATATAAGTTTTACTGCAGGTCCTTTCGACCGAGATCAAAAAGTTGTATGTTAAGCACAATATTGATCCAATGCTTGATAAAACATCATAGAATAAAATCATAAAGCATTCTCGGTATGCTAGGCGGTATTTAGCCGCTTCTTTTATAAATAGAGAGAAAGCCGGAAAGGATTTAGGCAAACCACCTTTTTGAGCGGTGTGGTAACTTAATCCGGAATTTAAGGTTTTCTGGTGTTTTAGGTTTCCATTAAGTCGGTATGTGTTCCAACCTTCGTTATGCTTTAGAACTACACAAAAGTAAAAATGAGTTTGAGTTTGTAAAATGTTGTTAAATGTTTTTATCCCCAACAAAATGGATGTAGAAAGTATGTTAAATGTTTATTACTCGTGTGTTAAAAGGGTCAGCCAGCTTAACGTACTGGGTTTCTTTTTAAAAATTAATGTATGTAACATATGTATGTATGTATATTATTCAGTTCTTACATTTATGTTTGTTGATGCTTCTAATAGAATCTTGAATACTCGTAGTAATTTTGTCGATTACTAAAAATTTAATTAATGCCAAAATAACATACTCGACTATTATCACAGATCCAGAGCCATTAAAAAACAATCTGTCAGCAGTCTGGACACATTTTTATTATTTCTTGGGAAATAGTTCGGGACGCGTATTTTGATTTTAGATGTCGGTCTAGACTACTAAATGACTGAGAGCCTAAATAGAACCTTCAAAAACACTCATGTAAATTATTTTAGGTTGTCCGTCGCATAGTAATCTGGATTGCAACTAATCTTTACGAACGTCGTGGTTTTCATTCTTAAAAAATAATTAAGATGCACTCAGACTGTTTGCAGATTAAAAACTTTAAAAGCCTTTCGTTCAAGCCATCTCTACGCGTTCTTTTTCTCAACAACCATCAGAAGAAAGAATCTACCCGAAAGAGGTACAAATGGTATATCTACAGTAAAAATTTCAACCTGACGAACGAAAAGGTATGTAAGGTAGGAATCCTCCTTTCTGCGATTAATTTCTTCAACGTCCTATTCCTATGTGGGTACCTTCCGGCTAAAATCATTTGCCTTCGTATTGTACCACTAGATAAATTTTTATGTTGGAACTTCAAAGTGACTTGCTTTTGATACATTTTGTGACCACTCCCCTACCATCAAATGTCCCCTTTCAACAATAATTTCATTATTTTTTAATAATAAAAAGGAAAGACTTTTGGGTTACAATTTTTATTTATTTTTAATTCAATAAAAGGTATATAAATATACACAATTACTGCTTAAGAACTAGTGACCATCATCTTTGGATTACAATATTTTCCGAGCCATTTGTACCAGAAATAATATTAGGTAAGCCAACAAGGAGAGTCTATTAAATTTGAGGGGGAGGTGCAGCGTAGAAGTGAGAGTATATTGTTGTTATATATTAAGGAACATACCAGATATAGTCTTAAACATTTTATGAAATATACCTCTACCAGAAAGGGTGGTAGAAATACCAAAGGCAGGAAGCTAAGAATTGATGTTTATATAGAGCTATTAAAAAGTATAGGGGTACTACGGTGCGGTGGTGGGGGTGGTTTTTGAATAACTGAAACAGCTTGTAGTAAATAGTTGAAACTTAGTGTGTACATGTAGAGTTACTACAGAAATTATTTTAGCTGAAACCCATTGGTGTATCGAGTTGTGCAAAAAATCTTCAAATGTTCAACGGAGTTTTTCTAAATTTTCACGAACTTCGTCATATCTATTACGTCTGTCGAGGTATTGAATTAGTTTTATTTCTGTCGGCTTTTTATGTAAGCACCAATAAACTGTTTTTCAAAAAATTTTACATTCACCAACCAAGGGAGTGTAAAATAGTTGTATACGTTGTTGACGAATTTCGAGATATTTCTTAGGTATATGACTTCAAAGGGCTTTATATAAACACCAAATTTTTTTTTAACATTTTGAAGTATTTTTCGATATTTAAGGGTGTTATTCAACTTAACTTCAATTCCGACAATTATGTTGGTCTAATGATACATCGTTTTCGCTCTTACTTATTTAGGCCTATAAGCGCTTAAAAGTTAATTTCAGTATTTTACGGTAATCGACCCATAAAGTGGGAAGAGAGGGTTAAATAATTGCTAATGCTTTTACGAATATCGACATATATCTTAAGGCCGATGAGATGGGCTTTCTATATAATCGCCTAAAAATTGATTTCCGATTTTCTTTGGTATTCACCTCCTAGCGGGCCATGCCGATCTTTTATTTTTAAGCTTATATGAAAAACAATTAAGTAAAAAAAGGATCTTACAGCAGTTGGGGCACAATTCTATTTTTTTTTTTTGGTAGGTGTAGGTTACAATTAATCAGAAGACTATTTAAAACGTTATTTTGCTTTCACAGAAGCCAGTTGAAATTGTGCTAGAATTGCTTAGAGAGTAATCTGTTTCATGTCATTTTTCATGGATGTTTCTAGCTCATTAGAAACATGACTTCTTATTTCATAAGTTTCTCCTCTAAAACGAGTAAATACGCCGGTAAGAAAAGGATGTTTTTAGACCAAGTTATTACGCTCATTTGTATTTCCTTTACCCGACTAAATTAGTGACCCCGATAGATATAATTTTTGTATATGTACAGAATTGAATTTTTTTCACACCAAAACAATGTGGTTGTAGGTGGTTCGATGGTTTAAGTCAACCCAGATGGGGCCAACTACCACAAGTAGACATTTTTAATGCCAAAAATTTGTTTGCCCTGGTTTTTAGAAGTTGTATTAGTTTTTAATTTATATTCATTCCGATCGCACGAACAAGTTGCAATTGTTTTCCCTTGAGTGGTTCAGAACGCTTCATGCAAAGAATTTTAAGCTTTGCACAAATTTATGTTACAATCGAATGATTTTGTCTTTTCGTAGTTGACATACAAAAGTCGTTGAAAAATTCGCACATTCAACTTATATACCTTAAAAAACCGTTGGGATGAAAAGTCAAAATTCAGAAAAAATTTAGATTATAGACGTAAAGGATTGACTCCTTCACTGCCTTGACTGCCGACTGTTTTTTCTAAATAATTTTTTTTTTTGTAAAGTATTGTAGGTGTGTTAGCTTAATTTATATAATAAAATCTATTTTAATTATTGTAAGTAACTGAATAAATGCATATATTAGGGTAAAACTCGAAATATTTTAAAAAATTTCCAATCTTAAAGCCCCATGAGTCCGGTACTACAATTTCTTATCCCATTTTGATTTTTCTTTGTTGAGAAGATTTTCATCGATTGAAATCGTTTTTGTTCGTGTAATTTGGCGTGGACAATAGTAGTCTGCATCGTTCGCTGTCTATTAGCAAACTAATTTTGATTTTACAGAAAAATAGTGTTATAGGTTTTCGAATTGTTTGAAACGCATAACTATTAAAAATCAATTATTTGTTCATTGATTTATCTCCTAGAAATACCAATTAATTACTTTTCAATGAAATGCGGTCTTCTTATGTAATTCTTGCAATGAAAATCGTGAAAAATTACTTCAAGTTTGACTTCATATATTATTAAAAAAAAATGAAATTTTTTTCAAATTTGATCGATGAAGGACCTTATTTAAGATTTTTTCTAGCATTATATTAATGAAAATGACATGTTAATTATTCAAGAAATAGGTAATATGCGTTCAAGGGTTGTTGTTCTAATAGCATTCTTACCAAATACAGTTTTCAATTTTTTCGCTATAGACGATCTAGTTTACATACCAGCTAATAAAGTGGTGTAATTTTATTTTGTTTTTTTGTTGCCATTAACGTGAAATATTGGCAAGAAAACAATCATAAATCATCATTTAACTTGCACATGGAGCCTTAATACCAATTTTACAAAAGCATATTAATTTCAAGTTCCTCCATAATCTAGTCTCCATCTGGCTCAAAACTTCTTGCTTATCGTCTGCAAACAATAGGTGCAAAGTATGTTGTTTTAAATTTCTAATGTGTTTGGACAGTTGCAGTGATACAATTATGCCCATTGAGTTAATTTCCATACAGGCGTCAGCGATGGCCCCCGATGTGTACATGGTCCGTTCTAGAGAAACGCAACACATTACACGGCTTACGGGGCTAGCACTACTCGTAGAATCTACAGATTGTCATGCATGGAATATATCAGTATCGTATAGTGAACCATTGGACAATCGTCTTTTTAGTATCATTGCTCAGCTGTACTCGTTTGAGAACAAATCAATTGTCCACTATTCGAATGCTTCGATCGCAAACAAATGATGCCTTCTAGCACAAATTTAAGTGTACTTACAGTACAACCGATGTTGATGCCATTCAGCCCAGAAAATCTCATTAAATTGAAATGCAAATCATTTTATGTTCCACCAATGGACCATAGCAATCGATAGATTGGGCGCTCTATTGAGACGGGGTAAGTGCGGTCTTGAGCTAATTGAAATGCCCCAGGAAACTAACGAAGCAATCAATAAGTCAATTAAAAATATGATTTTTCATCGAAGCTCGCTTATCTTGAACCAAACCAATATTAGAGAGCCTGGTCATTAGTCCACTTAATTGATACGCGGAATAGTCGAGAGGATTCCAGTCTGAGATCTAGTGTGTGGCGTTTGCATTTAAAACCTTTCAATGTCCGTTTATAGCATAAGCCTTGTTTGCATTTAATTCGGGCAATAGATAAATTAAATCGTGACTAGATTCCGTTGTCTCCGAGCACTTGATTGTTGTTTTTCCTATATCCAATCATGGGCAGATTGTGGGAAAGTGTGTCATCCGGCTAGTAGTAATTCGAGCAATAAATGGCTCCAAAACTTCCTGAATCGCGGGCACAACATACTTGACCGGCCTAGAGGCCTAGTTATAGACAATATATGCTCGCACCCATTGACCAAGGATAGATATGTACATGAATATGTCGATGTCGCGCACTATGGACCTACACATGTCATATACGATTTACACCTGAAAAAAGTGGGTGCAAAACTGACTTTGGACTATAATTCATCTGGTGCGGTACATGACCTTACTCGACCACAAGTACATCGCTTTTAATAAGTTTTGTGATATGAAAACAGCAGCAATGTGATATTTCACTTGTATCTTGTTCGTACGATAGTGCATGCATGTACTCGTATGTCGATGATGAATTTAATTCGCTTTAACTCATCCCGTTCGTTTACATACTAATGGTGGTGGCGGCGGCATTATAAATCGGCGGTCTGGAATGCTCTAAATTAGAATGAAATCATCTCAGGCCGCTAGCACGTTTCAATCGCGTTGGGAATTATTTGATTGAATTTTCACATTTCTCGCACGCAACTCGTATGGAAATGAACTGCGGCGCTTAATAATTTCTGGATTATTTTTAATTTTTTTTTTTGTATTATAGTTTAAACGGAAGTTACTTTGTAGCTATCATGAACTAGAAAATATTTTTTTTTATTATATTTCAGATAGCGGATTCAATGTTTATGATTATGCAGTAGAGGCTGCAATTTATCTAAAAGTCGCGTAAGATGTAATTATAGTCCGGCACCAGACTTCCTTTTAATTGTTGAATATTGTACACATTTTTAGACAACGATTTGCCGGAAGAAAATACCGGTTGAGCCGGCCGGTTTTTATAGTTTAATCGGATTCATGAATTTCTGATGGAATATTGAAGGTCAACTATAAATATTTTTTTTGTTTAAATAATCGTGAAGGCATTTTCAATTACTAGGCCTAATGGTGCATTTACACTCAGCGTTTGCGACGAGCCTCTATCCCCACCAAAAAATCAATCAATGAAATAGCTCGTGCAGTCGCAAGAGTCTTACATTGAGAACCGGTTTGCAATGGCCTGATGGGGGTAGCTTCTCACCTCGAGGCGAGCCTCATGGGTGAGTGTAAACCCATCATAACTCTGTAATTTTCTAATAAATCATATACTTTTTCAGATTCGATATAACCTCAAAATCAATTCTCTTGCTCTACCTAATGTAAATTTCTTTATGAATGGTTTAGAAATGATTCGCTTAACGTTCACTAAAGTGAGTGTTTGAGTATAGAGCGTTACGTCGTAGGTACATTATTTTTAAGGATACTGAACGGGGCTTATGAGGCAAACCTTTAATACACATTAGTATTCAGTATATGATAGGCGGTCGGAATTCGGGCCCGGTATAGCAGTGTACTAGTAGGTACACTGCTGTTAATAATTTTCAGTGCTGTTGGCTAAGATTTGATCTTGATTTGAGCTCTTGAGATTGATGAAAAAAATAATGAGCTAATTTGCGTTCACTAGAAGAACAGTTTTGAGTCGAACGTTATTTTGATTTCGAAAAGTGAATGTGCTTAGATGATTTACTTTCGAATCATTTTCGAATAAATGTATTTACGGCGGAAATTATAACATTTTTTGGAGCAAAGTTCGTAGGTGTATACGTACCCAGCTTAAACCAGCAGCACTCCAGGTTCAATCTGCAATGATAAGGTTACTCATTAGAAAGATTAGAAAGGGTTAACTTCGGACAAGTATTCGAATTAAATGGAGACAAAATGTAATCCGTCTGTCCGCCGTATGTCTACCGGTGAACGCAAAATCGTTTAAAGGCTCCTAGCTCTTTAAGCTATTATTATTTTTTATGAATAGATTGGGCTGGCAACTTGAAGTAACCATATTTTAAGGGTGGGGGTGTAAGGGGGGAGATGGGGGAAGCGTTTTAGACCGAAAATTTTGGTTTCTAGACCTCAGCAACCCTAAAGCAAATAATGTAAAATAAATAATAGAATGATCAAGATTATACTACAGGCTTTCAAATTCAAGTTCTGAAGAATAATTCCAATATAATGTTAGCCTATTCTAATTGATACATAAATCGGAGAAGTTTCTACGAAAATACGTGTTTATTTTCGAAAAAGTTTATTTTCAATTTATCCTTTGTGCGAAAAAATTCTGGCTGGTTTTTCATTGTTTTAAACTCGTATAATTAATTTCCCAGATCTTTCATAACTTTTTTCCCAGTCGAAGATTTATACGCCGATAGATCATGAATTCGGCCATAATTTATCCGACCACAGAACAATTTAAGCAAAGCTCAAAGACTCGCCTACTTAACAACATAGTTCTGTTCATTGATCGGAATCAGCTTTTACTGATTATATAATTGATTCAATCTTTCCGAGCAATTTATCGGTATATATTTGTTACGATCGTAAACAGTCACAATAATCATCATCATCATCATCATGCATTCATTGTGTACTGACGTAATGTTCGATATTTATGCGACGCGATTTCGATTGCATTCCCATACACAAATTGCTCACATCATCAACATCTCAACCATAATAATTAATTGTAAATTTAATTGTACCACATATTTTCCAGATCAAATGGAATTTATCTGATAATAGCGTAAATCTACTACGAAATAATTACTATAATTAAGATACTATAAGACTATCAATGGAAAAAAATTTTATCGAATCATTTCGATGCTAATGTTTGGACAAATTATGTCGTTAGGTATAATTAGATTTCAGTTGAAGTAATTTTTTGATGAAAATAGCCGAAACCATGTGGAAACTGGAAGGCTTCTGAAAATGTTTCTCAATTGTAAACACTCCGAAAATAAATCGCGGCAATTGCTGAAATTCTACGGGGCGGAAATCGCTTTTAAATGACTCAAAAGATCAAAGTCCAAATGGATTATATCTTTCTTATCGGTCAATAAAACGACCCCCCTCCTTCAAGTACATCTTGTTCTCTTAATTCTTGATAACATCTTCTTATCCATTTAACTTACATAATTAAAAATTGTTCAAATAATTTGATGCATTGCTTATCCGATACGAACAACATACCGCGAATTATCTCGTAGCTACAGCAATACTTAGTTATTACAAAATAGTAGATAATCATCCGCTAGAACGAGCGGTGCGAATCTGTACAAATGTCGCCAGTTGCAATTAAAAGAAGTGCTAAGCGTAATAGATTATGTGCTAATTACTATTCATTAAACAGAATTAAGACGTCGATTAAACCAAAATGCTTAAAGTGCTTGAGTGAATCGCAAACAAGCCCAATCCCACGTATTTAGCGTTAAAGCGAAAAAAGCCAAGAAAAAAGACCGACAATTCTTCCTTTGAATGGCATTCAGTTTCTGGTAGAATATTTAAGCGCTATTCTACAATTTTATATATACATACTATGGTTATGAATGAAAATGATATGGTTCTAAATGAAGAGCCTTGACGACCTGAAAATGAAATGCACTACAGACTTTTCTCTTTTCTAAGGTCGCCCAACAAAAGATTACAATCTAAAAGGCTGTTTGAAGTTGAAGTTCGGATTAAGAGCCATTAGGCAGATTTTAGAGGTCAACCGAATAATGACAAAATTATGCAAGGGTGAATGTTTTTCAAAGGCTTCAAAAAATGTTTAACCATGCGCAGTCGTATGAAATTTTCTGAAGAAAATCATTTAGCGAATGTGTGCTTTGTGTACTCACAAATTAATCTTTTGAATATAGGAATTTGAATAAAATTAGATAAAAAGGTCCCAACATATGCGGTACGTACTCAAATCATTTTAAATGACTTTCGATCTTTTGATGGATTTTGTTAATTGATGTTTGAAAAAAATCGTACCAACTTTACGAATAAATTCGATATCTAATCAAACCTAAGAGATATGACGGAATTCGTGAATCCCAGTTTGGGAAGCGATTACATACCATAGATCGTTGTTTTCAGAGGCGGAAAACTTTAAATTGGTAGCACTGTTTTCTGCCGACAGCCGATTGGACGGTTGCCGGTGGTTTTGGGGTTAGTTTGGCTTGGCAATTCATGGTGAATAGACTCAGGCTGAAGCAACGTTTGGAAATTGCTTATATTTATTTGAAACCCATAGTTCAATTCAAGAAACCCATCGGGCATTATGTGCATTTTGTGTATTTTATGGTGCTCATAATCAGAACGATTAATTTAAGAAACTATGGGTCGTTTTCGCAATACGTTTACTATAAACGATAACATGAATCTGAGAAACTATTGAGCAGTTGGAAGCCAAAATTCGACGTGGTATTGCCGAAATACAGCCTGATTTACTGCGAAGAGTGGGTGAAAATTGGACTTTCAGACTACGTCATGTGGGCGCCATCCACGATGGCCACATGACCGAAATCATACTCAAACATTAATGCCATAAAATTGACTTTCAAATAAATCCAATTTCATAAACATTAAAAACATTTTTCTGTGCTTTATTTCAATTTAAAGTTCTACGCCTCTAAAACACCACTATTCACATGATTTCCGGTAATTGTTCGACATTTTCAGTGGTGAAGTTTGAAACGTGTTATTGTAATAAGATTTTCTGAAAAAATTCACATGGATCAAAGAATTTTAAGGTTCACAGTAAGCAAAAATTTATATTTCGAAGAAAATATGTACTGATCGGCTACAGCTACAAAGACAACGCTTAGATCGATTATGAGGTAATTCGATTTGCTAAAAAGAAACTGTCACATCTAAAATCATGATTATTAGTTTTGAAGATATAATTGCTTAGGTGAGTGAGGGTACAAGTCCGAAAGACTATTCGTTACCACCTTATATCTCCGCGGATATTGAAAACTGACCCACCCTGAAGAACATTTATACCCCAAATCATACAAGGGTTAACCACTGAAAAAGTAACGGTCACCACGAATAAAGATATCATGGAACTAAAAATCGATTCGACTATTCAAGATAGTGTTACGACCTGACTGATGACAGTTTTTTCTCTGTATATAATTATACAAAATATGGACACCTTTAGGACTTGAATGTAAAAATTTTAAGAAACCGTTTTTAGACGTGTATACAGAAAGCCCGTTTAAACGAAATAATTTCTCATCAGACCTAAGTGATATATCGGAATTCGTAAGAACGTACACAATCATTTTACATACTCTTAGAGGTTGAATATCTTAAAATCGAGTAAAAACTATTTTAAAATCATTTTATGTACATATGTGGAGCACATAGGAGAAAAGCCTCATTAAACCTAAAAGATTCGTCGGAATTCGTGAAAACTTCTTTGGACGCTCTAAGAGGTTGAAATCGTAATAATATAAAAATGTTTAAAAGGAGTTTCCCGATCATATTTAAAGCTTTTAGAAGTGAATGTGAATTCGATATCTCATTAAACCTAAGAAATATGTCGGAATTCGTGAAAATGTATGTAACTATTTTACACCCTTTTGGAGTGAATATCAAAAAAAATTTTAAATATTTTTCTTCGCAGAAATAAAGTTAATTGGATAACACTCGAACCGCCTCTATATTACCCACCTCATTTAATCTTAAGTTTGAATTGTTTGAATTAAATTTTTGGTTTTGACCTTTTTATACTCTAGATGAACATATAGAGTATTATAAGTTTAATCCAGCCCGAAAAGTTTGTAACGCATAGAACCGAGCCTCGGACGAAAAAAAGTTATATAAAATTTTGTGTTTATTTTTGGCCAAAACCCCCAAATCCGTTTGCTGTCCGTCCGTCCGTCCGTCCGTCCGTCCGTCCGTCCGTTAGCACGATAACTCAAGAACGCGTTGACCTAGAAAGTTGAAATTTTGTCACAACTTGTAAAATGGAAAAAGTAAGGCTAAGTTCGTTAATTGGCGATATCCTTCGACTCCTTCGGGTACCTCCCATACAAGAGTCCTTAAAACACGTTTACACAATTATTGCTCGAATGCTTCAAGTTAGGAACTTGAAATTTTGCATACTTAAGGTTTACAATGTTTGAATCGAAAGTTCCGAATATAAAGCAAATAGAATGAGTCCTTCGTGTAGCAGCCTAGAAAAGTCCTTCAAAAATGAATGCTTCTTACTGAATCCACTATAACTCCAGAACGGGTTAAAGCAGGAATTTAAAATTTTACAGGAAGTAGTTTTATACCAAAACCAAAACGGAGTTCATTAATTAGCGCCATCCGTTGACTCCTTCGGGTAGCTGTCATACAAAAGTCCTTAATAAGCATGTTCACCAATATTGAACGATAACTTTAGAACATTTTAAGTTACGACTTTGAAATTTTATACACATTAATTTTATAATTGTCGCAGCTGAAACTATTAATATGAAAAATATCCCATAAGTCTTTCATGTAGTTGCCATACACAAGTTCTGTAAAATGTCCTTTTACTTACTTTATGGAACTCATTATTAATCAAAAAATTGAGTAGCCACTATACAATAATTTCTACCTGTAAGTAAAAGGTCATGTAATAATTGCTTGTGCTCTCCTCATTCTTTTGATATATTTCCAACTAAAATATAAATCGGAGTTCAGTATTTCATCTAGAGTATCATACGATTGGCTTGCAGCCGATCGTGACTGCGTTATGTTTATTTTTTATTTTATTCCTCGAATTACTCGACTCTTTAACCAGGTTGTACATACATAGTCTTAGTTTTAAATTGAAGATAGTATCTTAACTTTGTTTTAATTTCTAACTTTGCTGCTTCCCACTAGCTTATACATAATTATTGGAAGTTCTGAATTGCTTGTTTTTTTGATTTTTGATCTTAAATTTTTAATAAGGTTTCGACTTATTTTGATTTTATTCATGTATCTACTCTATTAATCAACTATTGTGTATTGTAATGCAATTTGCCATGTGCCCTCCGGGCTTGGCCGATAATATTATGGGTTCCGTCATTCACTATGCATGCCACATCTACTTAATAATCTGGGAATGGTATACTCTGTATTTTCGGAAATTTTATTATATTTTTATTTCAAAACTGTAGAGTAGCCTGGCCCAGAATACTATCCACTACGCTGCCATTTGCTTACCAGAAATGTCCAAGGTTGGTAAATGAAACGACATGTTGTGGTCCACAGTTCATCAGTCCACAGTTCATAAAAATACTCCCCAATGTCTTCCTTAGGTGTGATTAACAGCTTTTTCTAGGTTCGCCCACCGAACTAGAACTCCAAAACCATGCTTTTCCTTACTCGTTCCTGTGTGGCTTCATGTCTGAAATAAGACCTACATAGGTATTTCTTATGGTCAGCGAGAAGTAGAATAATACCTCCAGAAAATAAGGGTCAAAGGGTCTGTTTTACAAAGATTCACGTCCAATTAACAATCAGCTGCTGGAGTATGTGGAGTGTTCTACAATATTTCCTCAGGAGGTTTCCCAAGACAGCAATTTCAACGTTGCCAACATAAGCAATCACCTTACAAGCCGGTCTATCCAGTCTTGTAGAAGAAAAGTTGATAATCCTAAATAATGTGAATTAGATAATTCTTGTCACAAATCAAGGATTCACCCTTAAGGTTTTTAAGTGCGTCAGTAATTCCTTTTGATCTGACGTGGCCTTCAATTTCAAGAAAAGCGACCGTAATTGATACTTAGTCATTTCTGAAGTTCAACTTCAACGCGACAGTCCAAATCGGGCACAGACCTATTCTCAAGTACTAAGGCTATCTTGTCCTTCATTTCTGCGATGTAGGTGAGATCCTAACAGCCTTTCCAGAATACCGTCAATCATAATATTATAACTATATCCGTTGCCTGCTAGATTTCAGCAGTAGTTACTCCATCTTCCATCCTTCAGGCATTTTTCTTTTATGAAATCAAAAGGATGTCCACCTCTTAAATTAAAATTAAGTTTTTTTACAATTTTTTCTCGACATACACTCGACTGTATTTTATCAAACTACCTTCTAATTGGTCAATATTTCTTTTAGACAATCAAAAATCTCTCATCCCTCAACCCTACTGAAAAAAAATGATATCAATTATATCTCACATCAATTCCCCAAATATTTATTATTTTCGAAAAAAAGAACCGAATAACAAGCTACTCTTGAATTGAGGCCAAATAAATTAATCGATTCGCTGACATAACAAATTGCCCTACATGTCAACAAAAGAGCAATGTCCGTATCAAATAATTTACAATCGGTTAGTTTGAAAACATATCGCAAAAGAATAAATTTCAAGAAAAATGGGAAGGATCTTGGCAAAAAAAAAGGCGGAAGACGAAGTGATAACGTATGAAATGAATCGATAAAGTGGTTATCAAATAAATGTCATGAACTGGACATAAGGGAATAATGTGTGTTTTTTTATCGGTTAAATAATGGCAAAAAGACTTGTAACCACGTACTCGTATATGGAAGTTAACTTAAAGGAGATGATTTTTTTTTTTAAAGAAAAAGATTAATCAATGTGTTCGGTTCGAGGTACGACTTCCACATATCATTCATCGGTCGGTATCAGCATACACAGTTGATAGGACTAGAAATAAAATGTAGTGAAGCTTGAAATTTTAAGATTAATGGGCCGTATGCATCCACACATATCCGAAATCCGATACAGAACTCATCCAGTGCTGTTTTATACCTCTATACAACTCGAGACATTCAACATTTTGAATGGATTTACCGACTTGGAACCCACACTAAAGATACTATTCTATCAGTTTGTAGATAGAATGCCAAAATGCTTTTATCTCACATAAATCCTTTGGTGAAATTTCTATTTTTTTTTTTGTGAGTGGTCACAGTGATAAGCCTTTAATGTAAGAAGTGGCTCTTAGTTGTTCGTTAGTGATAATTAAAACACATACTGGGTGTTTGCAGAAGGACTGTAGATAGTTGAAAGAGAGACCAGGAAATTGGTAGTATGTACCATGGAATCTAATTTTTTAATTTATCAGATTAAGATATTATTTGTATGGTCTGGACTAAAATGTTTTAATTTTATAAACTACTAATAGATCGTGGTAGTATGTGCACAAATATCTATTCAAGAGAAAACATCAACTGGGGAATTGCAATTAAGTGCAACTAGCAATACTTTATTGTTGATATCAGATTTAACTGCATAAAAGATATCACTTTTGTTCCAAATTTTCCCTGTGTACCAGAAATGTGATATTTGGGTTGTTACACGCTTGATGAGTTTGAAAGAAGAAGAAATTTCAAAATCTTGACTTAAGAACCTCCCAATGTATTCATACAAAGATTGAGTCAGAATCAATCGCTATGTACTGGCTTTAGACTAAAGTTTTCAAGAAAAAATCTGCCGGCAGTCTGTGCGTATCTTTATTATTTTTTTTGGATAAAAGTCCGTAACGCGTTTAATGCTGAAAAGCGGTGTCGATTACTATAGGTCTGAAAAACCTAAAAGAATAACCAGGAGGCTACTTTGTGTAACATTATAAAGACTGCAGATTTTTACTGCGATCAATTTTTGAAAAAACAATAATTTTCTACCCTTAAATTTTTTTTTCACGTTTCTGACTAGTAGAGAAAAAAAAATTCAGCCCGTCTGTCCGCCGCCGCCGCCGCCGTACGCAAAATCATTTGAAGGCTCGTAGCTTCCATACACTTTGAGATTATAAAATGATATTTTTTTGGCTCATAGACTGGATAGGCTCCTTAAAGTGACCAAATTCTGAGGAGAAAAGGTGTGAGGAGAGAGGACAGAGATGCGTTTCAGACAGAAAATGTTGGCATCTAGATCTCAGGAACTGCTTATGCTTGGAGGTTGAAACTTAGAACTTTGATAGTGAAACCATTTGCATAATAATTGTCAATTTGTATATCATGAGAGCCTATAATGATATAGAGGTGAAACTAAGTTATTATAAAGCTATAGCAGTACCATGATTTACAAATATAATTTTTATAAGGATAGTATGGTACGGGGATGGGATGTGTTTTCCCTATCTATAGAAAAGCTTAAGCTACAAAGTGAAAACTATATGTATGTAACAACTAGAAAAGTATTTTAGATAAGAAAAATTTTAAATATCCATTGGCGTTTAGATGGAGGCGAAACTAATGATCAGTGAAAATGGAATGCATATTTTTTCACGGTTTTCGTCATATCTGTTAGGTCTTCCCAAATATTGAATTAATATTTATTTCGCGGCTTCTTCGTAAAAATATATAGAAAGTATTTTTAGGATTTTTTGAAATTCAACGCCTAAGGGGGTGGAAGGGGTTTCTATACTTTTTCACGAATTTTCTGCCATGTTTCTTAGGTTTGATCAAATATCGAATATCTTTTCACTTTTAAGGACTTGCGTAATAATCGCCTAAAAGTTGTTTTCAGTTTTTTTCCTTTTCAGCCCCTAAAAATATTTTTTATGTTCAACCCCCAAGAGTTTGCATATGTTTTCACTATTTTTGTCTTCCCTAGTTCAGATGAGATAATTGGCTATTATGACATTTGATGTAATGGCCTAAAAACGAATTTCACGATATTATCTTTTTAAGAACAAATCTATCTTTTTAAGAAACCTCATTATTTCGAAAAAACTGATGAAATATTCCGACTTTGGCCGCTCCCGAACTTTGACTCGAAAATAATAAAGTTTCACCCAGACCATTGGCAGCTGTTTTTTTATTCATTTACGTATTTTTTTATCAATAGAAGATTCCATAGAAGTAAAAGCGAATTCGATCACATTAAACCTTAGAGATTTTCGGAATCAGTGAAAACTTAATACCTTACACCCTCAGTTTGTTTAATATTGAAAAATACTTAAATTGAAGCCTTTACTGTAATGAGGGGTCAAATCATTTTTTAATAGCATGAAAGGGTTTGACTTACTAACTTCTTATTGGATTCGGATGAAATTCAAGAATTTTAATAAAATCATATAAAAAAGACTCTAAAATAAATCATGGATTGTAACGCAATTGTAAACGAAACTAGTGAATAAATTTATCAATCTATCTATCTCATATAAAAAGGAATATTTTGAGAAAAGTAACGTTTCTCATATTTTTGGGAAAATGAGTTAACTCCTTGTTGCTCCAAGGGATTCAACTGGTTTTTTCCCCGACTATGTTTAAAGCTTTTAGAAGTGAAAAGGAGTTTCATATCTCAACTTACTTAAGAAATATGTCGGAATCCGTGAATATGTACATAATCACCTTATGTACATAATCACCTTATGTATATAATCACCTAGGCGCTTATATAAATAGTCCGCAGAATTAAAACTGCTTTGATAGATCTACAAGTTTTAGCGAAATTCGTGAAAATGTGGATTCAAGGACTGTTTTTTACTCAACCTCTGAATGATAATAAAAATTTGACTTTTTTTTGCTTTAAGTACTCAAGTATTATATCTACATATACGTAATAAGTTTCAACTTTCTAGCATAAGTCGTATCGGAGATATAAAAAATTATTCTTCACTCCCGTATCAAAAGTTTTTCTAGAGTTTTTCTCTGTAGTGGCTCTATATAAAATCATACCTTTCTAATCATAACGTATTTCGAGAAATAAAAATCAGAATGTGCTCCTTTCCACCCTTTTCACTATCACCTCCAACACACGGAAGATTTTGTAATCCAAGAGTTTTTTTTTGCTTTTTTGGTGCTTACTAAGACTTCAATATACACAATTTCAGGGTATCATACATATGTATTTTTTTGGAAAATTAAGGTCGATCACAATACTTTATTATTAAAAAATAATGAAGTAAAAGTTAGGTTTTACCAAACGTAGTGTAGGCTTTAAGGTCCAAGTATTTTACTTTATTCCCTAATGACCATCTTAACTAAAACAAAATGAGGGCTGAGTTTTTAAAAATAAAATCAGGCGTTCCCGAAGGCAGTTAGGTAGGGCCTTTGCTTTTTTCTTTGAACGTGCAACATCATACCACCTAGACTTTGTAGACTTCTAGTTAAACGCGGAGAAGGCCAGAGAGCCTCACAGTTCGTGAACATCTCTGCTCCTTCCTTCACACCCCTTACAAAAGAAATTCGCTGTTTAGATATGTATATAATTTTGAAGTCAGAAAATAATGAAATTCTTACTATCATGTTTCCCTAGCCGAGAGTGACTAAAATTTGTACTTACAATCAATTCTACTTGCCTTGAAAACTGAAAATTGAGCCGTGGCCCGAAAAACGTGAGTTCTAAAATTAGAACATTTTACCAAAATATTATAAACTTTAACATCTTATCCAGCAAACAAATTTACGAACGTTCGTGAAAAACGATAAAATTACGATAGCTAGATGATGAAGAATGCGCGTATGCTCTCATTAAAAATTGAGGAACTGCATGGTCATATGCAAGCTCCAGCTATTTCAGTATTAAGTTGGCGTTCGCTCGTAATATCGGAAATGCAATTAATTTTCAAGAGTTGCATTAATTTTTAAGAGTTTATAAATTAATGATCAAACTTGTATAAATTTACACATATGGTATATAATACATTGACTTATCTGTTCATTTCTTTAGCATTGCATAACTAATTTTACAATATTAATACCGAACCATTATTAATTGTTTAAAAAAATAAAATCATCAATGACTCCTTAAAAACTAGGAAAAACCAGGAACTATTTTCAACAATTCATTAAAATATTCCTTTCAAACTCGTTAACTCGCAAATGATGATATATTAATGAATCATTTATGACTCGTTTGGTAGATAGTATTATAGTTGACGTGTGCAATACACTCACTTAGCTGCAAACGAAGTACCGTGCTGGAGTTGGCAAAATTACACGGAACCTAATTTAATTTCGTATAACTGATATCCATTTATTAATTATTAATCTATTGACATTCGGAAAGAGGTTTAAATACAAAACCAATCCACCTAATTCCCAAAATTAACCACAGAATCTGATTTATGATTTTGTAGGCCAGAGACGGGACTCTATAAAATTGTATAATTTTAATTGTTAATTTTTTTTAATCATTTATAATGTAATTTGTATTAATTAAGAATCAGCCAAATGAATGCTGTGCTAACAAATTAATTTATAAACACTTAAATAAAACACATGAAAATATATTTATAATCGAATGGTACAGTCATAGAAAATGCTAATCTGCGTTAATAATGGCTTCTGTCCAGAATCTGGTCCAGGAGTATTATTTAAATGCATGAGTGAGTTTGGCACTTTATTCGAATAAAGTCCTCAATTTCAATTTTTAATTCTACAGTAATTAAAAACTGTACCCAGGACTATACAGAGAGTATGACCTACATAAGCTTTAAACTTTTAATTTGTAACCAGCAAGTGCTTTAAATTGTTGTACGAAAATACTTAAAAGGGATTTCTCCATACTTTTAATTATAAACTGACGGCTACTCAGTAACAATACTTTAAAAATTTTGGGTGAATTCAACATAAAATTTAAAGAATATTATTTCCTTAAAATAATTCAATTTGGTGAAGAAATTTATATTAAACATAAATGTGGTAAGACTTCGTTCATCCGGGGTGGTCAGTGCCATAAGCAGTATGGATAAATGATACGGAAAATATATTGGAATGACATTAAAAAAAATTGTTTATTAACACAATAATAGCTACTAAGGAGTAAGGACGTATACGAATTCAGCCCAGTTATAACATTTTATAATATTGTATCAGGCATAAGAGATTCGTGTCCTAATTAAATTTTGGTTGGTTTTTTGGCTTTACTCGACTTGCTGTAAAATAGCTGACAAAGTCAAGGATAAAGTAGACTTACTTACTTATGATAATTTTTCTGTACAAAACTCCGGCTATGAACTCAAGATTTAATTCCAATTATGTTTGATTTAATTAAAAGACCTTATGGAATAATTATTTATATTCTAAGAATGTACGAATAGTTTTTTGATCGACCTTCAAAATAGAATTCTTAAATTAATTTGTATTAACTTCTTTTTCGGTAAGGAATTCTCAAAAAGGGTGGTGATTTCGATTTGGATATTTTTTCGTGATGTAAGTTAAGATACTTATTATTCATTGATATCAAACTATCATGACGAGATAAAGTATTGTTTAAATGGCACTCGAGGGTGTGGATCAATTTAGAAAAAAACTCAAGCAATACTTAATGTCGAGGATGTGGCATATTTTGCTTTCCGATTTCTTTAGATTTGAGATTCATGGAGCGAAAATATGACTGCCTATTCGTGAGTACAAAAACGTTTTTTCCAAAATTCAAGTGGCTATTAAATTAGAATTATGTACCCAAAACAGGGAAATGAATGTCGATTATAAACTCCAAGTAACTGAAAGAAGTTTCTTGATGAGTTTGAAAAATTATGACAAAAAAGTACATTGTAATTGTACTTACAATTAGTAAAAATAATTAGAGTTCTTTTTGTGGATTTTAAAAATGAAATTTGCTCCCAAAACAACACATGTAACCTAACGTAATAAAGCCCTTTTATTTTATCTTCGATGAATTCAGTTATAGTTGAAATCTGAGAGTAATATACTCATATAATGATTATATGATTGGTATACCTATACCCTACAGTCTACAACCTACCTACACGCTACAACCTACAATTTTTTATCCAAGAATATTAAATTGCCCCAATTGCCTTCATTTTTGGCAAGAATTTTTGTTTATCGAGTTTCCTTAATTATATTTTCATTAATATCAATTTAAAGCGCAAGATCTACGCTTTATGCTTTTTGGATAAAAATGAAATTTATGAATATGGAACACATTGTGTGTGTGCACCACACCACATCTATTGAAATAAGTTTCAAATTTCTTCAACAGATGTTTACTCTTTAGATGAATCCAAAAAAATACTTTTTTTTAAATTGTACTTTATTATTTTAATAATAATTAATTATTGAAATTTTATTGGCCAGTATTTTTTTATCATAATAATAAAGTATTTGCTTAAGGGAAAGGGTTGAATGAATAGCAAAGGCCGATACTTTAACTAGAGGCAGTTCCACAAAATAAGCTAGAACACGCATTTGAATCACTGTTGAATCGCTGTATCAAGTGTATTGAAACTGGAGGAGAATATTTTTTATAAAAAAAAATTAAAAATATCCAAATGGTTTCTTTTAATGGCCAGTTTTTCTTTTCCAGTCTCGAAACTAATTTGTCGCGCTGTATATTCGCTAACACAATTAAGTCACAAAAAAATCAAGTCGAAATTACCGTTATTATTTACATTATTTACACGTCAACAAATTTTATTTCATAAATTTTACCTTATAATAATAATAATAAAGTATTTTGATTCACCGAAAATTTCAAAAAGAATCCGAAATTTTGAAATTGTGTATTTTCCCGTTTTATCAATAGTAGCCCACGAATAAGGAATACAACATTTTTAGTCCGTCGATCCGATCCGATCGATGAACACGAATTTTCAGATATACCCACTCGTATGCTTCTGCGATATTTTGAGGAGAACATGAAGGTTCTATCATGCTATTTTTACAGTATAGAGAGTTAGAAAACTACTATTAGAAATTTCTGGTACGATCCTATGAGAGAGAGTCAAAGGGTTTTCCACGATTGTTCTAAGTTTTTAAAACTCAAAATCCGATTAGCTAAACAGTTGAAACTTTTAAATTTACATCGAGACATTTGTGATTGAGAAGCAATGTAAGAATCATATATAAGGGCATATTATGGGAATATGGAGGCAAACAACTTAATAACCCTTCAATAGGGATATAACAAATATTCATTAGGGACATAACAATTTTGTATTTAAGTGAAACACAGAATAGTTGAGATAATTTCCAAACTTTATTCGTTCGTGAACTACACAATGATAAAAAGTAAAACTTGACTGACGTTTTGACATTAACAGATCAGCATTAAAGTTTAGGAGTGCGTCTGCATTAAAATACAAAGTTGTTCTGCACTTATTGAATAACCCTTTACCAATCGACTCTTATCAAATGAATTAGGATTTAAATTCTTCTATGCGCTTTCAGAAGAGTTCTGTAGATTTAGTAAATTAGATAAGTTAGTTTAATTTTAAATAGTAAGTTTTTTTCTTTGCTATTTTTATTGGATTATTATTCTGTGTGTGTACGAATTTAGTCATATCATTTGCATCTTGAGATATTGTATTAGTTCCCTTTCACATATTTCTAAATTACTTTCAGGATTATTCGGCCTTCGAGTGTTGAAGGGATTGAATATTTTTAAACTCCTTAAAACAAATATACCTAATATATAAATAGATTATTCCGTTGATTGAAAATCAATAAAGTAACAGCTTGTTATTTTTTAGATGGGAAGAATAGTTAAGTTTCCCGAACTATATTAGGTAGTGCAACTTCGTTGTTATTGGCTAATTTTTTTTACAACCTACCTTTTTTACAACCTACCTTCTATAACCTACATGATATCAATTTTGCGGTATCCTGGTATTGTGGTGTTGTAACTATAAAAATGTCCTTGACGAGAGCTGGCCGACATGTAACATTTTTATTTAATTAAAGGAAATGCGATCACATTTCGTTCCACCGTACAAGCACCACAAGTAGGTGGAAATGCCTATGTACCTGTATACATTTCATTTTTATTTTCATTCTTCGTAACTTTCCAGTCCTTTGGGTAAAGCGTGCATGTGTCGCATTTTCCTCGTGAATATGTAAAATACCACGGTCTTCTGATGGCGCTCGAAAATGAAGGAAAAAGGTGAAAATGTGAATTTGAAATGAATTTGTGGAAAAGAATTTCCCTCTAAATATGATAGGTGCCTGGCTGCTATACACATTCGTATAAATGGATATGAGCTATTGTAACTTTTTGCATTACGTTTTTCATTTTCTCACTAGCAGAATAAGTTACATAATAGGGAAATGTAGTTGGTTCCTGATTCTGAGTTCTGGAATAAAAAAAATTCCCTGCTTTGTTTTAGTGACTTTTATTTACTGCAGTTTAAATTTATATGTAAAACAAATTGAAATTTTAAATTTTACTTATGTTTTCCATTGCGGAAAGAATGACTACATATCTTCATAAATTTACAACATAAGCGTAGAAGGGCGCATCAAGTTGAAATGGGAGTTTTACTAGATTAGAAATTGTTAACTAATTGTGCAAATTACATTCTCGTATAAAAGGTATACTTATATATTGTAATCTTCATAAAACTACTGCTTCTACTAACTACGTTCCCACTACCGCAGTTTCTACAGTACATCCGCGATTTTGGTTGTCTCCTTAGCCAATATCCAAGACTTTATATTAATCGTCAAAAATTACGAAATTAATAACTGAAAAGTTATAATTGAAGTGTCTTTCTAAGTATTTTTTTTTGTAAGTAATATGAAAAAATTTGCGATAACTTTGTCCGTATATTCTTATAAAAATTTATATCTACATTAATTTTTATCACTTAGTGCCTATTTTAAAGTGGATGGTTGGACTATATTAAAAAATGAATGTAAAGACATTTTTCCTTGCGTTTTTTTTTCAAAAACAACCATTTTATTATTGAAAAATAATCCCAAAAATCCAATCCTTAAATTTTTTATATTCTTATTATCTATATTCTCCGGTTTTTCAAAAGGTATAAAAAAAATAAAATTAATCTCAGCAGTAAATGAACTTTAAACCAAAATTTAAAAAATCTTTTGTCGCCCAGACTGTTTACATATTTGTTATTTTTATTTATTTATTTATATTTCATGTATCACCTAAACTGAATTGAAAGTCGAAAAAATTTACCATATTGTTTGTAAAAATTGCTCCATTTCTGGCCTAATTCAGTCTAATGTGAGTTAAGTTTTCTTCTTCCCGAATTATGTTTTGTCTCAAAGCTAAAGGAAAAAGTTTACTTTAATTGACTGACGCCATCAACTCAATATTCACGAACTTTGAACTAGTACACCCTTGGGTGTAAGCAAATGACTGTAATTTTGTTAGTATTATGTTTCGATTTATACCAGCATTAGCCGTTCTGTAAAACAAGTTCCTTCTCCTTTTTCGTACTTTGAATTTTTAACTCTAAACTTAGAGCCAACCGACGTATTTGAACTATGAAAAATAATTTGTAAAGAATAACCATTTTCATTCTTTATGCATTTTGCATTATACCTAAATAGGATCGAATATTAAATTCATTACAGAGAAATTTGATAGCATAACCACCCTATATACCATACCATACCATCTGCATAAAAACAATATTCGTAAATAGAAAATGCGCAGTTGTGTAGTATGCAGGTTCTCTTATGCATTATTGTTAACTAAAAACTTTTTACTTTTATTGAAGTAAGAAACAATTTCTTTGTTTTAGGCATACCGTACCTTCAGGCATAGCTGAAGGATAAATGCAAAGAAAAACTACTAAGCTTCTTTTACTATACTATTATACTTTACTATACTCTATTTTTACTCTATATATATATATATGATATATTGATTTTGTTCTTCAGTTGCGCTCCTTGGAGCTAACTTTCTCAACATATTTTTTTACTATTTTCACTTGTAGCTACCTCATGACTTTAGTTTGTAAATATAGAGTTAGTGAAATATAATAATATGAAAACATTCAAGTACCAAGGTACAAAACAGAAAATATTGAAATGCAAAAGTTTTACACTTTGCAAAACTTTTACTGTTTCTTGATATGCGATATGTGTGTGGAATGAAGATTATGTTTTGTATCAAGTATTATTTTAGTATATCTGCATTAACCTCATATTTATGTATTTTTAATGAAGTCTTCATCTTTCTTTTTTCAGGTATGTGTATAAACCCTGTGCTAAAGATGACCGGTAAGAAATATCAAGTTTATTTCTGTTTGAAATTTATTAATTATAACGCTGTAATAACTAACTACCTGGTTTTAAATGAGACTGTTGAGAAAGCAGGTTTGTTCAAGATATTTTAAAATTAGAATATTGTTGAAAAAATTGTTGTATGCTGGATCACAACTAAGCTTTAAATTTGCACGCTACAATACCAATATTAGCTTTTTGTATGCATACGATAGTATAGAGTAGAGACAACTGTTCCAATAATGAATAGAAGAGTCCCGATAGGAAAGAATTCATCCGAGATCCTAAAGATGGCATGCTGATTTCCTACTGGAATTGTAGTTGATGGGATCGAAATAAATTGTAAGATTGTGTCGTGCAATATCGAAAAAATTCCGCGACAATTTCGTTTCTATACTTTAGGTTATATTAAATACAATTTTCTTCAAACTTTATCAAAAGCCAAGCTGAGTTACGATAGTAGAGTATGATATTCTATGTGAAATGCTGAACTAAAATTCTGTGGTTACAAGGAATAAGTTGGTAAGTCGAAAAATAGTAAAATGGGATAAGTGTACTGTGGTCATCTCCTAAGACATACACACACTGTGATAAAGTTATTGTTATATGTTATTTGAGCACTTAGATGCCAACCAATTTATATTTTTCTTCACAAAAACTGGATTTACAGGAACAGTTCCATAGTAAAAAATAGCCAAAAAGAACTGTCCTGAATAGTTTCGTTTTTAGACTTATCTCCTATTCCTTGTGGACACAGAATTTATGTTGTAGTTAAAATTATGAGACTGAGTGCAATTCTTTGGAACACTTAAAGATGGATGGGAATTTAAAAAAAAACTTCGTGTCACTATTAAAAGTTAGTTGTTTTTTCCGGTATCAGTGGAGTGAAACTTCAACACGAAATCCCCGACTGTTGATTAATCACCGTCCCTGAGGATGACAATTGGAAAGAACTTCACTGGAGAGGCCAGTTTTCATAAGATTGTGTTGGACTAGGTCTGAAGGAGCTGTTTCGTCATCGGAAGACATAGACTCGTCAGAGGGTGTATTCTAGCCAACTATCCGAAACACCCTGACAGCTGGTGGAATTGCTGAGGAAATTTCTATATAGCGATATCCACATCCAAATTCATTATCACGAATAATGTACTCGCCAAATAGGCGCCGTGATACTTTATACTAAAGCCAGGTGGTGGTAATGAGAAGCTTTATCTAATGTTTTAACCAGTTGGTTGAATTAATGGTGTGACTTGGTTGTAACCTTGGATAACGCTAAGGTTATGAACTGGTTGTATGTAACCTTTGGATGATCAACGCTGAGATCGAAATATTTTTTACCAATATCTGTTACTACGTTATTGTCTCGAATGAGACCACCTATCAAGACATATTTTAATCGCAATCTTGCTCTTGACTTAGTACCAATTTCTGAAAAATACCAACTTCTTTCTTTAACGCAATCTTCAGTAATAGCGGGTCCTGCAAATTGGATAAGTTTCTGAAAAACTCGAAGGACTTGCTCGGTTTTCTTTATGTTCAGTTTTTTATCTGTAATATTAAAATTAGTGCAAAATTTTACTTTCTTTATTTGAATCATTCGGCTAATAATTTTGAATTACGTTTTGGCTCCGCCGACAAAAAACAATCATTTTTCATTTCTATCATTCCGCATGATGGCAGACCCACATATTCAAGTTTCAGTAATTTACACTCATGGAAGAATGACAAGCATGCGTGTCCGTCTATAGGACCTTTAATGTAAAATATGCGTAAACAACTCCATCAACAAACTTGATATAACTTCAAAAGTATAATACCCAGTGCCGACTTCGAATAACCAAACAAGGTAAGCTTTTCATTCATTAAATACTGGGTTAATAAATTTCCAAGTCGGGACGACGTCGAAACGACTTGACTGAAAAACAGTTACAAATCTTTGGTATAAATCTAAATTTGTCAAACTTTTCAGTACCGGCCAATTTCCCGATTGCTATTCATTCTCTGATAACGTCGAACTTTTATAAGTCCCCAAATGAAATATCGTCGTTCAATAAAACTTGGAGGCTGTTTTTTTTAGTAAAATTAATTAAAACTTAATTAAATATCCCAAATCATGTTCTAATCAATTGCTCATCTCTGCAGAAGATTGATGTCCCCGAATGTTTTCTCGTGTAATGAAATATATACATTAAACTAAGCTCAAATTAATATATGAGGTGATACATACACTTCACACATGAGTAATTAATAATTTAGGTACTTAGAAGATTATGAAGATGATAGATGTTTTCGAAATACACAACATGTTGTCACGACACACTACAACATAGTAGCTCTGTTGCAGATATCGCAACAAATGATATTATCCATACCATACAATAAGGGATGCTGCAAAAAATAAAATACACTTAAGCTGTAGGCCTGAATTTGAAAAAGATAATAACTATGTCCCTAGGCCGTTAAAATCCATATTGTCGTGAAATATGCAAGTGCAGGTTTTCGTATACACAGTGCTTTGTTTGTCGCACATGTGAACACACATTTCATAAACGTGAAAGGAGCTGGGAAACTGAAAATTATCTGCATCGAAAGTCAGCTTCGAATATTTCGGTTTGGTCGAAGTCGGTTTTAATTGTTCTGTGAAATAAATTAGTTTATCACCGACAACATTTTCAGATTATTCTAATCCTTCCTAATTACAAACTATTGTCAGAGTTATCCGTTTATGAAGTGTTGTAGTCTTTAGTATAAATTTATTCTGTGTTATTGTGTTTCGTAGAACGTTAGTAAAAGGGATTCATAATTCGTAAGTAATTTCAAAATGGATTTATTGTATCAACATATTAAATATATGTTTGTTTTAACGACAAACAACCCCTGTGTTATTTTCACCTTCCATATTGGTCTTGATTATCTTTGGTTACAATTTTTTTTAGATAACCTCAGAATATTGTGAATGAAACTTTTGGTATGCTTTCTTCTTAGTTTATATTTTTTCGCTGGAATTTTACTGGCAGGAAGTTCTGATTGCTGTTATCAACGTAGACTGCAATAAAAAGATGTAAAACTATGTTTGAGTCACGTATCGTAAAATCCTATATCCGGCCACCTAAGACTCTGCAAAAAATGTTTATTTATATACAGCAAACAATTATTTGTTTCTTCAAGTTTTTTACGGATTCATAACATGCTACCGATACTCAAAAAACTTAATGTTGGTACAATATAGTTATATGTTGTATGGTTGGAAATTATTAATTTCATAATGGTGGTAATCTTTCTATTTCCGACCACATAAGCAATTCTTTCCTTATACCTGAAAAAGCCACTAGGGGAATCGGACTAAATATTCGTAATACTGGATACCAGTCATGATACCATAGAGACCAATGAAATAGTGTACAAGAGAAGGATCCGCTCTTTACCCAAGTGGACCTTTCTGTGGAAACTCAACCTGCTCCATCAAGATGGAGGCAGACAGTTCAGGGAGAAACAAAAGACACTGCACAGTCTCCAAGATGCCAGACCGAATCACTTGAGATTTTGCGATCCCAAATCTTAACAGAGTACCTACATAATCCCAAAAAAAATAGTGTGACTATTATTTTTAAAATATTTGTGAATACTATCGTGGCGTTTGGATCGTCTATTTTATCGGACTCAGTGGTCGACTATAAACACACAATAAAAGGTATACAAAAGGAGTTACAGTCCGATGCATCATTTCTTCCATTACTCCCGTTGCTCTATTACTTCCATTACTCCCTTTGCTCCAAACAATCAAAACATTCATTGAAAAAATACTCATTTTCTGAGGTCCTGATTATAAAATTATCTACGAACCGTAATCCAATAGTAAAAGCTGCCAAAAATTTTCCTATCTTGGAGAGTTGTTTTAATTCCAATCAGGTGAAAATTTCAAACTTTATAATTTGTCAATGGCATAACTAATACATCGAACTTGAAACTACAATATACATATAAAAACACTCAATTCTTGTAAAGAGTAGTCTGGGTGGCTTAGTGGCTGGAGCGGTGCACCTGGTACAAGTTTCGAATCTGCTTGGCGACAAGTAATTTTCGAGAATGGAATTGGGTGCCGGACTCCTAGTTCACTCAGCTGTACCCGAGTTAAAATCGGGGAAATAATCACGGATGAGCGTTTGACTGACCACTTCACCTCCTAGTGTTTCGATGATGTAGTAATGAAGTAACTCTAACATTACTTCAAGGTCTAGGCCGAGTTTGTGCTGTTGCGCCATTGATTATTATTATTAAACAATAACTTTTACCGTGTGGTAGATGGCATTGTACAATAAAAATTTCAACTCTGAAAAATTCAATAAATGTAAGTGTATTTAAACTTTCTGAGAGAAGGTACATCGTTTCTTGATTTAAACTCGTTCCGAAATTCTACCCATACAATAATAAATTTGCTCCCAGACTGTCGTCAGATTCTTATACTCTATAGGAAATCTGAGAGTACAATAGGTTTAATCCCGCGTAAAAATTTTTAACGCATAAATGCTTTACCTTCAGATTTCTATATATTCAACCAGTTAAGGGCAAAAGGGATCTTATATGTTATCACGAGTTCCGCCATATCTGTAAAATTTGATTAGATACAGAATTAATTTTTACTTACACGAACTTTTTGTGTAACACCCCAAAAACTAATTTTTTGTTTTTTTGATATTCAACCCCTAAAAGGAATTTAGGTGGGTGTGTACACTTTCACGAAATTCAAGATATAAGCCGTTGTATTTGAAAGTGAAATAAGTCCATTTTGAAAAAAATATTTTTTGTGACATTGTAACATTATTTTATACAACACGAAGCAACTTTCTGAGAATCTATTGATGCAATTGTTTCATAACACTTTTAACAAATACAAGTAAATTTTTCTGAAAGATGGCATAAATATTTTTAAACATGTTAAAACGTAAACCGATAAGCATGTCGATTTAAAAACGAAATGGACTTATTCCACTTTCAAAATCAACGGCTCATATATTCAAAGTCTGTTGAATAGGTTTTTCCTTCCACGGACTTTTTATTTCTTGAAGTTTTTTTTGGAGGTACCGCCGATTATCATTTCAGTCACAAGGAGCTATCCTAGTAACAAAATTAACTTTCTAAGTAACCCCTAACCAATACCTTTTGACGACGCCAATACTCTTTCAAATGGAACACATTTGAAATAAGAACAATTTTTATTTTACACTCATATTTTCACTATTTGGGTTAGTTAGGGATAAACTGTTTGATTATGTGCAATATGAAAAGAGCTGAAAAGAGATAGTCTAGTATATTGTCTCGGATATCAAATATATAGGTATAACACATATTGGTATTGAAACCATGCTGTCCTGGTTTCAATACCAATTCACATGTGTTTTTTTGCGAACTTATCCGGTTCAGAACAGGTTAGAAAATTTATATACAAAACTAAAACAACATTGCTATTTTTTTTTACTTTTACAACACTTTTTTGCATAGATGTGAGCTCTCTGAGGCAGATATTCGCATTAAATTTTCTAATCTAGCCTATTATCTACAAATTCGTTATAAAAACGTAATAAAAACAGAAATGTTATTGTTGTTCTGCATATAAATTTCTAACCTGCTCTGATCTGGATATGTGCGCAAAAAAAAACCCATTTCTTGATGCTTTCAATGAATTAAACGGTCGATATATCAAGCTTAATCGTATATTTATTTATCTTAGGAAGAATATTTTTCAAACTGCTTAATGAGTTATTTCATGAATAAATTCCAATACTTGTAAAAACTTGTCAAGAAGTATTTAAATAAATATCTCGAAATACAATGGAACTTAGAGCAAAATATTTTGGAACAAATGACTTTTCACTAGTCACCAGAAACAGTTTTGCCGCTTTATTGTTAAATAAAGCTAAAACTATTCCTCAATTTTTTATTCCTCTAACAAAACATAAAAAAGATTAAATTTTTGCCCTATCTTTTTACTGGAAATTACTTTACTCTCAAAGGACGAACAATTACAATGATGCGCAATTGCTTTCTGTTTTTTTTTTTCTCTCATAATTTGGAGTTGCGCCAACTTTTTTTAAAAAAAAAATAATAAAAGTTTGTTGCAAGCATACAAAGTGCATCCTCCCCTGTAAAATCATCGGCGCCTACAATGAATAGAACGAATAGGTTATCATTGTGGACTGTAGAGCCAGTGTTTGTATTATACTTTTTGGGGTTTTTCGTTTAAGGCAACCTCGAAATTCCGATCTATCGGCTTATTACAAAATTCATCGCTAAATATTTCTACTAGCCACAGTCATATGTGTTTAATGAGTAAAACGTACTTAGTGTGAACATATGATGCTACCATACATAAAATAGCACAGAGAACCATATCAATTCATTCAGCTATTAATAGGAAACCAGACTTCATATTCATTTCATACGAATAAAATGTGGAATTTTGTGATAAAAAAAAATCTTTTGTTTTCTAGCGTAGTATTTAATCAGTTTCTCTTTCTATGGCACTTAGTGCATTATATTTTATAGTTAAATAGTGTCACAATCAGTTAAACTTTTTAGTATTTATCGCGGAAATAATATAAACGTGCCTCTGGTTTCATTCATTCGATTTAAACAAAAATACCGCATCCGTTTAAAACAATAAACATAGTAACATTCCACATTTGATTGTGGTGCTGGTTAGTTTCAAGTTTCGTTCTAAATCAAATCGAAAACCGAGTTATTGCTCTCGTTTAATTAACCCTGGACTTGAATTCTGGTTAATAAGTTTGAAAGTTATGTGGACGCGAATGTTTGAACGAAAATTAAAACAATTCGGCATTTATTAAGCTCACGGAATTGTTTTTTCATAATAAGCATCGACCGGCAGATCAAGTGATTTTAACTAGAGTGATCTAAATGAGTAAGGAAATTTCTTAGGATTAATATTGGACTTTTGTGTTTTTTCAAATTAATAATTTGTTTAAAATTTTTAAACAAGCTCTTTACTAATAATAAAATTTACAATAACTAAATACTACATATAGGGATTGCAAATTTTGTCATGGTTTACAAGAGTGATACATTTAAATGCTGAAATGTTTCACAACCATCTTGAAGGCTTAAATATTGTAAAATCGCTTTAGTACATAATTGTACCTTGATGCCTATTTTACTGTAGTCTTGAATTCATTTTTATATGCTTGCGCCTTTCCTGTGAAATGCTGGTAATACCAGTTAATGTTTCAGTCTGAAAAGTATTCTACAATATCATTGTCAAGCGGTAGTCACGCGTGTTAATATATTAAGTAATTTCAATAAACTTTGTACTTCAGAATTATTCTTCTTATTTGATTTCTCGCTGGAACTGAACAATGTGTCGGAGTTCGTGAAAACTTACACAACTACCTTACAGCTTACACCCTCCTTGAAGGTTGAATATCGCAAAATATTTCAGTTGATTTTTTAGCAATTATTATACCTATATTTACATCCCTTAAAAGTAAAAGTGAACTCAATATTTTATTAGACTCAAGAAAATGTTTCGAAATTCATGAAAACGTACACTATTGCTACTCCCCTAACTTAAGGGGGACACTCCATTACATGGTCGAAAAATACATGATTTTCTAAAACTTTTTTCTCAGAAATAACAACTCGAAACGCTTTGATATCTTAATGACAATTTAGTGCATACTTAAAGATAGCAGTGTAATTTTGCCACATCAAATTATCTATGTTTAATTTAAAAAACCGTCAAACATTATTTTTCGGGTAAAGGTTCGGGAGCGTTCAAAGTCGGAGAACATATATATCATAAGTAAATTTTTGATGAATGTTTTCAGAGTAGATTTCGAATTGAAAATACAAGGTTTTTCGGTGAATACTGTTAAATAAATTTAACATCTTGTATTTTCTATATCATAAGTTGTTTAGAAATTATTAGGTTTCTTCGAAAATTTGTTGTTCTTAAGTTTATAGATTTTCAGCCGAACAAACATGAAAAAGCCCGTGTAGAAATTCTAATTTCTAATTTGTTGCCTCATCAGAATTGAGAGATATAGTATGACGAATTATTAAAACGTATACAAAGCCATTCCACTTGGGCTTGAATTTCGAAAAAAAAATATAAACTATTTCATAAGAAGAAACTTATTATATCGAGATCGAAATTTGTGAAAACGTAAGGAAAACCTTCTCACCCCCTTCATTTTTGAAGTGAATACCCTTGGGGGTTGAATGTCCAAAAGATGAGAAATTGGTTTGTAGGCGATTATATAAAAAGTCGGTAGAAGTGAAAAGCGATCTAATATCTCATCAAACCCAAGAAATATGTCGAAGCTTCCGAAAGCACCCTTACACCCCTTAGGATTAAATATTGATTGAAATTTGAAAATTCAAGGCGATTAGGAAATAGGATAGCAAACCTTTGCAAGTAAAAATGAATTCGATATATCATCAGATATGCAACCTCGTTACACGCACTTGAGGGTTGGATATCCAAAAGTCCTAAAAGGAGTTAATAGATAAATATGAAAAACAGAGGAGAAAGCAAATACCAATTCAACTTCTTATCACTTCTAAGAGATACGACAAAATTCGTGAAATAATGTTCAACAGTTTTATACTCTCTTAGGGGCTGAAAAAAGAAAAAAAACTTAACAGGATGTTCTAGGCGATTATTGCCTCACCGCTTGAAAGTGGGAAGATATTAGATATCCCCTCAGACCTGAGGGATATGGCAAAATTCGTGAAAAAGTATACAACCCCTTTTCTACCTCCTTAAGGGTCGAATTTCAAAATCTTGAAAACACTTTCTAGAAATTTATAGGAAAAAGCCGTGTAAAATAAATGAATTCGATATTTTGGAAGACCTAATAGATATGACGAAAACCGTGAAAATATATGCATTCTAGTTTTACTGATCATTTTTTTGCACCCCCTTCCGAATGCCAATGGATACTTGAAATTATTTTCAATCGGAATACTTATCTAGTTAATTTACATATACAGACCAACTTTGTAGCATAAGCCGTTATATATGTAGTTTAGGGATGTTCCGAATACCTAAATTATGTATTTGCGAATACAAATACGAATACGAATAATCATTCTTTGTATTCGCAAATACGAATACGAATACGAATAGTATACACTTGACTCTTGGCAGTCTGGAGTTACACGGTTAAGGGCCGGTTTCACAGTCGAAGTTTAAGCCAAAAATTTTCTTTAAACTTAGAATCAAACGAATAATGTGTTTCACAGATGTTGTAAAACACAAGTTTGTTCTAATCATAGGATTAAGCTAAACGGTAGAATTTCTTCTGTTTATAGCTCGGATTAATGTTTTTGACAGTCAGTCGATTCTTGCCTAATTAAAGTAACCGTGATTGTCAATAACTCAAAATTTTAAATATTACAACCAAATAAAATTACAGGAAAGGCAGGGTATACTAATGTAAACAAATTTAATTCATTTGAATTAGTTCACAATGATTGTGAATTTCAGATTAGTTAATCATAGGATATTTATGTACCGTGAAATTGAGTCAAGTTTAAAGTGCAAACTATTCTTAAGTTTAAGTTTAACTAAACTTAAGTTCAAATTTCTACTGTGAAACTGGCCCTAAGTAAGATAAATTGATTAAATTTGTATTAGTTAAGCGACTTGTATCCATTAAACACGTGCATTCGATTCATTTCGTCATCCTACATACAGCAGAAAAGTTTTGTTTTTTGTGCTAGTTATTTTAAATAATTTCACATATAGAGTTGTATTCATAGTTTGTGTATTGTGTCTAAAATGACCAAAAAATTGACAAGGAGTTAGCAAATATCAGCTCTACCTCTACTTCAGTTGCAAACGGAAAATTTTTTAGTAACGGACTTATCTACGATCCTTTATACTATGTACATACTACTAGATTAATGCGTTTAAATCGAGTTAAACTCGTTGAAAACACGTCCCGAACTCGTTTACGAAAACACTTAGCTACAATACATTTCACCGAAAACATGTACTGCGACCCTCGTGGAAATCAAAGTAAACACTGAATGAAACTATTTAATCATGTATCAAAATAAAACGCATTACCGAGTCTTAATAATAGTTTTTAAATACGTGTATTTTTCCTACTTAAACACGTTTAAAACGCATAGTCTGTACAGGGTATAACAAGACTGCACGGCGAAAAAGCAAGAAAATTGCTATTTATTAAATTCAGATTTGTTAAATTTTGATTAGGAGTAGGTGTATAATTTCTTTTTAAAATGATTATCTCGTGATTTGATTTCACCAAAGAAAAATTTGTAATTTGAAGAAAAAAAGATAAGAGAAGAAACAACAATAAGCTAAGAATGCATTTCATTTTTTTTACCATCAACAACAATTTTTTATTTATTTTTTACCTTGTTCAGTTTTCGAATAGTATTCGAGTATTTGGGTTAAGTTTTTCGAATACGAACACCTAAGATTTGGTGAATATTCGCTTAAACGAATACGAATACGGTTATTCGGAACATCCCTAATGTAGTTAGGAAAAAAAACCCACTCCCGGACCATATTACCCCAATATAAATTTATATTTTTCCAACATGCTACTACTAGGTATAGCTCTATTCAAATACTAAGTTTGTGATTTATATCATTATAGGCTCTCGAGATATAAAAATCGGAACATTTGCACAACAGTTGAACAGTTGCTGAGATCTAGAAGCGAAACTTTTCCGTTTAAAACTCAAATTTTTGGTAGTGGGCATAGTTCAAAGTTTTTCACCGGCCACATCTTAAAACTTATTCTAATATTCACACATAGTACAAAACTACAAAGATAGTACAAACTGTTCAGATCATATCGATTTTGCCATGTCTCGATTCCAGCTTTAGAGTGTTTGAGAAGCATTGTTTTTCCATCCACTTCCACTCTTTGCATTCATATTGTCTCTTTTCATTCTTTTGGCACCACTTTATATAACTCCCAGGTTTCAGCTTCCTAGGATAAGCGGTTCTAAAACATTCATCCTCACTGTCTCTTCATATCCTCACCAACCCAAAACTCACTCTACTCTAATTTCGATTTTATATCTCAACGGGTTTGTGAGCTAGAAACATTTAAACGCGTTTGCGTACGGCACGGCGTTCGCATACGGCGTATATGGCAAACAAACGGATATTTTTGTACAAAATTGTAGAGTAGCCATTGGTTTTTTTTTTGGAAATTTCAGGACAATCATAACTCTTTACAATTAAAAAAAATTAATTTAAATTAATTTTGCAAACAAATGTGTCTCTTAAGATTTAGTTTTACTTTTTGGAAGGGGCTCCATGCTTAGCCTCACCGCAGACTAAGCATTGATGAATAACCGAAATCTTTTACTATTCCATTCTAGTATTTCCCTAGACAGTCTGTCCAGCCTTGAACAGAATGCCCTAGAGATCGTACAGCTCGTCAGCTGCTATTTAGGTGAGATTATTACTCGCTTCTTCTGACTTTTATACGTGGCTGGTTCCTATCCGGACTAAAATATGAACCCTTTATACATCAACGTCTGACAATAATTAAGACTATCTCTTCTATTATGTTCCATAAATATATATCACCTTTTAAGTAATAGTTTTGACCCTCCCTATAAAAAATTTATTAGGCTTCTTCTTTGCTTTTGCGGTTTTAGGATAGGTACTTTCAAAAATGGTGAACAATGATGGGACGCTTAAATTTAAAATGTTCTCATTTACTCGATTTAATTTAATAACATTGAGTGATGAAATTTCATTTGTGCTGATTTTTGGAATAACAACCTCTAGATCTCTAACATGATACTAACATTCCCATTGTCATTAACTAGCTAATACCTTAATTTAATTTGAAAAATACAATCAATCACTACAATAAAGCGTCACGCTATTGTCTTTACTATAAATATCAACCGTTCGTAGAATTTCTCACCTACACGTCGAACACATAAACCACATTTTGAAAATAATTCCGAAAAATATCCTCACTAGAGATAAATTTCTTGAAATCGATTTTGTTGTCACAACCAAACGTAACGCAATTACATCAGGATTTGTAGTTAACGAACGGCTAGTAGATAAAAAAAAAACTAAGGAATTGATTTTATTTAAGCTTGATATCTTCAATCCAGGTGGATTTTCACTAATACAAATCGAACGCTCCAATGAAAATTAAATTTACCTGAGGCATTGAGAGCAAAGCTATCAACGAATTATAGGTCCGGTTTTTTTCTGCGAAATCATTGCAAAATAATGTTAAATTTATTTCTTACAAATTCAAATAAATTCAATTATTATTAAAGCTATGAAGTTTACTTTTGAATTGCTTGTTGAGTGAAAACCCATACCAACCGGAAAAGCACTGCAATAAAACTTGGTAAAATTTTAAAAGAGTCGTAATTCATCCAATTTAATGCGTTTTCCCTATCGCCATGCCCATATAAAAGTTTTTAAATAGCTTTGTTTTTCGGTTCTTGAATAAGCCATTAAACGCGTTTGCAGTTGAACGTACAGCCATAATTGTATGAAATTGGGGCATCATCATAATTTATATCAAACGTTTTGGTAATTAATTTCCTCTAAAGTGTTACACCGTCTAAATATTTTCGGGGAAAAAAAAGAGGACGCAGCCGCTTTGATATTTGCAGGATTATTTGCAGGACTACTCAACTACAGAACGCAATTTTTCACCGCTTTGGCATCATTAAATTCACGTTTCTTAAACAACCTGGAACATTTTTATGCAAGTTTTATAGTACAAGAAAAAACCAAGAAAATTTAACGCTTCAATAATGACTGGCCATGAAGTAGCAAATTTTTCAAAGGGATCTTACCCTAAACCGTTTAATGTACTAAAAATCCCAAGACTACTCGTACCCCCCTATTTGTCGGGAACCGGGTCTCGGAATTGTATTTTGCCGTAATAGCATTTAGTGAGGTTATACATGTTTTATGCGTACGTTTAAGGAGAAAATAAGCAGTATAAAAAACACCAATTGAAGTAATTTTGTTTGTTAACTGATGAAGAATAAAACCCTTATTTGGTTTCTATGAAATGATGTTGTAAATTCCGGATTTTAAAAGGTTTCTCAATTTGTAAATCTTTATAAGACATACCAGACAAATACGAATCTGATAAGGGTACGGTCTGAAGAATATCCTATTGGAATTTATTCAAGATTTAGAGGCTAGGTTAGAGTATTTGCGTAGGGACTTTTCAAAAGGGGTTGTGGTTTCCAGGATGGTGCATCCAGGTTCATGTTTTTAAATATCAAATTTTTGGATACGTAGAATTAAGTTATGTCTAGAAAAACTATACAAAAATCTGGTTCTGGTCTGAACGTTGCTTTATTATTTTCTGTAAAATTAATTAATAATGGAATCAATCAGTTTTGAATGAATAAATATGAATGAGCAATTTGTTCTAGTATTTATATTAAGGGGTTAGTGACTTGGCGGTTCTTCACACAAAATTATGTATGTTACCCTTTTGTCGGGAATCTCTCAACCGATTTTAATGAAGCAATTTCAGAAATACTAAAAATTAATAGAACTATGTATAAGCTTTGAAATTTTTAAAAAATATTTAGGTCGTATTCGAATACTTTGCTTCGGCTACGTCTATGTTGACATCACTGCATAGCATTGTTATTATAACAGTTTAGAAAATGCTTAGCTAAATCGTCAAAATGGCTCATCTGATACTTATTAGACACTTCTTAAATCAAAAATTAAATTAAATTCAATGAAAAAATTGATTTTTTTTATGTTTGTTAAAACTGACAGCACTGCTGTCGTAAAAGTAGTCAAGACACGAACCGAAAAGGGATTGAGACACAGCTTTGCTATCCCTGACTAGACGTAGAAGTAGATGAAACGAGGTATTCGAATACGACCTTAATCCCATGATCTAATCAGTACAGTGCTGCATGCAGTAGAATTGTCCACATACAATTTGCATGCTCCATGATACAATCAATGCATTGCAGTAAATATTCCGACATTAAAATTTTGCTCTCTGTGCTAATTTTGTAAACCGGTGCTATCCTTACGCAGCGGTCAAATAATTGTAACTTTTCTATGAAATAATTGAGAACCACTGATGTTCTTCGATTTTTTTTCCCCAATCCCATTGAGATCCCAATTTCGTTTTTTTAATATGTTTTCAATAAAAAAAAAATGTTCACAAAAAATAAGGAAAATAAAAACATTACTTTTTGAGATATTCAAGGATAAAGGACAGAATCGTTATCCTTGAAAAATAAAAAATTGAGGATAAATTTGATTGGTATTTTTCTTATTTTGCTACAAACTTACCCTTTAAAATAAGTCTTATTTTATTATTCTAGGATACAAATTAACAGAGATATGAATTTTCAAAGAGGACTTGAACAGCATTTTTGCGAAATCTTTAACATACTACCTATAACTAACAAGAAAAATCAAATAGAAAAAAAATTTATATTATATTTTTTTCACTAATTCTTCAAGTATACAAATTTTCAAAAGTATATAATAGGAAATGGTAATGTAACAACTTTTGCGATTCTTGATGGAATGACCCTTAGTGACGCCAATTTAGTGGTTTCAGAGTTAAATTTGTTGCTTAAAATTTTGTCTGAGTGGTCAGAAATTAGTTTTATCACTATTGCATTATTAGATTGTTCGTGCGATTGATATTATATTGTTTCTAATTTTTTTGTCACGTGTCGAATGGAACTGCAGTTCACCGAAATAGGGAAGTTACTTTACTCACTCCCTTCAATGATTCTTTTAGTAAAGTTCACTCGTTATTGACCCATCTCTATTCTGAATTAATTTTTTGATCACTTTTACTTATCGGAAAAATCTGCGGTTTGTTTTAATTTGCGTCGAGTTGAGTATTAAAAATTTATACAAAATAAAAAAAAAATGTTCTTTCCAATAGACTAGCCAAACCACTAAAAAATAACGAATTCTCCAATGATGTGAAAAACCCTCGGAATCACTCTGTAAATTTGCGATTTTGGCAGCATGGTGTAATAATTGAACGTTGGACATCAGAAGGAAACTTAAACTGCTTAAGTTGTTTAGATGAAGAACGGAAAAAATGACAATAGTCTGGGCGAAACTTTATTATTTTTTGGGTAAAAGTCCGGAACGCTAGAGTTCTACTGAGCCTAAAACTCTGTAAAATTTTCAATGTAATATTGGAACAGTTCTTGAGATATAAATATTGAAAAATTGCAATTTTAAATAGTTTTTACGCCTCGTGGTCCACCTCAAAAATTTTACATTCAATAGACTCCACTTTAAATCCCATAAAACATCTGGAATATCATATGATATTATCATCAAAACGTCGTTTATACTTCGTTTGGGTTAAATAGCAAAAAATCCTAAAATTGGATTTTAGGGGATTTCATGAAAAGGGCTTAGAAATTAAAACAAGCTTCCTGCCTCATCAGATCTGCGAGAACTTAGGAAAACATATTAAATCCCATTATGTTTCTTGGATGTTAAACTCTGAACAATCGTGAAATTGGGTTTGCAAAAGATAACATCAATTACATTTATCTCATCAGACGTAAGAGGTATATTCAGATTCATGAAAATGTATGAAACCCCGTTAAACCACTTGTGGGTTGAGAGAAGTGTATAATACTACGCTATTTTAGTTGGAAATTGGAAAACACTATAAAAATCAACCAATCTGGCGACGAAAAAATTCAATAGTGCTTGACTTTTTCCGCGAAGTTTGTCACGGGCTTGTGCGGGGTAAAGTCGCATCAAAATTGTTCGGTGTAAGTCCACCATGCACCTAGAAGTGCTTCATTTTCCTTCAAGCCCATAGATACTTTTTTCAATATTTTTTGACTTAAGGCCCCCATGTGCACGTTAAATACGATTTTGTTGATTTATGGCTGTTTTCATGTGAATTTTTCCCTTATATAGCAATAGAAAAATAAAATAAAATAACTTTAATTTATAAGCTGCTGTGTAAACTAGGTCGCCCATTAAAAAAAAAATCAAAATTGTATATGAAAAAATAGCTATTAGAGGAACAACCCCCATTTTTTTTAAAAATGTGTAAATCCGAGTTCTTTGTGTGCATTTATTACCTATTTCTTGAATGGTTAGCATGTCATTTTCATTAATATAATGGTAGAAAAAATCTTAAAGAATATCTTCCATAAAGCAAATTACAAAAAAATTTAATTTTTGTTAATAATATATGAAGTCAAACAGAAGTAATTTTTCACGATTTTCATGGGAGAAGTTACTTAAGAAAACCGCATTTCATTGAAAATTATCATAGCTAGTAAAGGGTTTTCCAATAAGGACTTGACAACTTTGAATTCAATTTGTGAACGCACCCTTTCACTAATCATCGAACTGCCACTGTCAATTTATTCAGTAAACTTAACATTTTTATCATGGTAAAGTACACGAAGGAACAACGTCTGCAAATTAAATTATATTATTTTGAAAAAAAGTTGTCAAGTCCTTATTGGAAAACCCTTTATATCTAATTAATTGGTATATCTATCTAGAAGATTAGTCAATTAAAAAATTATTGATTTTTAATAGTTATGCGTTTCAAATAATTTGAAAGCCTATAACACTATTTATTCTGTAAATTAATAGCTGATAGACAGCAAACGATGCAGACATATTGTCCACGCCAAATTACACGAGCGAAAAACGATTTCAATCGATTAAAATCCCCTCAAGAAAAAAAAATCAAAATGAGATACAATATTCCGAACCGGACTCATGGGGCCTTAAGAAGTTAGTAGGAGACTTGATATCTAATAATTTTTTTTTATGCGTAATGGCTGGCACTTTTCCGATAGTATGGGGCGGTTGAGAAGGTGACTGTTTTTAAATTTGAAGAGTTATTAAAACGAAGTAGGTATTCGTAGGATATTAGATAATAATAAAAAATTAATAATAATGTTTTGTTCAAATAAATATATATTGATATAAAATTTACCGCCAAATTCATAATTAATTTTCTCAACAAACACCAAACATAGACAAATGGCTTACTAATTATTTGCTATACAAAATGATAAGTATTAACACCGAATGACATGTGTGATTGATTTATTCAAAACTAGAAATTTATATAAATGGCTACAAATTGGTATTAATTGATTTATTACTGGTTAAAAGAGCTAATTAAAATATGGGAAGCGAATTATTATTTAATGATATATATTATTACGAGTGTTGGACTTGACAGTCACTGAACAAGCTGCTCATAATGATGTCGCAAATTTCGTAACAGAGTGCACTTTACGTTTGAATTTGCAGTGTAATTTTTGCACTAAACTTTTAACTCGATCTCATTTATTGATGCATTCTACGGTTGCATATCGTAATCGCAATGTGGAAGCTAAATTTGTTTTCCAATAATTATTCAAAACGAATTGCTCAATTAAACCGAATTGACACCAATAAACTAAAAAAAAAGAACCTAAACAATGTCAAATTTAATTGGTATTAGAAGAACAATTAATTTATTAAATTGGATCATGTGGGATAGTTTTGTTGCAATTATTTTCGTTTCAATGCTGCAAAAAGTGATGAGTTTTTTTTTAAACGAAAAAAAATGATAGAATCTTCTTCAACCATAAGCCAGTTGTATTATTAGTTGTCTTTATGAACACACGAACGAGCAATATGGAGGGCTACAAGCTGCATAGTGCATAATATACTCGCTTGAGTGGGAGGATTGATATTCAATGCATGGATAATTGTGTTGATTGCGCGCCCATATACTCATATAGAAATGTACTTATAAAGTATACATTGTAGTGAAAAATATGTCGAGTATCTCTCATTTGTCGAATCAGATTTAAATTAAAAATTAATACAGGCTTATGTTCGTATTAATACCAGATAATTCTGTATTTTATCAATAAAAGTTTTTAATTGTCCGTACAGATATCACACAAGGAATTGCCTGTGGTTGCATGCAAATAAAAGTTAATTTTGACAACGTATCAACGGTCTGACCTAGATAGTTGATATTTTAACAGGCACATATCATCTTTTATTTTATTCAGTATTTTAATTAATTTATTTAATGATGGAAAAATCTGCCAACATTCTGCGTATATTGTTTTTCGAGACAAAATCCAGGAAGCGGATAAAGTTGGGGTGCACTGCCAAACGAAAACCATCAATTTTAATTTTGGGTCATTGTCGGGAACGTTCAAAACGTAATGCCGCATTTCCATATTCGCCTTCATGTGCATTGGACGAGGCACATTAGCGCGTATGCACATGTGGAAACGGCACATTCGCATCAATGTGCACATGAAAACGAGAGTCGCGTACATTTGTGTCGACTGTACTGTTTGGACGCGCTTAAAAGAGATGTGATTAGAGCACGAATGTGTCGTTTCCACATGTGCCATCATGTGCATTGGATACCACAGCGGGGGAAAAAAAGGGTTCTGGAGAATGCACTTTGTAAAAATTCCTAGTCAATGGATGGCAGAATTACCATACTTTTCATACTAATTTTTTTCTGGAATGTTGAAGGAATGATTCTCTATACATTTTTCAGTATGCAATAATCTTGCATTAAATACAATATTACATACAGTACATAATTCATTACTCATATTCCCGCTGGGACTGAACTGAACACTTGGTAGCCTTCATCACTGCCAAAAACATTCGCATTGAACATTTGCTTCGATGGCGGTTTTCGATGCACATCAAAAGGGATTTGCCTGTAGCATGTGCGTACTATTTCTACATGCGCCTAGACTTTCGCTCTCATCGCACATGCCCAATGCACATGAAGAAACATGTGGAAACGCAGCAGAAAAACGAAACAAACATTAAAAAAAACATGAAATTATTTTGTTTCATTTTAAATATATAGCAAAACAACATCGGGTGAGTGTTTTTGGGCCACCCTGTATCATATTTGGATACAAAACGTAAATAGGTTTGTCGTATCCACTGATACGCAACGAGAATTAGAAATGGACAAAACAGTTCTGTTCAGTGAAGTACTTCACTTCGAGTCACTCACTTTAAGGAACTAGTTCAGTGAAGTAGTTCTAGAACTTTCCGCTCCTTCGTTCTTTCGATTTTGTTACTTCGTTCGTAGTTCGTCTTTTTAGTTCATTCGTAGCTTAACTTGTGGGAGAAGATGATGACCAAAAAAACGGTCAGCAAAGTATTTTCCCACTGCACTGCAGTTCACTGAAAGCAGTAAGTTACTTCACTCACTAACTTCAATGAAGTGTTCTTTTGGAACAGTTCACTCGTGAACGACCCATCTCTAACGAGAATACGATGCTCGTAAATGCAACAAATAGATACTGCATACCGGCCCTGCACTGACCAAGCTAAAACGTTTTGTTTATAACAACGTTTAAATCAATGAATGACGGCAAGCATCACAACTCCTATGTGTTGATTTTTGAGAGTATGAGTACCCATCTACACAATTTTATGAAAATATTTTTTATGAAATAATACCATTGATACACAGCTAATATACAAACTAGAGATGGGCAAAGCAGTTCCTTTTAGTGAGTGAATCGGAGTTAATTCACTCACTAAAAGGAACTAGTTCAGCGAACTAGTTCCAGTTCACTTCGTTGCTCCGTTATTGTGGTGACCATTGTAACGGCGTTACGTATGTGTTGACCAAAAACCAAAAAAGGTCGTCTGGTGGCGGTGTCACGTGGCAAATAGAACTGCAGTTCACCAAAAGGAGTGAGTTAGTTCACTCACTCACTTCAATGACCTGCTCTTTTGGAAAAGTTCACTCCGGAACGACCCATCTCTAATACAAACCATGGTATTGAAACTAGCTGCACATGATACACTGCACATATGGTATCTGGTATAAGCAAACAAACAAATAGATTTAGTTGCGATAATCGCCACAAAATTGGGGAATGGCACAACTAGCAGTGAAATGCATAGTGTACTAGGTAAAATTACCGAATTTGTATACCATGAAACACGTTCAATACTAGATATATACCAGTTCGTTTATCTAGTATATGCTGGTATTAACGGTATTATGATATCAATACCAGTAGTGAAATAAGAGTCAAAGTATTAATGTACGGTTCATACATGCATCAGGAAAAATATTTGATAATTTTCTTCATTGACGCAACGATTTTTTCATTAATCAGAAAAAATTCGTCGGTGAAAGGCATTCATTAATATTAATATTGGATAAGAATTCGCAGTACGAGTACACCAACAAAAATGTCTTTTAAATATTTCTTCTAATAATGAGTAGCAAACTCACATCACATCTGGTCCAATCCACACTATCAAAACACTCAATCCTGATGTTTTTACCCAAGAATAAAGATGTACGAGAAGCGTCACTTAGAAACAATTACTCCATTAAAACAAATCTCAAACCCTTAGTGGCCCATTAAAACAAAAATGTGCACAACGTTTATAATTTTTTCTCCTTTGCTATAAGGTAAAAAAAAGAAAAAGTTTCAATAGTTGTTTTGTTCTTCTAGTCCTCAGCACTCTAGTTCATTTCCAGACATCATTACCTGAAGCAGTTTCCAATTAAGATCCGGACGAGGAAAACTTTTCCTCTTCCTTTTTCCTATATCTTTCCGGCGTTGTTCATTTAATTAAAGAATCCTACAAGTTTCCTTCATAAAGACAACTAATTAGCATTTTATAGCGATCCCATGTACGATTATGTTCCAAAGGATTTATTTCGAGGGCTTTTACTATCGGTAGAGCATTCTCATTTGGAAGAAATCACGAGATAGTTTTAATAATTGCGTTTTTGCTTTCAAATGGAATATCATCATCTTAATTCAATAGAAAATTTTATAGAGCAAAACGTGATTGTAAGCAGTTTCGTATGTCTGAAAGATTTCTCTTCGCAATTCCGTAGAAGTTGTGCAAACCAGTAAATAAAGTGTTAATTTAGTAAACCTTTAGCATAGTTACAAGAAATAACTCGCCGTCAGAAGGACGTTGGATTTACTAAATGAATTTCATTTTCCCCTGTGGACAGTACACATAAAATATTCATATCGCACCATCCGATCAACATCAGACCCTAATAATTCTAAATTGTCATCACAAGCACATATGGCACCTAACCGAGCCGAGAGTGTAAGACAGTATGACAGAATAACATAACTAAATTTCGATTTTGGCATGAAAGTGATATTTTATTCAATGACAGAGTATGGTAGAATTTTTTTGTTGGGTTGGAACCCTCTAATAAACATGGTTATGGCAGTTTTTTTCACTATGAATTTCTATTAAACATCCTAAACAGTTGATTGCATATTACATTACACTTAGTGAATTACCAAGAATGCTTTTCGACCCTTTTGGGGTTTCGTTGACTTCAGATTGGATAAGGATTTTATCTATGTAGCTGTGTATATTGACATAAATCATGAAAATACAAAACTGGCAAAATGCTTTTACAAGTATATTTAAGATAAAATCTTCAACGAAAATGAAGACCTGGACAAAATTTATCTGCTGAAAACAAAGATTCGATTGGCCATTTGAAGTTTCTTCAAGAGTTCTTAGCTTTTACTATCAATCAATACGATTCGCCAACGAATCGATTACAGCCTGTTATAATAATCAATGGCGCAACAGCCCAAATTGGGCCTAGGCCGTGAAGTAATGCTAGAGTTACTTCATTACTAGACCAACGGAACACTAGGAGGTGAAGTGGTCAGCCACACGCTCGTTCGTGATTATTACCCCGATTTTAGCTCAGATGCTCATTTACAACTGAGTGAACTGGTAGTCCGGCACCCAATCCCATTCTCGAAAATTACTTGTCGCCAAGCAGATTCGAACCTGGTACGAGGTGCACTGAAGGCAAGTGCTCTAGCCACTAAGCAACCCCAACCCTGAAGATTTACTCACTTTAAAATGCCATCCTTAAGAGACTGTGTTGAACTATGTCCAAAGAAGTTGTGTTGTCATCGGATGACATAGAGTCTTTAGAGGGTGTATCATTACTACTATCCAAAAAAAAAACCCTTACAGCTGGTGGTATTGCTGAGGATTTCCATATAGCGATATAGAAAAATTAACAATCCGCAACTTTTAAACTTAGTTCAAATTGTAGCCATCTCAACCTTATACTAAAGGAAGGTGACACTGAAGATCACCTAATACTTCAACCAATTTGGTGAAATTTTTGGTTGTACGCCAGGATACACAAAGCCCAACGCCAAAAGGCGACATCAAATTTTAGCTTGTTATAATTCGTAGAATAAAATTCAGTTCTGGGCCATACATAATGATAGAATTCCCGGCAATATGGCTGTTTATTGGAATTGCAAAATACACCCTGTGATGATTGTTACGAATCGATGATGAACCAGCTCCTTCGGACCTAGGCCAGCAAAATTTTCAACGTGAGGATTTAAAGGTGTCATATCATTAAATGTCTATACCCAGAGCACCGATCTAATTAGTTTGGAACTTCGTATGGTATGTGTTCGAATAAATAAAACTCCTCTGACGCCAACGACCCAAATTTAAGAAATAAATTTTGAACCTTACACCATAGACACACTGCTTGTACACAAATTACTTTATGGATATTATGATATATGCGATACAAGATAGCATGATACACATCATATACATGCTATACTTTGCCATTTAGCAAAGACAAAATTTAAAGTGTCTATCAATCGTAGCTTCGGCCTCTAGCTCTTCGTAGCTTTGATGTTCTAGCGAAAAGCACTTTCTTTGCAAATAAAGAAATGTACATTTACAATTGGACACACACAACAAGTAAGACGCGCTCAAACAATTTTAGCTAACGGAAGAATATAAAAATACTCAACTGTCATTCATTCAAAGTTTAGTTGATTTTAGTAACAAATGGCGCTGATGGCAGTTAAAAGAAGACTATATCAGCTAAAATTATCTAATTTATATACAAGGAAAAAGGTTGGATATTACGTTGACATCAGCTCGTTGACGTACTATATGCGTACATTATTGAGTGATACAGTGGTGATATTGACGATATAATGATTTGTATACAAGCTATGTATCCAAATTTTAAGATATCAATTTTGTACCTTTTATCGTCCCAAAATTATCAAAAACAAAAAATATCTTTATTTTTATCAATTTCATATTTGGCTGTTTTTTGTATGTTAAAAGTTGCCTATGCTACACAGTTAAATTTGAAACACTTATTATCAGTGTGTTATGAATGTGGCGCTTAAATAGTACATATTTCAAAAATTACGTTTTACGGTTTGAATGAGGCAGAGCGTGTAAGCGCTTTTATGGCATATTGACCTTATCCAATCACTGACAAAAGGCTCTCGTTTTTACTTTATGATTTTTTAATAATAAAGTATTTTTAAATGATTGACACTTCATAATTCAGTGGTTATAGAAGCACTTTTTACACTGAACTTCTCATAAAATTGACACTTTAATCCTTCAAAAACATTGCCTTACGCTCACTTTAAAATTAATAGGAAAATGAAATTTTCATCGTTTCAGCTGTCATAAGTACCTCTTGTATACACAATCCGAATTCTGTTGTACAACTAAAATGCCATACGATTTTCCAACTTGGTTCCGATCACACGTTTCTATCGATTTAACAAATCGCGAAAAAAAATAGACCTCGTTCCTTACAAAATAATTTCTAACGATTGGCAGAGCTCAGAATCGAAGTACAAAAGTCAAATTATAGACATTAAGGTGAGACATATGGAAAAATAGAATACAGTCAGTAGGCGAATCCTGTGTACCTGCCGAAAATAAAGTGAAAGTTAATCTAAAACAATCACCGAGTACATATACCTGTAGTTAGATAGTCGTTAGACATGAGTAGATTTATTTCGCTTCGTGTGTCCTCGCTGAATTTACCATACTGTTTGAACATACCGTGGTAAACACATCCTACAATATTATCGCTCTAACACATTTTTAAAAATTTACGTTATTATATCCCCCGGGGAGGATTATACTGAAAGGGGCTTGTGACAAACAAATTAGTTATAAATTAATGCTAAGTATATCCCTGTACGAAGTGCGATATAAGTACGTTAAATGTCTTACAATCTATCGCGGATTCGCAAGCAGCACAAGTCGCTGGTGAATATTCGAAATGTGTGCGTTTTTAAATTTATAACAAATTTTTGATACTAAACTAGAAGTAGGTTGTGAATAAAATATATTTTAATTTTTGTAGTGAAGTGACATTTTTTCCTTAAGTGTAGATGTGATTTTCAATAAATTGAAATTTCCTTACTTACTTATTGCACTTGGTTATTCCATGCATTTTCCATTTATTATAAAACAAAACAATAGTAAAAGTTTTAAATTGCGGATTAATCAGTTCTTTTTTTTTTAATTTTTAAGTTTACTTTATTATTTTATTATTTAATTTTTTATTTTATTATTTTAAGTAAAGTATTTTAAGTATTTTTGTTTAGATTTTAGATGTTTCTAATTATTTGTGTCAAAATGATTTTTGGTGTTTATGTTTATAATCAATTTTCCATTCGTTTTAAACATTAACTTACGAATTTGTGCCGAATTTACGAATTAATACTTTTTCTATTTTTTACTAAAAATTTTGTTAATTCTTTTCAATTTAATTTGCGAGTTGAATTATTATAACACGACTATTGTTTTATATTTATAAATTGTGGTTTTTTAATTATTACGATAGCAAAAATGAGATCACTTTTGGAATTTGAATTCAAAGTTGTGTACGTACGTAAATCATAATTTAGAATTTTAAATTAATAATAAACAATCATTCAAAAATAAGAATCTGGAAAGAAAAAAATTCTTGTTTTCGTTGACAAAAATTAAAATTTTATATTTAAAATAAAAACAACGCTTACAAATCGAAATTCGCCTGGAGTGGTAGCCCTTGGTATCACCCAATAACTTTACATCCTATTACTTCACTATTTCAATAATACAGTATTGTGATCGATTTTGATAAACGTTTAAATACCGTTTTCTAGACTTTTTTCCCTTTCATCTCCTAAGAAGGTGTAAATGGATTTCACATGATTTTACTAATTCCGCAATATCTTTTAAGTCTTAAGAGTGATAAAACATCGAATTGGTTTTTAATTCTTCGGTCTTTTTTTCGTAGCAAATCTAAAAACTTATAGCGGAATTTTGGGGTATTCAACCTACATTTTCAAATTTTTCACATACATATTTCTTGGGTTTGATGAGACATTAAATTCGTCATCTACGTCTAACTCTATGTCTACGACTATGTCTACGTTTCACTATCTATTTTTACGTTCACATTTACATCTACGTCCATGTTGTCACTGCTGGTGACGCTATTATGATATGAATACGAATACTAGCAGTGAATCCAAGCCTTAGGTGGAATACGGGGTTAACTCATTTTTGAAAATTATGAGAGGGCTTGACTTTTCTGACCTCTAACTGCCTTCGGAGGAAATTCAGCTGATGCAGTCTGCCCCTTATGATTTAATATTATCCTTAATAATTTTAATAAAATCATAAAAAAATTCAATAAAATAATTTGAATTCAATAAGGCTTCAGAAAAATCAAATTTCACATGTTGTTGGAAAAACAAGTTGACCCCTTATTCCACCAATTGCTTGTATTTAATTCGGTCAGGAATAATCTCCTCTTCTTGAAGTCATAAGCTGTTATAACTACATATATATAGACGTAGACGAAGCCAACTATACGTATACATCCTCACGGAAGCGTTTCCACCATGCCGCGAACTAGCGCGAATGCAAATGTGTAAACAGCTAATTCATGTCAGTTAGCAACTCTAGTTGAAGTTCGCCTAACTTCGCGATGATTGGGTTTTTCGGACGCGAATATGTGTGCAGTGTATCCACATTCGCCTCAGTTCTTTTGTGGAATTGTTCTCAAACGAAGAACTGAACATATGCCACTAGAGCCACTTAAATTCGCATTCGCTTTGACATTCGCGTCGATTAAGGTTTTTGAACGCGAATCAAAATAATTTGCATTTAACACGAATGTAGTGTTCACACATGTGGCTATGCATTCGCGTGCTATACGAATGTGAATGCTATAGTGGAAACGCGCCGTAATACATCTCCTTTCAACGCTATTAATGCCAAGAATTAAAAAGGATACGAGTTATAGGGTTTGTAAACGAAAATTTAATTATTGTTAACTTATTATAATGTTAATATGTATAGTACATATACCCCAATCACTGCACTGCGCCTAATTTAGATTAGATATGAATCATGACTCAAAGCATTTCAAAACTATCCACATATGTAGGTACATATATAAAACATTGTGCTTCCTAAAATATTATTGTTAGACATTCATTAAAACAAGTAGAGCTTTTAAAACACACTTTCCAAAAATTATATTCAAACAAAAAGTACCTACTAGGTACTTTTTCGGAAAGTAAGTCTTAAGATCTGTTCTTAATTTTTAAATATGTACATACACACTACACACCTAGTAGCGGCTCCAAAAAGAAAAACGTGAATGAAAATTAAATAAATTTTTATTTCTGCGAACAACAATATACTACAATCATTTGTCTTTCAGTAAGTCTTAGCTTAGAATTTATCAGCAAGGCATTTCTTGGTAGATGTTTAGACTAAGTCTTACAGCGACAGCAGTAGTGAAGTGTGGTTTGTTTTTAGCATAATGACTCTTAGAATCTTTTTTTAATATAAATTAGTTATACTAGACTAACTTAGTATAAAAGCGCGATCATTACCAACTGTTTAAGTCAAATATCACTCACTCACACGGCAAGTATGAATTACGTCGAATCAAATACACCTTTAAGTACTAACTAACTTTTGATCAAATTTTGAAACCAGATAAAAGATACTCGTACCCGTATAACGTCAAATTTTGAAACCAGATACAAAATACTCGTATAACGTCTATAGAAAATACTTAACAATTAAAACATAATAAAGTAAAACTTAAAACTAAAAAATTTTATTCTCTTTTCAGGTTGTTGGGTGCAGCCAGTTCAGAATCTGTTAGATGTTCATACTGTTCGAATTTCAACGAAAGTGATCTTCGGATATCCGTTGAAAATACCTGCACTGATTCGTTGGTGACAGCTATAGACGATGAAGCCTTACTAATATGCGATCCCGGAAACGAAATGGCAAGAACAAAGGTTTATTTTAATAATTTAAACGAACCAATACGATCTTTTTAATAATTCTAATCAACAAAATTTCAAATTTGCGATTTCTTCGTAACAAGAAAAATGTTACATGTTTTTTTTTTATTTTAAATTTATTAAATAAATTAATTTTTATTAAACAAAATTAGGTGCATTTCGATGACGTATCACTTTATGGGACTCCAAAAGAGGAGCCAATGCCTTCCATACCGGTCGTTACCGAGAAAATTTCTGCCAATTTTCTGAAAAATCAATTACAATCATGGTTCCAACCAACAGACAATCGGTTGGCCATGAAATTATTTGGCAGCCGGAAAGCCCTAGTTAAAGAACGTATTAGACAAAAAACTTCGGGCCATTGGGTCATTCATCCATGCAGCTCATTTAGGTAAGTATGAATTTCGATATGATCTGATCTAATGGATCAGATCGTTTACCTTGTCAAAATTTTCCGATCTAATTATGGGTACTAACTTTGTTTTCAGATTTTATTGGGATCTTTGCATGCTTCTTCTTCTAGTAGCGAACCTCATAATCCTGCCAGTAGCAATTTCGTTCTTCAACGATGATTTAAGCACAAGATGGATTGCCTTTAACTGCCTCAGTGATACTATTTTCTTAATAGACATCGTAGTCAATTTTAGAACAGGTAAGCAAACAAAGATTTGACGATTGGAAGGAAGACGAAAAAATATAAACTGTAGCGGTTGGCACCCTTCTGAGCAAGTAAGACGTACATGAACATTACAAAATACGACTTTAACATATTGAAAATATAGTTACATCGGTTTTTCTTTTTTCAAAATTTGTTTTATCGAATATGACGCTTATGGTACTTTTTATGTTGGTGCATTGGTAATTCGAACTATATTTGCTTTATCAGCGCCATCTTTACGTCGAAATTTAAATGAAAAACTATTTGGATTACATATCTATTTGGATTACATATAATTGAACCATTTTCCAAAGACGACTAATAAGAACCACGATTTCGTAAACTAACTTAATTAAACATGAAATTTTTGATTTTAAAAAGATGGGGCCCAGTCCACGACCCTCATGTGTCAAATCGCTATTTGACTTTTAAGTAAGTAATTTAACTAAATAAATAAAAAATTTGATTTATGGATTGGGGTAGGTTTGGTTTCCGCTGACACTGGCCTCGTATACGTATATACTGCAATCATTAAGACGTATGAAACTGTTCTCGGTATTAAGTTAATACTATTGCCGTTTATACCGCTTGAGCGTACTAAGTTAATCCACTTTGCTTTAAACGTCATATGTGAGGTTCACAGGCTGATGAAATGCCACATGTAAGAAATCCTATTGGTAAATACCTTGGATAAACTGCCTGATTTCCCACACTTTTCTGACCCTTAAGTGCAAATACATGCTACAAATTCAAATAAACGCAGGGCGCCATCTGTGAAACTAGATAAATAGGGGAAGCTTAGTGCTGTCATAATGCCATTTCAACTGTGCTCGGTTTAATTTAGTCTAGTTCTGGTCCTCACACGGAACTGGACTAACTTGATACCACACGTTTACACCGCTTCTTAATACGGCTTTACTCTTAATACGGACTAAGTGAATACAGGTGTAGGTTAGGCCACTAAAGCACCCTTAATTATTTTTAATTCTTTCTTTTTAAATCTTTTTTTCACTATGTCTCATCCTCTGAACTGAAAAGTTGGTTATCTTGTTCCTTGCATATTTCAGTATGGATAGGTGTAAAGTTGTTAGCACGTCTAAAGGTACTTTTACTCGAACATTAAAAATTGTTCATTTTGCAACAATATTCCTCAATTTTTATGTTACGAAAATATGAAGCTCTGTTTTATCTCCCACCCTATTTCTCATCTTTATAAACGACCTTCTGTCGTCAACTCTCAATCCAATCCATAGTTTTGCAGATGATAGTACGTTAGACAATGTCTTTAATTTCGACTCGGCTGCAGAAGCACGTCCGACTTCGGTGGCCTTACAACGCACTGAGTTATTCGGCTCATTGAACTCAGACTTCAATCTCATCTTGGACTGGGGCAAGAAAAATAGAGTAGAGTTCAATGCCTCCAAAACACAGTCCTGTCATCTATCCCTTAAACGAGATGTTCCGACGTCGGTCCCAAGTATATCCTTTGGTGGCGTACAAATTTCTTCTTCTGATGACTTCCAATTACTAGGCGTAAAAATCAACAACCACCTAAACTGGAGCCAGCACATCTATGATGTCGCTATTGATGCTTCTAAACGCCTTGGAATTCTACGGAAGTGTAAGAAATACTTCTCAGCGTCCGATTTAGCTACAATCTACAAGGCATATATCAGACCACGTCTTGAGTACAATTCGCATATCTGGGCTGGGGCCCCTAAATCCCATTTAGCCTTGCTCAATCGTGTTCAAAAACATGCGTTCCGACTAATTGGAGACGAAGCCATTTCAGCTTCTATAGACTCCCTTGAGCATCGCCGTAATGTCGGAGTACTCAGTATTTACTACCGATATTTTCATGGTAAATGTAGTAAGGAACTAAAAGAACTTATTCCCCCACTCTTAGTCGCCCCCCGTAACACTCGCCAAGCTTCACGCGCCCACGAGTATACCGTTCAGCCCCATTCGTGGAGAACAGTGAAATTTAGGCAGTCCTTTATCCCCCGAACATCAGTAATGTGGAACGCGTTGCCATCCGATCTATTCCCTGATAAGTATGACCTTCAGCGGTTCAAAAACAACGTCCACCGACACTTTAGACGTTTCCCTCCTGTTCCACCGACCTAAATCCCCTACCACACCATTTTATTCCCACCCTATGTCGTTATAGCTGTGCAATCGCATTAAAGGGTGACCCCCTAAGTTATAACAACGGCCGTAAAAAAAAAAAAAAAAAAACAAGGCAACAATAGTAACATGCGATGTGGATCAACTTTTTATCAACTCGTTGCTGAATTGTGGTAAGCGATATTGATCAATATCTATCTTCGGCTTACACGAGCAATTCAGTCTATGAACAAAAAGAAAGCGAACTTGACAAACAAATCTAAAACTTGGAGATATTTGAACTCTGAGATATTATAATTCAAAACTTAACAAGTAAATGCAAAAATCAAAACAAAACTGAACATTTGAATTACGAAACGGGGACCATTGCTCAGAATTTTCCAAGTCAGCAACTGTAGGGAAAGCAATACCAGCAATCTGTGAAAATATTGCCATATTGACGTTATACTTCGGCAACTATATTATATTACCCTGTATTACTCCATTACCCTGCGTCTACACTGATAATTTATCTGGCAATGACAATAGCAATATTTCCATTGAGTTAAATGTCAAATCGCAATGAGTGTGGGCATTTGATTGTCTGGCAATTTTCATTTGAGCGAGTGAATCACAAAAACTATTGATTAATTCAATAGTTTTTTCCTTAGTACACTTATTTTCATTCATTTTGCGATCAAACCAAAAAACGGGTGTCAATCTGTTGACAATATTGCCATATCCGTTTCGTGTGTCTACACTCTCAATTTATGTATGACAATAATGCCGTTGTCATTGCCATTGCCAGATAAGTTGTCAGTGCAGTGCAGTGCAGGATTAATTGCTCCATTAGTTTTGGCAATAGACGTCGGGCAATCAATTGCTTGGATAATTGCTAGTGTGAGAGTGCCTTAAGGCTAATGGGTCTAGTATGTAGCTTCGGTATATATTCAGTAGTTTAATTTTGGATTAAGTCCCGAGTGATTACCGAGAATTCTACAGCAGGAGAAGGATCGACCAGGCCTTTCAAGAATTTTGTCCAAATATATATACAAATGGATTTCTTATCCAGGATGACTCCCAGAAATTTCATCTAGCATTCTCTAGAGATTCTCCGAAATGAGTAGACCTAGATAACTTATCCTTACATTTCCTATCGGTGAATGCCACAAAAATGTTTTTCTTTAGGTTGACGCTTAATCCTGTTTTAATATACCAGGTTGCCAACTGATTTTGGACACTTTGAACTAGTTCTCTGAACATTTCTTCAAATTTACCTCTAATAATGATGGTAGGGCTCTTGATGTATATATGTCCATCTATCGGTATGTCTGCTAGTAAGCGCAGTAACTCAAGGATTCGGAACTATGATCTTGAAATTTTGAATCTGGATCTTTGGTTGAATTTTTAAAGTCAATTCCGTTAACGGACAAAGTTCTACTCCTTTAGATTGCTGCTATAGTCCTTAAAACAAGTGGCCATGAATATTGCCCAATAACTTCAGAACTCCTTAAGCTACGACTTTGAAATTTTCTATACGTTGGGTTTTCAACAATTTCAGTTTAATGAACAACCATGAGACCCAAATCTCCACTGCGTTGAATCACTACTTTTGACTACTAATAACCAAAATCGAGTTAAGCATAAAAGTCAAGTGATAATTACTCCAGTTGAGTAATTCTTTTATTGCTATGTATTCTTCTTCTTCTGAAGCTATGGTATGTATATACGGTATACTTCAACAAATGTTTCAGCAATATTGCAAACAACCACAAACCCTCAATTTCATAACGTATTTATAGCACCCCTCATCGTTCAGAAAGATCATATTGGAGCTAATCGGCTCCTAACGAAGTGTGAACAATGGCAAATAGCAAATCCGACGTATAAATTGTTTTTGAGGTCAATCATGGCACATGATGGAGCGACAGGTCATTGCTCAATAAACAAGGTGCCAATCGTCCCTTCTCAAAAAGCTCGAAAAGGATTAGTTACCCTTTACCCGATAAGAGTTTAGTCGATTAAGTAATATGTTTATGAGACAGCAACCACTTTGTTCATTTCTTCAAGCCACGAAAAGTCATTAAACCAAACTTAAAACAACAATGAAGTGTTAAATGTTAATTACATTTATGAAAGTGGTTTGATATTAGCTCTTAATATTGACTTCTATAACAGGTCTTGAACTCCTGTGATAAATTAAGAAGGAGTTTTTAGGAAATAATAACACATTGAGTTTTTTGCAGGAAAAACCTTGTTTTAGATCAAAATTTAACCACGTCGGGTTGCACCGAATTTCTTTTATGCATATGCTCTCAAGCTGATAGCCTTCGTAACTAGTGCTTAAGAATAATTGTGTGTAGTTATGTACCATTTATTAAAATATAATAATAGTAACAGATGCTCTTAAACCGCTATTTCGTGGATACTTACTCAACGATAAGAAGGATGGAAGAGCACTTTGTAAATTGATTCAATTGTTAAACTCACCTATAGTTAAAAACAAGTGTCATACATAATGAATCAGTAGTTGATTTCTGATTGGATGTTTTGTTATTACAGATAGTCGTAAACAAGTTACTTAAAAAGACTCGACTTTAAAACAGAATTAAAAGCTCTAAGAAAATACAAATTACAGTTTAAGATTTCGGTGGGACTTCATGTAAAGGAAGTCTATGAATACAATAATTGGATAATTGGGCGATAGTTAGGTAATAGATGAAATAAAGGAAATCAATAATCTTGAAAATAAAAACAAACCTGGGACTTTCCTTGAACATATTTCTGTATCAGATTAACGTAAGTTTTTGCAAAGAAAGTACAGTGGATACCGCTTATTGTAATCCCAGATGATGTTATAATCCGGATTTTGTTATCAAAACAGTTGGGTCCCATTCTCCACAAATGTTCGTTTTTCGTTCGTCTATTGTTATAAACCGACTAATGTTATTTTTTTTGGCTGGTCGCAAAGTGATTACAATAAGCGGTACCTACTGTACTCTGATTATTCAAGTGTAACTGACAAGGAACGAAAACATAAGATTTCCTTAAACAATAGTTACGGATATGTTACTGTGACGTTGATGTTTCTAAAATGTGACTGTAGCAACGACTGGGGATAAAACTCTTCTTGGATAATCACAAATAAAATTTGTTGTCATGAACTATTCAGGAGATACCACAGGTCAATTTTAAAATTTGTTCACTATCAAATATATAACTTACCTGTTTCAACTTCTTGTGATAAACGGTTCGGGTAATATAGAAACCAACATTTTTCTCCACTATTTTTTTTTATTGTAGACTAAATAGAGCTTTTTTTAAAAAATTTTCTGGTTTTTGAAACAATAAAACAGAATTTTATTGGTACATATTTTATTCTAAAAGTTTGTAGAGAGTGTTGAAAGTAAATTGGAGGATACGAATCTAACAAATTCTGTAACTTTTACTATTGTAAAATTCTGTTATTTTAGGCCATCATGAACTGTATGGCCCAACATCATAAACGATGAATATTTTCAAGTAAATTCATAGCTCGTCAAATCGAATTTGATTTTTACTTTGACGTAAAAAAGGAGTAGTGCCGATACTTTCGACACATATCTCAAGCCGTCTAATATTAAAATATTTGAAATGCAAGTGAAACAATTCTTGATTATGTCCACCACTTAAGGTCTTAAGGGCTAAGCCAACTAATAAAAACAATTTTATTATTTCATCCACTACTAGAAGGAATAATGAGAATTTTGTTACCAAGTGCACTATAAATTTAATTCCAAGGTTTGTCAGGAAACAACTCCTTGGAATTTATACATATATATAATTTCAGAACTCAATTGCGTCACAACCATACATGCGATACAGTAGTAAGGGATTAACATTTCCTGTACTCAGCTTACACACCCTCATCATCATAATAATTGTGTGATCCTTCACATGTGGCAATGAAATCTTGAACATGTCCCCGGTAAACAAAAATAGGTGAAAATATTTAAACTTAAGTTTCGCATTTTTCTAATTAGTTGGAAACTCTGGGTGATGTGTGTGTGCCTGTTGAGGTTACCATTTTTGTTGATGAACATTTTCATCTAGTGCCACTACAAGTGGTACGACGAAAAGAAAATTCTTCTTATCAAGTTCATGGTTAAAAGCAAACTTAAACTCAAAGTTATGTCTCTGTGGGCGAAAAACTCAAATACAAGAGGGAACAGGCAGCTTCAATTAGAAGAATAAAATAAATTTAATATAAGAGAGCACCTAGGAACATACCACAAGTAGGTCATGTACATACAATCTGATGGTTTTCGTCTTCACTTTGTGTGGTACGAATGTATAAAAAATTCACTCTTTTCGCCGAGATAACAAGAGGAATTTTAATATTTTCTTGTTTTAGTGGACTATTGGATAAAATTGTTTCGGACAGGCATCATTTCGAACGACAACGAAACTGTGCCTGAAAAACATTTTTTTTTTTTTCCATTTTCTACTTTTAGAATTATTCTGAATTGGAAAACGAGGAAAAGTGACAAAGTTTTGTAGAGATAAGGTTTAATGTTGCATGTATTATTATAATGATTAGTTTGGACAAGAGCTCTGTCTGAATAAAATACTTTCATGTTTTTAAATAATTTGCTTCAAGTTTTTGAAAAGTGCATACCAAATTAAAATTCTTGCCTTGGAATTTGTGTTCGTATGAGTCCTTTGGTTTCCAGCTTATTAACATTATTAGGTTAGATTAGCTTAGGATAAAAATGTAATATACCTTGTAAATACCATAAGGAGTAATAAGGTCGAAACCATTAGGCCAAAAAGAAAAAATCTGAAACTAAATTAACTCTTTTAAACTAATTTTGGGTCGCAGAAAACGGTTTTAGACGAAAAACTTTGGGGTTTATTTTTCAGAAACAGATTATGCTAGAAAGCTGAAATTCGAAACATACATACTTAGACCTATGCTATTGTACCCATTTGCAAAAAAAATTATATGAGGTAGCAAAATTGGTTTTCATTAGGTTTTTCACTTCTTTGATCATTTTTTTGTAATCGATTAAAAACTGATTCTTGGATATTCAACATCGGAGAGACTGTAAGGGGGTTTCATATTTTTCACGAAGATATGACGCGTATATCAGATGGCTACATGGGCCTTTTATTTGTACTGCTGTTTTTTAGTTTAGATCCACTGGTGAATGTTAAAACTTGTATTTCAAATAATTTTTCCAGCGGTTAAAAAATGGAAAAAATTGGAAAAAAATTGGAAATAGGTAATAATCACCTAGAAGCCCGTAGAAGTGAAAAGATATTCGATACCTCTAGCTCAGTTCTGTAACTTAAGAATTAGAAATTTCTCACCAAAAAGTCATAGTGAGGACGAATTGATGCAGTTTTCTCTCTGTATTCTCACCAAATGAGAAAGTACCGTAATTGACTACGCATTTGGCAATCTTTCATTTCTCATTTGGTGAGAATACAGAGAGAAAACTGCATTAATTCGTCCTCATTTTGACTTTTTGGTGAGAAATTTCTCATTCATAAGTTACAGAACTGAGCTACTGATCAGACACCTAAGATATGTAAAAGAATTCTTGAAAAGTATACAATCACTTTACATCCCCTTAGGGGTAGAATTTCAAAAAATTTTGAAAACGTTTTCTAGGTATTTATATGAAGAATCCAATCGAATTCAATATTTGGGAAGACCTAGTCGATATGACGAAAAACGTGGAAATATATGCATTCTATTTTCACTGATCATTTGTCTTGCCCCCCTTCCGAACACGAATGGATATTGGAAATTTTTGATCATCAAAATTTCGTCTCTAGTCGACTTACATGTCTACCGAGTTTCAACTTTCCAGCATAAGTCGTTCTATAGTTACGAAAAACACCCCCACCCTCGTATCATACTACCCCTAAAAAAAATTATATTTTTCCAACATGCCGCTACTATACTTCTATCTAAATACCAAGTTTAAGGTTTATATCCTTACAGATCCTTAAGATATAAACATCGGAACTTTTTCCTTTACACCCTCCCCCACCCTCACCCTCTACACCCACATCCCCAAAATTGTTTTCCCTACTAGGGTTCCATTTGGCCTACTTCTGGTAAAAATTGTAATCAGCCATCTTATACTGTTCTTTAGATATAAAGCATCATTTTTTAGAAGAATTCTTTTAACCTACACTTCCATGCTCCACCGAACCCTTAAAAAATTTCAATTTGATTCATTTATTCATCAATCTTTATACTCAAACCGAATCTTATTTTTCTAGGGAAGTCGGTTGGTGAGGTATCGTAATCTAAAGTTTTTTACCCCCCCCCCCCCCCCACCGCAGGCCACTGCACCCAGTCAAACGTTTGTTTTTAATCTTTTTTCCTATTATAGCTACTGATATTTGTTAATTTTAAATTTCGTGCCATTAACAGTTTAGGAGATATGGAATTTAGAATGTGTTGATCTGGACTTTTTTGCGTTTCGGACACATTACTTTTCTTCCCGCTCCTTTACCCCGCCACCAATATCGGTTTCAGCTACCTAACATAAGCGGTTGCTGAGATCTAGAAACCAAAATTTTCCATCTAAAATGCCTTGCCCACCTCGCCCACCTCCCCCATAAACACCCCACCAGTCAAATGGTTCCACTTAAAGGGGTGTACCCACTCTACCCAGGAATTCAACTAAATAGATCAAAAGGTTTGGGTGGTACGAGCCCTCAAACAATTTTGCGTACACCGGTGGACGTACAGCGGACAGACAGACTTACAATTTTTTTTTTTTGCTTTTTTCGTGTCTACTAGTGTTAAGATATTGAATTATTTGTTCTCTAAAGAAAAGTTGTAAGTTCTCTTATGGTGTGAGAAATACTAGTTTGGTATAGTACTTCAAACTAAAAAATTCATTTATTCACTGATAAAAGCATAGTTTTGTACATCCCTTCCAGGACATTTTTAAGCAAATATTCTGCATTTATTGCTATCTACCATATATCTCATGAATGGCGTACGATAGAAAGTTGAAACTTAATTCATATAATGATCTACGAGAAATGTCATCAATAATATTTTTTTTCTGTGTTCTCATGCATTACTGAATATATAAAATGACCTAAATAAAAGGACAGTGTGTATGAGAGGAAAAAGATCCCTAGTAGTGCAGGGACTATGCAAGGTAGTTTAGATCACGGTTTCCAATCACACGTTACCATAGTATGATAACTAATCACTTGTGTCTAAAGCTTGTAATTTATTTAAAAAAAAAGTTATTTGAAGTAGTACTTGGGCTTAATGTCATCTGCTTCAGAAAGTATCTATTAAGAACAGGAGCGTAGCTACAAAAGTCCAAGTTCTAATCCCTTGGACCCTAAAATTTTTGTATGTACACATATTCAACTAAATTGTTCATTGGAAGGTTCATTTGGCTCCTCAATCGTGCTTCCCGATATATCCAGATATCCAGCGAGCCTGCACATATAAACTTATTGGAGCACTGATAATTGCGTTTCTCGCACATTAGTTCCACTCATCGACTCTTTACAATACACTGAATAAGCCATTAAAACCGAATGTAAAACGTGAATCTTGCGAAATAAACCCAATTTAAATTGAGCTTTTCTGTACTTTTTGACTATTTTTTAAATATTTCGGAACTTTTTTTACCATTTATGGTAATTATCCCAATAGGGATGCATCCTAAATGGCCGCCAAAAACCGTGTAATCTTTATGATACTTATTCGTACATATGTATATATTCATGTTATGATTAAAAATGATAGTTTAGTTGCACTAACAAAATAATGCCGGATGTAAAAGTTTTGCAACAACCGTTTTATGTTTCGATTTAATTTTTTCCCATTTCCACTATTTCCAGGCTATAAAATCAAGAAGTTTTTGTAAATAAAACGGAACGGCCATTGTTTTACAATGGTATCACAGATTCGAAAGTACAGTGCATATTCTGATACCATTGATGCTATTAATCAAAAACAATAGTAGGATCCACAGTAGTTTGTAGCATATCAGAGCGCATTAACGTAATATTAGGCATGGTTTATGTTTATGGTTCCGTATCACGTCAGCTATTATAGAGATAATTTCTGGTGAACAAGATAGTAAACATTTCTGCGGGGAATAATATCATTGTGTCCTGCAAGTTAAACGCCATAAAATAAATCTCATGGGAATCCAACTCTAAAATCTTCGTTACAACAAAATTATGGTCAACTTTTCATGGTTTTGTACATCAGCCCGTTAAGAGTAGCGTACAAGAAAGGTATGCGTTTAGACAAGTTAAAAGTTTGATTAGGCTGGTCTATTAGTATAACCTTTTATGAGCATCCTGTAAGTCCAAACAAAATTTGTATACCATTCATACAAGTCTATCTCTCAAGTCTGAAGTTTCATGAAGTCCTATGCTAAGTGTTTCATCTTAAATATTTTCACAAGGACTGGATCCTTTCGTTGTTGCAAATTATGTTAATGTTCTCCATAAAGACTAGAAGTTTATGAAAATATTTCTTCATTTTGCCTTATCTTGGCGTATAGCCCAGGAGGAGTCTGACCTTATTTCGGTATAAACTAGAAGTTTACGAAAACTAGAAGTTCATCTCGGATCATTTCCCGTCATAGTATCACTCTTTTTCAGACTGGACTAAGTCCCAGCATAGAGTCGCCTGTGATTTTATTCTCATTTTGGATTTAGTTCTACGCAAAATTATATTCGAAACTTTTGGAAAAAAGAAGCAAGTATTGTGGTCGTCTTAAAATTAAAAAAATATCTTACTCAAGTTGTATATTTTCAAAAAATATCCGTCTATCCGCCGTATCTTTTAGACGCCCATAACTCACAAGCCCGTTGAGATATTCAGTTCAATTTTCTTTAGTTTATGGTTTGGGTGAACCCTTTCCAATAGTGACTTTTCTTCGTTTAGCAAATTTGAAATGGGGTTGTGTAGTTCGCGAGAGAGTGAGGACCTTTTTTTACATCATCACATTCAGTCTGGCGGGAACTTAACACGCATGGAACTACTTCCTTCACGATGGAAGTGAGTGCCTTCTTTTTAGCTCATCACATATGTACATAATACATTTATTATGAAACCTTGATAATTTATTTTTTCTGAAACTCCCCCCCCCCCCCCTTTCATACAAACCTGCGCATGGGCCTGGTGGTTATCCCAGGAACACCAGTGCGTATCTGGAAATAGGCATATGTATGATATAGTTGGACTCGAAGCATAGCTGCATAACTCCAGCATATCATATCCAGCTGAAAACTCCCGCCCTTTTCCTACCAGGGTGTAATAAAGAAGTAGGACCGGCCCTCCAGGCTAGGGGCTTGAGGGATGTGTTAACTACTCATCCTGGGAAACACAATCTAGTTTTGAAACCTGATCAGGAGGCCAAGGTCCGATTCGGACTGTAGCGCCATCGTAAGTAAGTAAGGGCCTGGTGGTTAGGATGTGATGATAGAGGTGGAAGAGCGTTTTATCTTTAGTTTCCAATTCTAAGGAAGCGCTCACACTAGGAGGCTGAATCCTGGAACTAATATTGAGCTCTTATAGTAGAACCATTTGTAAAACAGAAATGTGTGGAGTGGTGTTTGAGTGCGGAGAAAAACAATACGTCTGAAACATTCGAAAGCTTACTTCGAGACATTCTAAAATTCATATCTCATAAACACTTTACTAACACTTTAGGCATACCGCGAAGGTATTCTAAAATCAAACAAAAAATGTTGGACTACAAAAAATTCAAAAAATTTTGAATACAGTTCTTACTAAAATTTTCAAGTGCGACTAATAATATGGCCAAGGACTATACAATGTCAGCTTATGTACTACCGTGTTCTTACGATGCTCGCTCCGTTAGGAGCTCTACCTCTACACTCAGTGCTATCAGCTCTCAACAAACAAAAAACCACAGCACGTTATGGTCATAAAACACTTAGTTCGTTTCCGAATACTTTGCTTCGTCTACGTCTATGTTGACGTTACAGTATATCATTGCTATTATAACAGTTTAGAAAAAGCTTGGTTAAACCATCAAAATGGCTAGGCTGATGCTTATTTGACACTTCATAAATCAAAAATTAAATTAAATTCTATAGAAAAGTTTGATTTTTTTTACGTTTGCTAAGATTGAATGATATGTCAGCTGTCATAAAAATAGTCAAGACACGAACCAAAAAGGAATTGAGATACAGCTTTGCTACGTCTGACGCCATTAACTGTTATAACTAGACGAAGCAAGGTATTCGGAAACGACCTTACTTTCTGAACATACCTCGTATATGTTATTTAGCTTTATTCTTAGTGTTACATAATTGTTAATATTGCTGCAATAAATTTAATTTTTATTTAATAACTTTCAAATCAAATTTGTTTTTTCTCTTCGTAGGTATAATGCAACAGGACAACGCGGAACAAGTGATATTGGATCCGAAACTAATAGCTAAACACTATTTAAAAACATGGTTTTTTCTCGATTTAATTTCGTCCATACCGCTTGACTACATCTTTTTGATTTTCAATCAAGTAAGCGTAAGAGCCTATCTAAACACTATGCAGAACTTTTAACCGTAACGCTACCAAATTCTAGGATTTTTCTGATTCGTTTCAAATTCTCCATGCTGGCCGAGCCTTGCGAATATTACGTTTAGCAAAGCTCCTTTCTCTGGTTAGGCTGCTTCGTCTTTCTAGGCTTGTCCGTTACGTTTCACAATGGGAGGAAGTTTATGTAAGTATTTTCATTAGTCGGCTTTTCTTTGTCCATCGAAGAGAGAGAGAGAAAAAAAAATATATATCTTTATATTTTTTTGTGAGAAAACATTCAAGAAAATATACAGCAAAGGTCATAAAGTTTATATATATACCTATATAAAAAAATATATATATATATTTTAGTTCGTTCTAGTGGATCGCAAGATGCTTTAATTTTTATTTTATTCTTCATATGTATCGTTATTGTTTATTATTTTTATAGAAAGAGAGAGAGAGAGAGTTTTTTTTTATTTTCATTTTATTGATTTTTCAAAGTGATTTTATATACACATTATATACCACTTTGCATTTAATCCGTACAAACTCAGTCATAAAAATACGTTCTACCGACTAAAGTCAATATGGGACTACTACTATTTACATTGCGTAAATCATAAAATTATGTTATGTTCGTAAAATGTTTTATTACAACAACAAAAAAAATGAATGAAAAATTGTAAGCCCATTAAGAAGGTATTCAGATTGCAGGCAATTTCAATGTGATCATTTTCGAATGTTCACTTCGAAATCATCTGAATGAACTAAAAAAAAATGTCGCCAAAGCAAATTAATTTCATTATGAAATACTAACATAACAATAAAATAAACAAGATTTAAAACGTAAAAGAGTAATAAATTGCTTTTGTTCAATATTCTACTTTTCCACTTCTGTGTGTCTATCCTTTGCAACCAGTTTCTTCTAAATGTGGACCTCAAACTGCTTTTTTAAGCGAAGTATGTGCTTGTTTCGCAGCTCTGAGTCCAAATAAATGAAAAAAAAAAATACAATTATTTATACTTAATTTTTAATTTTTTTTTTAAAAAATATAGATATATATAAAATATTATACACACAATGAATTTTATTTTATTCAACATAATTATATTGTACTTTGTGTTTTGTAAGACGTTTCCCTGTAGTCGTTTTTTACCCCTAACCCGCTAGGTAGTCGGTATCAAATTGCATTTTGGTGATCGATATTACCTAAATGTTTAATTTTTGATTCTTGTTTTTTATTTTATTTTTTTTTTTTGTTAAAATCTCTAAAAGGAATTAAAAAAGAAAAGACTAGACTAATATGTTATAAATTTAGATCCCACAGCCAACCACATTTTTCTCGATAACAAAACCAATTTTTGAAACATTTTTTAAAACTCAAAATGTCGTCTAAAAGTAATTTGCCCAAATTTCTTCAAATTTTTTGACTGTGTTGTGAAAATGTTTTTGTAACTCAATTGTCTGAACAAAATAGAACAAGGTTTTTTTTTTAGTATTAGCTTCAAAATTTAAGAAACTAAAATATTTTATCTTCAAGGAATATTACACTTTTAAACGTTACACACTTGAAGATGTTCAATTATATTGAGGCTACAAAATTAGCGTAAGTCTTTTGACTACAAGCTATCTTTTCTAATAGGTTACGTAGGGTCTTACAAATTATAAAATACCCTTGTCCACGTTCATAGCTCACCAACCCATATTCATATTCTTTTCGCACAAGGCCACGATCAAGAGGCTTTTAACGAATTTAGCAGCGGGCTCAGCGCTCAGCTCACGCATGCTCACGCTAACTGCTTTAGTTTGAATATATAAGCTACCGATTTTCAGGAAGAAAGGAAGTTGGACTGAAAGATGCGTATGAATATCCTCTATGCAAATTAACAATACATTTTTTCAAAATAGACAAATAGAGGAGGTGCTGCTTGAATGCCCAAGCCCCCAAAAAATCTGATTGATTTATATCGAAAACTGCTACTGACGGAAACTTGAAACTTACATTGAGCTAACGTAGTAGCACGTATATGTTACAAGGGAGGGGAGATCTCAGTTACAACCTACTAGAAAATTTAAATTTGATAGGTATATGCAGATAAAATATATATAAATACATGTAAATAAATATAAATATAAATAAGTGATGCACATATTTACACGAATTTTGTCATATCTTTTAAGTCTTCTGTGAGATACCGGTAAATTTTACATCTACGTGCTTCAAGATAAATGTCTAAAAACAATTTTTTTTAAATTTAAATTTTAAATTTTTTAAAAGGATGTAAATTGGTTATATACATGTAAAGGGATTATATACATTTTCAATTGATGTACAATTTTTTATGAATTCCGCCATATGTGCTAGGCCTGATTTTATATTGAATAGACTTTCACTTCCAGTATCTTACAAGTAACTATCACATGGAGAATATAGTGTGCTATAAGTCTGCACCTAATTCACTTAGGCCCGTTCCTACGATCATCAGTAACGTTCTAACTAAAACTTTAACTGACAGATGCTCATACGAAACTTACAGTCAAAGCTCTGGTTAAATTTTAACTGAAGGTTGTTATAACGGCCCTTAGTATTAAAAGAATATAGAATTTTAGTGAGCGCAGTTGAATTTCAGGAGTGTGCGATAAATTATTTGAATATTTTTTCGTGATTTTGTTTTTGTTTATAATTAGGGATCCAGACAGGTGTTTTGACTTAAGTTGCCATACCTACGAAAAAATACTTGTAAAATACAATGGCGAATCCTTGCTTTCCTTACTAGAATATTGCGGAATTTTTGAATCCCCTGTGCAATTTACCGATCACCGGAAGATGTTCAGAGTTATACCTCGATAAACAAAAACATTTGAAAGGAAGTTAGATTAGAGAAAAACTATCGATGAACTTTAAATGTAGCGCCTTAGAAGAATTCAAGGATAATACCCTCTAGCCCATTAGTTAAAACAATGCGCTACATTTAACTCGAAGAAAAGGATTCTGGAACACCGAATAATATTTGATACGTATACGATATGAAGCACCTTTTTTTGGTGTAGATCATTAACAAGGATAATAAAATTAGAATAATTCGGGTCACATCAGTAAGTAGATAAAAGGCTCGGTCTATTTTCAAACAATTTCTGTAAGTTTTTTTTAAACTACATATATGAAATCATGTAGAGCCTCTGACGAAAATAAAATATCCATTAATTGTTATTCAAGGATGAGCGAAGACCTCAACCCCGCTTGGTGTTTATTTGTCTCGCTATATGAACAAAAGTACGTGCTGCAACTTAAGAACGTCTTGGTCGTCTTGGTTTTGTAAGCTAAATTTCTTACTTCTTACGGTAGGTTCCATAGAATGAGTCTCTAATTTTTCTGAAAGCAATTTAATTGGCAGTAGCTTGATTCCATTACGATGGCGCTACAGTTCAAATCGGACCTAGGCCACCTGAATGAGCCATCTCCAGTCTTCTCAGTTCAAAGACCGCGTCCACCAGTTTCTGAATTTTAGTAGTGATTTGTTGCCTGCGTCAATAGAGTCCTCCCAGCGCTTCCGTGGTTTTCCAACTGGCCTTTGTTCATAAACTGTTTCCTTAAGCTTCTTGAATTTTATAAGTATCGATACTTCTGGTTTATCGAAGATGGCATACAATGCAATATTATATCGTTATTCTCTAGATCAAGTCTTCCCTCACAGGTCCGAGGATTCTTCGGAGTAGGTACTTTTCATTCAAAGGAGTTAACTAATTTTTCGGACAGCTGTGCTAATGTCCGCGTTTCGCTGCCACTACATTTTCTAGGTTGAAGCCTCCTACTGTAATGCTTTGTCTGATTGGGGTGTTTTTCTTAGTTTGTGTCATGATTTTGAGCTTGTTTTCGTTAATACGTAGTCCAACTTCCCTTACTACCGAATCAAGATTTACAAATATTTTTTTGGTACTCTCCAGAGATCTTGCAAATATATTTATGTCGTCGGTATATCCTACTAGTTTGTGTGGATTTGAAACATAGTGTTCCCTAGGTGTCAACGGGCAGTTTCCAGTCTTAAGAGCAGCAACCAAATATTATATACTCCCAGGGACAAAATGTAAGCCGGTTCGATATCCTAATTAACTCTATTATCTGTGAAGGATGGATAGTGACCTTCTACACTTCGTAATAGACAGCTCCACGAACGGATCTTATACCTGTGATATACTTACTGCTGGAACTCATACCATTGTATCGTCAATTCCTTCGTGTACCACCCTTTGCGAACTTCGATCATTTTAGTTACTGCATCATGCACTTTACTGCTTTCAGCGCCATTCCGCTAGCAGGTGATGAATAGTGTAGCTAAACTATAATATCTTGTATATCAGATTCTATCAGTCAATGAATAGGAACAGTGATTTTTCGGAACACCACCAATTGCTTAGTTTGATTATTGCGGTCGATCGATAATAATGCGTATTGCTACTGCAATTCTATCAAAAGTATCCATGTTCTGCGTATCACCCCATCCAATGGCATGTCATGTATATATTACCAGTATATTAATAATATAAAAGATGACTAAGGGCTGGTATTAAAAAGAGTTTTCGATTGTGTCACTTAGATAACTGGGTCAACATTTTTCGAGAACGCGTCTTTACAAAAAAATATATTGGAGTAAAGTAAACGCTATGTATGGTACTCGTATGATCAAATTTATCACGTAGTGAAGAGTCATAGCTATTAATTAATATTATTAACATTAATATTATAACTGTCAGTGTCATAACTATTCCTCATGTAATAATATAAAATGAAATAATAATAAATAAAAATTATATGATCACAGACGTGTAAAACTTTATATTGATCAACTTAGGCCGTTCGTGCAATCGTCAGTTAATTTCTAACCGGAACTTTAACAGAAAGTGTTGTATGAAAATCTGTCAGTTAAAGTTCCAGTTAGAACGTAACTGACGATCCTAGCAATGGTCTCTTAAGATCAAAACCACCATCAACTTTTTTCTTTAATAAATTAAAAAAAAACATTATAAATTTTCAATAATATATTTTAAATACTTACAAAAGCGTTCGTTCCAAAACTATAAATCTCACTTCATCGATTAATTCAATGAATGAAACATTTAAAAAAGCAATGAAACCATCTTTTAGATAACATCGGATTCATGGAAAAATGAAGATAATAAATTGGAGCCCCTAGTCTTGACAGCTGGCGTAAGAAGAAAAGCTCATTCCATATTATTATTGATGTCCTTGCGATTAGTTTTTTGAAAATTTATTAACCAGCATGAGGTCAAAAATTCGAAGAAAAAATCAGCTAATAAAATTTCGTTTAAAATGTTTTCTTTTTAGTGTTTTGTTTATCCGTCATTTTGTTCTTAACTAACAAAAGTCCTAAACAAAAAAATAGCTTCGTAGAAAAAATACTCGAAATATTTTTGTTAACTAACATTTGTGTAGAGGGTTCAAAATTTTACGACTTTTTTCAACGCGTTTCACGCAATTTCGACACAAATTCACTGTAATTTGTTTACAAAAGTTCATTGTGTCGCAAAATTTGTATTTTAAAAATATAAAATTCCAAATTAAAAATATTTCGTTATCGATTCCATTTTTTTTCCTAGAAACGAAAGTGGACAGTATTCAGAATACGTTTAAAAAACAAAATTAATAAAAACCCAAATTTATTTATTCAAAATTCAAAATTATTAAATTATTCCGTAAAATGATATCATCCTTTTATTATTTATTTGATTTATTCATCTTTTGAAGAAAAAAACATAACTAATTTATTTCTTTTATGTATATTTTATAAGCTTTATAATTTGTTGCTTTTTTTGTCCTCACCCTTTTCATTTGTTGTTATGATTTTTTTGTCGTTATTTTTTTTTTTCAAATTTGATTCTGAATGGAATATTCAATATGAAATTAAATTTTTTAGATGGTATATTGACGGTTCATTAATCATTGTGAGTTCTATCATACTAAGGTAAATAGCTTACAGTTGATTACCTCAAAAATGACATGAAAGAGTTTCGTACTTAAATATTATATAATAAATAATATTATTATTATAATGCTATCAATGTGTTTTACGTTAAACGTAACAATAATCTCGATGTTCTTTTGAATTGTGTTTTGATGTCTTTGTAACTTGTTATTTATTGGTAACATAATGTTTTTATTTTTAAATATTGAACAGCAGGAATTTTAGTAAAAAAAAAGTTAAGTTTTTACTTTATAATCACTTTTTATTGAGATCGAGAAAGGCATTTAATTTAGTATCAAACATTTTAAATACAATATTCAGATTATATACATTTGATTATTTTGTCTGACATTGTCCACTGAATAGCTTTTGATTAAAGATTAATGTGTTTCGTCTTTTGGATTTAATGTATATCGATATGCGATAATAAAACAATAGAAATAGGATCTTTATTAAGCTGAAAGATGGTGTGTCTTGGTAGAAGATAATATTTATATTTTGAAGGATGCCATCATGTCCAGGGAAATAATAGAGCAAAACATTCCCATAATAATGTAATAGATACGTATACTTTTTATAAACTAAATTATAGGAGGAGGAGAATTTAATAAGGACGGATAGAATGAATAGTAGACAATTAGATACCAAGTTGGTCAGTTGTGTTAGTTTGAAAAGGTAGAAACACATCTGCTGATGATACTTAGAAACTTAATTAGAGAAATGTACTTACTACAGGTGATGAACATGTTTATTGTTTATCTTAACATACCTGTTATGGTGCAACAGAATAATAATGCAATATTCGAAGTGAAAGATAAGACAAGGGTTATGATCTATATAATTTGGAATCAATATTGAAGTACATACATACCTTCAGACAATAGCTGGGAATAGATATGATGCTGCTAATATACAATTCAAAACGTATGTAATAATTTGAAATCGAATATGAAATAGAGCAGTATTAGTCCTGGCGTCAGGTAAAGCCTAAAACTCATTATCTTCTTATCCGAAAGTCACTGGAACTGACAATGATATTTGGTTGTAATCCAGAATTAATTTATTTTGACCCGAAATTTGAATAATTATACTTTCACTTAAGAATAGCATAGCAAAAGCTCTTTCGTTCTTCAAGTTTCGTCTAAGGCCTTAAAAATATTGGAAAGAACAAAAAATTATATAAACTTTTTTTTTTTTTAAATTTTAAATAGAGTTTTTATATAAATATATATGAAATTATCAGCTTAACTGTCCTTGTAGTTTTTTCCGTGGCCGTTGTATTTAGGACAATATTGGGAAGAAGAAAGAAATCAGGAACTTTTTTAAACTAATTAAATTTTACTTTTAAGTTAAAATGATTAAAGTTTAGGTTTAGTTGTCTTTTAATTAAGTTTAATGATATTGTTTAATGGATCGTAACTTATTTAACAGATTTAACATACATAGTTATCTAGATTATGTGATACCATTTACCTGTTGTTTAGCTTAAAAAACGGGGACTATGGGATAAATAATTTAAATTAAAAATGTATATATATATGCCAATTAAGGGCGGACGCAAAATCTACATCTTTATCACCCCATTACCGCAACGAATTTCGAGATCCCTGACATATGTACTACACCTGCCTAAATGGCATTTAACAGAAAAAATGCTACGCTATAAATTTGTATTTTCAAAAATACAGACAACTCCAAAAAAGTCCGTCATTCGGCTGTAAACGTCGTATGGTTCCAAGAACTCGTAGCTCAGAAACCTATGTTTCCACTTGTAGGGAAGTGGAGACCTTTTGAAAGGATTGGGATACCAGGGAAGGGGAAGGGTAGCGTTTTAGATGAAAAATTTTAATTTCTAGGAATAACCTAAGGAATAAGCAAGAACCTATTTGGACTGTTATTTTCCTGGTTGATTGATTTTACTTCATTATTTTAATAATAAAGTATTTTAGTTTAGTACAGCTTTGATGCTTAGTTGTTTTGTTTTTTCTTCACTGTAAAGAATAACAAACATAATGATTGTATGTTTTGCATAGTATAGGAAAACGAAAACCGAAAGATTGATAAAATAGAACCTGATAGATATTTTCTGTAAAGACTTCTTCTGGGCGCTAGTCTTTCTTTCTACTAAGTTTGTCCAAGATAAATGATAAAACATTCCAGCTAAAATAAAGTTTTAGTGATAGAAATAGTGTATGGCACTTATGATTAGTTATAATTTTCCGCGTATTATACCATGGATACACTGCTTGTATACAAATTACTTTATTGAAATCATAATATGCGATACAAGATAGCATGATACACAGCCCATACATGTAATACTTTGATATTTAGCAAAGATAAAATTTCAAGTGTCTACCAATCGTAGCTTCGACTGCTTTAGCTTTTCACGCCTATGGTGTTCCGGCGAAAAGCACTTCACGACTATGATGTTTCGGCGAAAAGCACTTTCATTGCTAATAAAGAAATGTATAAAGTGGACTATCACATCACACACAAATAGTAAAACACACTCAAAAAATTTTAACTGATGGAATAATATAAAAATCCGCAACTGTTATTCTTACAAATTTCAGTTGATTTTAGTAACAGATGGCGCTGATGGCAGTTAAAAGAAGGCAGTATATCAGCTAAAATTATCGAATTTATATACAAGGAAACAAGTTTGGATATTACGTTGATATCAGTTCGTTGACGTACTATATGCACATTATTGGGTGATACACTAGTGATATTGACGATATTATGACTTGTATACAAACAGTGTATCCATGATATTCCATGCTTTGGTAATAATACAATCTGCGCACATTTGCCAAACGCTTACTTGAATTTTAAGCTCAAACAAGTTTTGATCACACATTATTCATATAAAATTGGTTATTTGGGCGTAGGAAGAATTCACAACTTGGTAATGAATTGATAAAATTAAATTGATAATAATTTGTCTTCCCCAGAAATATCTTCGATGCACCCTTTGAAATAACATACGATTAAAAATTTCGGTCCTTCTGGAATTCTTTCCTGTCTTTTGAAATAATTTGATGAGGGTTTTCTTAAAATGTTAATATTCTACTATTTTTTCAACTTCTTTCAATCCAATCAAATACCTAGATACATATGGAATATTGTTATAAAATTCGAGTGGATTATGATGTAGTGCTCGAAAAATTTAATAAAACATACACATAGATATGTCCGTTTTCCTACCGTTAACCTTAACTTTTTTTCAATAATTGGTAATGCCACATATTCAGTCTTATCACCACAGTAGGACCAACAAATACTCGGCGCTTTTAAAAATATATTAGTCTATTACTTTGTACAACAGAATAGTTCATTTATATAGAGTATTATAATTTTTGGTACATTACCGAGAAAATATTATGACTTACGGGCATTTTATTGAAAAACAATCATTTTCCAAATTGTTTTCCTAGAATTATAGCTTATTTAGTGTCGAATCATAGCAGAGTAAAATATTGGCTATAGCTTAAGCACTTCCGAAGTTATTTTATTTTTAGTACAAGCAATTTTTGAAACCGAACAATCCTTTTTTTGTTGATAAAGTGTAACTACGTAGGAATAAACACGTCCCACAATGCGTAACATACTTATATTAATATGAATATACTGGTATCCTTATTACTTAAATCAGTTGACTATCACATTGCCAAAGTCCACTTCTCTAATAGGACGTTGCAAGAATATATCCTGAAAATGGAAGTTAGAGGCAAGAGCCTCTAGTGAACTCCATTTTTTTTAGCCTACCTTTAAATTATGGCAAAGCTAATGATTTTCTATGAAGAGTACCTACATGCAAGATGTATTACAAGCAGAAAATAACTATAGTCTATGTAGATCCCATTTTTGGAAAAATTGTTATAAAACAAAATGTTTTCACTGGATTGCTGAAAAAATTTATTATATCGTTACACAGATTTTGCTGCTGAACAGACTAAACAGTTGGGCAACTTTTAAATCACATGGAATTACGCACACCCTTATCTGCCCGACTAAACTATTTAGTCAATGTCCATGTGCACATTACTCAAACCACTCGACTGATAGTTACAGTCGATGTGTACTTCAGATCAAATTGTCGTGTGCCACCCAAAATATCCACTAACTAATTGTTTTTTTTTTTTAAATGCCGACCTCTTGTATAAGGGATATAAATGTACGACAACCAAAATTTCCCACGAAAGAAGTTGAACCAATATAGGGAAATTCCAAAATCACTCAGATCAAAAATAAGGCCGGTTGAAACATTAAAATAACATCATGTTTTACCCAATTACGCTAAAGAAGCCAATCAGTTCAATGGCATTTTTAATTTTTTGCGTGTGCGATAGTTTAGTCGAACATCGATCGAAAGAAAGTTGTATTCCATATTCATCTATTTAGTTTGAACGAAACTAAACGATCGGTGTGCACTTATAACCGCCATTAACTCAACTATACTATCGCGCGATTAAAAACCTTTGGTCTACTTAAAATATTTTTGAAAACTCAACATGTTTTACCATCAGTAGTGAAAATATTTTTCAGTATCATTAAGAATTACAAAGTAAGATAAGAAACTGAAATACGAAAAAAATCATGAATATTTCGATAACGGTACGAAAACGGTCATATATATGTACGGATAGTTTGCCCAGTTTTTTAACCCATACCTTCTACGTTCATAATAACACACAATGTGGAACAGTTAAAAACCGAACTTTATAAATATTAAAAACAATAAGTTGCAAATTTTTTATAACTTCACCCTTCTGTACTAAGCACTAGTAAATATTCAACATCACATCAGAATGTAATATACCAACTTAATAATTTTTATTCATTCAACGTTTGCCCCGTCCTTAAATTATGTTTGATATATTTTAATTTAATTTTTATTTATAATTATACTTTATGCCAAACTGCCTCATCATTTTGAAGAACTTTCCCGAATTCAATTCGATCTTTAACTTTTTTTTTTCAACTTAAATATTTAACAAATTAATAAAAGAAATTCAAAAAAATGCGAAACAATCATATAATCTTCAGCTTTATAAAATATTCCTTTAAAAAATATTCTTCGAAAGCTAAGCATTAATAATAAAAAAAAAATTTAATTTAAAAATATATTTCACAACTTCTTTATTACTACTCGTACTACATACAATAATTTATTATTCTTATCATAAAAATTCACTTTTATCGCGTATAATTATATTAAAAAGAAAAATTTAAATTAAAACAATTCTATTTTAATGGTTGTTTTTTCACTTTGAAATGTCCGTATTCACGAATTCTTGAAGAAAAAAATAAATTATTTTGTACTAATTGGATTTTGTTGAAATGTTTTTTGTTAGGCAAGTAAACTAATTGATATGATATATATTCTGAAAGTCCTAAGTAAACTATTATTGTAGGTTTAATACGTGTAGATTATTCTTAACTTTATAGGCTTTTATAAATGGTCCATTTCCCCCTAAGAAAAAAAAAACGCATCGGTGGTCAATGTACAATTTCTGTTTTGTGTATCCGTGCTTTATTATACCCGATTTTTTTTTGTTCAGTTTCACAGTGTCTAATAGTCCCCAAAAAAACACACGAAAAACAACCTATTGTTTTAACTTTTTGTTTTATGTTTATTTAAAGACCACATAGTAATTTTCTTATTCACAATATAAACAAAGTTAATTCTTTTTTTTTAAGTTGATTTTATTGTTGTTTTAGTTTGTTATTTGGAACAATTTTACTCGAGAAACCAGTAAAAATCAGAATACAACTTATTTATTTTATTAAAAAAACATAAACACCTAGCAACAAAAAAAAAACAAAAAAAGAAAAGAATTTATAATAATATTTATATCAATCAGTTTTTTTTTTTTTTCAATACACATAATGATCCGTATCATTTAAAATTAGTGTTTTTAAAACTTAAAAGAGCAGTTTTAGCTCATATGAGCTTAAATGTATGGTTCTAGATTCTGCAGAATCTACAAAAAAAAAGTGCTGATCGAAGAGGAAGAATGCACAGAAAAGATAAAGAAGGCTTAACCAAAAGCAACCTCATATTGAAGGTAACACATATTCAAATTGTGATGAAAAATGCTTTAAAAAGAATTTTTTTATTTTCAAACTTTTTTTCTCTTAATTATTTTTCTTATAAAATTCGTATTATTTCCTAATTCCTGCTGTGCCTTTTATACTTACTTAAACGTAAAAAAAATGTTAATTAAAAAATAAATAAATCGCCTCGCTTTTTTGTTCAGCCGTGCGTTTAAGTTTATAGTTTTAACTTTTTAATTGATTTTATTTAAAACTTTAAAGCTTTAAAGTTACTTGATGTCGCATAACGTTATTTTTAAAAGGCAACTTCATTGTAGTGATATGAAAATGCGAAGAAAAATCCAGACTTTGTAAATAGACCTATTACATACACAAGCATTGAATTATTACATAAATTTCTGTTGCATTTTGTTACATTTAGTTTTCACAATTTTTTTTTTTTTTATTAAAAATGTTCTGACTGTTTTTCTTATTTTTCACTTAAAAAATTTCAGAAAAAGAGCAATTTTTCCGATCTTTTTTCTTTTAGTTGTTTTGCAACTTCATAATAATTGTAATTTGTATACAAACTCTTTATTCGCTAAAGCTTTATTTGTTTTTTGACTATATTGAACTGTATATTCACTGGCCAATATTTTGTTTATAAAAAAAAATACTACTACTTCTACTGATGCTTCTATTTCATACTATAATTATATAGGTTCTGCAGAATCAACAAATTGAAAAATTTTTTAAACAAAACAAAATTAGTGATATTTTAGATAGAATGTTCGATTGCATTTCAACACTTTTCTTCCAGTGGGCCCCGTATTTTAGTTTGTTTTAGATAACTATTTTAACTTTTTGGGTTTTTCTGTTTTTGATTTAAGTTATCGAAAATTGAGCAAAATTATCTTTACAATTTTCTGTTTTTTTATATTAAGCTAAGTTCTTAATTAAAATAAAGGTTCGTGCACCGTTCTAAGAGCACGCTAATTTAGTCGTTTAATTAATAACTAATTATCTAATAATTTATAAAAAAAAAAATAGAACAATATAACCAAAAAAAATATACTATGTTCCATATATTATGATTATGATAAAATATCGCGCTGGCAGATATCCGTGGTCGTCTTTTTAATAAATTTGTTGCTTAACGTTCGCTAATTGTAGCTCAAAAGTTTTACCAAAACTAATCCGTTTTTTTTAAACTAAATTCAACTAATAAAGAATTTCCATTACAGTTCCTGAACATGGCATCAGTTTTCATGAGAATCTTCAATTTGATTTGCATGATGCTGTTAATTGGCCATTGGAGTGGTTGTTTGCAGTTTCTTGTACCAATGCTACAAGGTTTTCCGTCAAATTCTTGGGTGTCAATTAATGAGTTACAGGTAGGTAATGATTATCCCCTTGCGGATATTATTAAGAAATTCTGACGTGACGTGCCTTTATGAGGGTAAAAACTCCGATATCGTAAAAAAAAAAAAAATCAAAACTAAATGTATATCAGGACAGCAAAATTAAAAGTAATGTGATTTATTATGTAGATACAAATTATTGTAGATATTAGCTGTATTTAAATATTTTTTTAAAGAATTACTTAAAGTTGCACTTTCCTACTTTTATATGCACCATTTAATCATAATAACAAGGCTTCATTAATAGTTAACAAAATAGAAAAAAAAGGGCTGTAAGTTAGTAAAAGTGACTGTAATATATAAATTTGTATGTTGCAAATGGTAGTTAAAACTGACGGCTTTGTTTAAAATTTGAAATTTTGAATACTTTTCACTAAACGCTTACAACTGTAGTTAACATTTCTAATTTTCATAAAATTTCAATAGTACTGAATACACCTCTAGAACCGGATTCAATTACAGATTTGAAACATTTTTATTGAACTTGTCGATATGAAGAGCCATTTCTTATAAATAATTTCTTCTATTTTGATCAATCAGTTTTGTTTGCCACGTAGTTGTCTTATGGACATAGTGCAGATACAATATAATACCCATGTGACGAATGTAAAAAAAGCTTCGTTCCTCTATATTCAGTTTAATGAAGTATGCATTTACAATAGACTTGAATCTAACACACGAACCCATGTAAACAGCAGCACATCTATGAGTATTTACAATTTTGTGCAATAGATAATAATGAGTATGTTTTATGTAAATGAAGTTGGCATTTCTCGAAAAATGAGATTTTTTTGAAATTTCGATTATGTATTCTATTAAAAGCACTTTACCCTAGTTTCGAACCATAATTTATTCAAGACTCGCTAGCACCTTAGATAGATAGATAGGTTGAAAATAGGGGTTGGTATGGTTAACCTCTACCACTGAAGGCACAGTTGGGCCTAATGTGATGTCCCCCAGATTGACTATATGATTCTTCTTGAATCCCTGCGTTTTCAATGAAGCCTAGTATTTTGCGAAGAGAAATGATCAGGAATTCCGATGGGTGTTTTTTCTACCTATTCACGAATTTCTTTATGTGTTTAGTCGAGTTTTTAAATTATACGAAGAGGAATTGTAAGGAATTCCGATGAGTGCATGAAACCCTGACCGAAGTGGCGAAGTCTTTTGTGAGCTAAGCCCTCACATTCACAGAATATATGCTCTGGTGTTTTGTTTTCGTCTTTGTATATTCTGCAAATTTTGGTCTCAGAGAGACCAATCCTATTGAGATGCATCCTCATGTGGCAATGTCCAAGCAGAGCACCAACCAGGGTTTGGGTCTAATATCCGCCTAATTTTAAATAATGAGATGTTCTTTTTTTCCGAAGACTCTGACATAAAAAGCTTTGAGTGCCTGTTGTCCGGTGCCAAGTCCCAGTGAATGGTACTTTGCGATTTTTGCCACATTCGGAAGTTCGTTCTGGCTGCGCTTAATGGTTTCGCACAGAATGGGCATGGTGGATATGAAGTCAGCTTCTGAACTTTTCCTAGCCATTAAGTCGGCCATTTCATTAGCTTCATAGCCGATGTGTCCCGGGTTCCAAATGAGTTAACTCTGGCTCTTACTTCGAAGTTTAATCGGGCATTGGAGTCAATTCGGGCAAACAAGTTTGGAGTAGATTTGATCTGACTTAAGTGCCATTATTGCAGCCTTGCTAGTCCGAGAGATTATACCTATATTTATTGGTTTTTGTAGCCCCGCCTAATATTTTCTTTAATGCATAATTCAATAGTATGAGTTTCCACTTGAAAACAATGGATGGTATATGCATGCTACAGTAGAATTTGACATTTGGGTGCACTCCATAAACTCCTGCTCCTACAACTTGATCCATTTTTGATCCGTCTGTGTACCCGACTATAGATCCCGGTTTTGGTGTGGGTTTGTTTGTGGCACTATCCTCCCTTTCAGGTAGGACAACGATAACACACATGTGATACATCTGAGACAAATTATCACAAACATTTTTAATGATAGTCTCGCAAGGTTCAAATATTTCGTGTACAAAAGAACTGTTTGTCTGCCTGTTCGCATGTTTGTACATTTGTAGCTCAACAACTATTGAATCGATTTTGATGTAGTTTCGTAAGCATCTAACTACATAGTTACATATCTAACTTAAACTATTCGCCTTTCCGAATTACGAACTTTAAGTGCGGCTTCGTCTACCAAAAGTTGCACGCCTGCGTACCCATATAACATGCAAGATAGCATAATAATAAAGCATTTGTTCTCAAATATCATTCGTAACAAATAAATCTTTTAAACTCAGAGAATCTTGAAAATACAAGGTTTTCCGGTGAATACTGTTAAATTTATTTTGTGTGCCGTTTCGGACTCGACTGAGTCCTTTATTAATCTGATCGACAATATCCTTACAAATGTTATTTATACCTATAAAAGCAGGTAAGAAAGGGTAACAAAATTTACTGACCGACGCGTCAATTAGAAAACAAAGAGGAAAATTACTTTAATAAGAGAGGTTATAAAAACATTAAACAGAGGCGGGGGTTTGGTAAGGGAAATAATTAAAAATTGAAATTAATTGGTTTTTTGGATGGAAAATTTTTTTCAATTCGAAATGTACTGTGAAAACATTCATCAAAAACTCAGAGAATCTTGCTGAAAACTAATGAATAATGATTAACATTAAGAGCTACATATACCAACCAGAGTCAGATTGGCCCAGAACAAAAACCATTGAGAAATAAGACTGAAATTTTTGGATTTTTATCACGGGTTAGATTAGTATCTATCGCGTGGATCATTTCGCTTGATAGCCGCAAAGGAATAGAGCACGCCAGGGTTTCTTTCTCAAGTACGAAAAAGTCTTAATAGTTGTTCCCTAAATCACTTCTATTGGAGAAAACCTGGGTTATATACTCGTTGTACCACTATTTCTTAAAGCAGACTACAAAAAAAGTTATTTTTTAAGTAATTCTTGCTATTTTGGTTATTCTTGCCAACCCTGCAAGTGCAGGGACAAAAAATGCTAATTATATTCCAAGTTTCAAACCACCTTTCACCCAAGACTCGCTAGCTGACAAATATTTGCCTGCATGGCATCTGTTGGTTGGGTATTCTATTGTTATTCGAACGTATTGTGATTGTCACGTCGCGTCACTTCGATGCCGATTCGATATCGACGCGTGAAAAGTCGATTGTGATTGTGAATGTCGATTGTCATCGACCGTTGTCACTTTGATGGTCATTTTTCGTCGATGACACTCCGAGTCCGTGACGCCTGAAGAAAATTAACGTTGATGTAAAAATGCAAGTATAAATTTGACAAAAAGATGTTTCTTTCCTTATTTTGATGGATTCGCAACAAGTAATCGTCATTAAAAGTGGTGTAGATCGACACACATTAAAGAAATATGGCTCCAATTTTCGGCACTGTAAAATTCTTTGGGACTACCGTCACGAGATGCAAGCAGAAGTGAGAGCCACAAATGGGCCGAACCAGATGTATAGCTTTTCTACTTTAGAAAAAAAACATTATCCGCATCTTAAATTTGAATGTAGCATTTGATATTGCAGAAAAATAACGTCATAGTTGTAAACGAAGGCATACAAGACCTTAAATTCGCAATTTACAGCTGATACATACATATCAATATGGCAATGCCATTGAGTCACGTCGATAAAGTTACACAATCGCTTTTTTCGATCGACGTGACACTTCGCATCGGCATCGAAGTGGCGTGACCGCGACATTCGCAATACGGGTGATTATTATATTAATAGTAGTCTTCTGATGGTTGATATGAGAACATAAAATAAATAAACTTCAACTACATTTGTACTCATAGCTTTTGGCATATTAATTCCTAGTCCATGGGTAACAACCATGAGTCGACGTCCATATGCTAGAATATTTAGTATTAGCCTATTAAAAGTATTAGATGTGTGACTTCTTTATTTCTGAAAGTTTACTCAGTTTTCTGGTATAGGATAAATTTTAGCTTAATATTAATTGCCTGTAATAGTCCTCCAATTAGGCCTATTGTAAAATCTATATCCGTTCTTCTCAGCTATTTCACATTACCTTTCAAAACTTATTATAGTAGATAGTTTTACTAACTTTTTTTAGTTATCTAACAATTTAGTTAATATAGTTTTCAATACCTAGTCATTTTTCAGTCGTTATATTGTAACAAGATATTAATACTGTTTAAAACTAAATTTATGAAACATGGGTAAGAATTTAAAGATACAGGTTTTGGTAAGATACATTTATATTTTAAATTGTAATAAATTGGATTCAATACTTGATTATTCCTTAAACTTAAGCAGGTACGTCATTAAAATGCTAATCATTAATTTTCTTCAAATTTGAGTCACTCTATTTTAGCACATGTACCGTCTTATAAAACGGGCGTCACAATACATTTCAATTTATTATTATTATTTCATGCATGAAAGTGCGTTACGAAATTTCTTAAAACAATATTTCAAAAAATCGGTAACAAAAACCTACATGAGCACACTATTAGGAGGCATGTCACATATCTAAACGATTTTGGAACTTTATTAACCTTTTCGATTCGGTACTTTTGTATCATTCACAGGAATCATACTGGCTGGAACAGTATTCCTGGGCTCTATTTAAAGCAATGTCTCACATGTTATGCATAGGATACGGAAGGTTTATCTTAGAAATTTGAAATTTCTTTTTTGGACGATTCTTACTTAGATTGTTATTTTCTACAGATTCCCACCGCAATCTTTAACCGATATGTGGTTAACGATGTTATCAATGATATCAGGTGCAACATGTTACGCATTGTTCTTAGGCCATGCAACAAATTTGATTCAAAGTTTGGATTCTAGTCGACGACAATATCGTGAAAAAGTTAAACAGGTTGAAGAATATATGGCCTATAGGAAATTACCGCGTGACATGCGCCAAAGGATTACGGAATACTTTGAGCATCGATATCAGGGGAAATTTTTCGACGAGGAATGTATTCTTGGTGAATTGAGCGAGAAATTGCGCGAAGATGTTATCAATTACAATTGCAGGTAAGAAACGATTTAGAATTACAGCGAAATTTTTAAGTTGAATTGTTAACAATATTTCAAAGGTCTCTTGTTGCGTCAGTGCCTTTTTTTGCTAACGCAGATTCCAACTTTGTATCGGATGTTGTTACAAAACTGAAATACGAAGTATTTCAGCCAGGTACTTAAAGGGTTCTCTATATTTTTTATTTAACTTTTACTAATCACTTATCGAACAGGTGATATTATAATCAAAGAAGGTACGATTGGAACAAAAATGTATTTTATTCAGGAGGGTGTTGTCGATATCGTAATGGCAAACGGAGAGGTAAGTCTTTAACAATAGTCGAGAAGGTTTAAAGTATTATAAGCTTAATCCAGCTTAAAAGTTTGTAGCAGAATGAATAACAAACGAAAGTATATGTAGGTACATTATGTATATCAAGTAGGTTGTTAAGTAAAAACAAAAAATCCAAACCCAGTTGGTTTAGCAAACGACTCGATCCAATCATTAAATACAACTTTTAAGCTTATCTTCACCATCTTCGCCAACGTGCAACATTGTTTATGTGACTCCCATACAATATTTCTCAAAGTCCTAGGAAGAAAAAAGGTCCAAGTCGTTTTTGAATGATGTCACTCATACAAAAGCAATTTGTCAAGGCATGTGTGGAATGTGTTTTGAGCTAAGACACCATTTCAGATATTTAGTAATAGTCCCTAAATTTATTGATGAATATTTTGATGGACTACATGCGACCCAGCTCAATTTGAAGCCTCTATCGGTGTGAACGATTGGCGACTGAACCTACCTTAAGGGCCCCATAGACAGACACGCAAACTTGAATGTGTGGGTCTGCCATAATGGCAATCAAAAAATTTTGATTTTTTTGGACGGGGCCAAAACGTATCTCGATATGCATGAATAACACGCATGCATGCCCGTATATGCGCCTCATTAGGTCACGATATAGGTCAGGCCGCGATTAGTTGTAAACTAGCTCTATGACAAAGTTGGCCTAATATGTCTCAATGTGTTCTTTTGCCCAAATTGTAATCAAAACAATTTATGTTACCTTAGAATAGTTTTTTGCTTGCTGATTGTTGTTGGGAAGACACGCCGAAATGCAGTGCATCTTGAACATTCAGGCCACATGGCCATTCATTATACTCAAATCCCCAGTCTCTATCCGAACTTCTTCATCCTCCTCACGAATTTCAAGAGCTCAAGCCGGGAGCGAGATCGAAGTTCTTCCATCCTCGTAACATCAACGCCGTATACGTACGTATACATTCGCGCAGAAGAGTAAGCTGGACACTCGAGAAGAAAATGTTCCGCTGTGTCGTCGGTTTCGTCGCAAGCAGTGCACATGGGGCGTTAATGATGCTCAATCTGACTAGGTGAAGGTCACACGAGTTTTGCCATGTGATGACACCAACCATATGACCACATTCCTTTCTGACCAATTTAAGAAAAGCTGCGGTTCGTCCAATTGGTCCCTCAACAAGGTTTCTGGTATGCCGCATTCCCGGAAATAGCCGCCATCTCTCAATGTGTGATTTACTTACCCATTCAGCAATCGCAGCCCCAACAGAGGCAACAGGCACACCGAAGACTGGTTCTGGTCAAACCATTCAATAATTCCACGCACTGCCCGTACATTCCTCAAATACAATATCGTTATTCAGTATTTCCCTTAGAGTGTTATTCGATTTGTAGCTGCATTTCATGATTGTGGCATGTTTCTTCTAATATCTTAGAATCAATTACTGAATCGCTGATATGTACACATGAATTCACCGGTGATTCATGCATTACTTAACGTCTTTGTGCGACATTAAGCCGTATACGTAAATTTTTTAACAATTATTTGTTTTTAGGTTGCAACCTCACTATCAGACGGTTCATACTTTGGTGAAATTTGCTTACTAACAAACGCCCGGAGAGTAGCCAGCGTACGAGCTGAAACATATTGTAATTTATTTTCGTTAAGTGTCGATCATTTCAATTGCGTTCTGGATCAGTATCCATTAATGCGTAAAACAATGGAAACCGTAGCGGCCGAACGACTCAATAAAATCGGCAAAAATCCAAATATTATGGCACAAAAAGACGAACAACTCAATAATCCGGAGTCGAATACGATCACGGCTGTCGTGAACGCGTTAGCGGCAGAAGCTGATGACTGTAAAGAGTAAGGACCCTCCTAATCGATAGATTCCGATCATTCCAATCAAATGTACACAATTTTCTGTTAATTTTTCTTTTTTTAGCGATGACGACGACGACCAGAAGGATAATTCATTAGAAGGCTCACAAAACAGTATTGTTGATACCACACAGACAATTCGAAAAGGACTTCCCCGACCCAAAAGCGGGGAATTTCGAGCCCTATTCGAAGGAAGCACACCATGACTCAAGGAACATTGAATTTATATAAAATAGTTAGAGATGTAAACTTCATTTATGGTGAACAACTTTCTTAACTGAAGATGTTTTCAGCTCCGCTAACTGTGATGACTATATAAAATATTTAAGAAACAAAATAAATAAAACACACAAAAATACAAAAAAAAAAAAACTATAAAAAAAAGAAAATTACATTAACAAAAAAACAACTCATCTCATCTACACTACTATTAGCAATACTTTGACGACGACGATTCTTGCAGAATTTCAATTTTCCTTCATCGACATTAGAGAAACCTCATAAAAAGCATGTGGTGTTTTTATATACTTTTGTTGTTTCAGTTTTAAAGTTTATTTAAAATTATATTTGTTAAAAAAAAAACGTGGCATAAGTTGTTTTATTTGGAATCCATCCCGAGTTGTTTAAATTTTACAATGAATTCAATTTGTTGTTTGTAATTTTCAGGTTGATCTTATGAAAATGTTTCACTTTACTTTGCACATGACTCAGGAACATTCTACACTAGAAAATTGAAACTTTCATATATATATATAATATCTATATAGATACGATAAAAGAGTTACTTGCAAAAAACAACAGAGATCGTCCTGGATGACTGGATCAGGGATCGTGTAGAGGGAAATAATAGGCATACTTTTTTGCTCTTCTACTGAGCAAATTACCGAAATGCGAAAACAACAACAAAACACAAAGCGAGAAGATAGTATTACTAGTTTTCAAATAGTATTCTGAAACCGCTTAACATACTCAATGATAGCTACATGGCTACGAGCCTGACGAAAATATTTCCACGTTGTCACAATTTTTGGCAAAAAGTTTGGCAGTCAAAGTGTTTTGAACAGGTGTACAAAAACTATATATCTTTATTTTGTAGTAGCGGCTAATACTATAAAGGTACAACTTTGCAATTACGAAAACTATTCCAGTGCAAATCTCAGTTTTAGTACAGAGGTGGAGAACAACTTAAATAGTATTAACTCCTTGGTGTTCCAACTGGATTTTTTCAACAGGAGGAACGAGAAATGATACAAATTAAATTAAATAAATTAATTGTAAATAAATTAAATTAATAAATAAATTAAAATAAATTAAATTTCCACTTATAAGATTTGTGAAATTTTTTTTTTTTTGTATCTATTCTAAGTTAGGATACGTCGGCACAAGATGAGATATTAATCCGAGGAACGAGAAATGATACAAATTAAATAAAATAAATTAAAATAAATTAATTATAAATAAATTAAATTAATAAATAAACTAAATTTCCACTGGTAAGATTTGTGAAGTTTTTTAGTATCTATTCTAAGTTAGTATAAGTCGGCACAAGATGAGATAGGAATCCGAGGAACGAGAAATGATACAAATTTATAACCTGTAATTTTATCAACGGAAATATTTACAAAAAAAAAGTGTTCACCTAATATTTCAACCAATTTGGTGGAATTTTTGGTTGTTTGCTAGGATATAGAAAGCTCAAAGCTGAGGGCGCGGCATTGTATCGCGCCGACAGGAATTTGATTTCATTTCCCTAATTTTAAGAATGGAATTTTTTCAGAGTAAGCCACCACAGAAGCAAATTTGAAGAAGTTTTATGTTGTTTTTCCGGTATCAATAGAGTTTCTGGTGTGAAACAGCCATGCTGCCAGCCCAACTATGTTATACTCTTAACCTACTTCCTGAGACACACTGATATTACTAGCCATTCAGGTTGACTACATGGTCAACCGGGGTTGAGACAAAAGATGTTGATGCTGTTTTCATGATTTCTGTCTGTTAGGTTTGATAAGAGATCCAGTTTATTGTTACTTCAACGAGATTTTTATACGAGTATAACTGCTTAAGAATCAATTGTCGAATTTTTTAAATTTTAATCCTTTAGTTAATTTTCAGGAATTCCAAAATATTTCTTAGGTCTAAGGAGATATTGAGGAAAAACGACATAAAGATAGAGAGACGGACAGACAGGTGGACAAACAGTCTGACTAACAAACAGACAAACAGACAGTCTATGAGGTGTCGGCTACTTGTGGGCAACACAAGTTGCGAACACCCCACACAAACCGAAAATCAAGTAATCGGGCATTGTAAAAAATTAAAAAATCAATTTGAAAAAAGTCAGTTCAAAAAAGATATTGAATAGAGCACTATAAAATTAAAGCGAATATTGAATAGCAGATAATTAAATTGAATGGATAAATATTATAAATAATTAAGCACTACAAAATTAAATCAACTTATTTCAATTATTAAATTCGATAAATAAAATATTAATAAAAATAATAAAGTCGTGTTATCAAATATATAAACGCATTGTAATAACACGACAAGTCTACTGAATGTAAACATTTTGAGAGAGGAGGTGGAGTACGAAAGTGGAGGAATAACCATTTTTCAAAAAAACTTAATTTGTATACCTCAAGAACCGTACCAGATATGATAGTGTAAGTTTTACGAGAGTTAGGCCAAGTAGATTTCTGGCAGGATAACAAATTTTGGTGGTGCTGACTAAGGGAGTGACAGTGGGAGGGGGTGGAACGAAAAGAATTCTGATTTTTATTTCTTGAAAACCGTAAAGCATAGAAAGCTAAAAAATTACGACTTCACTGTAGAAGTATCCTACAAAAAAAAATGTTTGATAGGGGAAGCAAGTTACTGGGGAGGTTTTCCATATCTCAGAAACAGCGTATGCTAAAAAGTTGAAACTTAGTATGGATATGTAGAAGTACTACAGGAGTAATTAAAGCATCTCAGTATTAAACACGTTTAGGACGCCTACCCATAAAATAATAAAATTGTGCCGAGTGTTGCCCGATTTTTACTTTAACATACTATAATTAACAAAAAAAATAGATAAGAACAAAAAATTGAATTTCAAGTTTTTTTTTCAGTGGTTCTTCAAGAACAAAAATTTTCAATAGTACCGGAGATGATAAGGCGATTCTTGGTAGAATGGCCCAAAAACAGACTCTGAACAGATGGACGGACAGACAGACAGATAGACGGATACAAGCGGATATAGGGACAAAGGAATATAGAGACGGACATATGAACGGACAGACCACAGATGGACAGAAGGACAGATGGATGGAAAGATAGACGGCTATTCAGTAATCGGATTCAGGGCTTTTGAACAAAAATGCAAAAAAAAAAAATAAAGATTTTTTTTGTCCTAGGCTTGGTTCTATCCATTACAAACTTTTGGACTGGATTAAGCAGATTTCATCTAGAGTATAAATTCTCGGTTTTTTCCAATCCATCTCCTAGTGAGATTTATCACTATAAGCACAAACAAACCCTGAATCTAGGAAAACACTCAATGTGGCTATCTAAAGGTTGGTCCAAAAACCGGATCTGAAACAAGTTCCATCCGGTAACGCTATTCTTATCCTGTGACCCCGAAGAGATTATTATTCTAAAACAGAAAAATTATTAATTTTCCTCCAATAGACCAGAGATTAGACCCCAAAATTGATATTAAGTCTCATAGAGTTTTGGAATTTCTGAACACACGCATATTATACTCGTATACAAAAGCAAACGACATTATAACCAATTAACTCACTTATGAATTTAAATTCTTACAAATTATTATAATTTTTTAGTCAGTTTTTTTTCCCAAAAAAACATTCGTAATTAGGTACTTATCTGGAAACTTTAACCATAAAATCGCATTACTGGGCTCATGTAAGTGCCATACCGATTTAAAACGCATGTTGGATATACGTACATTTGATTAATTTTTTTTTTTTATAAATCGATAGTTTCGTGTTGTATACGAGTATAATGTGATTAGTAACGTTTCTTTTTCACGAGCAAAAAAAACTATCCATTTGTTCGTTTTGAGGCTTCTTTAAAGCAAATATGCTATCCGAACTAGTGCAGCGGTGTCCATTAAACTGACTACTTCGTATTGCAAAATAAAACTTCAGAATTTTTTTTAATAACACTGTCGAACGAAAAATAACTAAATTAAAAAATATCTAACCGTGATAAAATATCGCTCACACTTTTAAGAACAAGTAAATTTTGAGTGCCATGTACTAAATTAAATTTTAATCCAATCGACTACTAAGCAATCACGATGACTGTTATTCGTTTTGAAGGTACAAATATTAAAATAATTAATAAATAAATTAATAATTAGTGTTAGTTTGTTTACTAAAAAGCTGTGGAAACTCTGAAAATAGTAGTAAAAGAGTTTTGTATAAAGTGGGATCGGTTTCTAATCACTACAAAATTATTAAAAAAAAAAATCTTTACTTTTGTCATTTAAAAAAATTCATTTTTTTCAAAGCCTATAAATTACACTAAATAAAAAGTGTACATTAACAGTTTATGACAAGTTTTACGGATGCAAATTGATTTTAAAGAAAACAATATGCGATATTATCTAATAATCAATTTAATAAAATAAAAAAATTTTAAATAATACCACTGTGCAAAATTTATGTTAGCATACTTCCTATATGCAACTATCGATTATTATCATTGTTCGTTTCTGGCAATATTAAAGTTTATATTGAGTTCAGTGTGTAACGTGTAGTGCAAATTCTAATCCGCTTCCAGTTTTATGGGGTCAGTGCTAAAAATCGATATTCGATAGATCAAAATTCTTTTTAGAATTTCTACAGTGAGCATTTGTACGGCTTTCAATTAATGTTATAGAATGTCGTTTTATAAATCTGACCCTACTGCCTACTAAGGAGTTGGATTAAAACTGTGTTATAATAAGGTAGGCTTATCATCTAACCTTAGACAATGCGTAGGTACTTAACCTATGGGGTTAGGTTTTGTAGACACAAGGATCGAGGAGACTCTTGCTCACCCAGTGAAGTATTATTTGTTTGCCTCGGCTGCCTTTCCTCACCTAGCCGTGGCTTACACCCCGTGGTCTAAGGAAAACGGATATGTATTACAATCGGTAATAGATCCTCACAAGAGCCTTGTTGCTTCCCTGGCGGGATGATGATCCTTTCTACCATTAAACTAAAGATTTTTTATCTGGTCGACAGAATTGATATCCAGATAACCGGTTTCAACAATTAGGTACAACTTGAACCTTTTGTAGTTTTGCAAGGACGAAGACATGTTAGTTAATTTAATTACATATGATTATATTTCAACTTACACGATTTTTGGAACTTTGTTGCGTTCAACCTTAGCTAAAGTTGAAGGGTCTCGTTACAGCGCCATTATGTTGAGTGCCGGCTGGTTGTGGTGTATTATTTACTTATTTGTTTATTGCATTTTTTCCAAAAAAAATTATTTTCCAGAACAATATTCGACAGGAGTTCATACGCAACTGAGCAACCAAAAAAAATTGGTTTTGGACAAATGTTTCTCAAGAAGCGTGTAATCAAATAATGCTTTCAATTGTAGTATCAACTTTTTGAAGTGATGTAATATATTAGGTTCATATATGATTTCTAATACTCTAAAATACTTCCATAATATCAGTTTCCAGTGAGTTGAACTCATTTAAGAACCCCTCAGCTTCAACTTTTGTTGCAGGCTATTATCTTGGAAAATTTTATTCAAAGAATCTTTTAAATTTGCATTAGCTGACACCACTGCCTTCACTGAATCAGCTCTTGCTGGCCAACGAGTGTCTCTTAAATAAAATTAAAATCTTTCAAAATTTCCCATCTTGATGTAACGCGGCAAAGAAATTGTATAGATTTTGAAGTAGAAATAAAAATAATTTGGTTGCTTGCACTCCGCTGCCGCCTCTCCAATTAAATTTAAAGAATGTGGTGCATAGGGTACACGAATGGCATTATTGTTTTACTTTATTATTTCAATATTTAGATTTAGTGCGTGCTTGGAGGCTGCAGTATATACCCGACATATCATATTACAGACATTATCATAAGATTGTCCTCTACAATCTTCAAAATTTATATCTATATCTGATAATAGCTTTAAAATATAATCATCCATTTCTGCGCTCTTACGACCTTTATTTTCTAAAAATTTTGAAACATAACATCAATAAAACTCTGCAAACAATCTTGGTCACTACTACTATTATTTTAATAATACAGTATTGTGATCGATTTTCCCAAAAAAAAAATTTGCTACCCTGAAAATTATTTTTTCCCGTTTCATAACTAGTAGACACGAAAAAAGCAATAAAAATGTTCAGTCCGTTTGACCGTCGTACGCAAAATCGTTTGAAGGCTCGTAGCACCCAAACGCTTTGAGATATTAAATTTAATTTGTTTTTTACGAATATAATTTCTTATTTTTCCTATTATGTTTCTCCTATATTTTGTATATGTATTTATTTTCCTATTTCTTTTTTTTTAATTGTTTTGAATTACGTTTTACTTGTTTTTTTATTTTAATTTTTTTTGCATCCCTTATACCAGCTGCCAGCTGTCTGGGAGCAAGCTTGTAACTAATTAACTAATTATGAATTTAATAAATTTTCTTTTATAACGAATAGACTGAGTAGGCTCCTTAAAGTGACCAAATTCTAAGGAGTGGAGAATGAGGGGGGGGGGGGGGAGGGGGAAGCGTTTTAGACGAAAAAATTTGGTTTTTAGATCTTAGCAACCGCTTATGCTAGAAGGCTCAAACTTGGAATTGATATAGAGCTCTGATAGTAGATCCATTTGCATAGAAATTGTCAATATGAATGAAGGGTTGTGGGACGGAGGGAGAGAATACGTCCGAAACGCAAAAAAGCCGAGATCGACACATTCTAATACCCATATGCACACTAAGTGAAATTTTGATGATTTATGACTGTTTTCTTACCAATATTTCACGTTAATGGCAACAAAAAAATAAAATTTCACGACTTTATTAGCTGGTATGTAAACAAGGTCATCCATAGAGAAAAAATTCTAAACCGTTTATGGAACAAATGCTATTAGAACAACAACCCTTGACCATTTGTTTAAATGTGTCAATTCGAGTTTTTTAAACGCATATTATCTATTTCTTGAATAATTAACATATCATTTTCAATAATATAATGCTAGAAAATATCTTAAAGAAGGTCTTCCATAAATAAAATTTTAAAAAATTTTCAATTTTGATAATAATATATGAAGTCAAACTGAAGCAATTTTTCACGATTTTAATGGCAAGAATTACATTAGAAGACCGCATTTCATTGAAAAGTATCATAGATAGTATAATTAATTGGTATTTCTAGAAGATAAATCAATGAACAAATTATTGATTTTTAATAGTTATGCGTTTCAAATAATTTGAAAAACTATAACACTATTTTTTCCCGTAAAATCAAAATTAATTCGCTGATAGACAGCGAATGATGTAGACGTATTATTGTCCACGCAAAATTACATGAACGAAAAACGATTTCAATCGATTTAAATCCACTCAAGACAGAAAAATCAAACAGGGATAAAAAATTGTCGTACCGGACTCATGGGGCTTAAGGACCAATAATTTAATCTTAAAAGATATCTGTATACTAGGAGAACAGATTGAAAACTAATTTTTGAGGGTGGCAGTTGCGCGGGGGGGGGGGGGGGGGGGTTAAGGGGGGTGGAATACTTTACACATATTACGATATCACATGAACTAATTGCTCTAGAAGAATAAAATTATAAGTGAAAATGTAATGCATATAGTTTATATATTTTCACGATTTTCGTCATATTTACTAGTTCTTCCCAAATATTGAATTCGTTTTTATTCTACGGATTCTTCATATGAATACCTAGAAAGTGTTTTCAAGATTTTTTTAAATTCGACCCCTAAGGGAGTGTAAAGTGGTTGTATACTTTTTCATGAATTTTTCCATCTCATCTCTCAGGTCTGATCAGATATCGAATATCTTTTAACTTCCACGGGCTTGTTTAGTAATCATCTATTTTTAATTTTTTTCCTTTTCCAACCCTTAGACCGCATCCCGGAATATGATATAATTATGTAATATATATGTTACGTTCAATTCTAATCGCTTCCCGAACTTTTTGTTAGGGTTTCAGTCCCTTAGTATCTCAGAATTGATCGCATTCCGAACTGCTGCCGAAAAAATAATAGAGTTTCGCCCAGTCTGTTGGCAGATTTTTTTTGTCATAGAAAAAAAACGAAAATATTTAACATTTCGTAGCATTCGTGCTGCACTCTGTAGTCAAAATCGGAACTGTGCTAACTCTTAAGGAAGAAAGCTCCTGCATTTGTCATAATAAAATGCGATCATTAACTCAGCATTGCAGTTCAATTTTCGGTGCGTTCTTCAATGCGTGCAGAGATATTATAATATTAAGCCTATACATTTGACGATTACCGTTTAGCAAGATATTGTAGATAGTCTTCAAATTGTATAAGTCGCTGAATACTATCGTATAATTTAAATTGATATTATTGACTCTGACCCAACGGTCAATATAGAGCATAAGATCTCTCATACTGATTAGTGCCGATGAGGGATGGAGTGCCCTTCAAAAATTTGATGCTGGGAATTTAAAATAATTTATAAAATCATTTTTATTAACTGCAGATAGTACAAAGTCCATTAATTTGGAGAAAGGCCCTAAGGAATCTTTCGGAATTTGCATTGTTAGAGGGGAGGTATTTTCAAACATATTTACTAAAGAAACTCCATGCCATTTTCATTTAGTCACTCGTTTTCAGGTGAAAGATTCGCCTACTTCGAAGGTATCTGGAATATTTATCAAGGATATAATACCGCAAACGCCAGCACATCGATGTGGAAAGTTAAAAGTAAGTATTTCAAATTGTACTCTTCAGTTTCATATGCTTAAGTTTCGATTTGAAAGATCGGCGATCGGATACTTTATATAAACGAAAACGACGTTCGAAATGCAACCGAGCAAACTTTTGTAACCTTCATAAAAGATGCAGGACAATCGATTACACTGAAAATTCAAACTTTTGACAAACCGCAACATAGTGGAAGCATAAAGAAGCCTCCGCCCGGAAATTCAGTTGTTTCAAATGGCGATGCTCCTCCCAAGAAGGGTAACTAATACTATGATTTAACTAAGAGAACTATAGCTGGAAAAGATCCTTTACAGATGCCAGCAAACCGGGTTCCCAGCCCGTAGAGGACAATGATAGTGATGACGAGGATACGCGTCAAATGACTGGCCGGACAACTTCAGCAGCTGGATTCGATATTGATCGAGCTTCGGCGGGCAACATAAAAAAAAGTGATGCAGATACTGAAGTCGAGGACGAGTTTGGCTACACCCTAAGTACACAAATCTAACCGCTTTACATTTGAAAATAACTTTCCTTATTGCCAATTTTAGAGAAAATCAAGAAAAGATATGGCAATTTGGGTACAGTCCATAAAACCGAGGTTCTTCGGCCTCCAAATGCAGTTCTCGGCTTGGCCTTAGCTGGTCACAAAGATCGTCAAATGATGTCGTGTGTAGTAGCAGGCATTAATCCTACCGGCATTATAGCCAGTGCCAATCTAAAGCCTGCCGATGAAATCCTCGAGGTAAACGGTACGGTTTTACAGGATCGGTGCCATTTGAACGCTTCGGGCGTATTCAAAAATATCGCGCATGAAAAAATTGTTTTTGTTATTTTAAGGTAATTTATTTGAATATTTTCAAAATTTAAGTCAGTAAGTAACTGGACCGCCATGTTCTACCATCTGTAGGAGACCCATGAACAAATGCATTCTAGCTGTACAACCAGTCACTATGTTCCCAGTTACAATCGATGAGGTATGAAAATGAACTTTCATCAAACGATTCTTATATGAAAAACTTACCACTTCTTTGTATCGCATAGACTGAGCATTTGTTCAAGACGTACAAGAATGTAAGATTAGTTCAGGTGCAAAAGCTTGGTGTAAGCATTGGTATCATGATAATCGAAGGTAAGCACGTCGAAGTCGGTCCCGGTATCTTCATTTCAGACTTGCAGGCTGGATCTGCTGCAGAAGAGGTAAATATCTTCAAATCTTCCGGCATTTTTCGTATATTTCTGATCATTGTTTTCAATATTTCAGGCAGGGATGCAAGTTGGTGAGATGATTTTAGCTATTAACAAGGACGTTATAGTAGATACTGACTACGACACGGTAAGCAAAAAGACACAGTCTTATGCTTCGGCAGATTAAGAACAATATGCGGTTTTGTAAAATCGCGTCAAGTTCGTAGTATAGTTGCCCTTGATCTTCTCTGCGAATTTTCTATAACTTATTTGTTCTTGGAAAAAAATTATCAAATATTAATAATAACGAACATAGCAACTGATGTGAAAGCTACACTGAAAGAAAAACTATGTTTATTCCAAGGTTGCATTGACTATATTAAGGTTCTTCTAACTATAGTAAAACTGACATGTTTCCAGTGATCATGGCTAGCATATAATTCATAAAACCATAGTATGGTTGCATTAAACATATATCCCTACTGAAATTTAATATGGTTGTACCAATCATTCTCGTTACATGATGTAATTGTGTATTATAATCACGACAACAATATTCTATGATTAGTGGAACCATGTTATTTGATAAAATAATTCCCACAACCATACCTCTCACAGTCCGAAAAGGGTCGTTCGCGGTGTAAGTTCGCTTCTTCCAATTTCATGTGTGCTTTGTTCAAAAGTGTTTAATTGTTGTTCAAGTCATTTATTTATGATCGAAAGTGCTTTCTTTGTGAATTATTTCAGCGCCACATGTATCTTATGATTGACCTAACCATCATATTATAAAAGAAGGTTGCGTGAATCATACACCAAGGTTCTTAAATTAGTACTATGATTCAAGCAACCATGTCACATAAATTCTATGATTGACCCAACCATTATATTATAAAAGAAGGTTGCGTGAATCATACACCAAGGTTCTAAGATCAGAACTATGATTCAAGCAACCATGTCACATAAATTTTATGATTGATTCAACCATTATATTATTAAAGAAGGTTGTGTGAATTACACACCAAGGTTTCCACAATCATAATTTTGTTTGAGCTAAACATGTTATATGTTGTAACATAGTTGTGGCAACTATAACGTCAATCATAGTAAGGTTCTCCCAAAATATGGTTGCCACAATCATATTTTTTCTTTTACTGTATGCTAGAAAATTTACGTATTGATTTCAGTAACGTATTCCAAAGGCCGGTACCCATTTCTTCCATTCCTGCATATTGTATTCTCGTTGCGTATCAATAGACATGACAAACGGATCTTCGTTTTGTATCAAAATGTGATACGATACAGCTTGTAATCGCGTGTCATGAATTTTGAAATGTCACGCAATATACATTATATTTGTTCAGTGATACGCAATGGTAATACGATACGCAGAAATGCAACAAATAGAAACCGGCTTTAAGATTTCTTATGGATCACCCTGTAGAACAGTACGCACAGCTGTAGTCATTGGTTCTTTCGAGTGATTTACCGGGTACGGTCTTAAAAATTTTACAGGAGTATGACCCAGTAGACCACTAGTAGAGGTGGGTGTACAAGTTGGGTTGATATCCTGCAGTTTGTCCTACATAATTATAGCCCGGTATACATGTTAGTCTTAAGTAGCTTAAGTTTTAACAGCCAAGGTTTTTGCTCTTTACTTTTCCTTGGCAAATTATAATACATAATTCAATTATTTCTTTTCCTCATTGCCTAAGTGCTATAAATTTTACAACTTAGCTGTTAAGATGATAAGTCTAATCTCTAAAACATTATTGTTCTGTTAATGCATTTTGAATTATTATAAATAAATATTGTTTGAGTTTGAGTTTGAAGTTGGGTTGAAGTTTTAGCTTTAGTTTTAAGAAGTGGTGAAACGCTGAGCCACTGCGCCCACTAGACACTAAAATAGTGCCCATAGCGATCACTTCGGAACTTCGTAGGCCACTAAACATCCCCGAAACAACTTGACTAAACTCCCTAAAGAACTTGATCAGCTGTTATGCCGCATCGACCTCAGATCTTCCAAATTGTCAAAGGAACGACTGCCTAACCACCTCAATCGCCTCCTTGCAACCGACAAGGTTAAAAGCAAAAAATTCTAATTTTATTTTATTATTTTAATAATAAATAATATTAGTTTTTTTTTTTTATAAAATTTGGTACCCGGCCTGAATTTTTGTAGGGGTATGTTGAGTGAACCTTTTTAAGTGACAACTTTTTAGAGGTCGGAGTGTGGAAGGATCGTTTTAAAAGAAAAATGTTTGTTCTGGTTTTTTGTATCTGATAAACGGCTAATGCTAGGAAGTTGAAACTTAGGTCGTATTCGAATACTAGGCTTGGTCTACGTCTTGTTATAACAATTTATGACGTCATACAAAGCAAAGGTGTGTCTCAATTTCTTTTCGGATCATGTCTTGACTAATTTTACGAAAGCTGAGCTATCAGTCAATCTTAATGCCGGTATCCACTTGAGGCATTTCTGCGTATCGCATCACTGAACAGATACAGTGAGGATACTACACTATTTTTAATGTATCAAGAGTGCGTTTTATTTCAAAATTCACGATACGCGATTATTGATACAGAACGTGTCCGCTGATACGCAACGAGGATATGATACGCAGAAATGCAATAAATAGATACCGGCCTTTAGCAAATTTTGATACCCTGAAATTTTTTTACGGTTCGAAAAAAGCAAAAAAAAAATCTGTCCGTCTGTCCACCGTATGCCGTACCCACTACGCACTACGCCGTACGTCTTACAGTATACGCAAAATCGTTTGAAGGTTCGTAGCTCCCAAACTCCTTGACCTATTCAATTAAATTTTTTTTATGAATTGACTAGGTAGGTCCCTTGCAGTGACATTATTTTGAAGGGTAGGTGTGAGGGGGGAAGTAGAGGAAGCGGTTTAAGTGGAAAATGTTGACTTCTAGATGTCAGCAACCATATACACTAGAAAGCTGAAACTTAGAATTAATATAGAGTTTCGTTGGTGGACCCATTTGGTAAAAAATTGATGATATGGGTGAAAGGGTGTGGGAGTAAGCTTAGATTACGATATCTAACGAACCAATTGAACAGGCGAATTCTGTATAAAGGTTTACAAATGAAGTTTGATGTGAGTAAAATTTTTTAAAGGGGCAGTGAAGCATGAAAGTGGAGGTGATTAGAATTTTTCTTTAAAAATAACTTCTCATATCTCAAGTGTCAATAGTGTACGATAGATGCTTAAATTTTTACTATAAGCCTAATAGACCCCTAGCAGAAAAAACATTTTGAGTGAGATGGTGTAGAAGGTGAGGGTGGAATGAAAAATGTTCCGATTTTCATATCTCGAGAACCTATTTCGATATAAGCATGTTGTATGTAGCATGTTTGAAAAATATAATTTTTTATAGGGAACCGCTTATGCTAGATAGTAGAAACTCGGTATGTATATAGGATGTAGATCAACTTGGAAAATAATTTTAATAAAAAAATATATAATATGGATTGGGGTTCGTAGTGAGGGGCAAAAAAAATTATCATCATCATCAATGGCGCGACAGCCCAAATCGGGCCAGGGCCTGCAGGATACATTGTCTGAAGTCATCTCGGTTCAGCGCCCGCGTCCTCCAGTTTGTGCATCTAAGAAGCGATTTGCAATCTGCGTCAACTGAATCCTCGTATCTTTTTCGCGGTTTTCCCACCGGTCGCTTGCCATGGGCTCTACCTTTCAATGTGCGCTTGGGAATTCTTCCGTCCTCCATTCGCTCCACATGACCTGCCCATTGCAGCTTACGGAATTTTATAAGAGTGGATGCGGCTGGGTCGTCATAGATGTTATACAACTCGTTGTTGTACCGAATACGCCATTCAGTGCCTTCTCTTACTGGTCCCAAAATTCTTCGAAGAATTCGTCGTTCAAAAGCGTCTATTGATTTTTCAGACGCTTGGGTGAGAGTCCACGTTTCACTTGCATATAGTAGCACAGGTCTTATTATGGTCTTGTATATGCGAAGTTTGCTCAGCCTGTGCACTTTTTTCGATTTTAAGATCGGGAGAACCGTGAAATATGCCTTATTTGCTAGTGTGATCCGTTGATTTACTTCGTCCCGTTCGTTGCCGTCTCTTACAAGGTGTGATCCCAAGTATGAGAAATGATCCACATTCTCCAGGTTGTAGTCCCCCAAGGTCATATTTTGTCTAGTTGGCGCGTTTCTTCTTGTTTGGGTCATGAACTTGGTCTTACTCTCATTGACCCTTAGCCCGACCTCCTTTGCTGCTGAGTCTAGACAGTGGAAGATTTCCTTTGCGTCTGGAACAGATCTGGCCATGATGTTTACGTCATCCGCGTACACCACTAGTTGAGTGGACTTGATTAGTAGGGTGCTTCTGGTATCAACGGGTACCTTTCTGATGACATATTCCAGGGCAAGGTTGAAGAGCATGGGAGCGAGTCCATCTCCCTGCTTCAGGCCGGATTCTGTTCGGAAGCTTTGGGTTAGCTCGTTTTGTATCCTTACTTGGGATTCAGTGTCAGTCATGGTCATTTTTGTTAATCGGACGAGTTTTGATGGGATTCCAAAGTCGAGCATTATTTTATATAGTACATTACGATCTATACTATCGTATGCCTGTTTGAAGTCCACGAAGATCTGGTGCACGTCAATGTTATACTCCCAGCATTTTTCTAGCACTTGTTTGACTGAGAATATCTGGTCAATAGTAGATCGTCCGGTTCTGAAACCACCTTGGTATTCGCCGATAATACTTTCTGTATAAGGCTTTAATCGATTATGAATTACTTTCGTCAGTATTTTGTAGGACGTACACAACAATGATATGCCTCTGTAATTTTCACATCGCAGTTTATCTCCTTTCTTGTAGATTGGACATATAATGCTCTGGCGCCAGTCGTCGGGTATTTTTTCTTCAATCCAAATTTTTGTCACGATTTTGTGTAGGAGATTGGCGAGGTACGGACCGCCTCCCTTTAGGAGCTCTGCTGGTATTGCATCGACTCCGGGTGATTTGTGTATTTTTTGGTCGCGCAGGGCTGCTTCCACTTCTCCGATAGTGGGTACCGTAGTTGATGTCTGCTCATCCGATGGTGCACTTAATGTTATAATTGGGTCGGTGGTCGTCACTCTGTTAGGGTTCAGCAGCTTTTTAAAGTATTCAACCCATCTTTGTTTAATTTGTTCTGCGTCACTAAGGATATTTCCTTCCTTGTCTTTACAGAGGTTTGTTCGTGGCTTATAGCCTTGTCTTATTTGTTTGACGGCAGTATATGCGGATCGTAGATTATGTGACTTCATGTCAGTATTTAGGTTTATAATTATGTCATTGTTGTGTTTTCGTTTCTTTCGTCTGCAGATTTTGTTTGATAATCGCCTAAGCTCGTCGTATCCTTCCTTTTTGGCTCTCGTCGGTCTTTCAATGTACGCCTTGTAAGCTTCATTCTTTTTCGTTATTGCGTCACTACACTCATCATCGAACCAGTCATTATGTTTCTGCTGGGGTTTTAATCCAATGATCTTTTCTGCTGTCGTTCTGATTCCATCTCTCAACTGTGTCCACTCTTGATCGATGGTTGTCACTTCGTCCGTTCGTGATGCTTCAAAGTGATTTTGTAGCGCTGACTTATAGGCTGACGCGACAGTCTCGTCCTTTAGTTTATCGATGTCAAATTTGGGTGTCCTGCCCTTTTTGGAGTACCCGCATAATGCCACTCGACATCGATATTTCACTTTTACGAGATAGTGGTCGGAGTCGCAGTTTGCTCCGCGAAAAGATCTTACGTCTAGAATGCTGGTCGCAGCCCTTCTCTCGATCAGAACGTGGTCAATTTGATTGAAAGTGCGACCATCCGGAGATGACCACGTTCTTTTATGAATGTTGCGATGGGGGAAGCATGTTGAGCTTACAACTAAGTTTTTGCTGGTAGCGAAGTCGATTAGACGTTGTCCATTGTCATTGGTGGTGTTATGGAGACTGTGCCTTCCTGTGGTTCCTCTATGTGTCTCCTCTTGTCCAACTTTAGCATTGAAGTCTCCTAGAAGTATCTTTATGTCGTTAGATGGTAAAGAGTCAAACGTTTGTTCTAGGGTGTTGTAAAAAATGTCCTTCACTGCGTCATCCTTTTCCTCTGTTGGAGCGTGACAGTTTACCAGCCATACATTGAAAAATTTTGTTTTTATGCGGATCGCACACAATCTTTCGTTTACGGGTTTGAAGTCGGTGATTAAGTTCTTAAATTTGGTATCTACCACGAAAGCTACTCCAAATTCCCTGCTTCCCGAAGCTTTTCCACTGGTTAGTATTGTGTGTGTCCGCAAGTCATTAACCTCACTGCCAAGCCATCTCGTTTCTTGGACCGCCAGAATGTTGATGTTGTATCCTGAAACTTCTTGAAGAAGCTCTCGCAGTGCACCTGTTCTGTAAAGGGAGCGAACGTTCCAAGATCCAAAAGAGTAGTCCTTAATGCGTTGCCAGAGTCGTTGCCGTTGATCCAATCTTTTCCGAGGCTGTAGTCCTGCTTTCGGAACAATAGGTTTTTTCCGGGGATGGGTTGTTAACCCATCGCCCAACCCCCAACCTGGAGGACCAGGTCTATAGTACATAGACGTGTGAACAACTTTCGGTTATGGTGTGCTGGAGTTCTCACAGCTATGCCGCGAGTCCAACTACACCGGTTTTTAGACCTACTTCCTGAGACGCACTGGTGTTCCTGGCCATTCAGGATGTGTTCACTCGCTCCTCCTTATCTCAACCTGGGCTTGCGACCGGCTATGGCGGAAAAAAATTATCAGTAATACACATTGTCGCGGTTTTCGTCATATCTACTAGGTTTTCCCATATATTTAATTCAGTTTTATTCTACGACTTCTTCATATAAATACCTAGAAAGTGTTTTCAGGATTTTTTTGGAAATTCAACCTCTAAGGGGTGGGAAGGGAGTTGTAAACTTTTCACAAATTCTGCCAGATTTCACAGTTCTAATCAGATGTCGAGTAACTTTTCACTTTCAGAAGCATACATAATAATCGCCTAAAACTTGTTTTTAAGTCTGCCTCTAAGAGGGTATAAATGAGTTGAATACGTTTTCACGAATTCCGTCATATCTTTTGGAAGTGATAGGAAATTGAATAGGTTTTTCCTTTTGAATATCAAAAACCAAAGGGTTGTAAAGGGTTTGCTTACGTTTTTTTTAATATATTTTAATATATATTTCAAAATCGATCGTATGTCATGAGATATACGTATCAATTTGCTTCTCATGATTTTCACAATTTCACAATTTTTTACGAAATTCGTTATATCTCTGAATTCTGCTAAGGCAGCCCAGCCCATTCGTTTTTACTTCCATGGGCTTTTAGTGTAAATAGTATACCGAAATTCGAATATTTCACGGTCTTTTCCAATGTTCAATCGGCTAAAAATCCTTACTTTAAATATTTTTTTAAGAACGAAACTATCTTTTCAAGAAACAACTGATGATATACTCCAACTTTGACCCAAAAATAATAAATTTTTTTCCCAGACCATGAGCAGATTTTTTCTATTGAATTTAATTTAATTTTTGACTTTTGCTTGATGTTTGATTAATGAAAATTAACTTTTAGAAATCATAAATTGATTGAATTTTTTTTAACACAGGCTGCAGGTATTCTTAAGAGAGCAACTGGTGTTATTAACTTAGTAATATGCTCCCTGAAGAAAGAGGATAGAGTAGATGAGTCCAAGGAGAAGGAAAAAGAAAAGGAAAAGAAGAAAGATGGTAGAATGCAGAAAATTCTTTAAGAATATAATAGAATATTTTTAACATATTTAAAATATTCTAGAACCACCACCAGAACCGGAGAAACCTCAAGATCCCTCTGTAGCAGACATCAAAACGAACAGGAAAACTCTAATCGAAATAAAGCCGGCAAAGAATCCTTTAGGTTGCATGGTCGTTGGCGGTAAAAACAGTTTCGTGACGGTAACTATATTTTCACAGAAAGTCGTCGTTAAATTCTGAAAACCGTTTTTTAAATTTCCTTACAGACTGGCGTTGTAGTTGCAAATATTTATGCAGACGGTGTTTTAGCAGCCGACAAACGTCTACAAGTTTTCGATCAAATTCTCGAACTGAACGGAAGTCCATTGAATGCTGCTGAAATGTCTGCAAATCGAATCTATCAGATATTTAATTTGCCATACGAGCGCGTCAGTTCTACTGAACGACACTAAAATTAAATTAAATTTCAAAAAAATTAATTTTTCAGGTAACAATGATGATATGGCGAAACGATCCACCTGAAGTCGATAAGTTAACGATAGACGTGGCTCGTAAGCCGGGCAAGGATCTAGGACTGGCTTTAGTTGGAAATCCAAAAGGTGTTATGGTATCGGAAATTGTAAGAGAAGAATTTTAAGTTCAGAGAAAATAGAAAACCCTGAGTAATTGGAATGGTGTGATTTGTTTCAGGTATCTGCCGGTTGTGCCGATATCGATAGTCGACTTCAACGCGGCGACCTTATCACCAAACTGAACGGTGAGGTTCTAGAGAATGCATCGTTTGAAGAATGCTACGCAATGTTCCGTCAGGCAACCGGAAAAGTTAGTTTCGAAGTTTTGCGACCAAAGCCTACGGCAAGGACTTAACCGAAAACAGCCAGAAATCGATGTATCCAACATATTGTTAATATCTTTGCTATCCTTAATAAGCGAAAAAAATATACAGTTAAATTTATTGTTATATTAACAAATCGCTTTTGTCGATTCTTTCATTGAATAGATCATTGTTGAAAAATCAGTGCAGAGTTTATAAAAAGAACGTCTAAGACCCGCCTTAACATATTAAATTTGAAAACATGATAAGTAACGGCTTTCGACATCAGTGACATCTATATATTCGTCGTTAAAGCTTGACTCCGAAAATCGAAGCTGCTTAGTGAAGATTCCATTTGGTTAATATCTGTGACTAGAACCATAAGGTGAAAAAGAAATGCTTGAAATGTGCCTACGCTCTATGCTTAAAATACCGATTATGATTTCCGGTCGTGGTACGGGACGCTTTTCAACATTCATTAGTAGTTTTCAATAAACAATAAATATATGTAAATAGGCGATTATATGTATGTAAAGAGAACGTGTGAAAGGAAAAACCACTTCGATATCGCATCAAACCTAAGAGATATGGCAAAATTCGTGAAAATGCTTTTAACCCCGTACTCGCAACTAAGGTTTAAAATAAAAAAAAAATGTTTAAATTTTAAATTTGTTTAAAAGCGGTTACACAAAAAGACCAGGAAAGCAAAAATCGAGTCATACCGAATTAAACCCAGGATATATGGAAAAATTCGTGAAAACGTACTATGCAACACACTGAGAGTATAGTGTGGATCATCATTGTGGATTATCCCAAAAGCTAATTTAGCAGTTATAACAATCCTTTTGATAATGCCTCAGATAAATTATCAGCAACGGTATCGGAACGGTATAAAGGTTCTATAACACCCATGTATAGTTTTTGGCTACGAGATATGAAAGACTACCCCACCACTGAACCTTGCTACCCCATCGAACGAACCTCTTCTACCTGATGGGTGTAAATATCTGTTACAAATGGTGCTGAGTTGCAGGGCGCCATCTCTGACAATACTGAAATATTTACAATTTAAAATCTGATCCAACATTTGATCCTATTTTCAATGTAAAACGAATGATCTTGATCTTGATCCAGTTGAAAAAAACACACCTATAGGCATCAAACCATCTGCCAAAAAATTCAAAACCACAATATCGGGCCAAAAAAATCATGGCCTCAGTGTTTTGGGACATCATTTTGGTCGAACTTCTGCCTCAGGGGGAACAATATTGTGAGATCCAAAAGAAACTCAACAGGACTATTAAAAACTCACACTCTCACAGCCTTTGGATCCTTATGGAGCCCGTACACAAACAATTTTTCCAGCAACTGTTGCCAAAACTAGTTGAGCGATTAATGCAATGCAATACCGGGCAACATCGTGCTAGTTGCGACTATGTTGCAGCAATTGCATGCTTTCACATATTGCTGCAATTCCTCGGCCTAGAGTTGCTGTATTTCCACTAATTTGAAAAATTCCGAGCAATTGTAATCATGTGTCATATTTTATCTTGAGTTTTCCGTTTTCTTCCCAAGTTTCGTGTAAAAGATGGCTTGGAACAACGAGAAAGCAATAAGTTTTATTGACGCTGATCGTGGCCGGAATTGTTTGTGGAATTCAAACATATCCGATTGCAAAAACCGGAATTTAAAAAAAGACGGATGGAATGAGAATTGTCCGTGTTTGATGTCATTGCTAAATTGCTGAGTATTGGTCCATATCGCTAGTCACTGCTGAGCAACGAATTGACCAACAATTGCTCCATATCGTCAATTGTCGATGTTGCTGAAACTTGCTGTATGTTTCGTGACAAAATTGTCTGGAATTGCTGCAAATTGATCAATTTTAATCGCTTGTGTAAAAGCACCATTACAGATTGAACGCATAGCAGCTGAATTAGAGTGTCAAAATAACGAAGGGGAAACACGAGTTTCAAATACATGTGATTGTATGTAGCTGCACAGAATGAATGCAATGGGTTGCAGAGAGTCGCAAGGAAGTAATATTTAAAATGATCGCAAGAGAACGCATCGAAATGTCAAATAGGACATTGTCATAAATTAAAAAGCATTGATTTATTTTAAGGAAAAAATCAGCCAATAGTCTGTGCGCAGCTTTATTATTTTTCTGGCAGAAATTCAATTCTGAGATGCGGTGTAGGTTACTATGTGACTGAAACCCTATCAAAAAGTTCGGGAAGCAGTTAGATTAGGGAGTAACATATGAATTTCATAATCATAATCAATGGCGCAACAGCCCAAATCGGGCCTAGGCTTTAAAGTAATGCTAGAGCTACTTCATTACGAGACCAACGGAACGCTAGGAGGTGAAGTGGTCAGCAACACGCTCGTCCGTGATTATTACCCTGATTTTAACTCAGGTACTCATTTACAGCTGAGTGAGCTGGTAGTCCGGCACCCAATCCCATTTTCGAAAATAACTTGTCACCAAGCAGATTCGAACCTGGTAACAGGTGCGCCGAAGGCAAGTGCTCTAACCACTAAGCCACCCAGACTACTGTGAATGAATTTCATAGTTGGGTCATATTCTGGGATGCGGTCTAGCGGTTGAAAAATAAAGAACAGAGTGTGCAGCACTGTGCACATGATAGAAGTGAAAATTCTTGAAAAATAAAGAAAAAGAATATAAGAGATTTAATGTTAGAGACAGAGAGAGAGAGCATTTCAAAATAAATACAATAATACAAAATTTGCATTATCTGAGTTTTTCAATGTGTTGTAGGAGGGGGTACGAAATAGAGAGAAGGGTGAGGGGATAGAGAAAGTAGATGAGGGGGAACAATATGTGGGGTGAGGGGTAGAATGATATGGGTACACAGAGGGGGGTATACAGTGGGGGGGGTGAAGGGTTGAAGTTAGGAGAAAGAGGTGTAAGAAGAAAAGTAATTGGTGAGAGAGGGGTGAGGGAAATCCGTTGGTTGTTTAAAAAGGGATAGGTGAAGAGAGGGAAGAGACAGGAGTAGTATTTCAAATTCTATGAGTGTAGTCAGAAGGGAATACTACTCTCTCGCAGTGTCGCTTTTTCATCTCATCGTTTCATCGAGTTTCGTTTCATCGTTTTGTCTCTACATAATATCTTTCTTCTCTATCGTGTAACGAAATGTGCTTAAACGTGACGCGTCCTTGAAATTTCACTCACCGCTAAAGAAGTTTCACTTCAAAAAATTAAAAAAATTTGATTACTAAACAAGACCGTAGAAGTGAAAAGATATTCTATATCTGATCAGACCTGCAAGATATGGAAGAATGCATGAAAAAGTATACAACCGCTTTACACTCCCTTAGGGGTAAACTTTAAAAAAATCTCGAAAACACTTTCTATGTATTCGTATGAAGAATCCGTATAATAAAAACAATTTCAATATTTGTGAGGACCTAGTAGATATGACAAAAATCGTGAAAATATATGCATTCTATTTTCACTGATCATTTTTTTTTGCCCTCCTTCCGAATGCCAATAGATATTCGAATTGTTTTTATTGGAATACCTTTTTAGTCAATTTCCATATGCACACCAAGTTTTAACTTTCTAGCATAAGCCGTTATGAAGTTACGAAAAACACCCCGTCCCCCCTCACCAAAATACCACAAAAAAAGTCATATATTTTCCAACATGCCACTACTTTAACTCTATCTACATAAGTTTGAGCTCGATATCATTAAAGGTTCTTAAGATAGAATCATCGAAACTATTTCTTTTTCACCCTCCCCCACCCTCACCCTCTACACCCACAAATTTTTTTTCCTACTAGGGTTCTATTGGACCTCTTTTTGGTAAAAAATGTAAGCGTATATCTTACACTGTTATTCAGATATGAAACGTGATATTTTTTCTTTACCCCTACACTTCTATGCTCCTCTGCCCCTTAAAAGATTTTACATTGAGCAATTTTTGTTCATCAAGCTTTATACTCAAACCGAATTTTATTTTTCTGTAGTGAAATTGGTTTGTGAGATATCGTAATCTAAAGTTTTTCACCCCCCCCCCCCCACTACACGTACGCCCCTTGCCATACTCAAAAATTGAATCTACTCTCCTAGTATAACTACAGATATTTGTTAAGTTGTAATTACTTGCCATTAACGGTTTAGGAGATATGGATTTTGGAATGTGTCGACCTGGGACTTTTTGCGTTTCGGACGCATTATTTTCCCCTCCACTCTCACACCTCTTCACAAATATCAGTAATTTTTTTGCAAATGAGTCCACTATCGAAGCTCTATAGAAATTCCAAGTTTCAGCCTCCTAACATAAGCGGTTGCTGAGATCTAGAAACCAAAATTTTTCCGTCTAAAACGCTTCCCCACCCGCATACCCTCACCACTCAAAAAAAATCACTTGAAGTGGCCTACCTAGACTAAAAAATCAATTCAAATAGCTCAAAGAGCTTGGGAACTATAAGTCCTCAAACGATTTTGAGTGTGGCGGACGGCGGACGGCGCACAGACGGACTGAATTTTTTTTTTTTTTTGTTTCTTTGGTGTTTATTAGTTGTAAAACGTGCAAAAAAAGTTTTCAGCGTAGCAATTTTTTTTTTTTTTTTAAATTCGATAACAATACTTTAATATTAAAATAATAAAGTAAAAGGTTCCTTAAAATTGGATTCAATGTAAGTGATTGAGAGATTCAAGAATCAATCTTGAGTAGTAGCAGCGATGCTAGAATTGAAGATTTTTTTTTCAATTTGAAGAGTTTTAGCGTTACCGAAGAAAATTTTGATGGCTATATAGAAATTTTTTTTTGTATTCGTAAGATAATGTCATCATTTCGATAAAAAAATGTAATTTATAAATTCCTAGTTTATTTTCTGTTAGATTCGCAATTCTCTCTTAAAACCCGGCGAGAATGTGGCAGGGTATGACATACCCTGTGTATTGCATTTATGCGAATATTTTTCATTTAAATTAAACTGTAACATTTCATTTTACAACAAAAACATATATAATTTATTGTAATCTGTTATTTAAGGTTTAGAGTAAGCGGATATACACGCGGGTATGTCGTACCATACCACATAGTCCATTTACCGTTTTTTCACCACATTCTCGCCGGGTTAACAGCTTCGTATTCGTTTATATTGGTTACATTCAAAATCAAATAGTAGTAATAGTATTTTTCATTTTCAGAATTATTACAAATTGCTTTAGTTTACGAGAAATATAAATGGATTTTGGTTTTAGACTTAATGTACATAATATTGTTTTTTGAATTTTTTTTTATTCAATAAAATATGAGCCGTTGTATTTGAAAGTGGAATAAGTCCATATTGAAAAAAATATTTTTTGTGACATTGTAACATTATTCTATACAACACGAAGCAACTTTCTGTGAATCTATTGATGCAATTGTTTCATCACACTTTTAACAAATACAAGTAAATTTTTCTGAAAGATGGCATAAATATTTTTAAACATGTTAATACGTAAACCGTTAAGCATGTCGATTTGAAAACGAAATGGACCTATTCCACTTTCAAAATCAACGGCTCATATATACATACATATATAAATCTACAGCATATATTTTTCGTCTCCAATAAAGTGAACATCTCCAAAATGTAAAATCAGTCGGTTTCAATTAAGTTCACATTATCAAGATTATACAGAGGGTCACTCATTCTACCTACCCTTGAAATTTAAGCTGGATATCTCAATAGATTTGAGAGCTACGTCTTCAAACAGTTTTACGTACGGCATCTACGGCGTCTACGGCGGACAGACGGACATTTTTTTTGCTTATTTGGGGTTTAGTTATCAATGGTGTAACAGCCCTAATCTGTAAGTATTGAAGAGTTACTTCATTATTAACCCAAAGGAACATAGGAGGTGAAGTGGTCAGCCACACGCTTGTCCGTGACTATTACCCCGATTTTAGCTCAGGTAATCATTTACAGCTGAGTGAACTGGTAGTCCGGCACTCAATCCCATCGAAAAACACTTGCCCTAAATGTGAGAAACTGATTAAATGAACTAAATATTCAATCAAAGCTCATGTATTTAAAAAACCAATTCAAAAAACAATTACATTTTAAAAGAAAAAAAATATTTCATGCAAAACACACTAAGGTAGAGAGCGAATTTATGGCCAAATAAGAGCTAAAGGTAGTGATCGATACCAGTCGGAACAGTTCGTGTATTCACCTCCCAAGAAACTCCACTGACGCAGAAAAACCAACCAAAAAATCCTTAAGGGGATAATAATGTTTGTGAATCATTTTTCACAAGATAATTCCAACGTAATTCCGCCATTTTCTTCTTCTCATTCCTTAAAACTGCTTTAGATCAGCACCAGCGAAAAAACAGAAAAACAAAAATGACGAAAACAATTGAAAATAGTCACAAAGCTTCCGTCGTATAACGGAAGAGAGCAGGAACAACAAAAAGGACATACACCAGAAACACAAAGAAAGGCTCACATTGAAAAGTAATTTAAATCCGCGCATTGATTTAACACAACGCCAGCAAAAGTTTGCACTTCTCTCTTCGAGTCGTCCTTCGTCGGATTTGAAAGTAAGGCACAAAGCACAGAAGGATCCTATACCGAAGGACTCTATGGATACGCTACCATATAAAATGCGATAGGTAGGTATACATGATGCAGGCAAATAGCATCATCGTACAGCCAAGCCAACCATACAGAGAAGGTACTCTCTCGTGTATCCTTGCGCTATATATACGCGTGTAATGTAACTAGTGTAATCCGCAAGCAGCTACTGACACAAAAGGAAAGGGAAATCATATATTTTGCTGTACCCCGAATTGTATACATAAATGCCATCTATTATAAACTTTGGCAAACATTCGAAAACTTGATATACCCCCGCGTGCAGCGACCGTTCGAGGGTTGGAAATACATTTCCCTTGTACTAGCACCATTTCGTCTGAATCGGTACAGCATCATCCCCCGACCATACCCAGACTATCGTGCCCGGACCCATCCTTCGTGCCGTTCGACATCCCTTCTGTATTCTGAGCATCCCCTAAAATATATTTGTTTATCTCGTCCTGAACCACCTCAATGCGTGCCGTCTCGTTTCGTTTGCTGTGCCAGAGCGGAGACATGAACCCAATCCCGACGACGGTGCACGGTCTGTTGGGAACGCGCGGTTTTGATAAGTAAATGTTGTAGTTGTGTAGAAATACAATTTTCGTAGGTGAGAGATTTTCATTTGAGCTTGGCGGCAGGGCAGACATTTGGTGCGAGTGTTCTGTTCAGGCCAGACGCAAAAATCTAATCAGTGCCATCTTCCTATTCCTTATCGCGTTTTTTTTTTTGGTTTTTCGTTGGTACATAGGCTTCAGCATCACACTTACATTCGTCTTATCTGACTTTGGAGTTTAGCGGGTTTTGGAAGAGCGACACCTATTGCAAGTCGCTTTCGAGATACTACCGTCGCCCAGTGGTTAAGTGCTAACTCACCTGAACAAGTTGTTCATATTCGGATAATTATTATGCCACGGGAAATTCCTTAAAAAAATAAACTTAAACATAAACTTTCGCAATAATAATAATGAACAAATTATTCTCAGGTGTCGAAGTGAAATAAATTAATAAATTAAAGAAAAAAACAGTTGTTTTTTTTTAAATAAATTTTTATTTTTAATTATGAATAATTTAAGTTCCTATTTGTGCATTAGTTTTAATGATTAAATGGTGCATTTTATTACTAAAATAAAACAGATAAGTGAAAAATAAATAAGTAAATAGATCGAAAGGACCAACTATAAAATGCATTCGTCGTCGTCGATATCTCCATCGCCCTTGGATTTACGACCCGCCCTATCGACATCACCTTCAGCCAATACGAATTCGAGTGAGGATAAATCTCGCACGCCCTTAGTTAAGCCGCCCTACTCGTATATCGCGCTCATTACTATGGCCATCCTGCAGTCACCCCAAAAGAAGCTAACACTCAGTGGGATTTGCGAGTTTATAATGACCAGGTAGGTTTCAATTTGCTGAGGTGTGGTGTAGGGAAAAAAATGTCGCAATCAATTAAAAGAAGTCGCGTAATTGTCCATAAGAGGTTTACCTTTGCATAAATAATCAAGTTATATACGGAAAAAAATATTTAAAAATAAATCCTAACAAACTATTTATTCTCGACTGAGTACTATCCCGACGGTTGGACGGTAGGCTAATATTCTATCCCCGGAAACAATTATTTTGAAGAGCTTTGAAAGAAAAGCTCAGGTTAAAATTCGATGGAAAAAATATTCAATGGGAAATTACGACCAAAAGGGCGTCGGTTTCTGTTTTTAAACATTGATAATTCCAAAAATATCTACGGTCATAAAAAACACACTTTCTGCACGATGTTCCGTCGGTTAATTCAAATTATTGTTCTTGCACACAGTAAAACAAATCATTGAATTTTACATCTTTCCGAGAGTAGGCAAATGTGCACCCCTTTTCAAGTAAATTTACATTCATACATTACCGGTTTTCCGTCGTAAAATTCAAATATAATAGATATTAATAATAATAATCAATGGCGCAACAGCCCAAATCAGGCCTAGGCCTTGAAGTAATGCTAGACTTACTTCATCGCGAGACCAACGGAACACTAGGAGGTGAAGTGGTTAGCTACACGCTCGTCCGTGATTATTACTCCCATTTTAACTCAGGTACTCATTTACAGCTGAGTGAACTGGTAGTCCGGCACCCAATCCTATTTTCGAAAATTACTTGTCGCCAAGCAGATTCGAACCTAGTACCAGGTGCACCGAAGGCAAGTGCTCTAGCCACTAAGCCACCCAGACTTAATAGATAAGTAGAATAAACCAGGGAATACACGATATAATGGTTGTACCAACTGTTGGACCAATTTGTCGTTGTATGCGACGATTATATCGTGTATGCGCTTGAAAACAATGGTTGGAACGACATCACACGGTTGTATGCTCTGTCACATGCAGTAGATTGTATGAACTAAATATTGTATAGTGAATTATAATGAATACAAGTTGTATTAACTGTTGTAGCGATTTCATTCGTAAATTATTGTTGCTTCTGTGTTATCATAAACTGTATTGGGAATAACTATGAAATCTTGTTGGAAGAAAATTGTAAGCAAATCGCATCGTGTGTACCGTGCATACAACCGCTGAATAGATATAGCAACAGCACTCGTCGGTAGAACCGTCGTGTATTCCCTGCTTTACATGAAAAAAAACCAACTTTAATTCATATAAATATAGTAAATTTTACACGAAATTTCGCGTAATTTTGGGAGGCTTTTCATGTAACTTTTATTATACATATTCAGTTGGAAAGTATGGTTATTTTACTAATACGAAAAATTTCGTGTAAAAATGATTAAAATGTGTACTTTTACTTGAAAAAATGAAATATACCGGAAATTGCAATTAAAAATTGGATTGAAAATTCAACTTTTTTCAACACGGCTCAAAACCACCCCCAAAAAATATTTGTTGACTTAAATAAGTAATCAATTGCCAACAAAGTAAAAATCCCAGGAGGCCAAGGTCCGCTTTGAACTGTAGCGCCATCGTAAGTAAGTAAGTAAGTAAAAATACAGATTCCAAATCTCATCAGACTTAAGATATATGAAAGAATCAGATCTAGGGAATGTTCTGAAATTTGTTTGATTGATTTTATAGAGAATCTGTGGAGATAAAACCCAATTTGATATCTTATCAGGCCTAAAAGATATGATATGATATGATAACATGTATAGCTTTTTGAACCCTCTTAGGGGTTCCAATACCTTAACCTCTTAAGGCTTCACAAAAATAAAATTAATATCAAATATTTAAATTAAAATTATTATTGCCAAATTTCGACAACTAAATTTAAAAATCTTAAAAGCGTTTACATCGCAATGAATGTCATTTAACAATTTTGCAGCTGACTTTCAGTAATGGAAAATTGACCTGTATGAGCAAGAATCATATAAAAAAAATGCCCAACAGTCTGGGGAGTTTCTGAAAAGTTAATTTCGTCCTTAGAATAGAAAAATGCTAAAATATTGACTTTTTGCTGATTAATCATATAAAAAGCTAGTGTAGACGACTCAAATTTCGGTACCTATTAATTTGACTATAAGCTCATAAAAGTCAGAACCAATTTGGTGCCTCATCACACTTAAGGGGGAAGACCACTGTAACAGACGAACCAACCAACCAAATTTCAAGGGTAGGTATATAGAATTAGATAGATGATTTGGATTGTTGTTTTTTTATTAAGTGTATATTAAACTTATTTTGTATAAATTATTATACAAATTTTTGAAAATTTACAATAATTTGGACCTTCACTTATCGAAAGGACACAAAATTCCCACCCTATTCTGGAATTATTGCCTCGATGAAGGGTTATTTAAATATAAAAAAACAAAATTTTATCAATATCTAGACAAATGTAGCTATAGTTATGCGTAGCCGTTTTTTTATTATTCACAAAATGATAAAGAATTTGTTATTCAAGCAGTTTTTGAAAATAGGAATTATTAAAAATAATTAAATATGCTAAGTACAGACCCACTATAATTACAAACATTTAAATAAAAAGAAATCGAAGTTATGAGTTTGAAATTAGAGATAACTTAAAACCGTGTAATACTTAGGTATCCCCAAAAGTGTGTAGATATTACACTTATCTATAATATTGAAAAAAAAACAGTTTGAGTGAAACTTTATTATTTGTCGGGATGAGGTTCGAGATGCGCTTATGCCATGAGTCTACCAATTATTTGAGTTATAGTTTGGGAACTAGCTCTTGGTGTAAGATAAATTAACACGAAATAAAATCTCAAAAATCATCCAACTCACACTCACTCCTTAGATAAATGGCCACGTGATTACATACGATACAAGATAAAGCTTGATGAAAGCTAGAAATATGTTTGTGTTATATCCGGCTCGACGGACTATGGACAAGCTACGGGCCTTTTTTAAGTATCGGTTACATAAATTTGATTGAAAACATTTGTAGGTAATTATTTCAAGAGGAACTTCACAAAGAACTTAATTTAATATTTTGCTTTTAATGCTATTTTAATGAATTGATAAACACGAATTAAAATATCTTTGGCCATTTTAAGATTAGACATTTGTCCACCACAATCTTACAAACATTTTAAAGTTTCTGTTCAAAAAGAAAAATCTTATGTATCGTGATAGAGCCAAGATAGTTACGCAACATATGATTCCAAAAATTAAATTATAATTATTAAATTAAAGTACACATTTTTGTATTGATGGAATAGGTACAGGTGGTACTGATTGATGGTGGGGCTATCTACGGTCGTTCTTTTCTAATGTACTTGATTCTGCATAGTGAAAAATAGACGCAGAACATTTAATTTTCATAAGTCTGATTTTTCAACTGAATTCAATTTAGTAGATACTTCTATCTTTGTGATTTAATTGAAACTATTATACCGAGGAAAGAACATATTAAGAGTTATTAAAAAAAAATTTAATCATACCAAACTACCAAGCAGTTTACTGATAAGAGCACATTATACCCACATAAAAGATAACTCGAGAATTACTTTTGAAAAGTCATCAAATGGTTCGAGCTCGCACAGTATGTTAAAATAAACATATTTTTAAGGCTTTTCTTTCAGCATTTTCTCATTATTTAACAAGCAAAATTTTATGGAAAATAAGTACAAAATGTTTTATTTAAAATTAGTCAAACAAAACTTGTTAAATATTTGGCTTTCTTCACACCAGGTCCTGCCTTTTACTAACTGATTTAGCAAAATGGCAAAGAAAGCATTTTCACTTCGTGATACTTAAGTTAACAAAAAAGAGTTTTTATTTGATCAAAGATTTTATTTGATATCGTAAGAAAAATGTCTTCCTTTGAATATAAGCCAATTTAAACAACAAGAAGTATGCAAATGTAGATACTTTATCATTGCGGTAGAATTTTAAAAATAAATATTAATAATAATCGTATAGTATTCTACAACATTAACTATTTTTATACATTGCATAATTTCGACATACTTTATGATCACAATTTAAATGTAGCGCGTTGCTTCTGGATATAACCGCAATAAATAACGTTTGCTACTTTTAATTTTTTATTATACCCAGGCTATGTCTGGCAAGTATTGACTGTATTTTGTTTTTATATTCAGAGTGGTATAGTATGTCAGCTGTAGGCTTTACAAAATGTGAATTAACTTGATCTTTTCAAAAACTCTAAGTTCGGTTCCAAGTATCTGTAGTATTGCTTATATTCAGTGTATCCTAAAAGAAGTGCAAGCAAACATTGGCGGGATAAGGATTTATACAAAAAAATCACGTTTTATATCACAAGAACTGTTTAAGATAGACGAGAAGTAGGCCTAATGAACCCTAGCACTGGAAAAATTATTTTCACGAATTCAACCTTTTTTAAACCCCTACGAGGGTCTAAAAGAGTTCAACATGTTTTCATGAATTTTGTCATATCACTTGGAAGTGAAAGAACATCGAATTGGTTTTAACTTCTTCGACCTTTCCTTATATTTATCCAAAAACTCTGTTCAGGATTTCTTGGGAATTCAACCCCCAGTCATAGTTATTAGGTCTAATGAGATATAAAATTAATTCAAATTCAAATTTATTATGTCGTGAACCATATGATTACATGTACATTAGTAGTAATAGTTTGAGATCAGGCTTGTGCCTCTACAACAATGGTTGGAAACTTAAAGCTAACAATGGCTGTATTGAAATAAAATTAATTAGATTGGCTTGAAGGAAAAATGGTTAAGAAAAACCTTCGCAGAACTGAACAAGGAATTAATAGCACAAAATAAAATAATAAAAATAATTAAACTAAGACTAGAATTAAAGATGATATCATATTATAGGTATGAGTAAATATATAGGTTAGATAATAGAGGTTTATCTATAAATTGAAGTTTATTTTTACGGCCATTTCATGTAGTGGCCTTGAAACCAATTCACTATTTTTCGGAATTCAATACCCGAAGTAATGTGAAGGGGTGCTTTTCGTTTTATTACAATAAAGTTTATAAGGTGAAGTTTGCTCCTGACCTTAAAAATTTTTTTTAATCATGTGGTCGTATCCGCTTTCAACTTCAACTTTTCTATAAGCGGTTCTTGAGATAGAATTACTATTTTTCTTTCCTTAAAAAATCGTTCTCATCCCCTTTGCACTGCTAATGGGAGTCTGCTAAAGCTAAAGTAATAAACTTTGAACCTATTATTATTATGCATGCCTCTAAGCATTTTCCAGGTATCGTGCTCCAAAAATAATTACGCACCTTATTTGTTTTTTCTCGGTTTTACGGATTTATTATCAATTTTTCTTTTTTTAATTTTCAAGTAAGGTCGATAGCAGCAGTATATAATCATAATAATAAAGTAAAACAGTGTGAATCATGTTTTTGTATTTGAAAGTTTAAATGCTTAAAAATCATATAGTACGAGCTCTCAATTATATGACGGAATTGAGCACAGAATAATAAAAAATTAAACGATTGTATGAACCACAATTTTGTTTAACAAAACATTACGAATGAATTTAATTTTAAGTGTCAAAAGAAAAGTACAGCTGCTTATAATGCAATAACAAAGTTTCTAGGCTTCAGGAGTATTTAACAATTTATAATATTGTAATGCACAATTAATATATACAGGTCAAAGATATACTTGTACAAAGGAATTTTAATAATTTTTGGTTGTTATTAAGCAAGTATATTATGATAACGGCTAATAGCTAAATAAACAAAAGGTGTATAACATTTTTGTTATTTTTTAATAGCAAAGTTCATATTGTAATCGGCTTTAATGTCAAATTCTAAAAATGATGATACCTCGAATTTTTTGAATTTTACGTTTAAGGACGACAAAAACACTTTACGCATATATGAGAACTCTATTTAACTTATGGAAAATAAAATATTGGTCAACTTACAAGACAAAAGTTGCAAATAAAAATTATGTATAAAATCAAAAACAACCTAACGAAATGTTCAATTAATTAAATTTATTGGGGGAAGGCAGGCGAGGAGGTTGGTGAGGAGCAGGAGAAGGGAGAGTTTTAAGCGAAAAATTTGGACTACAATATCTTCCGAACGAATTGTACTAGGAAGATAAAATTGCAATTAGAATTTAAGTTGAGTCTAAGTCGCTTTTTATTTAATTTTTAATTTTTATTTTATATTTGTTTCCTTTTTATATTAATTTATTACTTTCCTTAAACCAGCTCGAAGCTGTCTGGGTAATAAATTTTGGAATTGGTGGTGTACATATATGGATTTAAAAAACAGTATTTTCACGTGAATAAATGAATTAAATCATAAAAACTTTTACCGCATATTTTACGTTGTGTCGCTGTTTCGAAGGAAACAAACCCCATCTCTTAAAAATTACACCCTACACTCTAAGAAATACTGCAGTAGATTTAACATTATTATAATTAGCTACTATTTTCCATAGATACTAATGGTAAAATTACATGTTTATATAATTAAAGGGAAAATTACACAAGTTGTACTAATTACACAATATATGCGTAATAAATACACATCAAGCATAGCACTATAGCTACGTAATCAATAATCATTAGTGGCATAGTAATTATTACACACTTTGTGTGTAAAATTCCCATTTTATTATACGGTAAAATTATCCATTTAATAAAGATGTAGGTATATATAGTATACTGTAAACTAAAATTTCACAATACATGTATTGTACTAAATTGAATTGAATTGACAATAATATAAAAACATATTACGGTTCAAATTATTATGAAAACAAATTCCGACTTTCTTATATTCAAAAACATTTGGCTGCTTTAATTCCTAACCCTCGACAACAAATACAACTAAAATCGTAAAGTGGAATGATGTGATGAAATGCATTGCATGAAATTTAATTATTTAGTCTGGCGTAATATTATTACACAGTATTTAAAGTAAAATCACACTAAGCTTGAATTTACATTTTTAATGGTCTAATAAAATCATTTACTCTGCTTGTAGAGCAAAATAAATGTAATTGTTCACCTTATTGCATAAAAGATATTATATTATAAGCCAATAAGACGTGCAATTACATACATTATGCTCTTTTGCATTTATTTGACTTTATTATTTTCTCATAATACAGTATTCTGATCGATTTTTAAAAAATTATTTTACTACCCTGAACAAATTTTTGTCACGGTTCTTGCCTAGTAGACATAAAAAAAGCAAAAAAAAAAATCAATCCGTCTGTCCGCCGTACGCCTTACGCCTTACGCCTTACGCCTTACGCCTTACGCCTTACGACTCGTAGCTACCAAACACTTTGTAATATTAAATTGTTATGTTTGCAATTTTATAAGATATATAAAGCTTTGATAGTGGGCCTATTTGCAAAAAAATTGCCAATGTTGGCGAAGGGTTGTGAGAGTGGGGGAAAAGGTAATGCGTCTGAAACGAAAAAAAAGGTAAGGTCGACACATTCTACGATCCATATCTAATAAGCGGCTAACGTCACAAAACTGAAACTTAATGAATATCTGTAGATATACTAGTAGAACAGATTGGAAACAAATGTTTGAGAGGTGACAGTGGCGTACGGGTTACGGGGGTGGTAGCTAAAAACTTTAGACTACGATATCTCACGAACCAATTCCACTAGACAAATAAAATTCGGTTTCTGTATTAAGGTTGACAAATGAATTTTGCAGAAAGTAAAATTTTTAAAGAGGGTGGTAAATCATGAAAGTAGGGGGTATAAAAATTTTTCTAAAAAATTACTTCTCCTATTTCAAGAAGAATGTAAAATAGATACTTAAAAATTTTAGCAGAAGTAGAACTCGTGGACCCTTAAAAAAAATTTGGGTGTAAGGGTGTAGAGGGTGAGGGTGGGGCGGGTAAAAAGAGAAGGGCTCCGAGTTGTATATCTCAAGAACCTATAGGTATTGATATAGATCTGAAACTTAGTATTTAGATAGAACTATAGTAGAAGCATGTTGGAAAAATATATTTTTTTTCTAGGGTTAGTATGGAACGGGGGTTGGGAGTGTTTCACCCAACTATAGAACGGCTAATGCTAGAATGTTGAAACTTGGAATGTATTTGTATAGAAACTAGAAAATTAATTTAAATAAAAAGAAAATCAAGCATCATCCATTGGCGTTCGAAGGAGGCAGGGGGGCGGCGAAAAAAATTGTCAGTGATAATTGAATGAATATATTTTCACGGCTTACGTCTATTAGGTTTTTCCAAATATAGAATTCATTTTGATTTTAAGGTTTCTTCATATAATACCTGGAAAGCGTTTTCAGGAATTTTTTAAAAATTCGGCCCCTAAGAGATGGAAAAGGGGTTTTATACATTTATAAATTCTATCATATCTCCTAAGTCCGATCAAATATCAAATAAGTTTTCAATTTCAGGGGCATGCCCCATAATCGCCTAATAATTACTTGGTTTTTTTGACCCCCATAGCTTTGCATACTATGTTATCACAATATTTGCCTTTTTTAAGAACAAGACTAACTTTTCAAGAAACCTCATAATTTCGAAAAAAAAATTGGTGATATACTCCGACTTTAACCCGTAAATAATAAAAGTTTTGCCCAGACCATTGCCAAATTTTTTTCTTTTAACACAGAGTATTTTTACATTCTGTTTTTAGACTGTAGAGATTAATAATGCTACACTAATCCCTTAGATTCTCTCCTTCACATTTTGATCAAAAAACTTACAAGTCATATGCAAACATACGATTATAAAGTCAAAAGTTAATTATTTTAACCTACATGATCTCCAGCATCACTTACAACTACATCAATATAATCATAAAAACTCGAAAAAAGAAATAACATTGTCTTTAATAACAAAAACTCTAGCACTTTTATCGTACAACAAAGTAACAATAAAATTTCTATTTATTTTATTTTATAAAAATAAAACTTATTCTGAACACAACTTTAGTTATAACAAAGATTTTCCAACGTCGTCTTATCGTTGGTATTTATTTAATAGGGACAAATACACAACAGGCTATGCAAATAATTTAGGATACTTAGGTAAATCTTTCATTTTATGATTCCTGCTAAATTATTACTGTGTCATAATACACGTATATGTAAGGCAATAATTATTAATGCTGATATTATACTGCAAAACTTATTTTTTTAGATGTTCTCTAATATTTATTTGTGCATTAATATAAGATTTCACCCAATACTCTCAGCTGCGATAAAAGATTAATAATGTCATACAGGCTAAAAATATGCCAACTAGATAACTAGAAATATTGTGATAAATTGTTAAATAAATATTTGAGGATATAACAAGCTAAACGTGTAACGAACGGTACATATAAGATTAAAATTAAACAAGATATAATATTTTTTTTAATTGAAAAATACAGAAATTAAACTACATGGATTTTTTTTTGCGTTTTATCTATTTTCAGATTTCCATATTACAAAGAGAAATTCCCAGCCTGGCAGAATTCAATTCGACACAATTTAAGTCTAAACGATTGTTTTATCAAAGTACCACGTGAACCTGGCAACCCTGGCAAAGGGAACTTCTGGACACTTGACCCTCTAGCGGAAGATATGTTCGATAATGGTAGCTTCCTTCGGCGACGAAAGCGATATAAGCGTGCGCCGCTTACTCAAGGTGTTCCATTTCCGGCCGTATTTGGACCGTTCTCGCCATTTTGGATTCGAAAGCCCGTTCCAGTGTTGCCAATGCAATTTAATTCACCGAATTTCGGAGGATTTCGCGAAAATTTCGATGTTTTCAACGGAAGATCAGACCTTCTGGTCGGAAGAAATCAAGTAATTGATCAGAAACTAGACTTCTTTAATAACACCGATGTACCGGGCGATTTATATTCGAATCGGGAAAAATTCGAAATATTCCGGCGAAATATGGACCTATTTCGTCGAAATTCGGCTGCTTTTGACTCATTCGGTCATTCAGTTGAGAAGAAGCCCACTTTAGGTATAGCAGATTCAGCTAATTTCCGGCCAACAAGTTTAGACTGTTTCCTAAATAAGTCGAAAAGTTTCACAACATCAACCGAAGGTGATGCCAGTCGTTACGTGCATTCCATGGTACCTGAAAATTCAGAACAAACGCCAAATATAAACAGTCAGTCGAAATACATCGTACATCCAGACGATCAGGATTTGTCGTGCGATCGGATCGATGTTGAGAGCGAACACGAAGAGTTCCGAAGATCCGAATCGTTCGATAGTTTATACAACAAACGCGAAAACAATTCGATAGACCATAGAGCCACACTGGTCGAGAAATCACCTCAGAATCCCATTGAACTATTCCAGAACTACAGTAGTATCGAAGGAACCGGTCACGGACCGAACGATTCCGAATTAGCAGCCAATCAAAAAGTCTCTACCGACCATACAAATGGCGATAATAGTTCACTCTCTGAACTAGTTGGACGCGTGACGAACTTATCGCCGGATCTTACGGACGACGAGAAACTACCATGCCACATTGACATCTCAAACAAGGACGATTTGAAGTGGAGTAAGCGACTGTACGAACCGACCGTCCTAGGTTTTGAATTCGCTCATAAAAAGCGTAAAAACGGTAACGCGAGAGGATTCAGCATAGAAAATTTAATAGGTCGAACCGTCGAAGAGGAATAACCTTTTCTGATACAACCATATTTTAGGCATGACTCCTCCTAAGAGAATGTTATTTATTTATTGTAGTTCTCACTCAATTGTACAAATTAAACAAAACACAAAATTTCTGTGACAATTCAGCTAGTCCTCGATGTGAAGTTCTTTTTAGCCATTATTTGTGTAATAATCGTGTGTAATACAAAACAAAAAAACTGAATATGATATATATATATATAAATATAATGTGTGTATAGTGGGCCCTAGCTCAACAATTAATTATTACGAATGTAAATAGAATGCAGGTAGGTTTATAAGTTATTAGTACTTATCTAAAAGAAATATTGTAAAATGAATCATTAGGACGTAGAAGTAATACTGTAAAAAGTTTTTGTACTTATATTTTATGTAATGTGATATAAAGAAAATGAAGAAATATAATTATTAATGAATTTATGTTCACCAAAAAAAAAAGGATTTTTTTTCGATTAGGTACTTAAATAAAGTAGGCCGAGTAAATGAGGATATTTTATTTCATTATTTTCAATGTACCAAAAGTAGGGAGAAGAGATTTTTTTCAATCAATCAATTTAAATTTAACCACTTTAAAACACAGAAAAAATACTGTTCTTAATAATAATGAATGTCTTTCATTAAAGAAAATTCATTGGATTAATGAAAAAAATTGGTTACAACAATGTAGAAAATTATCAAATAATTCCCATAATATATGAACCATACATTAAGGCCCGTTCCTACGATCGTAAGTAACATTCTAATTGTAACTTTAACTTACAGATTTTCATACGAAACTTACAGTTAAAGTTCCGGTTAAATTTTAACTGAAGGTCGTAATAACGGCCATAAGACTATCAATCTCATTTAGTTAACAATATTTTGATAAATTTGTAATTTGTGTATATGGAAAGGGCACATACATATACCTACTCTGAGAAATCAACACCTAAGAATATGCCCGTCTTCATCATATTGATTAAATAGTTCTATAAACCAGGCATCTTTGGTTGGTATTCGGAAAACATATTGATTGCATTTATAGTAATATGTATTGAATACATTCATTATTTTGAAGAAAACGAAAATAGCACAGATCAAGGTTTCGGATCTTCTGTTAGCTGCTATTTGTTAAAGTTTTCACCCAAGTAACACGGATAGTCCTTGGTTATAGCCTGTAGTTCGGCGAACGTCGTTATAACTAGTTTTTAGTTGTGGCTTGTATGTATTGAATTTTGTTGGCAACTATTTTTAGATGCTAAAACTCTTTAACAACTTATTAGATATCAGCACTATATAGTCGTGGTACCAGGTTCGAATCTGCTTGGTGACAAGTAACTTTCGAAAATGGGATTGGGTGCCGGACTACCAGTTCACTCAGCTATAAGTGAGTACCTGAGTTAAAAATCGGGGTAATAATCACGGACGAGCGTGTAGTTGACCACTTCACCTCCTAGTGTTCCGTTGATCTCGCAATGAAGTAACTCTAGCATTACTTCAAGGCCTAGGCCCGATTTGGGCTGTTGCGCCATTGATTATTATTATATAGTTGTACGATCGTTTACATAGTTCGTTTAAGTAGTTGTGCAATAGTTGTGCGAACTACTGCGGACAGACTTAAAGCTACAGACTTATCGCGTCATTCTCGTGAATAGCGTGTAAAGGTTTCTCGTGCGTTTCTCGCGTTTCGATGTTCGCGATTCGTGTGTTTTCTCTGCCGAAGGCAATTTTTTCACAAAATCCAAGGTTTATGCTTGACGAAAAAGCAACGAAAAATACGCGAGACGGTTTTTTTGAAATAAGATAAGAAACAAGAAAAGCAGGTATCCAGTATCCGGCTTAAGAATACTTCTCACTTACCTTAAGAATACTCCCCACTTCGCACAACCACCTACCAACTTCTTAAAACTTTATATAACGATATCTCACGCACCAATTGCACCAGAAAAATAAAATTCAGTTTGAGTATAAAGGTTGACAAATAAAGATTGGTCAAAGTAAAATTTTTTAAAGGGGCGGCGAAGCATGGAAGTTGAGGGGATCAGAATTTAATTAGAATATCCCTTGGTGTTCGGAAGGAAGTAACAAAATTATCAGTGAAAATAGAATGCATATATTCTCAGGATTTTCGTCATATCTAGTAGGTCTTCCCTAATATTGAATTCGTTTTTATTCTACGGATTCTTCATATGAATTCCTAGAAAGTGTTTTCAAGATTTTTTGTAATTCGACCCCTAAGAGGGTGTAAAGTGATTGTATACTTTTTCATGAATTCTGCCATTCCTCTCAACTCTCATCAGATATCGAATATATCTTCATTTCAACGGGCTTGTTTAATAATCACCTATTTTCAAGTTTTCCTTTTTCAGCCAGTAGACACAAATTTAATAGTTCTAGGAATATTTCAGTAACGTCATTGGAAATGACTGAGTTATATTAATAAATGTTAAGAACTAATTTGAGAAAAATTATGGTTAGTAGTTAAGAAGACGAAAGGTAAGTATAGTTGACTGTGAACGAAGAAAAATATACCTGTGAGAACATGGATAGTACTTATCACTCCAGATTTAACTATGATTTCATATAGGGAATAAAAAGATATTAAATAATAAGGAAAATTTAAAATAAAATTTAATTTTTCCTTTAAATTTGCCGATTGATTTATGTCAATTTACTGGTAAGAGAGTGATGCATGTTCATTCCCCTTTTAAAATACCGAATTCGAAAATCTCAAATTGTTAAAATTATACTTTTAAACAGCTTATTTAAATTAGAGAACGCTTCATTATTGCCATTTTGAGGTTTAAGTTATTTTAAAATTGGCGTTTTAACAATTTAACAATAGAGATTTTGTAACGTGTATTTTTAAATTGTTATTTTAAAAAAAAAAATTCTAGGAGTTTTTACTTTACCCTGTACAGAGGAGTTACAGCAACATTTTCTATATATTATCCCCATTGTATTTTTTTTCTCAAGAACAGCTTATACTAGAGATTTAAAGCTTGGAAAAGTAGTATTGAAGCTTATAAAAGAACAAAGTAGTACTTTTTCTAAAATATTAATTTTACTAAAAGGTTGGTTCCTTTTTCTTATATCCAGCCTAGCGTTATATTCTAAAACTAATAGGATTCGATATGCGTTGTTTTTTCAATCTCAGGTTACCACTAATAAACTTAAACTTGACACATGTTTATAATTACACCAATAATCATAGTAATTTACAAAAAGCTTTCAATACCTACACCGTTTTAAAAAAAAATAATTACAATCCAATTTTACTTGAAATTTCCAGTATTTTCGATATTTGCACGTAAAAGCACAAATTTCAATAACTTTTACACGAAAGTACTGATATTATTAAATTATTCATGCAATTTTTAACTGAACTTTACAGTTAAAATGAAACAGCTCACGAAATTACGCACCATTTCGTCTAAAATTAATTATATTATTTATATATAAATTACAAATTACGTTCTTTTTCATGTAATTCTAATTATCGAATTAAACTTTACGAAGAAAAACATGTAATAAAAGAAATCACGTAGTTAGATACTTCGTTTGATTTTATTTTCGAATGAAATGAAACTGAAACAGATTAAGGCGCTGTACACATTGCACACGACCATTACGAATTTTGATTTTTCTGCTTATTGTCAAATCTTTAGTTATTTGTTGAAATCGTTAATTATAACATTTTTAAGAATATTATAAATTTACTGGCTTATTGGGAATCTTAGATTCTGACAATAATTTTTTTAAAGAGAGTTATCCAATGTTCGTCTAGCCGATTTAATTATTTCATAAATCGTTTATGGTAGAAAGTTGAAATTTAGTATTACTAAAACACGTTATGAAATGAAGGTATTTGCAAAGAAAAAATTGTGGTGATGGGCTGAGTTCGGTTCGACACATATCTCAACTTTTTTCGTTAAAATGATAATTGTTAAATGAGGAATCTAATTTGGTAGTTACATACTTGTAACTAGGATTCCATACATAACTCTTCCTCTGAATCGTCTTATTGTATTTTCTAGACTGTGAGCCATCTTAAACTGAATACCCTAGAGACTTTATTTCAAGAGTAGGCATTTATATACTAATCTATTTTTTAAGCTTGTTATTCAATTGCAATTTATTTAAACACTGCATGTGCTGTTTACTAATCTGAAATTGAATATCGCCCCAGAATCAAACAATCTCAGGAAGGACTTCTAAGTGTTAAAATTAAAGACTTTGTCAAATAGATTTGAATTGAAAAAAGAACACAATATCGAGTTATTTGCAACATGAAGATTTTCCCGTCTATCCAAGTTCGAATTGCACGTGACGTCAAGGATCAAAACGTGTCCAAGTATTTATCTGGAATCATGGTGATACCTGCTACGCCTTAGAAGTGTTATATCCTGAAACCACGGGCGACAATATTTGCTTTCGGGTTGTAATCATACACATGAATGGCATCCTTATTGGGTGTCAAATTAAATAGTCGACACGTGCCGCTAGCCATGTTACTCTTAATAATAAACGCATCCTTAACATATATTACACGAATTATTTTTCTCACCATGGTCACCAGGAATGTACAATGTACTTACATATTGTGTGTATAGACAGAGCATGCATGTTGAAGAAATTTCATCCAGGGATGGTACATGAGTTGTATTCTTACTGAAATCATTGAACGTTTGATTGGAATTTTTTCATTAGGAAGAAATTGGTTTGAGTTTCAAAGGTGCAACTTCCTCTGAAGCTTTTATGTACTAATTTCTTGTTTGTCTACATGTTTTAATGACTTTTGTGTAGAAGACACTACAAGGAAAATGGTACTTTACTCACATTTTGTAAGAACTTTATCACATATAATTTCAGCTTAATTCTTAGAGGAGTTGCTTAAATTTATTTGTAGCTGTCTACTGTAAGTTTCGTATTCTATTAAATACCCACTAGGAAATTTGAGGAGAACTCCGTGAGGGAGCAAATAACGAGGTATCTACTATCCCTCAAATTAGAGATTAATAACAAAATTATGCAGAAAACCGTCACTTCTCTTTTACTGTATTATTTATAATACAGTATTGTTATCGATTTTAAAAAAAAAAAAATTTGCTGCCCTCAAAATTTTTTTGTCCACGTTTCATGACTAGTAGACGCGAAAAAAGCAATAAAAATTTTCACTCCGTCTGTACGCCGTACCCCGTACGCCGTACGCCGTACGCCGTACGTCGACCGCCCCAAAATCTTTGAAGGCTCGTAGCTCTCAAACCAGTGGAGCTATTAAATTAAAATTTTTTCTAAGAATAGACTTGGTGGACCCCTTGAATTGACATTATTTTCAGGGGAGGAGGTGTAAGGGGGAAGGCGGGGTAAGCGTTTTAGACGAAAAATTTAGGTTTCTAGATCTCAGGAACCGCTTGTCTTAGGAAGCTGAAACTTAAAATTTCTATAGAGCTTTGATAATGGACCCATTTGCAAAAAAATTGATGATATGGGTGAAGCGGTGTGGGAGTAGAGGGGAAAGTAATGCGTCCGAAACGCAAAAAAGTCGAGATCGACACATTCTAAAATCCATATCTCCTAAACCGTTAATAGCAAGCAATTAAAACTTAACAAGTATCTGTAGTTATACTAGGAGAGTAGATTGAAACAAAATTTTTGGGTGGGGTAGTGACGTACGGGGGTGGGGGTTGAAATACTTAGCATTACAATATCTCCCAAACCAGTGGCACCAGAAAAACAAAATTCGGTTTGGATACAAAGCTTGATAAATAAAGATTGCTCAAAGTAAAATCTTTGAAGGGGGCGGGGGAGTACGTAAGTGGAGGGGATAAGAATTTTTCAAAAATAACACTTTCATATCTCAATAACAGTGTAAGATGGTTGCTTCAAATTTTTACCAGAAGTAGTCCTAATAGAACCCTAGTAGGGAAAAAAAGTTTGGGGGTGTGGGTGTAGAGGGTGAGGGTGGGGAAGGGTGAGAAAGAAAAAGTTCCGATGCTTATATCTTAAGAATCTATAATGATAGGAAGCTGAAACTTGGTATTTAGATTGAACTATAGTAGTGGCATGGTGGAAAAATAAATTTTTTTTTAGGGGTAGTATGGTACGGTGGTAGTAGGTGTTTTTCCTAACTTTAGATCGGCCTATGCTAGGAAATTGAAACTCGGTACGTATATGTAAATTAACTAGAAAAGTAATTCTGATAAAAAAAAATTGAATATTCATTGGCGTTCAGAAGGGGGGGGCAAAAAAAATATCGGTTAGTATAAAATGCATATATTTTCACGATTTTCGTCATATCTACTAGGTCTTTCGAAATATTGAGTTCATTTTTTTTCTACGGATTCTTCATGTGAATACCTAGAATATGTTTTCAAGATTTTTTGAAATTCGACCCCTAAGAGGTTGTATACTTTTTCATGAATTCCACCATGTTTCTCAGGTCTGATCAGATATCGAATATCTTTTCACTTCCCCAGGTTTGTTTAATAATCACCTATTTTTAAGTTTTGTTTTTTTCAACCTCTAGACCGCATCCCGGAATATGACCCAATTATTTAATTCATATGTTACACCCTTTTCTAACCGCTTCCCGAACTTTTTGTTAGGTTTTCAGTCACATAGTAACATACACCGCATCCCCGAATTGAACGCGTTCTGAACTTCTGCCGGAAAAAATAATACAGTTGCGCCCAGACTGTTGGCAGATTTTTTTTGCTCCGAATGGATGAAAATGGGACTATATGAAGACCATTTTTGAGTTTTACTGCAGAACTAGTCCCATTAGAGATCTCGTTTTAAGCTCCCTTACAATTATTTTTGAATGCTTTCTTTGAAGGTATATTGGAGATCTGATTTTAGCGGACATGCTTTTGCAAAAAGGAGGTCAAATGGAGGAGAAAACGAGGTCTCGAAACCTCCCTAAAAAGTAGTCCAGGATTAATCATGGAATGCTCCCATTTCCTACTGGGTAAGTACGACTAACTCATGGTTTCACATTCTGAGTCTAAGGTCCGTTCCTACGATCGTCAGTAACGTTCTAACTGAAATTTTAACTGACATATGCTTATACGAAACTTACAGTCAAAGTTCTGGTTAAATTTTAACTGAAGGTCGTTATAACGGCCCTAAGTATGTAATTCATTTTTTTGTTTGTTTGTTTTCACAAAGGAAACTTCTTATATTTATTTTTCATTGAATATACTCACCATTATTCTGGAAAACGACATTTATTCTATTCTCGTCGAGAATAATAGATAGTCAGTCCATCTGAAATTTCTCTCTATTTAATGCCAATTACTTTCTGAAAAAACATTAAAAAAAACCCAACTAGGTATTTCATTGCGGATTTTATCTTGCAAAATTTCTAGAAAGTGAATCGTTCACATATAATTTAAATAAAGTAAAATGGGGGAAATCGGGATTCGACTTTCCCGTCGGCGTGCGATTATTTTGGCTATGTCTTTTTAAAATACAAATACCTACACCTTTTTAAATAAATTTTATGGTCTTTTATGTTTCACATTAGACTATTTCCGTGACAATGTGGTGTATCTAATTAATGACGAGCTGCATCATCTTACTCGTTTCATCCATGGTATCTCATTCATTCATTTCATCCAGGGTATCTCATGATTATCTTTTGGTATATTGTACCTGCAATCACAATTTTGTTTACACCTGGAAGAAAACTTGCTCATTCATCGCCACACGTGTATTTCCATAATAAACACATCATACCAGTTCATTTGCTTTATTTTACGACTATAAACAAATAAATATTAGAAATAAACTCGAATTTCTTTCATTGTAAGAAAGAATAAATTTACGATTCAAATTTTCCACCGTTTTTCTTGCGTCATATACGAGATAAACAAAGCTCTGATGTCTCCGAAAAAAATGTCACATAATAATTTTTCAGTAACTCTACAATTGTTTGCTGTTCCAAGTAAAAAGCCGGTATGATTTCCTTCCATAAACGGTGAAGAAATTTTATTTATATTCGTACTAGCGTACATCGAAAAGAAAACACTATTCATCTCATCGTACCAAAACGAAAATTCAACATCTTCTGTTTATCAGTTATTTTGATAAGGTGACACTTGGTCCCAGTTAAAACAATAATTTTAGCTACACTATGAATGTACCGTAAATCTTGACAAATGCACATAATGTTAACTCTGGTCTGTTTGAGTTACGATGTTTTTAAATTACGACCTCGAGAAATAATATTTTTGTTCGAAATTTATAGCACCAGTGTTTTTGTTTTAATGTAAGGCATCATTTAAAAGTGTCACGTTTAAGATGTTTGATTAGTTAGTGGCAATAACAATTACATTCGTTGCACACGATTGGTTAGTTTCAGTCTGAACGTTGAAGTGATAATTTGTATTAATAACTTGGCTGTAAATGGCATCCATTTCTATTTGAATTTTGATTTGAATGTTATTTGCTGAAATCAAGGAGCTGCAATCAAAATAATGATAATAATTCGGTCATATTTGCATTTTATATGATATGAGATTATATTTTGAGTTGCATAATGCGCGGATAATCTCATTTCGTTGCCCTTAAACCGACCATGTGAATAGAAGATGTTAGTCATAAAAGTTATTCGTTAAGTAGACAAATAGACAATAATTATATTATTCATATAAGTGATACACGTCCTTACGAAGTACAGAATTCAAAATTGATACTTGATTAATTTGTTGTCTAGCAGCTTTAAGTGCACATACCGCTATTACCTACTGATAATAGGTCTTAGAATTGTATTAATCCAGCACTTAATCAATATTTATATAGAACTACAACAAACGGTGTCGTTGCAACAGGATTATCGTTTTATAATTATAAGCTACATAAGTACCCAAATAAACGTATACGTATACATCTATCTATAAAAATATAATTGAAAAATTGTTTTATTTTTATTTAAAAAATGCTCTTCAATAATTCCGTAAAATGGATTAAAAATCAAAAATTAAATCAATAAAAACTGTTAAAACCAAAAAACAAAGATTTTTTTCTATAAAATACTAGGGTTATTTTTTAAGCATTTATCCAGTGCAGTGAAAGAGAATTTTTTGGAAACAGCTAGTTTAAAAAAAATCTGCCAACAGCCTGGGCGCAACTTTATTATTTTTCCGGCAGAAGTTCGGAACGTGTTCAATTCGGGGATGCGGTGTATGTTACTATGTAACTGAAAACCTAATAAAAGAGAATAGAGTGTAATATATGAATTATATAATTGGGTCATATTTCGGGATGCGGTCTTGTGGCTCAAAAAGAAAAAAACTTAAAAATAGGTGATTATTAAAGAAGCCCGTGGAAGTGAAAAGATATTCGATATCTGATCAGACCTGAGAGATATGGTGGAATTTATGAAAAAGTATACAACCACTTTACACGCCCTTAGAGTACGAATTTCAAAAAATCTTGAAAACACTTTCTAGGTATTTATACGAAAAATCCGGAGAATAAAAATGAATTAAATATTTGGAAAGACCTAGTAAATATGACGAAAATCGTGAAAATATGTTCATTTTATTTTTACTGATAATTTTTTTTGCCCCCCTTTTCGAACGCCAATGAATATTCAATTTTTTTTTATCAGATTTACTTTTCTAGTTGATTTACATATACGTACCGAGTTTCAACTTTCTAGCATAAGTGGTTCTAAAGTTAGAAAGAAATTATATTTTTCCACCATGCAACAACTATAGCTCTATCTATATACCAAGTCTCAGCTTTATATCATTATAGGTTCTTAAGATATAAACATCGGAGCTTTTTCCTTCTCACCCTTTCCCACCCTCACCTCTACACCTACCCCTCCAAATTTTTCCCTACTATGGTTTTTTTGGGCCTACTATTGTTAAAAATTTGAATCATCTATCTTACACTGTTATTGAGATATGAAAAATTGAGATTTGAAAAATTCTTATCCCCTCCACTTGAACACCCTTAAAAAATTTTGCTTTGAGCAATTTTTATTTATCAAGCTACATATATACTCAAACCAAATTTTATTTTTCTGGTGCAATTGGTTTGTGAGATATCGTAATCTGAAGTTTTTAACCCCCCACCCCCATACGCCACTACTCCAACCCAAAAATTTTAATTCAGTCTACTTTCCTAGTATAACTACAGATATTTGTTAAGTTTTAATTACTTGCCATTAACGGATTAGGAGATATGGATTTTAGAATGTGTCAATCTCCACTTTTTTGCGTTTCGGTCACATTATTTCCCCCTCCACTCCCACACCCCTTCACCAATTTCATCAATTTTTTTTGCAAATGGGTCCACTATTAAAGTTCTATAGGAATTTTAAGTTTCAGCCTCCTAACATAAGCGGTTGGTGAGATCTAGAAACCAAAATTTTTCGTCTAAAACGCTTCTCCCAACTTCCCCCTCACATCCTCACCCCTCAAAAAAATTTCACTTTAAGGGGTCTACTACGTCTATTCTTAAAAAATTTTTTAATTTAATTGCTCCACTGGTTTGAGAGCTACGAGCCTTCAAACGATTTGGGGCGGTCGACGTATCGCGGACAGACGGAGTGAAAATTTGTATTGCTTTTTTCGTGTCTATCAAACGATTTGGGGCGGTCGACGTACGGCGGACAGACGGAGTGAAAATTTGTATTGCTTTTTTCGTGTCTACTAGTCATGAAACGTGGAAAAAAAATTTTAGGGGTAGCAAATTTTTTTTTTAAAAAATCGATAACAATACTGTATTATAAATAATAAAGTAAAATCTGCAATGTTGTTTTTGGTGTCAATCAAGATTTTCTACCCTACTCTACTCTTGATAAATGCATAAAAGTATAAAAGCACACGGTGTAATGCTTCAAATTGTTGAAAATAATTCATCGTTTTCGGTTTTTTAGAATAATTTGAAGAAACAGTTTTTTGACTCACATGTCTTAAGGCAGGTACGAATATACGTGTAATAACTATGTGGTTTCATGTATCACCTAAATAAATATATGTACTTACTTGAATCAGAAATGCTTGGGAATAATTTGTCATACTCACATACCTTATGAAAGGACTAGCTTAGAAAGTTGAAACCTTGAAGCTATATAAATACATAAGTTGGAGGAGCATTTTGATTGTGCTGCTGGAAAATAAAATTGTAAATATTATTTTCAGTACGGTACTGGCAGGTGCATCGTTAATAACCAGATGATTCGTTTAGTCCTTCTCTAACCAAACTGACTATTAATCATGAAAATCCAGAAAGTATTAGAGTGGCAATAGTGTGTCAGTTAATTTCCATAAAAATCGAATCAGCCACACTTTGCTGAGCTAAACACCATAAATTAAACCCAACTATTTCAATTTCAGCTCGACATATTGCCGAGTAATAAACCGCAATAAACGATGAAGCGATTGCAATAAATTTCAAGGATTATCGCCTAATGGTAGCGAATACGCTCATATCTCGTATATGTTCTCGTTAAGTCGTTAGAGGCATCAACATAAACAGTGAGTCCTAATAAAGCCTCAAATATTAAATGTAAATAAACATTTTAATAATACCATGGCAAATAAATGCTCAGCGGACAATTGAAAACCACCCCCAAACAATTTAACGCCCCGACTGTCTTCGGTTTGATCACTTTAGTAGTCATAATCGGGTATCACTATTAAATTTGTACACTTGGCCCGATATGAACGCGAAGAGGATACAAATTCGAGGGTTCGAAGGATAATAGGAGGGCTGAGTACAGCAATAATAGGAATCCTGTTGATGTGGCAATGAATCAGGTCGACGTAGTCGTTGTGACATCGAAGGATTCCCTGAACCCCTGAATAGTGTGCTTCTTTGAAAGGCATAAACTGAGCGGAAAATATTGCCCTGTCGTACTTTATAGGCGCTCCGATGGGGGGCATTGTATTTATCCTTTGTTGGTTTCATTGAAGGATTAAGCAGCAAATGCACAAAAGCGCACGAATACCGGCAAACAATTTTTGAATAAATATTCAAACGGTGTTCGATGTTAAGCACCCTCGCCTCTTATTTGCACACCATCACTGCAAAAAAAAAGGGCGAAGAAAACTGAAGAAATGCATCTGAAGGAATAAAAGTCTGTATCTCGTATATATACGCGAGTATGTCGAAGGAATTTTGCTTCAGTAGTTCAGGAGTTTTGACTTTTGAAAGGGAAGATTACGTGGTTTCATTGTTCCGAGAAGATGATGGCAAGGAGTGAGCAGTTTGGAGTGTTTGCACTTCCAAGGCTTTCATGTGTCAGGATGAGGATATCAAAATGGGAACAATGGGCGGCTTGTTGTTTTGTATTGGACGAGATTTGGTTTGCGCCTGACTTACATCGCTCCTATATTCCTTTCCTACGGTCTTTTAATACGTCATCCTCTTGAGGTATTGTCGTCCTAGCAGGAGTAAAGCAGATAAAATTTTAGGACTGCTGCGAGTGTAGTCATTTGGATGAATCGTTTCGGTTGCTCCAAATTAAATGCATCTAATAACATGCTGGGTCTTCTAGGGTCTTTCAACCCCCCGTAGTCATAAGAAGGATGTGCACGGATTCGGAATTTTATAGGGAAAAGAAATCCATGTTGTTTTAAACAATTGCGAAATAAATGCGGACATGGGCACTCTTTTAAAGTATAGCTAAGATGTGACTACTTGGGTTTATTACACACTAGTAAATACGTAGTTTATAGTGACGAGAAAAAGGTATTGTAACGACTCGAATCCGGGGTAGGCTCATCGGGTGCCAGAATCGATTACAAAAATATATATTTGATTTCAGGACTCCGATTTCATTTATTCATATTATTATTCGTTTAAACTTGTACACTATTAAATTCAATAACTTTGTTCGTCTATTCACTAGTATTCGTTGATCGTGCTCACTTCCTGCTCATTTTACTTCGTTGACTTTCGTCGTTTCGCTCGGCTCTTGCTGCATTGGCTACGTTGTGTTGCGTTGACTTGCGTCGTTCCGTTCGGTTCTTGCTGCTGCTTTCTTTGCTGTGTTGCTTCGCTTCTGGCGGCTGTTACGTTACGCTGCGTTGTTCTGCGTTAACTGCGTTGCTTCGTCGTGGACCTCGCCTGGCTTCTTGCTACTGCTGTGTCAGTCAGTTCAGTTCAGTCAGCTGTCAGCTGTAAATAAGTACCTGAGTTAAAATCGGGGTAATAATCACGGACGAGCGTGTGATGAACACTTCACCTTCTAGAGTTCCGTCGGTCTAGAAATGAAGTAACTGTAGCATTACTTCAAGTCCTAGGCCCAGTTTAGACAGTTGCACCATTGTTTATTTATTAACCGTTCATTGTGCTATGAAGATTAATGCATTCATTTTGTGGTTTTCGTCAATGTCCATATGTAAGAGTCATGGCAACGTATTCATTTCATTCATAATAAGTAAATACCTATTAATTCGCATCATGCATCTCTGGAAAGCTGCTCTACTTGATCAGGTTCCGGTGAGAGAAACAAAAACCTCCAATACCTAACTGGAAAGCGGAGAAAAACATCCAATTGGCAAAATTCTTCTCGAAAACTTTCCCGTTGGACTTTTCTTAACATTTCTCGAATAGTATTAGTAAAGCGATTTGAACTAGATGCGGTGTATGTATAAAATCGGAGAGGGTTGCTAGTAGAACGCGTATTGCATGTGAATAATAAAACGTTATATCTTCTATCGGTTTAAAATGAATAGAATTTTACTCGAAACCTCGGCCAACCCCAAGCTCACATCAATATTTATGAGTGCCGTAATACTAGTTCTTCATTTTAATGCTTAAATTTACAGGTATTATGAACAATCCCCTTAATATTCCAACGCTGTATTATATTATCCATAAGTACCTTTATTCAATGCATTGCGATATTCCATGTCATTTGGTCATCAATTGAATGTAGAAATTCATCAAATTCAACGGAGGTACTTTTAATATAGACATCTTTATTAATGCAAATTAATTTAATAAATATTAAATAACGTATTTTTCTATATCATACTTATCAAACATAATCTAAATTTGTACAACTGTAATTGGCTAGTTCTCTGAAGGTTTTATTTATTTATTATTATAAATTTATAGCAACACATCTACTTATACCCTCGCTACGCTCACGTTATTCGCCCATCGCCCCTGTTACAACCGTTGAGCGGAGGTGCTACTCACGCTAATGCTAATCTTATGGAAAATTAAACTGTTTATAACAAATATACGAACCAAATTTCGGGAATATAATTATCTTCTCGCCCTGTCCGGTAGTCTCTAGAATGTTCATGCAAAATTTAGAAGGGAACGGATCACAGGTGTAGATTTCCATTCGACCCAAGCATTGACTGTTATATTTTTACATATTAGAAGATAGTTAATTTTACACGAAATGGTGTGCAGTTTTGTGAGCCGTACCTTAAAACGAGTCTTATGCTGAATGCGTTGTTTTATACTTTAAAATTTGAGCAGCCGTATCTACGAAAATGATAGTTGCCTCGTATTCCGAGAAAAGTGGGTATCTCTCCATACAATAAACCCCGAGCAAGTCCTATCATTTCAAAATTAATCAATTCAAAATTTGTGGCAAATTATGCCACCAAAAAACGAATGTAACTATCGATTGATTCAACTTACAAGGACCCTTAATTTTGTATACAAATCGTGTGCTCTACGGCCTGCTTAATATTACAAACAAAGGGCGGATAACGTAATACGTAGCGGTACCCTATTTCACTTTTCAATCGAATAAAACGCTTTGTTTGCCATTTTACGTACATCGAAAGGATCCTGGAAAATACCCAAAGCCATCAGGACTTTGTGAAAGTAGGCACTGAAAAACCACTTGCGCTCGTCCATGAAGCACTTATACACGATGGTAAAATGAAAATTTCAAATGCACTCACACATTTGTTCGGTTTGAAAACTCAATTTCACCTCATTGTGACCATAGGCAGCACTGAGTAGATTCCAGTTGAGTACAGGCACTGATATATTCCGCCACTTGTTCTGAGTAATCAAAATTACTCCACTTGTTCCTTCGAAGCTAAACAACATTCACCAATACATTGGCAGAATGTTTAGCATTTTTAAATATGCATCAATATAGCTATACCAGCTAGCTACTCGGCATACACCAGTACAGATCAGAGTTTACACCCTCCGGGGATGAGTTAATAACGCAATAGACGTTATTTATAGCCAACAAGTTGAAGTGTTTATAATAAATGCGAAGGATTTAGGAAGTGATGGCACTTAATCCTTTTATTAAATTCGTCGAATGCCGCATTCTTTATCACACCCTTACTCGAATCTACTTCGAACACACCCTCTGCTCCTCGGTATCCGATCTGAACAGCGCTCCTCATAAATATTTGGGTTGCATGTAAAACATGTACTCGAAGAGCTCTTTGATTCGCTTTTCGTGTATTAATTGTTTATTAATGCCATCCTTGCACGTAGAATATCGCATTTTCGCCATCTGTTCATTTTACACCGTCATATTCGTTTGTAATAATTTACTTGTCCAGTCTTAAGGTACTAAAGAATATCTTAAGGACGAAATTCGAATATGAAGACTATGTCCGGGGTGGTATGTCTTCGACGTAAGCACTTTGTTGAAATCGACAAGAAATTTGATTGAGATCAACTTTCATAAACAAAATATTTATATTCTACTTGAAGATGCAATCATAGAGTATAGAAGTACCAAGGTATTAGTCCAGCCCTAAGCCAGGAATCCACTTGATGTCTGCACATCTGTCCATCAGTCCGAACGCACGTCAGATCAAGAACGGGTTAGCCACTTAAAATTTCGTATCCTCTCGTTAAATGAACTTTGCAAGACTAGTGCCTTAACGGTCAAAGTCGTCTCTCTCCTTCACGACGCTTCCTTATAAAAGTCCTTAAAACATGTCCACGTGAATACAACAGCTTAGAAGTGTGAAGGAATGTAAGCAAGTGTTGCAAGTCTTACTGTTGGCGCCATAAAAGAAAAAAGTTCTTCTCCATGCTCTAGAACAAACTAATCATCATCATCAATAGCGCGGCAGCCCAAATCGGGCTTTGACCTCCTGTCTAGGAGAAATCGTTGAATAATCAAGTTGTTCTTCATTTCGGTTTGTCTCAACTTCAACATATGAAAATCGGATTTCAGTATTTCAAACTGATTTTATAGAGCATGGAATGATAGCTTCAAAGACATCAGAAGGGTATTTGAAGTTATCATTATACATATTAGTCTTACTAACACGGTTTACCAACAAGGTATCATCATCATAAATGGCGCGACAGCCCAAATCGGGCCATGGTCTTCTTGTCTAGAAGAAATCGTTGAACAATCAAGTTGTTCTTCATTCCGGTTTTCCTCAATTTCAATATACATAAATCGGATTTCAATACAATTTCAAACGGATTTTATAGAGCATGGGATGATAACTTCAAAGACATCAGAAAGGTCTTTGCAGTTATCGTTATATTTGTCTAAGAAGTTAACCGAATTGCGAACAATAGGCTATTGAAAACTGGCTGTTTTTCAAACCACTATTTTCACCCAAACTCTGCAAGGCATCCATCTATTCGGGAGACCCTTGTGAAAAATGGGTGGTCATACTTTTCGCAACATTGCTATTTTAACAAGGGAGACCCTTATGAAGAATGGGTGGTCATACTTTTTGCAACCTTCATATTTTAACAAGGCAGTGGACGTCCAAAAAAGGTCACAAATGAGGAAATGGGTGGTCATACTTTTTACAACCTTTTAAACAAGGGTGGACCCTGAATCTGTGAGAAATGCACTTATAAATTTATTAGAAAATATTTTATGATTGCAATAATAGCTATGACTGATCACGGCTCGCTTTGATTACATAAAACTCTATTGAACCAAAAGCCACAGATAATAGTCGTTAACATCGTTAACGAACGTAGGGTTAAAAACTCAACCAAACATTCAGACTCCAAATGGAGTGGGGGATTATTTTATAAACATTTTGCCTTGCACCGATCAAGATGAAGCTGTATGGGCACCCCACATTAAAATGTACAAAACTAATTTAATTTAAAAAAAATTCATATGTCGTTTGGAGACGACTATTAGTTAAAACAGGATGCGTATATTTTCGCGAATTTTGTCAATTTCGTCACTGAATTATTGAATTAATTTTACTTCTACAGGATCTTCAGAAAAATACTTACAGTCCGATTCCAGGATTTTTCAAAATAAAAGAAGCCTGAAAAGAGTGAAAAGGTGTTGTATTTATATATTTACGAATTCCGTTATATCTCTTAGTTCTGACTACATAGACATCGAATAAGTTTTTACATAGGTACCTGAACTTTCTTAATAATCACATTCAAATCGTTTTCAAGATTTTTTGCTATTTATACCATAAGAGGATTAATAAGACTTGTACACGTTTCCACGAATTCCGTCATATCTATGACTGTATGATTGATTTCTGATTGCTCATTATTTTTTTATAGCCACCTAAAACCTGAATTCCAGATTTTTTAGTTTTCCATGTGTTATAAAGGTTTTTTAAGTTTTTAAAATGTACTTTATTTACGACAATATCTTAAATCTAACTGCTTTTTTCTTAATTTCCTAAGCTAAAACTAATTAATATCTATTCTGCTATATGTTCTTAATGGCCTCAAGTGAGCACTCTAAGTTAGAAATTGTATTTTGTGGGGATCAGAGTACCTTTATCTAAATAATAATTTTAATGTATACTTATTACTAGAATACCCTCGAGATCTGTACAGAGTCCTTTTAACTATGTTGGGTGTCCGCCCGGAAATCGTGAGTATTTGCACTAATTGGGAAAAAATCTGGCAAGAAAAAACCCAATGCAAGTGTTATAAAGGGGTTGCAGACGTATTTACAATTTTTGCCATATCTCTTTGTTTTGAAGTTATATCAAATTAGTCTTAACCTCCGCGAACTTTTCATACAAGCTCACAAATTAATTTTTTGATTGTCAATTTTTTGGTACGAGTTCTAACAACTGTGCTAGAACTGATATATGTATAAAATAGCTTTTTACTTTTTTACTTTCGGACATTTTATGTAATTGTCTAAAAACTAATTTCACTATTTTTCCGAAATGTAGGTATACTTGTTCCACAGTTTATCGAAATTCAACCCACAGGGTATGGTAATATGGTTGAAAACCTCTTCACAAATTTCAGTATAACTCTTAAGTCTGATGAGAGAGCAAATTTTTATTTCTGTGTGCTTTTTATGAAATTGCCTAAAATCTAATTTCAGTTTTTCTTTATATTTAACCCCAAAGTGCTCTCTAGAGACCAGACATATTGTTATTATATTGCATTTATTATTTTCCGTTCCGTGGCACTTATGTCGACATATTTTTTGCGAAAGGCTTCAGTTTCATATCCCCATAGATAGATAGATTTCATCGGAGGCGGAGGGATTCCTCCAAGCACCGCGACCATTAGTCTATTGTGCTATACCTCATTGATCTTTCTCCAGTTTCAGCCTAGAGGTCCTCACTCAGCTTTATTTCTCTAAGGAATTTATCTAGTTGGTGTAGGTCTATTTTTGCAATGGTACTATCAAAGACTATCCAGAAGAAGACTGGACACTTACTACATATGCATTTTTTGTGTTAAAAAAACAAAAAATCATTGCATAAGCGGAACAGAGAAATCCTATTGAACAGTTTCAATTCCATTATTCCTATAAAATTCACATCCGAAGGAAAGAGTACGCAAATGAATTCAGTTATCAGTTATGATTCCTATTCTTTTAAGATGATCTTTCAAGCGCGAATGACCCGCGAGTATTCCGGTTATTACCCGTACTTTGTTTCTGTCAAACTGTAGAAGCTGTTTGCTTCTTTTAGTTGAGTGGTTCGGTATGAATTTTTTGGTTTGTCTCAGTATTGGCAGTGTGGCCCAGTGTTGGCATTTCTTGTGTTCCTCCCATACCCTTATACTCCTTTTAATGGAACAGGTTGAGATTCCACAGAACGGCTCTGGTCCAGTTGGGCAGACCGCTGCTCCATCTCTTACCAGCTGATCTGCTATTTCGTTACCCTCAATGCCCTCGTGACCTGGCACCCAGTGCAAGAGGACTCTGTTGTTGGTACTGAGGATACACAATTTTTCTTGGCACTCTCACACCAGTTTTGAGTTTACCGTGTGCGCAGTCACGGCTTTTATCGCTGCCTTTTATCGCTCCCCATACTAATTCCAAGATTCAACAACTTAACGAAAGTAGTTCTTTTTCCTTAAGTATAAATTTATCCTTAAATATAAATTACAGTTAAATCATACAACATTTGATATTGCTGCATGCCATAAACTATACTAAAGCTTTAAAGATATAGAAACATGTCTAATCATTTTATTGTATCTAAACATAAATGAATTTTACGGATAAAATAAAAAAAAAGTATCTCCTGAGATATGCAAATAAATTATTCGTTTAGAACTCTCTGCCAACCTTCCACCTCACCTACCACTCCTGCCCACACCCCCAACAAAAATCGACTCCTGTAATCACTCACTTAGTCCACCATTTTGAAAAATGGAAGAACTTATCTACAGACGTTCTCAAGCCAAAGCAGCTCTTGTACGGCCGGCGGAAGACGGACTTCTTTGACGCTTTTTTGATATATTACACCTGGCAAGTAAAAATAAAAATAAGTAGGGGAAGGTGGGGCAAAGTGGGCCAGCAAGGTAAAGTGGGACCCCTTAAAATTTCTAGTTTGTAATAGCGCAATCTCTTAGCAAAAAAAATTATTTGATAAAGCTTCAAGCATTGACCACAATGCACTATAAAAGAAATCCACTTTAATTACAGTTCCTCGAATTTTCTCAAATTACGATTTTGGCACTATTTGATGTAAATATCAGTGTTTAATAGTTTGATTAAAAAAACTTGTTAGCGACTGAGAATTGTTTGGAACAGTATCCTTGAGATCGGGGTACGGATTGTGAAACTTGCAAAGTAAGATTTGATGATTATTTAAAAAGTATATAAATTTTAGCAGATGCTTACTATTCAGTGTTCATTCGGGGTAAAGTGAGCCCCGGGCGAATTTTATCCCAAACCAGTATCATTTTATTTGACAATTAAAAATGGCTAGAACATACAACAAATCCAAATGCAACAACAGTGGACTCAAGTTACGATGAAAAATGCAATAGCTCCAGTAAATATTTTGGTGTTCTCAGGGATACTCCTCAAAGCGGAGCACGCTCTCAACACACTTAATTTCATTATCAGCATTAATAATTTAATTTCACGAATACATGACAAAGCTAACATCCTAAGCTATCGAATTTGCATGAAAAGGATTTTATAACTTTTACACATTTCACAGAATCTCGGTACAAACCTTAGGGAGCTCACTTTGCCCCACCTTCCCCTATAGAAACTTTTTGTCAAATTTTTCAGTGACCACAACATTTCATTAATTAAAAAATATTGAAACAAAGTAGTATATATCCTGTTTTTCCAAATTTTTCATTTGAATTCCATTTTTTTTTGTTCACAGCGGTGCTACATAACAACTTCTGTGGCATTACAACTTCAATCTTCTCTGATTTAAGTAATATGCACTTGTTAAATATTGTTCAGCTCCATAAGCATAAAATCTGACTCAGTCTTGATTGCCAGAATCATTGTGAAATCTCACCCCTTGTATAAATTTTTGTACCAACTGCACTAGGGAATACAACAATGGGCTCTTTTCCGCCCACTTGAAGTTACCGCCGTAAACAAAGTTTAGTCTCGAATATCATAAATAAGCCCCGCGATAAGTTTAAGTACCGCATAAGCTCATTGCAAGTATTGCGGAAAGGTTGAAATCCTTCTGATCTCTGCATTGCACTGAAACGTTTTAAGACGCTGAGCAAACAGAACTTTTTTTAAAAAAAAAAAAAAAAAAGAAACTCAATGAAGAAAACTTGTGAAATGTTTTCCTTTTGTTCGGAATGCAGACACTATATTCCTTTTGTCCTTTTTTCGTAGAATTGGGGGCTGGTGAGGTGATCAATGAAAACGAATTGGAGTATTGGTGAGTAGTGCGGAGCCAATGAAGGCGAAAATTACATACAGTAAAAATAAGGTTAGTGCCGAGTCAGTAGAAGCGCACAATCAATGAAAATGGACTCCGATCGCAATCAATTAGAGTTTATTGCCACTCTAGAATTGAAGTTACTATAGATCTGGCGGTGGTATTTTACTGTCGTCCTGGTGGGTGGTCGTTCGATTGGCGTACGGGTTTAACAAATATCCCTTTGTTAAATCAAGTGACGATAAGAAAAGAAGACAGAAAAGAATAATGAAATGATGCTTTTTTCTTAATATCGTATAGAACTTGATTAGCGAAACGTAAGAGTATATTTATCTGAATTTCTTATAGAATTTAATTATATTAGGCCCAGTAAACCTCTAGCGGAAGGAAAAAATGTTTGTAGTGCGATTATAAGGAGTGATGGTAGCTGGCGGTATAAAGGACAAAATGGAGCTAGATAGAAAGCTAAAAATTGACAACTATTGTATTATAGACCTACTATTAAAAAAAAAAAAATTTAAGATAGTGGTTTAAGGTGCGTGGGGGGCAAATGTTGTATCTTACAAGCGGTTTATTGTAAAAGGTTTAAACTTAATGCATATATGTAAATGTACTACAGGAGTAACTAGAGCAAAAAGTAAATTTAAATTTTCATTGACATATAAAGGTGGAGTGAAAAAAATTACGTGAAAGTGGGTTTTCAGACATTTTCACGAATTTCATACGGCGGATAGACAGACGTCCGTATGGCGGCCACCATATTTTTATAAAATAAAGTAAAAAAATAAGTAAATAAATAACTTTATTTTTTTTATGTAGAAGTCAGGAACGCGTTTGAGGATGAGAAAAAAAAACAGAAGAATGGCCAAAATTATGTTTTAGGTTGTCAATCGCATTCTGGAACTTCTATCCAAAAAAAATAAGATGAAGTTCCGCCCAGACTGTTGGATACATCTCTTTCGTCAGCAGTTGCAAACAATTGTCAGTAAATGATAATTGTAAGTCGCAAAACTTAACAATCTTCGAGTGGATAGAGCAGACGCGAATGCAGGTGGGGTCCTGGGGGTTTAAACCTCTTGCGTCTAAATTATTTTGCAATTTAGGCTGGGTTTTCATATCCAATACGGCTGTGTAACACTTTTGTCTTCGTGTAAATTTTAACATATCGAAGGATGTTTATCAAATCATCGCTCACTTCTTCTGGCTAGCATAGTTCAGGGGGTATAATCCGGCTCGACGGGCTAAACAGTGATCAATGCTATTTTTTTTAAACGATAATTCTTCAAAAATTTGTTTATAGCAAGGTCGGCTCAATCTCAAGCAAAAAATATATATAATTTTTCCGATAGTGAGTATTTATAAAGTGAAGAGCTGCCAGCCTGAAATTTAGAAGAGAACAATTTAATTTAATTGCAAGAAGCAGATTTTAGCTATAGGAATTCAATGTTTTCAAAGACATTCAATTTTTCAGAGACAATGAAAAAAAATTTATGAAATTACAGCAATAATTACTTTACTATTTTTAATAATAAAGTATATTGTGATCGATCTAACATTTCAAAGAAATTTACTACCCTGATATTTTCTAATTTCATTCTAGGACTAGTAAACCCCAAAAAAGTGAAAAAAAAATTCCTGTCTATCCGCCGGAGACGCTGCGCCGTCCGCTGTACTCCATCCGCCGTTTGCCGTACGACGGCACGTTTGACGGCACGTAGCTCTCAAACCGCTTGAGATATTAAGCTGAAATTTGTATGGTAGAAAGAATGGGTGAACCCCTGCGAGTGGTATATTTTGTAGAGGGTGTGAGGGGTGAAACATCTTTTAGATGAAAAATTTTGGTTTCTAGATCGCAGGTATCGCTTATGATAGGAGGCTAAAAGTTGAAACTTATGTAGTAGTAGGTACTATAATCGTGGACTTATTTGCAAAAAATGGCTGATAGTAGAGGAGGAGTGTGCGAGTGGGGGGGGGGTTGACAAAACGGCTTGAAAGCAGGGATTGAAATATTCCAAAATCCTGTATCTCCTGAACAATATAGTAGAAATATGGTTTCGAGCAATCGCATGAGCTTGAATCCAATGCAAATGTATTTATAAAATATCTTAATATTTTTTTAATGTTGTGAAGTCGCAGCTTCAAACAACCTGAACTGTTTTACTGATCTACTGAAAAATGTTTTTATTGGTCGAATAATGTCCGAAATTGTCATCAGTTTCTAAATAGCCATTAACAGTAGACTGTACAGCTTTGGAAGGGTTCCAGATTTTTTGATATTCAACCCTTAATACGGTGCGAAGTCGCCGCGTACGTGTTCACGAACTCTAACATATCTCTTAGGTCTAATATAATATCGAATTCGCTTTTACTTCTAAGGACCTTAAATTTAATAGTCTAAAAACTAATTAAAGAATTTTTCATACTCAACCTGACCTTTGAATTTGATCCAAAATTTTCCTAATCTACAGACAAATCTATACCGATGTAAATTAAATGGCAATTATCAAAATATTATCCGATGGAAATGCAAAATCAATTTTGGAGTAGTTGTGTGAAAATATTACATGCCCTTGAGCAATCCTTGCAAATATTGAATTCTTTGAAAAACTTTAAAGGTTTTGTTTCATTAAGAATCGAACATTTTTCGGTCCGTCGAACTGCATTTCATCCGGAGACCTGTGAAAGCCAGTAGAAGTAAGCAATGATTTTACAGAGTGAACCTGTATTGTAAAATAAATGGACCATGTTTGATTTTAAAAAAAATATTATTTTCAAAATTTTGATATAATATATCTTGGTGCAGTAAGGATCAAATGTCATTCATGTCACCCTCCATGGGCACACTTGCCACAATTCCGTTGGGTGAACAGCCAAAATCCAAACATTTATTCGAAAACTACATGTTTATTGAGATCAAATGGAATTTACTTCCTACCCTCATCTCACCGTGGGAATAAGTGAATGATTTGCAATTACTCTACATGCCCGAAACAGGACAATGTCTTTAAAATAATCCGTTAAATAAATCGAATAAAACCCTTCAGTTTGTCACAATTTGATTTCATGCGCCCGATCCATGAGTGTCTCAAATTAAAATCCTCGAGGGTAAATGGACAATGTTTCCAAATATAATTTCAATCCTTACGAAAGCACTTGCCATTATGTTGTCATTTAGTCCTTCAAGAGCGTGCGAAACTCCTTTATGTTCCGCTGCTGTTATAGTCATCATCATCGTTTGTCCTTACGGAGTTACACAGATTACATGAAAGCAAATATTGACATGGAAAAGAAAATGAATTCTGTGAGTTGTAAAAGGGCAACTATTTACATAAATCCTTATCCAAATTGAGAATTGATGTCGTTACGAAACATTCGAACAGACAGTTCTATGTCAACATGAGTATGCTTTTTGGGTTTTTTCCTTTCAGGCTGTATTTGTGTCCTTGTTTCGAGGACTTTCATACTTTTCCAAACAAAAATAAAATATAAGACTATTATTTGTGACGTAGAACAAATGAAATGTGTAGATCCTATTAGTTTACATGTTTTAATTAATATTATTAGTTAGCTGGCATGTACCCGACGACTATTATTATTGATTTTCTAAACGACTTATTTCAATATTATGATATCTACGTCTGAGGGCCGGTTTCGCAGTTAAACCGTTTAAACAGTTTAAACCTAGACTGTGAAACCGGTCCTAAGACATACATATTTTAATTATTTGATTTCACCTTCTCAGTTATAACCTTCCTAAAAAATGTGGTGTTTTACTATAATTATTGTAGGCAACTAAATACCAACAACAATTGTAGGAAATTTCTCCTTATAGTAAAAATACACATTTACTGTGTATTAGCATTCTATTAATGTGAAAAAATAAATCAGTTATAGTGGTGTTAAAGTTAAGAAATTTTACTTTATTATTTTGCTATAATAAAGTTTTTTTAGACTAGAAATGTTAAATTACTATTCTATCTTTGTCTTAATTGTTGATTTTTAAACAAAAATAGAGTACTTTTAAGCAAACATGAATTATTTGATGCCATTCTTAAAGTAAAATTACTAGTGGAAAGTAGTACTTTACACTATAGTTTTCTTGCTTTGGCTTGCTCTTACATTCAAATTGGTCACCAAACAGTAGCACATACTTGTACCGCTATCCAAAGCGCAAATCAATAATTATATGGATAATTTATTACATCCGTTGCAGTAAATAAAGTCCATAGCAGTTGAAATGGTTTCCAATAACATCCAATGCAAAACCACATATTTTTTAACCTTCAGTAGAAATGATTTCATAATTAAAGTAATATATGGAATTAAATGATAAACATATTCGTAATTAACTAATATAATACAAATTTAAGTTTGTAATTAAAAATTAAAAAGTATTCGATCAACACAAATCTTTTTTTTTTTATTTTTCCTATTTTTTAATAAGCGACGTATTGTGGTATCACTGAAGTATTGCTAAGTATCTTATTATACTTTTTTAAGTCACTGCAAAAAATAAAATAAATTTTAATGCACGACATCAGCTTAACAACTAAAGCTCTATCACTTTCTTGTTAATATTTTTTGTGATTACACAAATTCTTGATAAATTACTACGGAAGTTTTAGTAAATTTACACAGAAGTAGTAAATTTACTCAAAAATAGTTTGTTTATACTCTAGATGAAATCATATAGAGTAACTATTATCCGTTTAATTCATCCCCAAAGCTTGTAATGCATAGAACCAAGCCTCGGACGAAAAAAAGTTATAAATTATTTTTTGTTTATTTGTGGCCAAAAACCTCAAATCCCCTTGACGTCCGACCATCTGCCCGTGAACACGATAACTTAAAACGCCTTCACCTAAGATCTAGAAATTTTGAATTTTGATGTTTGGTTGAATTTGTAAGGCTAAGTTCATAACATAACATAACATAACATTTATTCAATAATATTAATTTAGGTAGCTACAGCTTTGTGGTACATTTTAGAGATTTAGGCAAAAGTTGCCTTTACAGCTATGATGAAATAGTTTCGGTAACTAGTAATGATTTTTCAATGTAGATATGGTTATCAAGTCATTTAGGGAAAATTTTCAAAAGCCTAATACTGTTAAAGTAAGGCTAAGTTCGTTAACGGGTAAAATCGTCTTCTCCTTCCGGTAGCTGCCATACAAAATGTCCATAAAAAACGCCTAAAACTACGATTTTGAAATTTTGTATACGATGGTTTTTCAATAGTTGAAACTAAATGTATGATTATGAAAAAAAAATTTATTAGTCCATCGTGTAGCTGCCATACAAATATCCTGTTAAAATATCTTCACTTTATTTACGAAACCAAGAAATCTTTTAGCTACGAATTCGGACTTTTTTACAAACTAGTTTTGAGTGAAAACGAAGTTCGAGGTTACTAGTCAGAGAAATCTTTTTACTCCTTCTGGTATCTTACAAAAATCCTTAAGACACGTGTTCAACAATATTTTCCGATAACTTTTCAACGCTTCAAGCAACGAATTTGATATTTTGTACACATTAATTTTTGAAAGGAAATTTTTTTTCGCTGTCTCACCGCTGAATATTGTCTTTTAGATTTGAGTAGCAATCAAATCAGAGTCCTTAATAAAGGACATACAACATACACACACGTAATTCTACTTTATCCTCAACTACAATATAAATCAAAGTTCTGTGTGTGTTGGCGATTTTTAGAAATAGATTCCAACAACGAACTTGTATTAAATTTTGCGTAACGGATTTAATGTTGCGCAAACGTTGGAAATTTTGGAAAAGTGTTTTGGCAACGATTCTCTAAAGAAAATGGTCGTTTACCAGTGGCACGAGCCGTTCAAAAGTGGTCGTGAGTCAATCGAAGTCAAAAAAAAGGCAATCCTCACGGTTTTCATGGATTACAACGGTGTAGTGCATCATGAATTTTTGCCAGAAGGCCAGACAGTAAACAAAAAGTATTATTTGGGTGTTATGAGACGTTTGCGTGAAGCAATTCGCCGAAAGATACCAGAATTGTGGGCAGAAAACTCGTGAATTTTGCACCATGATAACGTACCGTCGCACCGTCGCACCGTCGCGTATTCTTTTATTATCGAAAGAATGAACTTTGTACCTACTTGTTATTATTTATGAAATATTGTACAATTATCGATTACCAATATCAAGGATAGATAGTTAGAAACAGAATACGTTTCAGACATGGAAAAAAAACAATAAATTGGTTAACAGTTAAAACTATGGATGGAACCATCCCCCATATACACAGTAAAAAAATTCAGTAAAAGTACTATTTTTTGTACAGTAATTTTTCCTGTAGGGTTAACGTAATTTTACAATTAGAACGTAAATTTAAAGAACTAATATGCTTATTTGGTATTAAATGTGTAAAGGTTGTAATTTCTGCAAAAATTACCTAAAAATATGTAACTTTAAACGAAGTTGTGCAAAATTCAATGGCTTTGCGTAGTTTCATACATATAATTATGTATTTATTCTTATTCTGAGTAAAGTTGCTTGATGGTGTTCTTAATTGTATACGTAAAACAAAAGCAACTTCAACTGCATGCTGTTGATAACGATAGAAGTCAGTTCACATGATACGTGATAGTTTGTGCTAGTGCTTTGGTAGGTTAGAGTTCATTATGATTTTATGCGGAATGCGTTTTATCGAGTTTTAAGATGTGTCTGATTATAATAATGCATATTTATCTGTGACAATTTACACACTATCGTACAGAATCCAATGTAATTTTTACATGATTCATGTACATCTGTAAAGTGGAAAACTATGAAAAATCATGTAATCACAATACATATTTATCTGTAACTATTTACACACTATTGTGTAGCGTTTACAATGCAGTGTAGTTTTACTATAATTTAAGTTGGCATCCCATTGACTACTTTTAAAGTAGTAATAATTTAATACAGTGTACAATATTAGAGAATCTGAAATTTTTGGACAAATTGTTTAGATCATATTAATTTTTATCTATAATTATTATTATCTTCACTTTTTTACAATAATGGACTTGTCACACTTTCCAAATAAACGACCCATGTAAATTCGGACTTATCGTCTTCAAATATGTATATTTCTGTGATTAAGATAAGACATTAAGATATCATCAGATTGCTAGTCTACCGCTCTTTCTCTGAGAGAAGATGAAAATGGGGTTTTTCATAATGAATACTGTACTGCATGGAAAACTGAGAGTTAGGAAAAATGTGAGACAATGTCATGAGTGGGATTTGATCCCACGGCTTCTGGGATGATAGACAAACACCTGGCTACCATGACTGAAAATAGCAATATAGTATATTATTATTCCTACGTAAAAAAATATAATATAAACCGTTTGCCTTTTCTGAATTTATATTGGTAAGTTGACATGTATTAACCGGAAAAATCAGACATCAAAAAACCTAAAACGAAAAAAAACAACATTTTAATACAAAGCCTTTTCCCTTTTCGCCAAGTGGCAAGGAAAGTTATGGAAAAAATTCGCGACATCAAAACTACCACCTTCGGAAATGCTGTCACTAGAGATCTCGCACAAACACGTCAAAATTAAAAAGCACTTGGCTAGGATTTATAAACACTTTGTCCCGGTATACATAGCTTCTTAGTCAGAACCTGCCACCCACACACATATTCCACGTCGCCACCCTCTCCCGCCAACAAAATTCCAAAACACAATGAAACTCATACACATATACCAGATGAAAATCATCAAAAGATGTCAGCGGCCCGAAAGAGGAAGAGCTCCATGCGGAGCACGAAGGGAACGATGTTTAGGTGGGTAGGCATCCCTCAAACAACAAGGCCCCATCAAAACATGGTCGGATGGAAATTTCGAAACGAAGCAAAATAAGAAAACATTTATTTGATGGATTCCTCAAGTTTACATACAGACCTTTGTACATAAAAATACCCTCAGTCGTGCAGCGGTTGTTGTAACACCCCTTGCTGTCAACTATCCCGGTATACACAATCCCACCACCATACTATACCGTTTTCGAGGTAACACCCTGTGTGTGTATGTTTATATATAAATCTCGACGAAGGGGTGCAATTCGGCTTCGCCGCCACACCATCGTACGCCAACTTGTCATACCGCTGAAAGAGATAGCGACACAAATCCACCATCCCTCCCTTATACATCCCGTTCGGGCTTCTTATTGGCCAATTTCTTTTCATGGAGACACCTCCATAGCAACCGGCTTCAATTTCAATTACGCGCTACATCCTCGCTGTCCCCGTTCCCGGTTTGTGTTCTGCGACAGCATCTACTCCTCAGTCCTTTATTCTCTGAATTCAAGGAGTGCCTTGAACAAGGAAACACACAAAGTAATGCTGTTTGCCTAGACTTTTTTGTGTAAAACAAGGCGGGGGAAGTATGCAAACCGAATGTATCCTGGCACACACATTCACATCACGGCAGGATGTTGGAAACATTGGCTCTGGTTCCGATTCGAAAAGGAGGTAAGGGCGTATATTAATTCAAGGACTTTTTATGTTTTTATTGATTTACGGCTGAATTGCGCCCGGGTGTAATCAATTGCTGAAACGTCAATAAAGCAAATCAGGAAATATCTCCCTTCTCTCGCCACTAACTCACAATCTCTACTCGGAAATATCAGATTTTTGTTTGTGGTTTTACCTAAGCTCCAGGACAGTGGTAGCATCCGTTTCGTCCTTTGATCTTCCTTGCTATCTCACTCCTTTCAAATGAAATTTTTGTAAATTATATATTAGTCGAGTAGGAGGAAGTTCATTGCTTCGACAGTTGTTGGCCTCAGTTAATCTCATCCCCCACTGAAGTGTTCAATCGGATCCTTCTTGAAAAACATGAAACGGCAACAAAATAAATCATAATCGAGCTTAACGACATCATTTCGATTGCTAAAACAAAAAGTTTTGATTAAATATTTTACTTTCTGTAGAAGTCAAGCAATATAAAAAAGCTTGTCTGTTTGAAGTTTCTCCTTCTACAGGATTCACAATACCTAGTTTCTGCGAACTAGAAAATTTGAACTGCATTTATTGACCTTAATTTATAATATTAGATACAAAGAAAAATATCCTTAAAGCCAAGGCTTAGCAGCGTAAATAACACGGCACCAAAAGATTGTAATTAATATTTGATAAAGTATGGATAATAATAACAAATAGTTTGGAAAAAAAATGTGATTTGTTTCCTAAAATTAAATAATAAAAAATAAATATCGGTAAGTAATAAATAAATGAATAATAAAGTAAAATACTTTATTATTATATTAAAACAATAAAGTAAAATAAAACAAAGTTCAGTACCTAAAGATCTAGAAAACTGATAATTAAATAAATTTTGAAGTTTTTAGCCAGTTTTCCGAGAGTAGATTTTTGAATCTGGAAACAGTTTATATCGCACTGAAGGGATGAGATAGAATTCTTTATCTGGAATTTTTCAAACGAAAATCATACTAACAGGCTTGCAGCACCTATAAAACTGAAGGTAAAGAAAATAAAAACCTTTCATTGAAGAAATACATAGGTAGGTATATAGGTAAATTTTGTTTCGAATTCCTTAGCGAGAGAAATAACTATATTCAAATTCGCAAAATATTATTATTATGTTAACTACGGGAATTAAAAAAATTTGTTAAATATAGTCGTCGTAAATTTTGTAATATGTACAGAATCAAAACATATTAAATTATGACTTTAAGAATCTGTCATACAAAAGTCCTTCTTAAAAAAGAGTGAACAGTTAAAATTATTTGTGATATTAGAATATATAATCTAAATGATATTTAGTCTAAATGGTGTATATTATAAACGCTATTACCATTATATGATTATGTTTTTACATTGAATATTATGTAAAATTACAAAGAGATAATAGTTTTAATAGCTCGTACGAAAAACTACATTTCAAAACATGGATATATATAAAATGATGTAAAAAATTAAATTACGGGCTGGAAATGAAGTCAATACAATTTTACATCTTGGCATGCTGTAAATAAACGGAGATGATGTAACCGTGCGTAAACTTATCATTTCTTGTTCTTGTACGGCGTTGCTAAGTAAACATCACGATTTGTTTTTTTTTTATAATCAGCTGATAACAATCACCTGATTGGGTTTAAATGAAATACAGTAAAATGAAAACCATTGAATTTTACATCTTTTGGATAGTAGGCAAATATGGCTCACCTTTTCAACTCAATTTACATTAGGATGTACCTAATAGTCAATTTGAATGTAATATTCAATTTTCGGTCGATAAATTTCAATTTGAAATCAGTAAATTTCAACTTCGAATGAAACAAATTCATTGGAATTTACACTTTAAAAAAACGTGTATAATTAGCACTCTTTAAGATACACTTATTCAAATTTATAATTCTTTATATATTCCGTAGTAATACCAATATTCTGCCCTTCATGTTGAGTCGGGGTGTGACACAGTAAACACCCTAACTGAAAAGGCACAAATCAACATCGCCGCGAAGAGTCTAATAAACCCAAGAAGCCCGCACTTCCAGACACTCAGCAACATCTCGACCGCGCTCTTCGATAGACCAACACCAAGGGAATTCAACTCCGCACTATGGTGCTCTCGCCTCACCCTCCTCAAACACTGTCCAAACATCCCTCCGCCGATCCCTATCTCCCCTCACTCACGCTCTACAAACTCCAACAGAAGCAGGATAAGCAGCACTTGGTACCCATCCAAAACACATACACCAGCCGCTCAGTATCAGCAACTACACCGGAGTCACCTTAATCAACTCCCTGGACGCACCCGGTACTATACCGATGGGTCTAAATCCGACTCACATACAACGGCTGCCATCATCACCATCAAGCCAGATGACACGACCCCAAGCGGCCAATTGTGCTGCAAACTCCACATTGATGCTAGCATATATGAGGCGGAAGTATACGCCATCCTGCAAGCCGCGAAGCTGGCCAGAACTGCTGCCTACCCGGCAGTTATATTTACTGACTGTAAGTCGGCGGTTGATGCCGTCAAGAATCAACGCCCAGGGGACCCGACCATTCAGTACCTACAAGAGGTGGTCCGCGCCAACCTGGCTGGTACCTTCCTTTTCTGGATTCCAGGCCACGTTGGCATCAAAGGTAACGAAGAGGCGGACACGCTAGCCAATCGCCAAATCTCCCCGCATGTTGATGAAATTATTCCATCATTTATCAGCTTTATGAGACGAACGGCCAGGAATAAGCTCAAACAGCATGTAGCTAGCCTCTGGGAAAGTCAATCCACATTCTTGGCGAGCCACTGGAGTAGCATAGACCCGCCAAACTACAACTTCGATCAGAACAGAAGGGAGTCCGTTATCATCGCCAGGGTGCGTCTAGGACACACTAGACTTACCCACGAGTACAGGATGACTAAGACGCCTCAACCCGGTTGCCTAGAATGCCAGATGCCACTAACGATCGAGCACATCCTTATCCACTGTTGGAAATCCCGTCGCTTCTTCCGCTACGCCGTTCCCCCCCTGAGTTCCCTTCTATCCACTGCCAATCCTGACCTACTCCTCAAACTCCTTAACCATCATCGAATCACCCACCTCATCTAATATAAGTTAACAAATTGAATTATATAGCGTATAATCTTACGAAACTAATTCATAATATAAAATTGTAATGCGACGTGCCATGTGCCCCCCGGGCTTGGCCGAAATGATGATGGGCCCCATCATTTATGATGGTGACACATTGAAATAAATAAATAAATAAAACCAATATGGTTGCGCATATTATTAATTTAATGGTGATCGGTATAAATCCTTTGCATCCATGGAGTTTATATAAATTGATATTGAAGTGGTAATAGTCTACATACTTACATTATGTATTAGAATAAAGATAACAGAAGGAAAAGAAAGGAATTATCAAAAACCTTGTATGAAAAAAAAAATTTAAAAAAGCATAATAAGCCGTCTTTTTTGAAAGTAGAATAAGTAGAATAAATTGAATTTTTAATTATTGTTTTTTACATTAAAATTTCAATTTTAACAAAGTCAATACCAATAAAAATATGGATTTATGTTCATTTTTGCTTTTATTTCTTATAAATTGTTATTTTTGAAAGTGGAATAAGTCCATTTGGACCTAGAAAAATCGTTTATTTTCTTTAACAATTTTTACAATTATTATTGTATAATAAAATTTAACAGGTTTATAGTGTTAATACATCACTCGAATTATATTAAAGTATAACAATATTTTTAAATTATTTCAAACGTAAAACCTTGAATATTCCAATGTATGAAAAAATGGACTTATTCCACTTTCAAATACAACGTCTCATATATTAATCTAATGATTAAAGTCAGAACTAGGTAGAGCTATGAAGTGAAGTAATTACAATGTTGTTACATTTGCGCCTATGTAAGAAGGAGAGAGAATATTCCAAAAATATTTATACTGAGGCTTGGAAGATATCTAGCGGCTTGTTTCCTGGTAAAGAAGATGACCTTTGTCTTGGAAGTATTTTTCTTGGATTTTCCATTTGGCAAAATACAACATCTATTTCAGTTAGTTGACTTTGAAGAGTATTTATAACTAGATTTGGATTATCATTCTTGGCATAAATAGCCAGATCATCTGCGTAAAATTTGTTGATAGACCAGAGCAGAAAATATTATACAATAGCGGACTAACAGATGATCCCTGATGGACTCCCGCTGGAATATTAAGATAAACTTACTTATTTCTTTTTCTAATAGTTGGTTGCTGCCCGAGTAAGCTCGCTGGGTTAGCTGTTCGCGATAAATTTTCTAATCTGGTCTACTATCTATAGAAAAAAGTTATAAAGAATCAAAAAATCAGCAATGTTGTTGTAATTTTGTATAAAAATTTATTAGCCTACTCTGTTCCGGATAAGTGTGAAAAAAAACACCTATTATTTCTTACTTACTTACTCTTAATAAAACACTTGACTATAAGTAAAAATCGAACCAGCGATCAATTCTGGCTTTTCTGAGTAGATTTGACGTATGTAGCCACTGCGCCACCGAAGGCGTTTCATTTTAATTTCAGTAGAAAACAAAATCAAACGAAGCGTTCAATTTCGTGAATTACATGAAAAAGAACTCAACTTTCAATTCATATATAAATATAGTTAATTTTTGCACGAAATATTGCATAATTTTGTGAGACTTTTCATGTAGTAAATCTGTAAATTGTTCGGCTGAGTTGAAAAGTACATGAATAATTTACTAATGCTATACTAATTTCGTGTAAAAGTACTTGAAATTAGTACTTTTACTTGAAAAAATGATATATAGGTACTGGAAATTTCTACTAAAAATTAGATTGGAAATTAAATTTTTTTTAAACAACACCTGTTTTTAAAGAAAAATGCTATTTTTATAATTTTTTTGCATTTTACATTTTTGATAAATATAATAACTTTTTTCGATCTTAAACACCCGTTTTGAATATTTGCAATAAATTGGTTCCTTTATTAATTGCAAATAAGTGTATTACCATTTTGCTCTTTAACATACCTACATATAAACATATAATATTATTAACAATTTAATAAAGCCCATATTCTTCGTCACGCTGAAGTGTTTATAAAAACTATATTAAGAAACATATCGCAATCATGATATTGATTTGCTTAGTTCGTAGAATTTTTCCTTCCACTAATTGTTAGTAAAGGATTTTACTTCAAAAACTTTCAATTTACATTGAGTATTACTTACTATAATTTTAGTTTTCCATGTGGATACTTATATCATCTATTATAAATTACTTCAAGTATTATAAATTACTTTAATGAAGGTAGTTTCACAATCAAAATCGTAAAACTACATATGTCATGTAATTAACGCTTACTATTAGGCGAGTAATTGTACAAAAACAAATCTGTGGCCACAGGGAATAACTAGTTAAGTCTAAAAACCAAACTATTCAGGGCAGCACTTTCTTTCTATTTTTACTATTGCACTATTCCTGTAAATCCAGTTTTAGTGAAAAAATTAAATTTGTTGACAACTCAGTGATCACATAACATACTATATAACAATAACTTCTTCACAGTGTTTGTTTAGGAGATAACCACAGTACACTTATCCTATTTTACTATTTTTCGACTTAACAAGTTATTCCCTGTAACAACAGATGTATTCCTATGGAGGCTTCCAAATATATCCATAAAATAATTAGTTACACTTTTTTAACGCAATTTAAAATTATTACGTCACATTGTCACGGTTCAAGTTCAGTTGACCGATTATATGTGATCAACAGATATTAAAAATGACTTAAATCAATATGTTGATGCAGCAAAAACAGTTTCAGATTCAAAAGTAGTTCATCAGAAGCAGTTCTGCCTAAAGTTGTACAGAAACCATCAGTTTTGTTAAAAAGAGAACTAGAAACCATAGGCGAGACAATGAATTTTAAGAAAAAATCTATTGAAAACATCAGAAACTTTGCTGAAGGAATTAGCATTAGAGGATAAGCAAAAAGACATAATTTACAAACGTTTGAAGAAAATTTTGCGTCTGAAATTTGAGGATATCACACAGAAACGAAATACAATGATGCAACAAGCAATCGTAATGCTAAGGACATTCTCTAATTTTCCTATCCTTAGAACGATTCTATAATTCAAATCTCGTAAAAATGCGTAATATATTTTGGATCTAAAATAGCTATTAATTATATAATTATAATATAATTAATTAATACGGAAGACATACGAAGTTTAAATAGATTATACTTCGTCGCTTAAAGCTAGTATTATACTGCATGTCATGCTGCCAAATATTTGACTATAAAAATTATTACTATAAGCTCTGTCAAATCTTTTCCATCCAAATAGACTTTATCAAGGGAAAATAATATATTGAGTAAAACAAAAATGGGACGATTACACTCTATGACGGCATTTACTATGAAAAATAGTCAAATATTTATCAAAGTGGCAATAAACAGTATACTATAACAATGCATGCCACACTGTCAAATCTTAAAATAGAAAAAGGAAGCATTCCTCTGTGACTGTGGTAGATATTTCGGAACTCCTACAATTTATTCCGGAACTGATACAATTTGCGAACACTCCTGTATAGTATCACTAACACACTGTCACTTGTGATTTCTCCCAAGTAGGTATTTAAATCTAAAAAAATTCAAAGAAAAAAGCCTCCCCGCGATAGCATATATATCGTTATACTCATTCGGGTAACTGTCACACAGAGAGTCTTTAAAACACGTCCTAAACAATATTGGCCGATAACTTCAAAACGCCTGAAGCAATGATTTTGAATTTCTTTAGTTTTAAAGTTTAAGTTTAGTTAATGGTTAGAACATGAAAAAGTTCCCCTTAGTCCATAGCTTAGATCCCATACGAAAATCCTGTAAAATTATACTCACCCAATTTATAGACCTCAATATAACTCAAAAATAATCTATATAAATTTCAACTTTCAACTTTCTAGCCTAGGCGATTCCTGTATTGTGAAAGCCAAACCTAAAGCTTCGGTTTTAATGAAGCTATCTTCTAACAACTTAGCGATCAAATTTAGTTTTGAATATTACAAATAGATATTAAGAAAAAGACTTATTGAAAAAATTATCATATATCTGCTTAATTAAGTTTATTAATTAAGCGTTAAAAAATAAAACGAATATATAAAAAAAAAATACATTATAAAAATAATAATAATCTCATCGTTCTGGAGGACACACAATTCCTAAACTAAGGCAGTGTGAAAACTGAAAAACGTGACGAATGCCACAATTACCCAATTCGATTGTTGCGAAACTATTGCGTGCGACGATAGAATCCTCGATCGATGCTTAACCGGGGCCATAATAGTATGAATATGATCGTATCCTTCAACATATTTCATAATAATAGTTTGAAAATCGGTCGGAATCCGAACACACTGCGATTCGAACCATCTTCCAATAACACCGCCACTATTCTTCGCCAGAACACAAACTTGTACGAAATCGGATTCCCGAATGGCCTTTTCGATAGCCAATCCATCGATTTCAATGTGTCGCGAATTATACGACAGGTGCTTATCGAAATAAATCACGTTTTTCTTATCACGAATATTAACGTAGAAATCAGCAACATCATCGGTTGTCGTAACATACCAACGGAGAAGAAGTTTACCGGATCGACTATTAGGGAAAAAATTGAATCAGATTAAATGGAACATATGACTCCTCTAGGTACTTACTATGAAATCTCCCTGAATCTCAAATCAGGAAGAATATCATATTCTTCGCCAGGTGGATATGTGGCATTAACTCCAGTAACACACTGCAGCTGTTCGTCGGACACTTCAGTTAGCAGTTTGCCCGAAATATAGACAGGACTAAAACACTCTAGATTCGTGAATTCTGAAGGTGGATATGTCATCGTTTGCAGATAATGCTTAATTGGTCTTATGCCGCAATCGCAATGTAGAGGATTTCCTGCAATACGAAAAGGAAATTTAGAATAATTTCAATAAATAACGAAAACAACATACCTTCAAAGTATACTCCTGTTTGTTGTTTGACTTTTTCTGTTAATTCAATAGCAAAATCTTCTAGTTGATTGTTTCTTAGGTCGATTTTTGTTAGATTTTTGGGTTTGACTAGCTCGTTGTAGGGAATTTTTGATATTCGGTTATTTTGAAGGTTAATTTCTGAAATATTTTCCGGGAGTCGAAATATGTCCTTTTCAATTGTTAAATCAGTAAGATCATTGAAGGATAAATCTAGCACTTCGAGAGCTGTAAGATTTCCGAGAACACCTGAAAAAAAAATTTGATATTATTCTCGGAATTCGAACAATTTTTCTTTGTGAATATTGAACAGCTTTCAAAGAGTAGATACTTATAATTTTAAAGATGAAATGATTTGTTTAGTAACATTACCATTTTATTTGCTTTTGTCATTTTAAATTGAAAATTAAATGAATTTCAACAAAAAAATCTGCCAAAGTCGGAGCATATCATCAGTTGTTTCGAGATTATGAGGTTTCTTGGAAAGACAATTTTGTTCTTAAAATAAAAATATTTAAAATAAAGATTTTTAGCCGATTAGAAAAAGATGGTGTAGACTATTCGAATTGTGGAATACTATGTACATTAAAAGACCATAGAAGTAAAAATTTGTTGCCTTATCAGACTTCAGAGATATTACGAATTGTTTAAACGCAAACCCTTTACTTGGGGTTTGAATTTCGAATGTGGAACAGGTTTTTAGACGATTTCATAAGAAGCAACTTTATATCTCATGAGACACAAGGGAAAAATTTGTAAAAACGTAAGCAAACTCTTCACAACCCCTTGGTTCTTGAAGTTCGGAAAATCGTGAAATTGGTTTTTAGGTGTAATAACCAATTTCATATCTTAAAAGGGATGGTAAAATTTGTGAAAACATGTGCAAAACCCTTGAGGGTTGAACATCCAAAAATTGAGAAATGGGTTTGTAGGCGATTATATAAAAAGTCTGTGGAAGTGAAAAGCGATTTAATATGTTATCAATCCTAAGAAATATGTCAAAGCTTTGAAAAGCATACAACCTTCTTACACCACTTGGGGATTGAATATCTAAAAATACTTAAAATCGAATTTTTAGCGTTTAAGTATATGGGAAGCCTTAGGAAGTAAAAATAAATTCGATATATCATCAGATCTAAGCAATATGTAGGAATCTGTGAAAACATATGACACCCCATGATACACCCACTTGGGGATTGAATATCCAAAAATCTTGAAAGAAGTTAATAGATAAATATGAAAACATCACGAGAAAGTAAAAAGCCAATTCAATTACTTATCACATACAAAAGTAATTACAGAATTCGTGAAAACGTGTTCAACCTTTTCTTTAATAGCTGAAAAAGGAAAAAAAATAAAAGCTAGTTTTAGGCGATTATTAAGAAAGCCCGTAAAAGTGATAAGATATTCGATATCTGGTCAGACCTAAGAGATATGGCCGAATTCGCGAAAAGGTCCCTTTACATCCCCTTAGAGTTCGAATTTAAAAAAAAAAACCTGAAAACACTTTCTAGGTATTTATGTGAAAAAGTCGTAGAATAAAAATTAATTGCATATTTAAGAATTTGCATATTTGCATATATTTATATATGACGAAAATCGTAGGCATAAATGCGTACCATTTTCACTGGTAATTTTTTCGCCCTTTTCCGGACACCAATGAATATTTTAAAAAATTTTTATCTAAATTACTTTTCTAGATGATTTACATATACATCAATTTACGAGCTACGAGCATTCAAACGATTTTGCATAAGGCGCGGAATAGGTCGCGGCGTACCGGCGGACAGACGGACTGAATTTTTTTTTTTTTTTGCTTTTTTCGTGTCTACTAGTCATGAAACGTGAAAAAAATGTCAGGGTATTTTTCAGGACGTTTTTTTACTGTATTATTAGAAAATAATAAAGTAAAATCATATATTTCAACACTTCAAGAATGCTAAAGAACGACCCAAAAAGGAAGACTTCTAAAAATGATACTTCATACGAAGCTCAGCACTATGCTTAAAGACAAACATTGTGATAAGTTTGAGATTTTCCACTGCTAAAAATAAATATGCATTCGATAATGATTCTAACTTATGAAATTCACTTGTCAACCTATGAATTTCTAATAGTCTGATAGATAAATTGTAAAACAGCAGTAGGTACATATTTCATCATTTAAATCGAGGAATTTGTATACGCGTCAACCGCTTGCACCTCGGAACAATATCGATGTCGGCCAGACCGCTCTGGAGATTCCTTGCGGCACCATGTTCGCTAGGAGCATCCAGCGTTTTGTTGTTGTAATAATTTGAACTTAAGCTCCTCCTACTCTTGGTTTTAATCGAATGCGCGAAAATACTTCTGTTAATTTTACTTCATTATTTCATAATAAAGAAATATTTACCAGACTATATCTATCTATCAGTACAACTATTTAAATATGCTCGAATATATTTAAACTACTGTTTTTTGGAAATATAAGGTTTTCCGGTGAATACTGTTAAATTTATTTTGTGTGACGTTTCGGACTTGACTGAGTCCTTTATCAAACTGTCTCAGCCGAGTCCGAAACGTCACACAAAATAAATTTAACAGTATTCATCGGAAAACCTTGTATTTTCAATTCGAAATGTACTGTGAAAACATTCATCAAAAATTACTGTTTTTTATCAGTAGTTTCTAGAAACACAATTACCCAATTTATTTCGTACCGAAAAAATATTACTTACCCCTTCTAATGTCGTTGATATAATTATGCGAAACGTACAACTTTTGTACTTTCTTCGTACCGAATGTTAGATCATAAGTCAAAACTGGCATAGCATTATAGCTCAAATCAATTTCTTTTAATTTGAAAGGAACATAAGGTGTTGAAGGGAAAGTCTTTCGAGTCACAAAACTTATTTTGTTGTGACTAATATTCACCTGAAAAATAAAAAAATTAACTTAACGCGTTCAAAATCGTCACTGAACTTCCTTACCATTTCCAAACTTAAGCAATCATCGAGTATACCATGCGTTTTATTATCCAATTTTTCAAGAAAGTTGTAAGACAAATCCAGTTTTTTCAATGCCACCATTCCCATAAAGGCTCCATTGGGAATAGTATTTAAAGCATTCGAGGATAAATTTATGGTCAGTAATTGTAAAAGTCCATCGAAAGCACGAACGCTGCAATTGTAAAACAAATATGTTTAATGATTTCTATTACACTGTATGCCACGCTGTCAAATATTTGACTCAAATGCTTTGTCAGATGGTGTAATCGTCAAATTTTTATTGGCCACATTGTTTTACTTGCTCGAGATAAAGTCAATTTTGACAGAAAAAATTTAACAGAACTTTTCATCAAATGTTTTGAGTTAAAAATTTGACAGCATGGCATACATATATGCAGTGTAATAATCTTTTAAGCCAACGGGAATTTACCTTATATTATTTATATTATTGTTATACAAGTTGACCTCAAATACACTCGGCAATTTTCCGAATGCAGATTTCGATAAGTTTGTTATGTTGTTGTTCTGTAAAAAATTATAATACATTGCAATGCGCCAAAAGTACTTTTCAGATTTTCCCAAGTACCTCGAGATGTAATCCTTGCAGAGTGGACAAATCCGAAAGACTCTCCAAAGGCACCTTCATAATCCCATTTGCATTCAACTTTAAAATCTGTAAGATTATAAGTCCTAAGAAGCTTCCTCCTTGCAAATTGTTTGTTAAGCGATTCCCGCTCAAGTCCAACGTAAGTAGAGAATTCATAACAGGCCATGTTTGCGGCGGTATTTCCTGTAGCCAATTGTTACTCAAATCGATATGATTCAATGAAATCGGAATCTGGAAGAGCTTCTCCAGCATATTGTTCTTCAGCGTGAACTCCCTTAAACTTGTCAATTTCACCATGGCACCCCGGACAATCGATTTGATTCGATTATTGCTTAAATCCAATTCGAGCAGAGTCGGTAGAGTGCCGAATGTTGGTGATTTTATTTCATTCAGTAGATTATGACTTAAATTTAAACTTCGAAGAGAAAATAAGGTCTGAAATACCGCACTCGCAATTTGCGAGAGGTTATTATGAGAAACATCGATGGTATGAAGCTCGTATAGTTTTGGAAAGGTGTTTTTCGGAATTGTTTCGATCATATTGTGCGAAACATTGAGGATTTTCAAACCAGTCATGTTGTGGAGAGGCACCTAATTAGGGAAATTAATTTGGTTTAATTAATATAGTAATTAAATTAAAATGGATAATAAAAATAGCGATGTGATTCGTTTCAATCAAGGCATAGATGTACATAAATGGACAATAACCAATTCTGGAAAATTTCTATTAAAGTGATATTACACGAGCGATTAAAATTGTTCTATTTTAAGTATAGCATAAGCTTGTTTCATTATTCTAAGGGTAGCACAATAAAGAATTATTTTGGTAAATAAAAATTAAATAATAGCTACTACATACCTGTGTCAAATGCGTCAAGAAATTATATGAAAGTTGCAATTCCGTAGCGTATGTTGTCGAATCAAAGACATCACGATCAAATTTCGTTATTTCATTATACGAAAGATCCAATAACGTAATATTAGCACAATTTTCAAAAGCATAATTTTCAATTTTATCCACATGATTATGCGATATATTAATTCGTGTTAAATACAAATCTTTAAATGATTGTTTTTGAATTTCGGTTATATTATTTTCGGATACGTCAATAATCTGAAAAAAATGCAAAATAAAAATATGTTTTTAGTCAGTTTTAGTTCCTGTTGAATTTAAAATTTACCTCAACATAATTCAATTGGAAAAACATCTGATAATCGATTTTCTTCAGGAAATTTCTTGCAAGATCAATTGTTCCAATACGCGTTACAGATCCGAATGTTCCTCGTCCAACATCGGCTATAAGATTGTCGCTTAGATATAACCGTCTGCAAAAAAATTACCACGTTTTATTTAAACAATTTATTGAATAAAAACAACTAACTTACCGCAAAAATCGCATTCCTCTAAAACTATTTGCGTCCAATCTTTTGATTTTATTTCCAGCCAAATTTAACACTTTCAAAACTGAATTTCGAGCGAAAGTTCCTCTAAAAAGATATTTTTTTTTAAGTTAATTTACTCTTTAATGGCGATAATCCTGTAGATTATTACATACCTAGCTAATTCAGTTAGGGCATTATGCGAAACATTGCACCAAATTAATTTTGTTAAGTCGGCAATATGCTGAGATTCCAGTTTTGTAATATTGTTATGACTTAAGTCCAATACCTCAACATCACGTAAGTTTTTAAATTGATTTCTTTTCAGTGCTATTATTAAATTGCCATGTAAATCTAAAGTTTTTAGTTTTCGAAGTGCCTGGAAAAAATCGGAAAAAAGTTTTTAAAATATTTTAAAGCACTGCCAAATAATTGCCAAAAATTACTTGAAAACTTTCAACAGGTAGATCATCGAGTGGCCCATTAATCAGATGGAGTTTTTCTAGCCGCTGAACAAGAAAACTATCAGCTAAAATATTCTTTTCTAATTTTTGTATTCGATGCACATCGATATTTAAAACGGTCAGATTGCCCAGTACCTGCAAAGTTAGATTAAAAATGGTTTCTGTACACCTTGTTAAGTACTGTAAAATATACTTTAAAAGCCAAATGCGGAAATTCTAGTAGTCTAGCATTTGTAATATGCAATTCCTGGAGAGTTCTATTAATTCCATAAAATGTATGCTCATCAATCGACTTTATTGGAGTTTCATCAATATACAGGACTCTAGCTTTGACCTTATAGAACATAGTCCCGTAAAGGCGTTCTATAATAAGAAATCATTTAAACTTGGTTGATATTGTTAGAATTTAAAAATTCAACTTACCAACTTTACTCTTAAAAATCGTGACATTTTCTATCGGTGCACCTAAACTTGCGACATTTTCAAATGCAACCGAAAGACTTGCTAAATTTGTATTTTCACATCGTAAGTACAGTCCTTTATCGGATCCTTGTAGACAAACACAGGGAAATATCAATTGAGATCTGAGAAAAAGTATTTTTTCAATTAAGATTAACAACATTTTGAATTTGAAATTTGAGAACATTTTTAAAATTAACCTTCTTCACTTACTTAGCGGGACATCGGTATCTTGGACCAGGTGGTATATAAACAGCACTACACAACAGTTGCAATAAACATAAGACTACTCCAATTGAAATTGTTTTTAACAACATTATGACAATTAAATTGCGTTGTGCACATTTTTTAGTAAATTATAGTAGTATGATCTGTGAAATAAGTAAATAATAGGTTTATTAAACTGCCAGCATTTATAATATAAATTAAAAGTAAAAAATATAAAAATAAAACAATTAAAGTATCCGAAACAAGTAAAAGTATGTAGCTAAATCAATGCAAAGATCGGTCAAGAAAATTTGTTGCGACTTCTAAACATCGTAGTTAAGGTAGATGTTTAAAATAAATGCTTTTTAAATTATAGTTACTCATGGTAGCACCCAAATTTCATTTCAATTATGATCCAAATCACGTTTTATTTTGAATGGCCGTGTAAGCAAGAGGTTTAATACTAATACAAATACTAATTAAAATCATCAATTACAAATTTCTTTAAAATTTTGTTCATAATGATAATAATATCATTGGAAATATTGAAAGATAATATATATATAGGTAGGTACATTAAATAAAAAGCGATGGACATTACAGTGATGAACATATTTTCATTTGAAATCACGTCATAATTCATCTGTTTTTTCAGCACTTTCATAGTTCAATACAACGAAAAGTAAAATAAACGGTTATTAAAATCAAGAAAAATAATTTTTAATAATTTAAAGTTTAAAAAAAAAATTGAAAACAGTAAAATATGTTTAAAAAAAATGGCGCACTAATAGTACCTATTCTTAAAGTTCCATTGTTAATAAAACATTGTTTTCTATTTCAAACATTTAAAAGGATGTTAATAAATTGTTCAGAATACGAAATTAACTCGTTTAAATCGAGTTAAACACTTTCTAAACGCGTTTACGAAAACACGTAGCTACAACGCGTTTAACCGAAAACATGTTCTGCGACCCTCGCTGAAATCATAGTAAACTTTGAAAGACATTTTTTAATGCTGAAGAAAATAAATTTTTTGCTTATGCAACGGCTGCATTAGCTAATAAATTCACTTTTCATTACTGCTATACACACACACACACACTTTTGTTTCAAATAATTTAGAAACCATAAATTCGTTAATGAAACACAGCTGATATATACTTGTCAGAATAAATCACGCCAAGCTGTCATGTATCAAAATAAAACGAGTTGCCTAGTCTGAAAACTACTTTTAAAACGAGTTGCCTAGTCTGAACACAACTTTTTTAACAAGTTAATTTTGTCGACATAAATGCGTTTAAAACGCATAATCTGTACAGGATTCAAGACGACAATAGCAGCTTAACACACATATTGGTCTTGTAATATCTGCTTTCCTGCTTACAGTCAGTCCGCAGTATAAGCAACACAAAGCTGCTATTAAAACTGCGTCCTGAAGTATACATATATTGAGCAGAGTTTGCTGAACAATTCCAGAATAACCTATTACGCACATATTGTCAAAAGCTTTTACTGTCAACTTCGTTCATGGAATTGGAATTTGAAGCAAGTTACTTCTTCATGATATTAATACAGAAATGCATCAAAATATTATATATATAAATATTAACATAGGTATACCTATGTAGGTAAATAATTATTATTATTATTATTGACCAATGTTGTATTTTTTTGTTCATTTTCTTACGATTATATAGCTACATGTATGTAGCTTGAATGAATGATGTCATCGGGTCAAATTTAAAAAAAATTGTATCTTCAAGTGCATTTTTATTGATTTGAAGCACTTCTAGGCCGCTAGCGGATTGAGCATAGTGTTTGGTTCGCATGCCCTCAGAGCTACAGTTTAGTTCTCAATGGTTAGGGTTTCCCAGGTTGTTAAAGAAAATTCGACTTACAGAAGAGAATAATAATCAATACTGTAGGCAACTAATTTTCGATTTATAAAAGTTTGACTGTGAATGCAACCTCTAATCGATGACACCAGAAGCGGTTCGCATCTTTCGCACTACCCTAGTGTGACCAGTAGACTACACTACTATATAATCATAAGAAACATTTATTGATATTCAAAACAGTATAAAACTACACATTACTATAATATCTAGCATCAAGAATAGAAACAATATTTACATTAAAGCACATTTACCTTTTATCCTCTCATGATTAATTTACCATATTGGGAATAATTTTCGGCACAAACGCACACAGTAAAACACAAATAAAACAACTTTATGCACTTGTTATATTAACGAAATATGCTAATAATTGTTATTGAAGTGTTTAATCAAATACCACACGTAATTATTTGCTACGTACATACAACTTCTTAGTGGCTTAAGTTCATAGAAAAAACTGCAAGCTCCACAAACTTAAAGACGTATCACCGACGGACTTTAGTATAATATGACCGTGAATGACCGAAGACGATTCATCTAAAACATCCTACGCTATAAGCTCCATTTAAGGAAATTCTACCGCAACTCAACATTCGACCAAGATCGCATTTTCTTCAGCATCAAAAGTCAACATTTTGATATTATAAATACATTTCTCCTTAGACGTATTTCTTTATAACGAAACTGTTGTGTTTGTATTTTGATTTAGGTGGGATTTTAATGAAATATTTAGATAAAGCTTGGATGTATGTATGTTTAAGGTTAATGGACATCTGTTGAATTGTTATCATTGGAAATATGCAGATCAAGACAGAGATTCTAACGACATTTCGAAAATTTCCCTTGAGAAAGTTTCACTTAATTTGGTATGGAAATGTGTCTCTTCCAAAAATTAACGAATTTTCAATCTTAGTCTTAATTTTTATTAACAAAAATGCCAAGTTACAGTTAAGTGTTTAGTAAAAAAGTATTACTGATAAAATTTAATAAATTTTAGTAAAATTTGTTCAATAAATTTTGAGAAATATCAAATTATTTTTTGTTCTTAAATTACAGGTTGTTTTTCGTCATCAGAGTTATGTTCCAAAGTATCACCAATAGTCGTGTAGGAGTAGTACGATCGTTCTGCGAACCGAACTATATAAGTTCACTATATAGTAATACTTACTTTCGCGAATAGTAGTGGAAATAGTAATATGATAGTTGTCCTACCCAATTTGACAATGCGGGCTGACTAATACATACCACCTTGCTACCTGCAGCTTTACAAATAGTTGTGGGCTACGACTAAGCAGAATGACCATTTGGTGGTGAATGGAGTGCATGTGGTTCTCCGAACCACTTACGGACAATCTGCGAACTATCTGCGAACTTTATAGTAAAATAGAGTAGCGGTGATAAATCACATACATATCTACATACGAGTCGAGAGCGCGCAGAGAGAATGTATGTAAGTACTTTTTAACTAAAATGGAATAAAAAATATTCAAACCAATATTTTAAAGTAGGAATAATTTCGATTCAAAATACGAGGTGTATCTTTTGTAGAAATTGTTGATCAAAATATTTCAGGTATATTGGAAGCCATGTCACATCTTTACAATATGGAGTCATATTAAGTAGCAATACACTATTTACTAGCAAAATACATAACTGTTTAGTAGCAATACACTACTTTTTAGTTGCAGCAAGCTGGTTCGCAGGTTGAAGTTGGCAGGTGGTTGTGCGAACCATAAGGGTATTTCTCTCTGCTAAGTCCATGTGTAGTTCGCATAACCAGCTGACAAACTTCAACCTGCGAACCACACACGGACTTAGCAGAGAGAAATACTCTTATGGTTGTCTGCATTAGCTCGCAACTACTTAAACGAACCAAAAGGTCGTTACGACTATACAGTGCTGATATCTAATAAGTTGTTAAAGAGTTTTCGCGACTAAAAATAGTTTTAGGTGCCAACAAAAATAAATCACACATCCACTACTAAAAATTAGTTGTGACAATGTTGACTTGACCACAGGTTGTGACCAAGAACTATCCGTACTACTAGGGTTATAATATAATGCGGTTATGACACTATGTTTATTTTTGAGGCTTTAAAATGGCTAGAAAATCGAAATGGAGATACATAGATAGAGACTTTAACATACAATTTAGAAATTGATGTGTGAGAGACAGCCCGAACTGCAAAACTATGAGTAACTGCTAAAAAAAATCCACTTCATGACTGAGCAGTTCTTCTCGAAATTCTAGTAGTTAATCCAAGAAAAATTCACTGCAGTTTTTCCAGCCGCTAAAGACTTATTTTTCACAGTTCGTGTTCGTGATGTCTATAATATGGAAAGTGTCATGTTATGTTATGTAACGGCTCTAAAACCAGTATTTTTCATAGCAAATCAGTCGTTATTTGCGTCTACTAGATGCCACAAGCAAATTTTTATCGATAATCACTTTCTTTCAATATTGCGCGGTAGCCTTGTCGCACGATTAACTTTCATTGCAATTTTATTGCACTTTTTATTGCACTTTTATTGCACTTGAAAAAAGCCAGCGCCATAACAATATCAGTTCCAGCTTAAGGAAGTTAGACAAAATATTTTCCACACATCAAATTAAAAACACAAGGAAGGCATGCGGAAGCATTTCCAAGAAAAACGTGAAGAAACAATCAAAAAGGAAATCCAAGGAGTGAATAAGTTCAAGTATGAACAGAAGTCTCGTTACTTGTCAAATAATTCACAATTATTTTAAGATCGTTTTCATAGATCACGTGTAGGTACCTGTAATGTGTTTTGAGCCGATGATCACTATACAAGACACTACATATACCATACACAAGGTGTAATATCAGTTATCGGAATTTAGTTTCCGCTACTACAGACCTGAACCTTTTTTCGAACATTACCAATTAGCACTTATCAGTCTTACTTTTTTTTCCGGGGTTTGTACAACTTAATTTTAAATTCACATGTATTTTTTTTTTCGCTAACGATTACTTATGTTTTCTAATTACAGCTTCCTAGGAAGCTATAAGAATGTACTAATAAGTGAATACCATAACGACCATAACACCATCGAATAAACTTTAGGAAATTACAAATTATCTGACAAATCGTGGCATAAACAAATTTATCGACAAGTCAACTTATGGAAACATCAAGGACATTGTTGCATTTCAAACATTGAAAATAAGACTATTTTACACAATTTTTATTTTCAATGAATCCAAAAAAAAAAACCTGCCATCTCATAAAATTCATACCAAACCTGAGTCATCAGCCCGCACATCTTGATCCGAGACAGTCCTACACACCTCTTAAAAAAGTACTTAATATAAAATCATGTCTTGGATGTAAGATGATAAAAAAAACACTTATAATGGTAATTAGTTTTACCATTTTCCGGATAGAATTACAATAAAAACTAATTTTGGAAGATGTAAAATATTTAAAATCTTTCAAAAGCTTTTTTTTTCCTGAAAATCTATTCAAGAAGAAAAAATTTTACACAGGTGTCGAGATTTAATTATTCCGGTGATGCATTGATGGTGCTAATCTCTTAATATAAAGAAACCGGGAAGACCATGAAAATAAGTAAGTAAAGGTTGACGTATAGAATAGTGTACTTTTTCTGCAAATCACGAAGCTGACAATAGGATGAGATTTTCATAAGATTATCGAAAGAGTTACGTTACGTATAGGTAGGTACCTACATACTCTGGTGAATTATTGAAGAGCAGAGATTTAAAGTTACTTGTCTTGTTTAGAATCGGATCAGAATGATCCGAGAAATTGCGCTTCTATAGTTTGTATATTCTGTCTTTCAAAAATTCGGACTTGGGCGTCTGTAAACACTTCATTAATACATATTCAGAAAAGATTGAATCATTCGACTTCTTTTTAGTGGATAGAGTGACTAATAACAAAACGTTGTTTCGCTATGGTATTTTTTCAGATATGATTAATAATAATGAGTATTTAAAATTGAATTGAATCTGTAACAAATCGGACAATTAATAAATTCCACAGCATTTCAAATTCAATAATTTAGCCGCTGCCTTTGTACTTCATTATTATTTGATTTTTTGTTTGGTTTAAACGGTCGTTAAGATTAACGCAAAAAGACAGGTATTCTAGCTTCTGTAATTTTAAATTTAGTAATTTTACTCGGACGTGACCATCGCAGTAAGCGAAAAGAGCACCCAGGTCATGGTCTTTATAAGCAAAAATATAAGTAAATAATAATAATTGAAATTGAAATTGAAATTGTTATAAACGCTATTCTAGCAAACTTAATTGCTGATGCTCATGATATCCTACACTCTTCTAAAAAAATTAATTTTTAAGTATAGTAGTATATTTCATTTTTTCAAGTAAAAGTACACATTTCAAATACTTTTACACGAAATTGCTGCCTTTAGTAAAAATGTTTCATGTACTTTTCAACTGAACCGTACAATTTATATGAAAAGGCCCACAAAATTTCGTATAAAATAAACTATATTTACATATAAATTGAAAATTACGCTCTTTTTCGTGTAATTCTACTTATATATTTGAATTTTATGACAGATAAACATGTAATGTATGAAGCTACGAAGTTGGACGCTTTGTTCGATTTTCTTTTCTACTGAAATGAAAATGAAACCAACTGGTCGCAGATTCGATTCCTACGTAAGTAAGAAATAATATTAGAAGTAGAACTAAGTGTGTCTTAAAGAGTGCTAAATATACACTTGTTTTAGTGGGTAAATTCAAGAGAATATCCAGTGAATTAGCTGCTTACTATGTTGAAATTTACTGATTGCAAATACAAATTTACTGACCGAAAATTGAAATTTACTGACTGAAAATTGAAAATTACGTTCAAATTGACATCAAAATGTAAATTTACTTGAAAAGGTGTGGCATATTTGGATACTATGAGATGTAAAATTCAATTAATTTTTTTACAGTGTAGTTTAATCGTCTTCTATCGCTCACAAGACCTGATTATAGCCCCGTTTTTAATAATAGTAGGTTCTATCGTGAAAACACTTAGCGATAGTGAGAGATTACGTCTGTGCAATAATCGTAGGTTCTCTCGTCCAACAACAACACCGTGAAAATGAGGTTTTAGGATATTATTGTGAAGATATCTTTAAAACTATAAAATTTACGCAAAACTTGATTCGCAAACGGTAGTATTATGATATCGCACGAGAGAAAGGTATCGTTGTAGTTACATACCTTTATCGCTTGCAATATCATAGTTCTATCATTCGCGATACAATTTTTGCTTAAAATATCTATATATAACGATATCTTCGTAATATCATTCAATATTATCTTATTATCTTTATGATATTGCTTGAAAGCAATAGAAGTCGATAACTGGTATACCATGAGAATATTGTAGTCATAGGCTTAGATTAAACATTAATAATAATAAATTTATTCTTCCTGAGTATCAAAGTGATTCCTCCCGAAGGTGCTAAACGTAACTAATAAATTAAATCAATATTTATTATATTAAAAAAAAACTTCGGACCAGTTCCATAATATTTTCATTCTTGTTGAGGTATCTGTTAGGGTTTACGTTAATTTTGTTAGATAACTTTAAACCATATGCAAGAGTGTATCACAAATAGATAATAATTATTTTTAGTCCCAACGTGAAATATTTTCTTAGCTAATAATATATACCGTTCAAATAATTCTTGAATACTATACTAGGTTTAACTAAAAAACAGATTTTATTAATGTTTCTTAATTGCATTCTGGTATCGCTATATCAGGAGGTTAAAAGGCAATCGGATTTTGAAAGTGGAGAAGTGAAATTGTAATATCGCATATGCTACTAAATCTACTATTAAATATTAAATATAAGAAGTTAGGTGAATATTATATCCGAATATGTTCATCTAAATTAATCCTTACTCTGAACGACACACTTTTTTAGAAAATCCATAAATTAAATTAAAAATAAAGATGAGGTAAGTTTTAATATAAATTACTGTTATTTTTCTTGTTAAATCCGTTACAAAGCTTTTTTTTATCAATTTGGTAATTCAAGTTAGAAAAGACGAAATTGTAGGCGTTTCTTATACGACAGTATAGTGAACAAAATTAATAAAATTAAAAGGCTGTCATTTGCTAAAGTTCATGAATAGTTTTTTATTTCAAATGTGGTCTGCTTATAAATATACTTTAATTACATCTATTTTATTTATATTTACTATTTTCCATAGTATTGAATCTTTCTACTGTTATTGGAAATGGAATTTAGTGGTTCTAAAAATTGGATTTTGACAATTTTAGAAGAAGTTTTTACGTACTAATAAAAAAAATTTCAATAATAATCAAATTCGTTTTAAGTTTAAAAAAAAATGCTAATTTAAATTTGAGAGATATTTGTATGATACTATTACAATAAGTTGGGTATTTTTAGGTATACCATAGCATACTACTATTAAAGTCTATGGAGATTTTCGATTTGCGAATTCGCTGCGCACTTTGGATGGACAGTTTGGTCACAATTCCGTTTTTTTTTAAGTGGGTAGAATAGACCCAGTGTGACCACTGAAATTGAATACAAAGGTGGTGTGACCACGAAGGGATAAGAGCCGAATTGTCCTACTCTTTCGGGTAGCTGCCATACAAAAAGTTATTAAAACATCGTGTTCTAGAATATAACTTTTGATCGCTTCAAACTAGGAATTTGAAATTTTGCACAATAAATTACGTGAATACCTACTACTCATTGCCAATACCAGTTTGCATAAACTTTTATCAAAATTCATGTTTCAACACACATCTTGAAAAATGACCCATGTCCAAGAGTATACACAACACATAATATACCCATGCACAATATCTTGCCCCCTCGCCTAGAAAAAAATGAAAAATGAAAGCCGTGGATGAAGCATGCTTTTTTAAATCACTTATTAATTGCGCATAGTATCACTTCTACAATCCTTATTTTTGAAAGTGACTTTGAACGCTATGAAACTTCGTTCAATGAATGTTTTTAGTTTGAATTGGCCAAGCACTACATTATTTTTTGTGAAAAACATGTTCGAAAGTGGAGACAACAATCTCGATCACGTTTGTATGGGGCTATAATATCTTGCTTCCTTTTGTTTCGTCGCTCCCGTTTCTCATCTTGATCCCATTGCTCCAATTTTTTCCCATTAATCCCATTGCTCCCATTTCTCCTATTACTTCCGTGGCTTTCGTTGCTCCCGTTGCTCCCGTTATTCCATCCTCTATTCTCCATCCTCTATCCACCATCCCCTATCCACCATCCTCTATTTTCCATCTTCCATCCATCGTCCAGCTTTATCATTTAGTAATATAGGAACGCACAATTAATACACCGAAATAACGAACTGCCGCTAAACTATATGAAACACACTCAAAAGTTGAAATACCTCTGGTACCTTCAATTTTAAAATGATTTTGTTTACGCAGAAACCTTCGTGGGCGTGCATTCAACAGATCACCAAAGTTTCATCGCAATCTGATGAATAGTTTAGGAACGTATACGAGACAAACGAACAGACAAACATTCATTTTTATATATAGAGATTTTGTCACTATTTTATAGTAACAAGTGCAATAAAAAGTATTACCGGAAGCCGAGATCCTAAGAACACATAATATGCATGAAGTTCCCAACATTAAACATAGTTGATGCATGAGTACTTTAAAACACTTTGTTTAATAAAAACAAGGTTATTATTTTAAGTTGTTTACGTTTTTTTTTAAACGAAAGATTTTCGGAACAGAATATTTTAAAATCGCTTAGTGATATTTCAAAAACACGGCATATAAAAACATGTCTTAGCTGCTTTAAGATATTGTAAACAATATTAGCTATTAAATTTCCAGATTGAGAAGACCTTTTTTACATATTTTATATATTAGTACTGCGTACCAAACCGAAATTATTTTAAATATTTATTTATTTATATTTCTGCTATATTAAAACCTGTGACAACTTGATATATTCATGGTATATGCCTGATAATATCTTAACAAAAATGTTAATTACCAAAGCTCGGCATAAACACTAGGCAATCAATGCCAGCTATGAATAAGCCGTAGCGGTACAATAAAACGACCTTCAAAGTGTCATGTATTTTCCGCGATATTATCAATTTTTAATCTGACTCGGAATAAAAAACCGGACTTACTTCGGAGCTTAAGTAATGACGTCATATACATACATACCACAAATGCACTGAATGATCATTTCACTTTCAATATTCAGATCAACGATCACATACTAGATCACTTTTACTCACACATATGTCAATCAACTCCCCAACTCTTCTAACTGTACTTCGAAAAAAGTCGCTAACAGTGTACACATACCGAATCAAAGAGCAATGCTTTGACTTTACAACGTTTACCACTTACATTAACTTTCTAGCGTTGATACGTCACTGCATAATCAGGTTTCTGGCTTAAATCTTTCGTTTTAACACTCGCTGGAACACTTGAAATCGCCTTCTATAGCGCGAAAATACGAAAAATAATTGTTTCGCGTCTGCATAAAGATCACAATTTAAACTAAAAACTACTAAAAAATATGACGACAATAAATTAAATCACGGTATGTTTTGGTAATATCGGTTTTAACGGCACGATCACTTCAAGTAAACTGAAACTGACGAAGAAATAAAAATGGTTAAATGCCCACTACTGCGGCTTCAACGAATTGAATTGAAAGTTGAAATGAAAGAGAATGGCCTTGATAACGTACTACGTACCTACATAATGCACTGTGTGAGAGAATTAACTGCTTTTATCATTACTCTGACCATTTTTGTATCGTACTACAAGACACAAGACAACGGTTGTTCTGACAAGTGGCTAGTAATGCAGGTGGAGGTGATAATTTTTCCGCTAATTCTTGGCTAATCGAAAAAGATCTTTTTCTGTACGAGGTGCAAAATTCCATCATAGCTAGAAGTGAGCTTTATAGGAGGAAGCTCTGTGGTGGCTTTACTTGTTGGCTTATTATCCTCTGATTAGTAGAATTTTAGAAAAAAAATATGATTAATCTTGTTATTTTAATTATAAATGATGGTCTTCCTTATCAATTAGTATCTCTATTAGTTATTAGAAAGGTAAGGTAGCTTTGATTTTTGAAATTTTTCCCTGAAAATGTTAAGAACTATCACTAAGAACTAAAGAAATCTGCAAAAATACTAGCAATAAGATTTAGAACTAAGCTGTAAAGATAATTTAATCTAAACCCTGCACTGTTCTGAAAATGTGAACGCAAAACGTGTATATAATCAAGAAATATAATTACCTATCTATCGATATAGCTTAAATTTATGATTTTAAAAACTTCTTATGTATCTAACACCATAAAATTTAAATCTCTGTGATTTGCGAGTAAATCCCATCAGTGAAGTGCTGCATGCAGTAGCATTGGAATAGTCTAGGGCCCGGTTTATACCAGGAGACCATAATGAATCCACAGTGATCTGTCGTGATGGATTGTGGCACAATAAATGGATCAGATCACAATTGAAAAAAAAATGGATGTGGATGAACCCAAAAGCTAGTTTAGCAAGGTTAACAATCATGTTGGTAAATGCCTTGGATAAACTGTAAGGGCAGGGCTACGTACAGTTTCCCTTTATTGCATGTAGCGATGAAACTCTGTAGAAAATGCACAGAAATACAAAGGGGTTTTTTTCAATAATTTTGAACATGTTGTCTCTATACAACACATAGACTTAAATTTCCGTACAAAATATATTGATTTCCCACGATCATTTTAGACTTTTGGGTGCAAATTTCTGATAGAAATTGAGCTGAATTGCAGGGCGTCATCTGTGAAAATGCTAAAATAGTAAAAATTTAGATGAATTCAGAAGCAGCTTTAATAGCGAAAAACTGATCCAACTTTTTTCCCATTATGATTTTCGATCATCTCTTAGTTGTTGTTTTCAATATAAAACGAATGATCTTGATTTTGATGCAGTTGAAAAAAAAAACACACCTATAGCCTACAGCCCACCCTTCTAAACCTAACCTACATTGCTGTAATCTTCTCACTCAAAATAATACTTAATTTATTAGGATTTGATAAAAATTAATAGAGATAGAAATTTTCAAAGAGGACTCGTGTACCTTTGATTACTAATTCTTCGAGAATGGAAAGTTGCAAAAGAATCGGCGATAGTAACATCACAAATTTCGTAATTTTTGCCGATTCTTGATATAATGATCCTTATATTGGGTTGGCAACTATAAGTAGTTGTGGGTTTCGAGTTCGAAATATAAAACAAATTTGTTTGATAGTTGTTACTTCAGATGTTATTAAAAAAAAAGTTGTATTGATCGAGAGAGTAGTGTTTTTTGAGCGGGATAACCATAACGAACCTTATTTATTATTTCCGTAATGGAAAGATAGCATCACAGGCTTACAAAAATGAAGAAGAAGGCCTTAATGGGTTAGGCCACTCTAGAGGCCGAAAAAGTAGGCCCTTTCTGAGATTTGTTTTTCATAAAAACTACAAAATAAATTTAGATTACAAAAACGGGTGTTTATAATACATATTGATATTAGTGACTAAATAAAGTAATTTTTTTGAAGCGATTAAATCAAAAATGGCGGCTGTGTAGCGTTTTTTCGATGACGTCTTCGTTCTTTCAGGGTATACTGCCGGACACACTCCTCATGTAATTTTGGAACTATGATGAGCCAATGAATTTTTTTCAATTATATATAGAAAACAACATAACATAAGACTACGTAGGATTTTTTCGATATATTGATTCTTGGCCAAATGACGCACTTCTAAAGTAAAAAGTAAAACATTTGACTAAAAAATCGTCACAAATAACAAATGAACTATACAAGATACAAATTCTAAGTACTCTGATAGACAATGTCTTCTTAAAGATATATTCAAAATTTCAAGTGAATCGGTTGAAAATTGTCTGAGTTATGTTTCCGGCCAACTTGAGAAATGTAGTTTTGAGATAAACGCTTTTGAAGTTGGCCATAATCTTTTGGGACATTATTTTTGAAGTCCTAAGGGACCATTTAAAATAAAAAAAAACTTCATTTTTCGAATATGGTCTAATTGTAATTTTTCTATAACACAATTGATAAGCACTGATGTTCTTTAGTTTTTTTTAACCCAATCCCATTGAGATCCCAAGGTAATTTTTTGGTACGTTTTGTAAAACAGTATAACAGTATATACAAAAAAATGATTTTTGATATTCAAGAATAAAGGACAAAATCATTATCCTTGGAAAAAAATGTCAAGTATAAATTTTTTTCGTATTTTTTTTTATTTTGCGAGAAGCTCCTCCTTTAAATAAGTCCTATTTTATTATTCTAGGAAAAGAGGTAGGTACCAGAGATATGAATTTTCAAAGAGTATATACCTACTCCCATTGGACTGCCATTGATAGTTTCAAGTTTCCAACCATTGTTGTAGAGGCACAAGCCTGATCACAAGCTATTGCTACTAAACATGTAATCCTATGGCTCACGACATAATAAATTTAAATTTTAATTTTTACTCCCGTTGGATAAAAGACAAAATCGTTATTCTTGAAAAAAAAATGTAAAGAACAATTTTACTGTATTATTTTATTAGTAGAGTATTTATTATTTATATTTCTATTAGTATTTTTTTATACTGCGACAACTCTCTTCCCTTTCATGTAATTATTATCAAAGAGGACACCATTTTTGCAAAAATTTTAACATACTGTAACTAACAAAAAAAATTAGATAAAAACAAAAAAATGAAAATATATTTTTTTTTATTTCACTAGTTCTTCAAGTACAAAATTTTTTAAAAGAATCGGTCGGCGATTCTTGATGAAATGACACCTTTTTTAAGGAAGTTCAAAATGTTCCTTAGTTGTAACGATCACCAGTGAAAGGCAATGATACGGAACTTTTATATAATGCATATAATTGTGTAGCATAATAGAAGTAAACATTCTAAGAAGTAACATAAAGTTTGTCAATAGATTACTTTTTGCTGCTTGTGGCGACTATCAACAATTATGTTACGCGTATCTTATCCAATTTTTAAACAAGAACCTTCAGTTGGTTGTAGCTCTTGACATTGTCCACTACAAGTAATGAATCAGTGAATAACCAATTAATAATGTTTCTATTAATATATTTAACAAACAAATGTTACTGGCGCTATGACTTGTTGTCTGGCATGAGTTTGTTGCTCCACAGTATTATTCGGAGCCTCGGCCAAAAGCCCCTCCATTCGATTTTTTTCCATATAGTTTTTTTTTATACATACATATATTCATTCTCTCGTAGACTCTTCAGTTCACAGATCTTTAATTATCTATCTATACAAAATTTGAACAACAAAGAGTTGGCAACTTCAAAATCGACATCTCATATTCCAAGTAGTACGTTGTTTGCGTTAAAGGTAAAGTACATTGCATAATTGTATATAAATTAGTACTTTCAAACCCTTTTTATTTCTTTCGGTAGAAGTGTGATATCAATACTTTTCCCGAATATAAAGAAGCTTTTACAAGTTCCAATAACGTCATCTGGAATTTATAAGTTATATTAGCTGTGTTTTTTATTCCCGGTTAACCATAAAGCTCGACAAAATTGCACGGCAAAACAACAACAGTGCGGTTACCGTAGCCGCATTGTTGTTGTTTTGCCGTGCAATTTTGTCGAGCTTTATGGTTAACCGAGAATAAAAAACACAGCTATTATGTAGACACCGTCTCATCATATCAACTGTGACCCTCCTCAAGGCTCAGTCTTATCACCAACTTTATTCATTATTTTTATTAGGGTGCTTCTCAATTTACTTTATAGAAAAGGGGTCATTCCATCAAAAATCGCGAAAAGTGTAACCATACCGCCGATTCTTTTGAAAATTTAAATACTCGAAGAATTCGTGAAAAAAAAAATATAATAAATCGACATCAGTGCTTCTCAATTTTGTTATAGAAAAATTACAATTATTACATAATTGAGAAGTACTGATGTTCTTCGTTTTTTTTGACCCCGATCCCATTGAGATCCCACTTCGATTTTTTAAATATGTTTTGAAAAACAATATAATACACAAAATATAAAAAAATAAAGAAAATAGAAAATTTACTTTTTGAGATATTCAAGGATAAAGGTCTATTTAGAATTTCTAAATTTCTTTTGTTTCGTTTCCAAACGGACTGGAATATGAGAACTATATTTAAGGCGCATTATTGATTCCTTCATCCTCCTCATTTATGTATTGCATACTATCAATCAATACTGCAGTTTTATTACCCTGTTCCTGGAATCAATATTGCAGCTTATCACTTCCACAATTTCAATAGTCTGCGGTTGTCTACGGCTGATAAACACGATTGGATGATAGTTAGTTATCCCTGCTGGAGTCACTTATGAAAACTGGTTAGATTAACGAAAGTTTTTAAGCACGAGGTTCCACCGCCCCTCAGACAAGTATTTTCAGCCTCTGTTAAAGTGCCAATTAGCCTATTCATTTAACGCTTGTATACTAACGATTACTACTGCCAAGTTTTTCTTGAGTCCCGAAAAAGATTTTCAATTTCTTCCTTGTCTGTTGGAAAGAGGAACATAGCCTGGCATTTTTTTTAGGTCTACCGATAGAGTGGTTCCAATCCTAGCAAAGGGGTCGTTCAATAGATTTGCGATAAAAGGTATTCTCGCTACAGTTGTTGAGGAAGGTGTGTTCAATTCATTTATTCCATTTTTGCAGTATCGGTGCTGTCATCTTTGCAAGATTTTCCCAATAATATTCCAAAGTTTTCTTGTGTTGCTGTTTGTCTTTACAAACTGTTGGCTATAATATTTCCTTTGGCTTGTGTAAATTTTTTTAGCCTCATTTTTCCTTTTGTGTTAATAAATCTGAAATTGTTCAAATTAGATAAGTCTTGGTTCATTTTTTTTTTCTTCACTTTGTACTTTTTTTAGTAGGTCATTGGTGGGTGTAGACAGCTTCTATGAAGAAAATTTATGTTGCTGTCGTATTGACGAACAGGTTTGTGTTTAAAAGTAAAGGACTATTCAATAGCTACATAACTATTTTGTATTCTAATAGATACAGCACACACCCTTAAAATATTTAGCTAGTCTGTCAATGTCAAAACATCTGTCAAGGCTTGCATTTTTATACTCTAGATGAACATATAGAGTATTATAAGTTTAATCCAGCCCGAAAAGTTTGTAACGCATAGAACCGAGCCTCGGACGAAAAAATTTTATGTATTATTTTGTGTTTATTTTTGACCAAAACCCTCAAATCCGTTTGCTGTCCGTCCGTCCGTCCGTCCGTCCGTTAGCACGATAACTCAAGAACGCGTTAACCTAGGAAGTTGAAATTTTGTCACAACTTGTAAAATGGAAAAAGTAAGGCTAAGTTCGTTAATGGGCGATATCCTTCCACTCCTTCGGGTACCCCCCTTACAAGAGTCTTGAATGAATGCTTCAAGTTAGGAACTTGAAATTTTGCATACTTAAGGTTTACAATGTTTGAATCAAAAGTTCTGAATATGATACAAATCGAATGAGTCCTTCGTGTATCAGCCTAGAAAAGTCCTTCAAAAATGTATGCTTGTTGGTGAATCCACTATAACTCCAGAACGAGTTAAAGCAGGAATTTAAAATTTTACAGGAATTAGTTTTATACCAAAACCAAGACGGAGTTCGTTAATTAGCGCCATCCATTGATTCCTTCGGGTAGCTGCCATACAAAAGTCCTTAATAAACATGTTCACCACTATTAAACGATAACTCTAGAACGCTTTAAGCTACGACTTTAAAATTTTAAACACATTAATTTTATAATAGTCGCAGCTGAAACTATTAATATGAAAAATATCCCATAAGTCCTTCATGTAGTTGCCATACAAAAATTCTGTAAAATGTCCTAACTTACTTTATGGAACCCACTCTAAATCAAAAAATCGAGTAGCCACTATACAATAGTTTCTACCTGTAAGTAAAAGGTCATGTAATAATTGCTTGTGCACTCCTCATTCTTTTGATATATTTCCAACTAAAATAGAAATCGGAGTTCAGTATTTCATCTAGAGTATGATACGATTGGCTTGCAGCCGATCGTGACTGCGTTATATTTATAATTGGTGAAGTTCATGAACAAGTAACATTTGGAAGTTATCTCATATTATTCTGTGTTTTATTTAAATACAAAATTGTTAAATCCCTATTGAATAACCCTACGGTTATTCCCGAAGGTATCATTTATTTATATCTACATATTGTTCATATTGTCACGCTGTAAATGTTTTTGAATAATACCCTAAAGTTTCTCTAAGTGGTCTTTTGGGACTGTAAATGGTAGGCTATGATATTTTTCCTTATCTAGTCTGATTAATTCTGTTGTCATAGTTTTGATTTCTGGATATTAATGTTTAATATGATTTGTTTTAATATATGATTGTGATGCAGCTACTATTTCTTTCTTCCCTAATTTTTATACTTGTAGCTGTTATCTTTGCGACTTTAAACAATTGTTAATCATATCGATTGTACTATCATCTGTACTAAATATATTTCTATATCTTTTTGCACATTTTTACCAACAACCTTTACGCATTTTATTTATTTTTGCTTTGATAGTATAATTTTTGATTTAGCAGTTTAAAAACGACTTATCTACTATATTATTCACCAAAGTGCGATGTTGTGTACGTGAACATCGCACATGCTAACTCACCACACATCAACACATGATTTTGACAATTCCCAAAACATCAATCAGACCGTCACTTCAACAGTTTTCGAGATTAAGTTCGGTTGTTTGCTTGGTATTTTTAGTATGTGACCGAATTAATTTATAAAATGTACGATAAACACAATAGTTGGGCCGGTGATCCAAAATCTTGGAAAACACCCATAAAACCACTCGAAGTAAGAACAAACTATTTTCATTTCAACACGAGATTTAATTGAGAAAATTGTAGGAAAAGTGGAAACTGGTGCCGGCGTTTCTACAAGTCAAGGGCCTAGTCAAACAGCACATCGACTCGTTCAATCATTTCATTAATGTAAACATAAAAAAGGTCGTCGAGGCAAATCAAACCGTCCTGAGCGATGCCGATCCGCTTTTCTACTTGAAATACTTGAACGTGTCGATTGGAAAGCCCGACATCGAGGACGGCTTTAATATAACCAAAGCGACAACGCCGCATGAATGTCGTCTTCGCGATGTTACCTATTCCGCCCCGATTACGGTCGATATAGAGTACACGCGGGGCTCACAGCGAATCGTTCGTAATAATTTGTTAATCGGCCGAATGCCGATTATGCTTCGTTCTTCGAACTGTGCCCTTGCGGGGCAGTCCGAGTTCGAATTGTCGCAAATGAACGAGTGTCCGCATGATCCGGGCGGTTATTTTATCGTTCGCGGTCAGGAGAAAGTCATTCTGATTCAGGAACAGTTGTCCTGGAATAAAATGATTACGGAGGAATTCAACGGAACGGTTCAATGCCAAGTTGCCAGTTCGACGCACGAGAAAAAATCACGTACTGTGATTTTGAGTAAGCAAGGGAAATACTATCTGCGGCATAATTCCATGACTGATGTAAGGAACTGTGATTTTATGTAATTGGGCACTGAATTAATCGGTTTATTTCAGGACATCCCGATCGCCATCATTTTAAAGGCTTTGGGGGTGATATCAGACCAGGAAATTATGCAGCTAATTGGAACCGATCCGGACACACAAAATCGCTTTGCTCCGTCGTTGTTGGAGTCATTTCATCATAAGATTTTTACTCAGCAGCGAGCTCTGGACCATATGGGATCAAAACTTATTGTTAAAAGGTATGTTTATGTAACCGCGTGCCCTGTGCCCTCGGCCCTAAATCGACTATGCCGTGGCCTAAAAAATAAACGATACTTTAAGCAGAAACAATGCCTTCAGGCGGTTTTAACGACACCGGTTTTTGTTTGCGAAAAACGCTAGCAATCCTTAGAGATCTTCTGACCTTTCTTTTTTGCCCTCATCATCTTCTAGATCTACGGACCTTTTTTTGCCCATCATCTTCTCTCCTCAAGTTAAACTCTGAATGATCTAAAAGAACGAACTAGTTTGCGAGCGAACGACGGAATGAAGAGAATGTTGTCGCGAACGCGATCAAAATTTCGATCTTTCGATCTTTGGTAAATATTTTCGAACCAAGAATTGTTGTACTTATGTGGAGAAATGCCGAAAATAGGTAAATTTAGGCACTAACCCCCAGCTTAGTACATTTTAGCCAAAAATAGGCAATGGCCTAAAAATCCGATATCTACTCATTACAGGGTGCATCAAGAAGGAAACAATTTGAATTAGAACAAGTATTTGATAGCCCGAAATCGATGGTATGTTATTACATCCAATATTGATAACATGGATTTATGGCCAAGTTTCATTTCGTCGATGATCCTATCGTGCAAGTAATTTAATTCTGACCCCACTGTGTCTTTGTAATTTAATTCGCTTGTTGTAACTTCAGAGGAGGTGAAGAACAAATTCGAGAGAAAGAGCTATTTGATTTTCCATGAAAAAGAGTTTCTATTTTAACATACAAACATTTTTCGTTTATTTCAGGTTTCAAACAACCGGCTCGAAATACAAGACCCCAGGAGACGAAGCCCGCGATCTTTTGGCCACTACAATTCTTGCTCATGTACCCGTTGAAAACTTCAATTTTCAAATCAAATCAATCTACGTTGCTCTAATGGTAATTTTCAATCCCTTTCAAATCTAATTCCAACAAAATACTAAGTTTTCATCGCGCCTAAGGTTCGTAGAGTGATGACTGCCGAAATAAATCCGGCTGCTTTTGACGATCGCGATTACTACGGTAATAAACGTCTAGAACTGGCTGGATCGTTGCTATCACTCATGTTCGAAGATCTTTTCAAACGTTTCAATTGGGAACTGAAAATGATTGCCGACAAGAACATACCGAAAATCAAAGCAGCACAGTTCGACGTTGTAAAACATATGCGTCCCGCTCAAATAACTGTCGGACTGGAGTCGGCAATTTCTTCGGTTGGTTTTATATAGAACTTAATGTTGTAGAACGTATTATAATTCGATCTTTGCAATTGTAGGGAAATTGGACAATCAAACGTTTCAAAATGGAACGGGCCGGAGTTACACAAGTCTTGTCCCGTTTGAGTTACATTTCCGCGTTGGGTATGATGACCCGCGTGAACTCTCAATTTGAAAAGACAAGAAAAGTATCGGGTCCCCGTTCGCTACAACCAAGTCAGTGGGGTATGCTATGTCCATCGGACACTCCGGAAGGCGAAGCTTGTGGATTGGTAAAAAACTTAGCCCTAATGACGCATATAACAACGGAGGTAGATGAAGCGCCCGTCATTCGATTAGCTTTTAACGCAGGCGTAGAAGATATTCGATTGATCGGAAGCGACGCAATGAATTGTGTTGATGTGTTTCTGGTCTTTATTAACGGTAATATATTGGGCGTGACGATCGTACCTCAAACCTTAGTACAAGTAAGTCATGCTTTATTGAATTGTTTCTTAATTTTAAAAAACGTATAAAAACAGGTTTTCCGAAAGATGCGACGCAGGGGTTTAATTGGTTCGTTTGTTTCAATACACACGTCACATTTCCAGCGATGCCTCTACATTCACACGGATGGCGGGCGACTTTGTCGACCGTATATTATTGTTAAAAAGGGTCGACCTGTTGTCGAACAGAAACATATTGACGAATTGAACGGTGGTTTAAGGAAATTCGAAGACTTTTTACATGACGGTAGGCTTTTATCAATATAAAAACAGCAGTTTTATGATTTTGTTTGCTTACAGGACTCGTAGAATATTTGGACGTGAACGAAGAGAATGATTCCTTTATTGCGTGCAACGAGAGTGAAATAAATCCGGACGCTACGACTCATCTCGAAATTGAACCGTTCACTTTGTTGGGTGTATGTGCAGGTAAATACAGAAAAAAAATTTGTTCAAACATTTTTATTACAAATCGAAACTTACTACAGGGTTGGTTCCGTATCCGCATCACAATCAGAGCCCTCGAAACACCTACCAGTGTGCCATGGGTAAGCAGGCAATGGGCATTATAGGGTACAATCAGAAGAATCGGATCGATACTTTGATGTATAACATTGTTTATCCACAGGTATGTAGCGCGTATTTGATTTTTTTCATTGCCCTAAGACCAGTTCAGTGCACAAAGGCTATACCCAAGAAAATATCACAAAGCTAAAAGTTTACATTATTCATTTTTCAGAGTCCTATGGTCCGATCGAAAACCATTGAGCTCACGAATTTCGATAAGCTTCCTGCCGGCCAAAATGCTACAGTGGCTGTGATGAGCTATTCGGGATACGATATTGAGGATGCTCTTATTCTGAACAAGGCCGCAATTGATCGAGGTTTGCTTTTAATTAATTCTTTCGAAACTATCATCTTCAGACTAAACTGATTGCTTATTTTCGCAGGATACGGTCGCTGTTTAGTATACAAAAATTCCAAATGTACTGTAAAACGATATGCGAATCAAACATACGACAGAATTATGGGTCCCATGAAAGATTTAGTTACGAATAAAGTGGTTTTCAAGCACGATGCATTAGACACGGATGGTATTGTATCGCCCGGCGAAATGGTTGTCAACAAACAAGTAAGCCTAGTTTAGGTTTATTTAAAATATTTTCATTAATTTTATCATTTCTAGATTTTAATAAATAAAGAAATGCCAGCTGTTACATCTATAAATCCGTTGGAGCAAAAGGAAGCTGGACATAATCCTATACCGTACACTGCTGTAAGTATCAATGAAATTCCGGCAATAGTATCTTGAAACGTGCTAAATTTCCATATGATCAATATTTTCGGCGGAAGATCGTCGACAACCCTAAAGCCGGCTACAGACGCGTTTCGCCTATTTCGCATCTCTCTCGTACATAGAGGTTTTTCATTCAAGACGGAAGAGAAAGAATGACGCGAAATAGGCGAAACACGATAAGTCTGTAGCCAGCTTAAGAGGTCGAGATCTTTTTGGTTATTTGTTAAATCGGTCAATAACAATTTTGTAAAGACTTCTACACCGCCTTCTCGATGGTGACCGAACCGTTGTAGATCCTGTGAAAAAAGAAAGCTAACCTTTTGGCGGCAAGCTTTGCTAGATTTTCTAGACTTTCACCTTCGAATCAGAGACCTCCAACCCCCTAGTATCTGATTCCTTGCTGCCGCCCATACGTTTTCGAACTAGGGTTATTTCCAAGACGTTGCTAGGGTTCAATGTCTACAAGTCTGCTGGACCGGATCCCTCCATAGTCCTCAAGAAATGATTTTCCTATCTGGCTAAACCGCTTTGCAATCTCTTTTCTCTTTCATTCGCTTCAGGATGCTTTCCTCAGATGTGGAAAGTTGCTAATACTCAAGCGATTCCCCAGAAAGGAAACAAAGCGGATTCCTCTAATTACCGCCCAATAGCCATTACATCCGTGCTCGCTTAAGTAATGGAAACGGTTGTCAATCGCAAAATAATGAAATACCTGATAGACAAAGATCTGATCCACGATCGCCAATATGGGCTCCGTTCCGGTCGTTCTACAGGTGTCCTTTTAGTTTACCTAACGCATCGACTCTTATAAAATTTCGTAAGCTACAATGGGCAGGTCATGTGGAACGAATGGACGACGGAAGAATTAGTAGAACTCATGGCAAGCGACCGATGGGAAAACCGCGCAAAAGATACGAGGACTCAGTTGACGCAGATTGCAAATTGGAGGACGCGGGCGCTGAACGGATATGACTTTAGACAATGTATCCTGCAGGCCCTGGCCCGGAAGGCTGGAACTCGCGCATTCAAAAATTTGGTGAAGGTCAAGTTGACTTGCTCTTGACTTTGCTAAGCCGTTTGCAGAGTTTGTCACTTAGTAAAAGTTAAAGCCTTTGGCTTTAGTTCAACTTTTCTTAAATCGATTGACAGTTTTCTCTGCAAACGTTCAATACTAGTTGCATTAGACGGATTAACTTCATTCTCCTTTTCTTATTGATTCCGGGGTTCTCCAGTGCTAAGTTCTATCTTCCACCCTATTTCTCATCTTTATTAACGACCTTGTGTCGTCAACTCTCAATCCAATCCATAGTTTTGCAGATGACGGTACATTGGACAAAGTCTTTAATTTAGACTCGGCTGCAGAGGCACGTCCGACTTCGGTGGGCTTAAACCGCACTCAGTTATTCGGTTCATTAAATTTAGACCTCAATCTTATCTTGCACTGGGGCGAGTAGAGTCCTGTCATCTATCCCTTAAACGATATGTCCCGACGTCGATCGGATATCGCAATTGATGCTTCCAAATAAAGATGGACAAAGCAGGTCATTTTAGTGAGTGAGTTAACTCCGACTCACTCACTTAAAGGAACTAGTTCAGCAGTTCCTTTTGAAACTCACGAAGGAACTAGTTCCTTTTCAAGTTCAAAGTGAATGTGAGGACCTCAAAAAAAAGAATTCCTCCCTCAAGAAGGAACTAGTTCCTTTTCAAGTTGGGAGTGAATGTGAGGACCTAAAAAAAAAGTCCTCACTCACGAAGGAACTAGTCCCTATTCAAGTTGAGAGTGAATGTCAGGACTTAAATAAAAAAAGGTCCTCATTTCCCCAGAAAAGGTTTCATTCCTTTTCAAGCTTCACATCTCAAAAGAACTACTTCCTTTTTAAGCTGTGTCACGTGGCGAAACGAACTACAGTTCACCAAAAGGAGTGAGTTAGTTCACTCACTCACTTCAATGAACTGTTCTTTTGGAACAGTTCACTCATGAACGACCCATCTCTATTTTCAAACGCTCTGGATTCTACGGAAGTGTAAGAAATTCTTTACAGCGTCGGACTTAGCTGCAATCTACAACGCCGCGTCTTGAATACAATTCGCATATCTGCGCTGGAACCCCTAAATCCCATTTAGCATTACTCAATCGTGTTCATAAACATGCGTTCCCGCTAATTGGAGACGAAGCCGTTTCAGGTTCTATAGATTCCCGTGAACATCGCCGAAATGTCGGAGTACTCAGTATTTACTATCGGTATTTTCATGGTAAATGTAGAAAGGAACTAAGAGAACTTAGTCGCCAAGCCCGCCAAGCTTCACGCGCTTATGAGTATACCGTTCAACTCTATTCATGGAAAACAGTGAAATTTAGGTAGTCCTTTATCCCCCGAACATCAGTAATGAGGAACACATTGCCGGCCGATCTGTTATCTGATGAATAGAACCTTCCGCAGTTCAAAAACTACGTTCATCGACACATCAGACTCTTCCCTCTCGTTCCACTGCCCTAAATCCCCTACCACACCATTTTATCCCCAACCTATGTCGTTCTAGCTGTGCAATCGCATTAAAGAGTGACCCCTAAGTTACAACGACGGCCTTAAAAAATAGCTATTCAATCGACGTATTGAAGATAAATTTATTCCCACGCAGGTTCCTATTTCTTATAAAGGACCCGAACCTAGCTACATCGAAAAAGTAATGGTATCGGCTAATGCTGACGAGGATTTTCTGATCAAAATTTTACTGCGACAAACTAGACGACCGGAAATCGGTGATAAGTTCAGTTCTCGGCATGGCCAGAAAGGAGTTACAGGTAAGACAAAATAAAACTGCAGTGATTTTCTCGAACAAAACCGACTTTAAAATTTTCATATCTATCAGGTCTGATAGTTGACGAAGAAGACTTGCCATTCAATGACTACGGTATTTGTCCCGACATGGTAATGAACCCGCATGGATTTCCATCGCGAATGACAGTCGGTAAAACTTTAGAGCTATTGGGCGGCAAAGCTGGACTTCTGGAAGGAAAATTCCACTATGGTACTGCATTTGGTGGATCCAAGTGTAAGGATATACAGGACGAGCTTTTCAAACACGGCTACAACTATCTGGGAAAGGATATTTTTTATTCGGGAATAACTGGCGAACCACTCGAAGCTTATATTTATTCGGGACCAGTAAGATTATTTCCCTTATATTTGTCTTTTTTATAATTCGAATTGTGATTCGGTTTACAGGTATACTATCAAAAATTGAAACACATGGTTCAGGATAAAATGCATGCAAGAGCACGCGGTCCAAAGGCAGTTTTAACGCGACAACCAACTCAGGGTCGTAGTCGAGAAGGCGGTTTACGATTGGGTGAAATGGAAAGGGATTGTCTTATTTCGTACGGTGCTAGGTAAGTTACTATTTGATTAGCTGTTATGAAATATTCACCGAAAAAAAATAATAATTGTTTTAGTATGCTTATAATGGAACGCCTTATGATTTCGTCAGATGCATTTGACGTTGATGTTTGTAATACATGCGGCCGATTAGCCTATTCGTCTTGGTGTCATAATTGCAAATCTTCGGCAAATGTTTCGAAAATATCAATGCCGTATGCGTGTAAGCTTCTGTTTCAAGAGCTCACCAGCATGAATGTTGTACCGAAACTTAAACTGCAGAACTATTAGCATTCGACGTATGGGAAAGTAAAGAGTACAGTTTTTTTTTTACAGTTTCAATACAATGTAACACGAACCACTTTTTGTTAAAAAAAATCTATTTTTATACATTCTTTTACTATCAACTAAATATTACAAAAAAGAACTATCTCTCAAATTTACTTATTTTCTATAATTAAATTTAACTAAGTCTAAATAAAAAAAAAATCGTTTTTATAAAATTTAATTCTTTTGTAATATCCAATATCCACCACATCTGAAAGATCAAAACATCGTTAATTGATGACATAAAGAACCAAACAAAAAATTGTTGTACGTACCGACAATTGTTCGCCCAACGTTGTTCCCATGCTCGCATGGCTGCTGTCTTTGCTTCCAAGCCGTCGCTACTGTACGTTCCACAACGTAAACATCGACGTACGCAAGGTGGTTTCTTGCCAAGCATTAAATTTCGTACACTATCAAGCATACCGTCATTCGAAAGTCCGCCCTCAATCGGAGGTGTGTCACGCCAAAATTTTAAGCTTTCCGGCTCGATGTGATACGATAGCTGAGTGGAATGAAGAGAAAATTTATGTTAGGTAAATTGTAAAGAATTTTTAGCATAGAAGTTACTCACGAGAATGGGAAGAGAGTTCATAGGAAGTAGAGGTGAAGTTATTGATGTTATGCACGTTGCGTACTGTAGCTGTGGTATTAGCACCTGGCTTGGTAATAGACAGCATTCGTCTGAAATTGAAATATGTAATTTATGTATGGCCACGCTGGAAGTGGATTTATTTTCGTATTTTAGAAGTAAGTAAGGTACGCCTAAGCAAACCCCATGGAATACAGATTCATACAACTATCTCTTCAAAACCATGCGAATAACTCGTTCGAGAACTATTTCCTGTGAACCTCAGTTAGAGTTTCAGTTTAGGGTACAGACAGTCGAGGTCTGCTTCATCATCTTTATTTTACTTAGATCGTGTGTAATACAACTTAACCTTCGGGTAGCAGGGAATTTGAAGTAGCTTTCGTGGTTGATAGTAAATTGTAAAACTTAATCACCGACTTCAAACTCGTAAACGAAATATTGTGTGCGATCCGCATAAAAACAAAATTTTTCAATGTATCGCTGGTAAACTGTGGCACTCGAACAGAGGAAAAAGATGATGCAGTGAAGGACATATTGTACAACATCCTAGAACAAATATTTAATTCTTTACCATCCAACGACATAAAGATATTTCTAGGAAACTTCAAAAGTTGGGCAAGAGGAAACACATAGAGGCACCACAGGAAGGCACAGTCTCCATAATCCAACCAATGGCAATGGACAACGTCTAATCGCCTTCGCTACCAGCAACAACTTAGTTGTAAGCTCAACATGCTTCCCCCATTGCTACATTCATAAAAGAATGTAGTCATCTCCGGGTGGCCGCATTTTCAACCTAATTGCCCCCGTTCTAATCGAGAGAAGGGCTGCGACCAGCATTCTAGATGTACTATCTTTTCGCGGAGCAAACGGCGACTCCGACCACTACTTCGTAAAAGTGAAATATCGGCATTATGTGGGTATTCAAAAAAGGGCAGGACACCCACATTTCATTTGATCGTTAGCTTATAAGCCAGCGCTACAAAGACGGTTATGAAGCATTACTTACTGACGAAGTGACAACCATCGATCAAGACTGGACACAGTTGAGATATGGTATCAGAATGACAGCAGAGGAGATCATAAGACTAAGATATCAACAGAAACGTAAGGACTGTTACGATTATGATTGTAGTGACCAGGCCCGTGCAAGGAGGGGGGCTGGGGTGACGAGCTTAAGCGATTATGAAACAAAATCTGCAGACGAAAGAAACGAAAACACAACAATGACATAACTATAAGCCTAAATACGAGTACCGACATGAACTCCCTTGTACGGGCCTATTATGAAACTCGAGTGAGTTACTCGACTCCAGCTGAAGTTGGTATTATGAAACTCGACAATTGGAAAGTCACTTCATTTCCAGCAGTCAAGTGAATTTGACATTTCTTTCAAGTAAATACTCAATCGATCGGGTCTCATAGTACCCATTTCTCTTTACTCCCGTTTTTTTTCGACTAAAAGTCGAGTGAAACTCGACAAGTAGGCACTCGTAGATTTTCATAGTCGCAGAATATGAATTTTTTGGTCGAGTCGAGTATCGTAATAGGCCCGAAACTACGATCCGCATATTATGCAGTCAAACAAATAAGACAAGGCTATAAACCACGAACAAACCTCTGTAAAGATAAAAAAGGAAGTATCCTTAGTGACCCAGAACAAATTAAACAGAGAAGGGTTGAGTACTTTAAAAAGCTGCTAAATCCGAAAAGAGTGACTGCCGCCGATCTAATTATTACACCAAGTGCACCATCTGATTAACAGTCATCAACTACGGTACCAACTGTCGGAGAAGTGGAAGCAGCCCTGCACGGCAAAAAAAAAAATACACACACAAATCACCTGAAGTGGATGCAATACCAGTGGAGCTTCTAAAGTGAGGCGGTCTATACCTCGCTTATCTCCTGCACAAAATCATGACAATCAATTTGGATTGAAGAAAAAATACCCAATGACTATCGCCAGAGCACTATGTGTCCAAACTATAAGAAAGGAGATAAACTGCGATGTGAAAATTTAATTAATTACGCAGGCAGATGGACACGCTCCCATGCACTTTTATCTCGCCCTTGAATATGTCATCAGAAAGGTACCCGTTGTACCGAAAGGTACCCATACTAATCAAGTACACTCAACTAGTGGTGTACGCGGATGACATAAACATCATGGCCAGACGCGAAGGAAGTCTTTCACTGTCTAGAGTCAGCGGCAAAGGATGTCGGGGTAGACATAACCAAACTGGGCATTCTCTTTAACGTAAATTGCCGCAGTTGCTGGGATGCAAATGATATCCACCTTCTTTGCGAGTGTTCGGCCCTAGCTAGAGTCGGACTTCGTACATTAGGTATACCTTTCTTTGTTAACCTGGATAAGATTTCAAAAAATAAGATTTCAAAGCTGATTTGAATTTTTAAACAGCTCCGGATGGATTGAATAATCCATTCCAGTCCTAGGTCTCTGTAAAATATTGTACCTACCTCATCAGCCGTCTACGACCAGGTTAAGCGATAAGCGAGTTGTGGTATCAAACCTGTACTTTCTGTGCTAATTGGGCACTGTTTTGACTGATGTAGCACCACGTAAACCAACCTAACCAACCAACAGATTTCTTATAGCATAATAACCTATCTAAGAAAGCGCTCTTGCTACTCTATGATCTCTATTACTTCGGAGATGATAATCTCAAAATAATGGTTATGTGTTTCCACCCAACTGTATCGCGTTGATCCAAAACCATGGATCAGAATGTGATTCGGTTAAGAAAGTTCCACTACAAAAGAATTGTGTAACCAACAGAAAACAACAAATCAAACGAAAAGTATAGACAATCACCAAATTAACTTATTAAAGTGTGTCGATATGCCGTTTTATTATTGTATTTCTTATTTGTTATTATTTTAAAAATAAATAAAACTGTATAACAAAATTTTCAATTAATATCATGCACAGTAGATAAAAGAGTCCTTTCCATCGTAGTACAAGTCTAGCATCGATTTAAAATCTATTTGTTCGTTCCTTCTGCCCATCACCATATTTGTGTGGAGTATTTCGTTTTGAATCATCTTCGTAGTTATATTTTTATCGTAGTATCCCAAACAGTGAATTCGTTGTAAGGTTCTATACGTTTCGGACGGTTGCAACGGTCGTACCTTCCAACTAACGTACTTCTTATCTGGTATTTCCTTCCTACAACTATCTGGTATTTCGGTCGGAAGAACCGGCGCTGGCTCATCCGTTTGCGTTCCAATATTATGCAAATCACTTTCACTTTCCTTTGGCTTTTCCTCAACAATATTCAACACATCCATATTTCTTGAACGTACCATATTCTGATAGACCAAAACTAGTACCGTAAAAGTTACGTAGATTAGAAAGCACAGAATCCAAAACAGCAAGTATAGGACAATATTGCCGTTCAGTAATGGTTTGATACGATACCAGACAAGTGGACAAATTACAAGCCAATATATTATGAATAATAAGAGAATTATAACTACTGTCGCTGTTAAATGAGGCTTTCGCAACGACATAGTTGAAACTGCGAGAAGTTTGTGTGAAATTTTCCAGTTCGTTTAATATCAATTCGAAACCACATCAATTGGAAGTGGTTTTGTGATAACGCTTAGTTAAAAACTTAATAATGAACAATTTAACCAAAACAATTCAAACTTACCTAAAAGCACTTCATCAGGTTCCGTTGGATTCAAAGCCAAACGAGTGAGTAGTCGGAAAAGAGTAGCTAAAATGTCTATTTCAACAGATCTGTAAAACACTGGCAAGCAATGTGTGTTAAGTAGTCCCCAAATTCGAATCATCACCAACAGTTCTCTTATACTATTCAGCGCAACAATATCTTTGCATATTTCATACTGAAAAAAAAAAATTAAATCAAATAAAATATACCATACAACATTATGCAGACAATAGTATGTACCCCACTGTTTTTCGATTGTCCCATTTGTAGTCCGTTTTGTGGCAGTCTTGCTAAAATATTTAACGCCAAATCGGCAACCCATTGAATTAATTGTTGGAGATTTTGTAAAGTTAGTGGTTCCACAGTAAAATCTTTTGCGTCCAAATTTAATAAAACCTTATCAACGTCCGGCACCGATTCCGATAAAACCACTGAAAGAAAAGAAAAAACACATTTCAAATTGTTAAACACAAAGATTAAGAAAATATTGCCGTACTTGCGAGATTCTCTGCGGGACCTTTATCATGACTTGGTAGATCCGAGGGACGCAGTAAACTTTTGAAAGCAATTAGTATCGAATGAAGCATAAGTAAACTGGTTAAGTCGTTAGCTTTTGACTGACCCTGAATTAAAAGTCTGAAATATCGGTATTAAGGCTTTTTGTTAAGAGAATAATTTGCTCAAATGATTTACCTATACAAATTTGTCTTCATCGTTAAAAAGTTTACGTAATAATATTGCTGCGTTGAAGATGGCTGCCGTGTAAAATTCTCCGTCAGTTTTTCGATAACGGGTTCCAGTAGGTTTTGTCGTATCGAAACGAAAACATCGGTTGAATCGTATCCGGTTACAATACTATATTCCAAAAGTGATGATATATGACTTACAAGAGATTGGCTATCTGAAATGTGAAGAACAAGCGGTGAATATCAATCAGCATCCTTTATGATCTGGTTATCACTTACTATTTTGCTCCTGATATACTTGCGGTATTTTAAACGCATGTAGTTGTCCGTAATTGTCAACTGTTAAAAGCATATGTCCTAGAAATGTGACGTCATGAGCTTGGAATTGAATACCGACCCGAGGTTGTTTGTACGTATGCTCGTTATCGAATAGATGTAAGGATGATGGCATTACATTGACGATCTGTAACGAGAATTCGAGAGTTATTTTATTGTCAATGGAAAAAGAATTAGCTTTAGAACATAAACGATAGTCTCCATAAAACAGGGAGAATCAAATAGAGTGTTGGTGCACCGTTTTTATTAACATTATTAATTCTTCCTCCTTCATATGATAGAACCATATCTTAAGTTAAAAATTATTAGACCCCAAAAAATTGTTGAAAATCTTCTGCTATTATTGGCCCTACCTTGTTAAGTTAAAAAAATTATAATAATACCACCTTGATAAAAAAGTTCCCGAAATAACTACTGTGTGGCGCTATTATTGTTCCAACTTTGCTGCTACACGACGGAAACCCAAATCATTAACCAAAATGTCTTGGACAGATCCATAGGCACTGTTCAAGTCCTCCGCTATCTCTCTGATGGTTAATTTGCGGTTATTGACCAACATTTCTTTTACTTCATGAATATTTTCGTCGGTTTTCTCGGTCTGCCACTGCGTTCATCATCTTCGATTGACTCGCGACCACTTTTGAACCGCTCGTGCCACTGGTAAACGCCCGTTTTCTTTAGAGTATCGTTGCCAAAACACTTTTCTAACATTTCCAACGTTCGCGCACCATTAGATCCGTTTTTTAGGCAAAATTAAATAAAAGTTCGTTGTTGCAAATTTAAATCCATTTCTAAAATTGTAAAAAATCGCCAACACACACAGAGATAGATGTACTCTTGGCGACGTAACTTTTGCAAATGTCAAGCTATGACGCTAAGATTTAGAGGGAATGTCAACAACAGATGTACCAACTTAACAAAAACAGAACTCAAATCGGAACAATAAAAGCGCCACACGGTGGTTATTCCGGGAACTTTTTGATCAAAGTGGTATTTTTTTATTTAGTATTGTAACTATCAATTAGAAGTATGTTTCTCCTCTGAGATTTCATGTCACGATTCAAAGCCTCTAACCATTCATTCAACATTGTAGTGGTCATCCAGACCTTTTTATTTGAGGTCCAGTTTACAAAGGAATTGTTGATATCAATTTTATTTTGACGAAAAACTCTTCGCATTGCTGCGAGTCCGATGGTTTCAATTTTTCGCCAGCGCTACACAACAGAGTAAGACACTTAGCCTTTTTTTTGACAACTTTCCATCTTTGCATTGATCGCCTTTGGTAACAAGGCTTATTGTAGTTGCCTATAGAACAAACCAGTCTCATTAGCATTAAATTGATTTTCAGGAGAGTAGTCTTTCAAAATTTTTAACAATCGGGTTCTCCAATATAATGGTCAACATTAGCTGCTTCACCACAAAGCGCTCGGACCTGAACCTGAATCATAGGACCACTCAAGGGAATGTTCTTAGCCCTACATTTTTCAGAAAAATGATAGGGCACTATTGTTTATCGCTTCAAAGCTGGCTTTCTTTAAGTTTCTTTTCCTATATTCTGGTGTGTTTCCCAGTCCATAAATTTTTTGATTTTAATCTAGATAGCAACAGATAGACAGAATCGTCTAACTTAAAACACTCTGCTAACAGTCTGGGTACACCATATAACGCATTGAAAGACCGAACTCCTTACACAAAAGAATGATCAAAGTTCATGTGCATTTATGTCGCGAATGTACTCTGTTGTGTACGTAAATGAAAGATGATGTCCAACTTTCAAAGGTCCTTTGTTCTGTATTGTCAATGAAAATGTTATACCTAGTCTAGTCATAAAAAATCGACGCCAAATGAAAACGAATTAATATTTTTCAAAACTTTTTTTTTCTTTTTATTGGGTTATTCAATGGCTACAAATCTTAGAACAACTTATTCGAAATGACTTCCATTTGCCTTCCAGCACGACTTGAGACGATCTGGCCGCGCATCGGTCGCGAGACACACTTCATGCATGGCGAAATTGTCCACTGCACGGACAAGGGCTCGCTTCAACGACTCAATATTTGGGTGTCGAGTAGAGTAAGCCATGCCCTCTAATACGGACCACAACTTGTAATCCAACGGGTTGAGATCTGGACTACCAGTTGGCCAATCATCCGTTGATATGAAATCCGGAACGTTGTTTTTAAGCCACAGTTGGGTCGTTTTTGCCTTGTGAGCTGGAGCAGAGTCTTGCTGGAAAGTCCACGGCTTGTTGGCGAATATTGATTGGTTGAGAGGCTTCCCAATGGGTTCCAAGACAGTCGATTGATATACTTTTGCCGATGTTTTCACTCGTTTCTCGCAAAAATGAAGCTTGGTAACGCCATCGTAGCTCACTCACCACCATACCATTGTATACGCAGGATGGTGGCCTCTCCGGACCCTCGGGATAAGTTGGGATGCTTCTCTGGAGGACCGAGCATACACACGGTCATTCTGTTTATTGAACGATTCTTCTACGGTGAAGATTTTCTCGTCAGTAAACAGAATTTGTCCCCATGCATGAAGTGTGTCTCGCGACCGATGCGTGGCCAGATCATCTCAAGTCGTGCTGAAAGGCAAATGGAAGTCATTTCGAATAATTTGTTCTAAGGTTTGTAGCCATTGAATAACCCAATAAAAAGAAGAAAAAAAGTTTTGAAAAATATTAATTCCTTTTTGATTTGGCGTCGATTTTTCTGTGTACCAATATTTATGACTTGACTAGGTAGTATTGTCCAATTTCCAAGATAGACGAGTGTCCATGTTACTGCGGTGTGTTTGTACTACTTATGACAAAGTTTTTGAAACTGCCCATTTTTCGCGAGTGTCCAACTTAAGAAGATGACCAACTTGACTGGTTTCACTGTATATGAAGTTGTCTACACTTTTCAAATTAAACTCCGCAATTTTTACATTCTGTTTGATTAGCGTTCTTTTTCTTGTTTGCGTTATTATTTCTGTTTTACTTTTACTTTTTTTGCTCAACCACAGAGAGGAATGCCTGCTAAAGTATATTTGGGAATGGATATTGTTAAAAAGCAAAGAAAAGCTAACAACTGTAGCAATAACAAAACCCTAACGCAACACTCACTTGATTAATAATTAATAAAAAAAAATCACTCGATTACCGCGTCTGAAAAAAACTTACCCTCTTAAAATCTTTCAGTAGCACCTGAATACTATTATCTGCCATCGTCAAAAATATGTAAGACTGCTCAAATGAAATTTTCGATATGCAAATATCATTTATAACGGCCGTGTGACTAAAATTTAACTGATTCGACCAAATCTGAAAGAAATAGTTCAAGCTGCAAAAACTTACACTCATATTTCGAGAATGTAAACTTACGATCGTTTTGAAAACTTCCGATTTATTTGTTTGCAAAAGTTTATGAATAGGCGTCACTTTCTCGACCAGGCTCCACAATTCAACGAAACTTCCAAGCGCACTTTTCGCGACAACAATCAAAGAATCTGCATCTTCGTGCGCCGTCCAGCAAAGGTGTGTGATTTTCATATCTTAAAAAATAAAACATTTCGCGGTTTTTCCGATTGAGTGATAAAGATTTAAACATCAAAAACACTTACCTGGAAGTTCGCGTCCGGCGCCTTCGTACAAGAAGAAACTGGGCAACGATTGACTAGTCAGTGTCAATTTATTGTCCATGATTTTCACAATAACCCTAAAGCATTGTACCATCACCGACATTTTGTTCCGACTCTCACCGTTCGCGACTGCAATTCGGAAATTTCCATCGACATAATTCGTACTTTTGCCGAATGAAATTGCAGCAGTTGTCATGTAGTTTCGGATCAGTCCAAGACTTTCCGTGACCGGAATTAGTTTTGTCGGTCCGGTGTATTGTTTCTGTTGTTCCAGCGGAATAAGGAAGGCTCCTAATAATCCGGTTGATGTTATTATTAGGCAACCTTCAGCACCAACTCCCCTATTGCGAGAAATAAACAAAATTTTACTAACTACTCTTTCCCGATTTCAACTTGAACAGTACCCAAATTGTCGTACACTGGGCGTAAACTTAATCCGTTGAAACTTTTCCATGTAGTAGATCAAGTCTCGTTTCTCCGGCGGAAAAACAATTTTCCTGCCGTTATGAAAGAAGGCCGCCTTGATGATTCGTTCGCCCGGAAACTGAACGTAGTACAGCTGAACCCAGTCCGAAAGTAGAAAGTTCTTTCGTATCCAAATCTGTACGTTTCCTTCCGAATCGCCGATTAGTAGATTGTTGCCCGTTATATCCCATTCCAGGACTGTGATACATTTCTCGTTACTCGATGTGACTCTGTGGATTGTTAAAGGGGAAAAATAAGAAAACCTGCGGGAATTTCGATCAACACAACACACTCAAATATATGCCACGGTGCGTTAATATCGCAGACGTAAACATGCGAGCACCACACTCCTTGCGAAACACTGTTGATATCTACAGACGATGTAAAGGCCAGGATATTACAGGACGATATACGGCAAATTCTTGGACTGTAAACAATAGTTTAAGTAATAAAATTATGGAAAAACAAGTGGAACTTTTTTTTTCAATTTACATTATAAACGGTCTTAAAGGACTGGGAGCCGATTGCTTCTTTTGAACGCTGTACAGCATATCCATGGCGACTGTGTTTTTTTAAGCCGCACAGTACTTTCAATTTACAAATAACTATCAACATAAAACGTAAACAAAAAGCAGACTGCAGTTGTAAGTTGCTTTGCCGGGCATTCTTTTTCCACTTTGGAAATGTCAAAGGCAATCTTCTTCTTGGTTTAAATTTAAAAGGTTTAAGCCGAGCAATAGTAGACGCTCTTTGAATAACCGCTGTAAACAATCGGTGCTATTTGACAGCAATCAGCTGGTTGGACCAAAATATAGGAACTTATTTTTGGAGATTATTCGACTCTGTGAAATTTTTTATTTCTTCTTTAGCCGCAATGGATTCGGTTTTACTAAGACAATATGTTACGGAAGAAACAATAGGTATGTAGCGTCGATAGTGCTGCATTAGTATTGTTCATATTTTTGTTAAATTATTAACTTTACAGCAAACGACCCGTGGACGGACGATGCACTCTTGTATCAGCCGTACGAGGCAGAACAAATCCTCTTGGCGGAAAATGCTAGTTGTTTGGCTGTTAAAGCGTATTTGAAGGTAAAATATTACAGGCAGTTGGGAGGGATGTAAATATGAACTCTAGATGCGGCATCCAATTGGGACAGTAGACGAATAAGATTAATAATCTCTTGGTTTTTGCCAAAGCAGGTCCCTTTTGGGGGTGATTAGTTAGCTCTACGATATTTTCGAAGGTATTGCTATGGGCCCTCTTTGTGCGCTGCGGCTCAGCGTAGAGCGCCTTCCAAAAACTAAAATTAGGGATCACCGTATAATGTCTTCTTTTGTTCCCATGAGCTCACTTTTGGGGAAATATGGTAGCAACAGTTATTCTTCACCAGACATTATTCTGGACGATTGCCTTTGCCAGCTACGCTGTCGTCGGTAGCTAAAAGTCGTTGTAGTTAAATGCGTCCTTATCCAAAAACGATCAAATAAACCCGAGTTCAGTGATTTGTCTCGAAGTATCCAATGTCCTTTAAAAAAAAAGTACCAACTGAGTGTATGCCTGGTTTCTACGAAGCCCGATCTGTGTTTTAATCGGATACCACGGGGTGGAGAAAGCCCGTATGTTACTATCATCTCCTTGCTCGTTCAGGGAGTCACGTGATGGCTGTGATTGTGCCTAATTGGGCAAAGTTTATTGAACTTGATGTAGAGTTGCAAGCCAATGCGATCTTATGCTCTAGAAAGCTGCAGAGTTGTAGATAGGAGTCGCGTCCATTAGTATGAATGCCGAGCATGCACCTGATATAAACTGGAGGCGAAGCTGATTATCGTTGGTTCGGCTAATCTAATTCCTGTCCGAAGAGGACCGTAAAATAAATTCACCGCGTCAGGTGTTCACAAGGTATCACTTCTCGACGGGAAAAAAAATGCATTTTTTTTTTTTTTTTTTTATTTTTCATCCTTAACATGTTGAGAATACGGGGGCGAAAGGATATTTCGATATCGAATGTATTTCACGAGCTACAGACCGATTTGTGGAACGGTTGCCTCGATATTCAATACGATTTTTTTTATAACGTCAAACTTTAAACGCGTTTTTCTCGAAACCACTTTTTCCGGAGCGCGGTACGTTCTACAGCTCGAACGAATAAACCGACTTTAATAAAATAAAGCTTAAAAGAAAGTAAACTAAATTTTGGGGGCCCCAGCGTCGAGTTTTTTTTTTTTTTTTTACTCCACTTTTTTTTTTTTTTGAGTTTTTAAGCCAAAAAAAGCGTGAAAAAAGTGATTTTTTTTTCAAATAGCTGCCATTTTAGTCTCAGGGCGTTTTTCGAAAATCGGAAAACGTTGGGGCTCCACAAATTTAATTTAGTTTCATAAACTTTTTGAATCACTTGGCGAGGCTGTAGAAGGTACCGCGTGAATCAACTCACGCCGATCGCGGTCATTGAGAGTAAAATTGAGAAAATTGAGAGAATTTCATGCGCGAGCTAACACGAATGGGCCCTGTGCACACGCGCCTCGCGCTAACGCGCATCGGTCAATGCGAGTGAAGGCGCGTGTATACTTGAGGCATTAGGACTGACAGCACATCGAAGTGGTTCCTCGGGCGCTCTTTATAGTTGTCTAAAAATTTATTTAATTATCTTTTGATATTGAACCCCCCAATTACATATATGTAAAGGAGAATAGTTTATTTTTAGTGCTGCGTCCTTACATTTAGGATCCAAGCAGATATAACCACACACTGAATTTGCTTACGTCTTTCCGAAACGGATACTCGATTTTTTTTTTATTAGATTTACCCCGTTCCTACAATGTGCAGTTACGTTCGAACTGGAACTTTAACTGACCGATTTTCATACAAAACTTCCAGTTAAAGTCCCGGTTAGAGTTTAACTGAAGATCGTAATAACTGCACTTAGTTGTTGAAAATATACCAGATGATTCTCTTAGGACCGGTTTCACAGTTGAAATTTGATCTGAAGTTTAGTTAAACTTAAACTTAAGAATAAACTGCACTTTAAACTTGACTCGATTTCACGGTAAATAAATATCCTATGATTAACTAATCTGAAATTCTTAATCATTGTGAACTAATTCAAATGAATTAAGCTTTTTTACACTGGTATACTCCGCCTTTTCTGTCATTTTATTTCGTTTTAATATGAAAAATTTGAATTATTGACAATCACGGCTACTTTAATTAGGATAAAATCACTTGAATGTCAAAAAAATTAGTCCGAGCTATAAACGGAAGAAATTCTACCGTTTAGCTTAATCCTATCATTAGAACAAATTTGAGTTTTACAACATCTGTGAAACGCATTATTCGTTTGATCCTAAGTTTAACGAAAATTGTTGGTTTAAACTTAGACTGTGAAACCAGCCCTTAGACTCTTATCATCTTTTGTTATCTTTTGTTTCCTCTGCAGATGTGTGACTTGCCGTTTTCAGTTCAGTCATCAGCTAATGCTGAATTTATGTCACCCGGTGGTCGAATGACAAAACTACCATTTGTTAAAGTCGGAGCATTTGTGGTAGCTGAATTCGAACCAATAGTCAATTTGGTCGAGAACAAGGGCGTTACACTTTCAAAATGGCTCGACGAAGATCAGAAATCTGATATGCGAGCTTTCATTTCCCTGGTTGAAAAGATCTTCACAAACGCTGAGGTAATTTATTTTATTTATTTTAATGTTCTTGCTTTAGAATCGATAGATTAACGTGGTCGTCACTTTCCAGTGGCGACGAAAAAGAGATCCACTATTGTTTTTAACTTATAAAATTTTCCTCCACATTGGGACTCGACCACGTAAATCTTGAAAATTTACATCGATTAAATTGGCAGTCGAATGCCATAAATTGTAGATTTATTCTAATTTTTTAAAAATGTATTTTACGATTTAGCTTTACATAAGTTTTATGGACGAAACTGTTCTAAAAAATGTAACATATCCGCGAAATGGATGTGTTTATCCATGGCCATTGAATACCTTCGAAAATATTAAGAAGCGACGAAATGTGATGCGGCAATTAAATGTTTACGGTTGGCGAGACATGTCCATCGAGGAGGTAGCTCAAAAAGTACGTTCTATTTGAATCAAACACAATTCTCATATATTAAACAAATCATTTTGTTCTCTTTAGGTCGGAAAATGTTGCGAAACGCTAACAGAAAAATTAAAAAATAGTCAATATTTTTACGGGACCAGGTATGTTCGGATAATCTTTCACTTCATAATAAAACAATTTATAAAAATTTTATCAATTCTAGGCCAACGGAATTAGATGCAATTACATTTGGTCATTTATTCACAATACTTACAACAAATCTTCCAAATAATATTCTTGCAGAAAAAGTCAAGGAATACAAGATATTGGTGCAATTTTGTCAGAATGTTGATAAGAAGTATTTCAATCCACAGAACTCCGCCTAGAGTTTAATGCTTAATTTCCTATCTGTTTTTTTTTTAACAACAACAATTTGTAGATACGTGCTTGTAATTAAAAATAATACGACAATGCTTATTGGTTTCGCTTTTAAAATTAGCTTATAGCTCCGCACTATCCCTATATTCGTATGTTCAATGGAAAAAGGTTGGGGAAAATGAAAATTGTACCACGGCACGGCACGGGTACATATGCAGCTAATGGTAGCAATGGTATCGAAAAATGGTATGCTTGATGTTGTATTCCGGGAAACTCTGTCTTTTATAATATAAATAAATCCAGAAATAGAACATAAAAAGATCTTTATTAAACTTGGGCCACAGGGACGTTCTTAGTGGAGGATACGAATGGGAACTTGCCACCTCCTGGGCATTCCATCAATTCGAAAAATGTCTAAGGCGCATACGACCGAACTAATTTACCGAAACGATTTTTCGTTTTTGAACCTATTGTGAAATCTTTAGTTATTGAAAAATTGGTTATAATCGTAAATTATAACATTTTTAAGAACATCATGAAAGAAAATCTCGAGAAATTCGTAGTTTTAATTGATAATAAAAAGACAAATGAATCCGTCGTACGACTAAAAATTTTCTTACCGACAGATGGACTTTTTACTTTATTATTTTTTACTAATAAAGTATTGTGATCGACCTGAAATTGCAAAAAAATTTGCTAGCCCTGAAATATTGTATTTTCACGTTTTAGGACTAGTAGACCCCAAAAAAGCAATAAAAAAAAAATGTCCGTCTGTACGCCGCGCCGTACGCCGTACGCAAAATAGTTTGAAGGCGCGTAGCTCCCAAACCCGTCGAGGTATTATCATGCAATTTTTATGGTGGGTAGGTTGGGTGAACCTCTACGACTGGTATCTTTTAGAGGAGTGTGGGTATGAGGGGGGAGGAGTGGGGAGGGTTTACACGAAAAATTTTGGTTTCTAGATCTCAGCAACCGCTTACGCTAGGAGGCTGAAACTTCGAATTTCTATAGAACTTCGATAGTGAACCCATTTGCAAAAAAAATTGTTGATATGGGAGAAGGGGTGTGGGAGTGGGGGGAAAAGAATATCTCGCGAACCAATTGCTCTAGGAAAATGAAATTCGGTTTGAGTAGAAAGGTCGATTAAGATTGCTCAAAGTAAACATTTTTAAGGGGGTGGTGGAAAATGGAAGTGGGGGGGGGGATAAGAAATTTTCAAAAACATCACGTTTCATATCTCAAGAACAGTATAAGATAGATGCTCAAATTTTTTACCAGACGTAGGCCTAATGGAACCCTAGCAGAGAAAAAACATTTCGGGGATGTGGGTGTAGAGGGTGAGGGTGGGGGATGGTGAAAAGAAAAAGGTTCCGATGTTTATATCTTAAGAACCTATAACGATAAAAAGCTAAAACTTAATCGACCGTATTGTGATTGCCACGTCGCGTCACTTCGATGCCGATTTGATATCGACGCATGAAAAGGCGATTGTGAATGTCGATTGCAATCGACAGTTGTCACTTTGATCGTCATATTTCGTCGATGACATTCCGAGTCCGTGACGCCTGAAGAAAATTAACGTCGATGCAAAAATGCAAGTATAGATTTGACAAAAACATGTTTCTTTTCTTATTTTGATGGATTTGCAACAAGTAATCGTCATTAAAAGCGGTGTAGATCGACACACATTAAAGAAATATGGCTCGAATTTTCGGCACTGTAAAATTCTTTGGGACTACCGTCACGAGATGCAAGCAGAAGTGAGAGCCAAAAATGGGCCGAACAAGATGTATAGCTTTTCCACTTTAGAAAAAAGCATTATCCGCGTTAAATTTGAATGTAGGATTTGATATTGCATAAAAATAACGTCATAGTTGTAAACGAAGGCATACAAGACCTTAAATTCGCAATTTACAGCTGATACATACATATCCATATGGCAATGCCATTGAGTCACGTCGATGGAGTTACACAATCGCTTTCGAAGTGACGTGACCGCGACATTCGCAATACGGGTGAATATTTAGACAGAGTTATAGTAGTGGCATGTTGGAAATAAATAATTTTTTATAGGGGTAGTATGGTACGAGGGTGGGGAATGCTTTTCCTATGTGGCTCTACCTGGAATTCAGCTTCACTGCAAATTCTTAGCTCACATCCTCTGGCTTTCATAATCTCAGTTCTCTGGTTCATATCCGGCTCGACGGATCAAAAAATCGATTCGTTTCCAAACGAAAATATTAATTTTTAATGTTGAGGAAACTTTATTAAATTACAGAACCCACCTTTGTTTTTTCTGTAATTTCAGCTCAAGACAAAAAATCAAAAGTAGAGAAAGACGAATAAGATTTTTCCCACAGTGAACATGGCTCCTAATATTTCTGAGTCTTTGGGTTGGCTGAAATCGTCATTTATCTTCGTCTGTTTCCTGTTTTTATCAACAAGTTTTCACCTTCCAAGCCTTACCATCGCTTTCCCTGTAAAATGTTGTATGGGGCACTTTCTGTGCCACACCTCAAGCGATAAATGAGATAAGTTCAGACTAGCGATCAATTCAACCTCTATGGCCCGGTATTTCAATGTAGAGTTAACTTGTAAGTTGTTAGTTAACCAAAACCTTTCGAGTAAACTTTATATGGAAACACCAGACCTACAAGTTAACTACTCTATATTGAAATACCGGGCCTAAAATTCCAATGTTCAGACAATGTCATCTATAGACGACAGAAGAATCCCAAGGCTCCTTGTAAAGCACACGGCAATCAACTACTGCAAACGAAAATCCAGTGGGTTGCTTTATCGAAATGACTGATTTTGGCAAATGTCGACCAAGGCTGCATTTAAGTTCTCGCGTTATTAATCACTGGATAATTGATTACTACTTATTGAGTAATGGATCAGCAGCGTGTACGTGTACGTCTTTGAAAGAAAAGTTCTCAGAAGAAGTCTCTGAGGAGAAGAGAAGACTCGATCTGAAGAATATGATACAATAGAGAATAACCAAATTGACCACGTTCTATCGAGAGAACGGCTACGACCAGCATTCTAGACGTACGATCTTTTTGCGGAGCAAACTGCGACTCCGACTGCTACTGTTTGGGGGTTTTAAACCCCCCTCCCCTTCTCATTGCCCTATTTTCATGTTTTTAGTACAGAATAGATTTGAAATAGGGTTGTGTAGTTCGCGAAGGAAGTGAGGACATTGTTGTTTTTTTTTTAGCTCATCACATCTGGCGGGAACTTAACGCATGAAACTACTTCTTTTACGATGGAAGTCAGGGCCTTTTTTTTAGCTCGTCAAATATGTACATAATACATTTATTATCGGGTCTATTACGGAACTCGCTCGACCAAAAAACGCACATTCTGCGACTGTGAAACTCGTCGACGACCTACTTATCGAGTTTCACTCGACTTTTAGTCGAGAAAAAAGCGTGAGTAAAGAGAACTGCGTTTTATGAGAGCCGACCGAGTGAGTATTTACTTGTAAGAAGTGTCAAACTCACTCGACTACTGGAAATGACTTTCCAATTCTCGAGTTTCATCATACTATCTTTTGCTCGAGTCGAGTTCAAATGTGAATGAGTTACTCACTGGACTCGAGTTTCGTAATAGGCCCGTATAAAACCTTGATAATTTATTATGAAACCCCCCCCCCTCCCTCCCTCCTTCATACAATCCTGCGCACGGGCCTGATTAACACAGTTGATAAATGGTATCAGAAGGACAGCAGAAGAGATCATAGGTCTAAAATCCCAACAGAAACATAATGACTGCTTCGATAATCATTGTAGTGACGAATGAAGCGATGCAAGAAATAACAACTGCTTCACCATAGTGTTATTATCCAATGACCTACAAGGATTCGTACAGGATGAGACACGCCATGATTCAATTTTGTGTGGACAAATTCAAACCATATTTTATTTAAATATGTAAATATTATTTTTAATGATTTCGATTTATAACAAGATTTACGATTAATACAGCAACTACACACACATTGCAAGTAAAACGTTGAAGCTAGTTGTTTTCTCTGCCATGGAATCGAAAAGCTCACAACAGAACGATACAAAAAATTAAACTGCTTAATATTACTTTTATTGGTTTATTTAATACATACAATTAAAAAAAAAGGAGACAGATAATAAGCAACATAATTATTTTACCGGAATTGCGAAATTGAAATTCTTAAGCCAAGCACATCTTTGCCGATCTCGCTCACTTCACAAACCGTACACAGTGCACCCTTGTATTGCGGTTCGAACGATGCGCCACAGAACGAGCAATTCTCTTCGGGCTTTCCGCGGAATATTGGCTTATAACTAATTCCGCAAATATTAAACGGATTGTATTCTTCGTACTGTAGCTGATGTTCATCGATCTGATTGACTTCGCAAGCTTGTAAAATTTTTCGTACCTGTTGTGCTACATCGGGACGTGGTCCAAGCTCGAGAAGACGTCGCGCAAAAGATGCTGCAGTTTTATAGTTTTTCAATTTGAAGAACATATTCAGGGCGGTTCGAAGCGTTAGTATTTGATGGACCGGCTGAAGTTTACAGTGCGTAAAGTAAGCAGCCATTTCGCATAATCGTTTCTGTTCTTCCAGTGTGGTTTTTGGCATTCCTTTCCGGGTGGTTTCCATTTTAAGACCTAAAGCAAATTCGCATTTTAGTTTTTGACGAAAGCAGCCTCTTGTTTAAACTTACCCAAAATGTAATCTTTGCATATCTGTAATAATTGCTTAGCTTCGGCAATGTCTTGTTTTGAGTCAACAATCAATAGAGGAATGCTTATGATGATCGATTGTAATTTTTCTATTGCTTCTGAGAACTTTCCGCCGGTTGTTAATTGGTAGCACAACTGAATAAAGACAAAAAATGTATTACAAATACTACTTACAAAATAGCCGTGATAATTACCTGTAATTTTTGAACTAAATCGTTTAGTTTAATACCAATCGCAGGTCGAGCTGTTTTTGGATTGGTTTCTTTATAATTTCTCTGGGGATAGCCCCATATTGGAGGCAAGTTTGGTAGTCCGGTGAACGAAGTTCGCGAACCAGTAAATAGTGACATAAATAACGTTTTGTACGGCTTAAAATTGACAACACCAATCTGTTCGTTTAACAGTTTGAACGCTGTCTCGAAAGAACCACCTTTAACATGATCGACAACCAAAGGTGAAAAATTCGCCCATTGTTGTGCAGGTGATTGCCCTTTGTTTGGCACAACATAATACCCATCGTCATTTATGTCTGTCGCTTTCATTTTCGATACCAACTCTTCGGGCAATTCAAGCTCATCGACATCCCAGCCTGGTCCATCGTCTACAAAAATATAACAAAAATACTGGAATTGCAAAAACACATCAAATTCTAAGCAATCTTACTTTCTCCACCCTCCGTATTCAGCGCTTCCTTCATTTCATCGTCATCGTCCTCGTGATCAATCAACAAATCAGCATCTTCGCCCCAAGCATCCTCGGACATCTCAACACCCGGATCTTTAACTTCCAATGCTTTTGTTGCGTTCGCTACACCCCTGGTAAGCATAGCTCCCTCGAAGAAACCTTTCGAAACAGTTAGCAACGGCCAATTGGTTTCGGCCTGTTGAATCGGTGTCGGTGGCTTCAATAATTTCGCATTTGAATTAATTTTCGGCAATTCTTTGCCATCTTGTGAGATGATTTCTTTTAATTGTTCCGCGTCTTCATCAAGACCATGTGTAGCAGCAGTTAAATACGCTAACGACAATTGACCGCAATTTTTCAGTATATTTACACGTTCGTTAATGTCGCCAAGTAAAAGTGCTCCTTGATATTGAGCCGAGACATCTTTTCGAATTTCAGCGATTTTATTCATTTTTTTCAGTTTCTCTAAATTTCCGGTGATCAAGTATAAGAACGAGAGCTTATCAAAGTTCTTCGTGCGCTGATAAGCCATTTCAACAACTTGATGATTGCCTTGAAGTAATGCTGATTGTCCTAAACGATCCCAACATGTTTTATCGTCAAGCGCCTTTGCCGCTTCCAGTGCAATTTCAATATTTCCACACTCGAGAGCCAATCCAAATCGGGTCTTTTCGTCTTTGACGAAGTGAAGTGCAACTTCTGGATATCCCTTTTGTTGCAAATAGGCGATTATACTTTGGCCGACGAGTCGTGCGTTTCGCACCATGTACAGCACTTCTTCGTACTTTCGATTAATAAGGGCCAACTTAAACTTGTATTCGGTCGAATCGATGTTAAGAACACGAATTCGACATTCGCGATCCAAACAGAATACTTGATTGCCCTTGACACGAGTGAGATAGATCGGCAAATCTAAAGTTCGAATGATCCCGTGATCACCGTTCGTAATGGCATACTTGATATGATTGCTTGTTGTGTAGACAAACACGCCCGAATCATCCCAAGCTCCGGATTTAACTCGAGTGTTTTCTTGAATGGTACACAAGTACTTGAGACGTCGATCGCAAATGGTCACTGAATGCTTACAAAGTAGAGCTACCAACGACATATCTCCGGACCATACAACATATCGGCATTTTGCTAATTTTATCTGTAAATTTAAAAAAAAAAATCATGTTACGATTTGAACTAATAGCGCACAATAGTAACATTAGTTTAAGGTCTAAGAGGGGGTGCAGCGCTACAGGCTCACTAGGCGTCCTACGGGCCTAGTGCGATCCCTTCAGGTCCTCGTGGACCATTCCATCACCTCAGAATAACTCTAATTCCCCGCAGAACTTGACTAGTTTCTCTTACCCTATCGACCTTGATGCTCTCGAAGAAAAGACTACCCAACCACCTCAAACGCCTTCTAGCGATCCCCGGTAATTCACACAGAATATGAGTGATGTCCTCCACAGCATATATAGTAGATCATGGCAGAACCAACACATATCCGACTCCACTATTCCTAGCCTCATAGCGTGTTTCCTTAACATACAGGTCCCCGTTAGTGCTCCGACGAGAAGTCGCAATTTTCCTCCATCCCAAGTCAATATATTCTTAGACTATTAACGATCCAGCTCGAGACACAGGGATCTAGAAATTATGCAGCTTGCCAGTCCTGTCCACCTAGAGTCGGCTATTGTTTTAGAGCGCTCACCAATTTGCGCTTTGATGCCGCATATCGGTGGACCAACTAATGAAGATTTGCAGCAACTGCGAGATCAGAAAGAAATCATATCTGATTCCATGATAGTTTCGAAAATTTTAAGGACATTCATTGCCTACCGAATTTAATCATTTTCACAGTGCACGGGAGTCTGCAAGCCCTAAAAGTCAAAGCTTGGCGAATCTACGAGCGTGACTGGTGGCGGAGGAGCTTCGTCTGATATCGCAGGGGCCAGTCGAGGACGACCTCCTCCATGTTGGAAGCGCTGATAGCCAAGCAAACTTTTCCCAAGAAAAATAACAATATAAAAAGGGAAATTTATCGAACAGCAACGACTCAGCGACGAATAAAAGGGACAAGCTCAAAGGAAAATGATTTCAATGTGGGGAAAGCGGCCAGTGGAAGCGGGACTGCCTCGAAAAGAAGAATAATTTCAACGGAAAGTATGAAGAGAGCTTGTTCGAGGTCTTCGTTTGTCATACAGCAGCAAGCTTTTGGATTCGGGTGCGACAAATCATGAGTCACAAACGCGAATGGTTTCAAAATTTTACCGAAATATCAGAACCAGCGAAGATCGGAAATGGTAAACAAATTTTGGCTGAAAGCAAAGGCGCTATCAGCATTCGCGAATTCAATGGTTTCTCAAGCGAGTCATAGGAGTCTTGTACGTGCCAGATTTTCAGATGAATTTATTTTCATCAGGAAAAGTGGCAGATCAAGGATATGAATAGCAAGCGCTGCGAACTACTGAAGGACAGAAATCTTGTTGCAGTGGGAGTTCGCAGGAAGCGATCACAGATCGATCACAGCCATCACAGATCGAGGCTGCGTCAAATATAGCAGTCAAAAAGGAATCGCTTTGTTCATGACATGAACGACTTGGCCATCAGAATCTAGCGCATGTTATGAAACGAGGCCGTAACATCGATTTTATCCACAGAATTTTACGTGCGAAGCTTGGGTGTATGGTAAACATCATCGAGCTTTAAGAGTCGCGAGGAAAGATCGAAGTCATGCGGCGAGATAGTTCATATGGATGTGTGCGTATCGTTTTCATAGGCGTTCCGATAGGCGGCTCCAGATGATTACATTTTCGTTTTGTCTACTTCGAGAAGCTGAAGTCCGAAGTAGCAGGCATCATGAAAAAATGTGTGAGGCTAATTCAGAAGTAGCGCGGCGACAACGTTCGTATTGTTCGATCTGATAATGGCACGAAGTTTGTCAACGAGGAATTGAAAATCTTTTTCGAGGATTTTGGTATTCATCACCAGCGAACTGTGCCATATACGCCAGAGCAAAACGTATGTGTGGAGCGCGTGAAATGCGAAATAACGTCGAATCAGCAAGAAAAATGCTTCAATCAAAACAAAATGAGAAGAAGTTTTGGGAGCGAGCAATGGATGATGTTTACGATTCAATCATAAAAATTCGTACATGGATTTTGGTGGAGGCACCAGCTGACCAAAGAGTGATCGACAATCGATGGGTATACAAGGTGAAGCAAAATCCAGATGGAAGGATTGATCGCTAAAAGGCGCGATACTACAGAATTTCTGCTTGAAGGACGCTTCATACATCTGGCAACTTAAACAGCAGTTTAGAGAAGACGCCTGCGCCAGTGCCGAATTCCATTTTCGATCCATCCGTATATACGGAGATTTCACCTTCACATAGTACCCTATTGTTCTCACAGTCCACTCTAGGATACAAAATTTCGTGTGGCGTCACAAAATCCGTCCATGGAATTAAGTAGTCCGTACTAATATCAGCAGGGCTTCCCAAAAATTCGATTCGAGAATCGAACAATGCTCTTCAGAGCTCCGCTAGTAACATTAAAATTCAATCAAATTTCTAACCGCTTTGCAGCGAGAGTATCTAATCTAGACAAGTCTGCCCTACTCGTAACCCTGCAATCAACAAAGCAGCAGCAGAATCAAGTAATTTTCATTATCCACATCGCGTATCACATTCACACGCTACCATCGCCACGTTTTAATTTACTCTTTCCCTACTCTCATTTCACTCATTCATTATTTGTTTTCATTAAACATTTACTTACACATCCGACAGCAACAAGTCGTTGAACTTCGTAAAGCGTTACATATTCCGGGTCACGTATCAGAAGCATTCCTGTACCCGCATAGAATATTTCCTCACAGAACGTCGGAATCTTCTTAGTAACTTCATTCTTAAAGTTCTTAATGACCAACTGATTGTTACGATCGAGTACAGCAAATCGATTACGTGCAACCCAAATTGCTGTTATTCCGGACGATCTCTTACTGTCCGACGACTCCGATTGACTTTCAGCATCTTTCGGTATGGTACACAGATCGTATGTGCTGTTTTCGAGATTACTGGTACGCGTGCACAAGAGTACGGCATTCAAAGCCGGATTATACGACATGCTGTGCATCGGCGATTTACTTCCAGCACGCAATTGCATAATAACTGTATCCTTAGTTGTTGTGAAGTCCAATTTACGAAGGAACTTATCTTTCACATAGTACAAAATATTTCCATGGACTGCATATGCAGGACGTTCGCGTTCCAGTTTAAATACGACCATGCCTAAAAAGCCAAAAACAAAAATTAGCAAATATCATGCATTTCTGTAGAACATTGTCTCATTGTACCTGCATCGTGACCAGCTGCGAAAAGATTCAAAGTAGGATGTGCAGTTAAAATCCAAAACCGTTCACCATCTCGCCGGAACGTGTACAAACATTGACGCTTTGTCATATCCCAAACTCTAATACTTTTATCTTCACTGTTCGACACAATTAAATCTTGTCGCGGATGGAATAGTACACACGAAACGTTATTGTAATGACCGCGACAAGTATCAACTTCCCACGCTTTGTATTCGTTCATTCGCCACAATTTCACTTGTCGATCGTCCGCTCCGGATACAATCAGCGGCAAGTTTGGATGAAAGCTGGCCCAATTTACACCGCGATCGTGTCCTTCTAGAACGTGCTTCACAACAGCATCAGCATGACCAAACAAATCAGTAGATCCAGGATTTTTCAAGTGATCATCTAATCCACCCGGACCTGGAGCGACGTTTTTCTTTCGTAGTCCTAATTGCAATTAAATTGTTTGATACAAGTTTATACGATTTGATATATAGGAAAACCAAATTAGAACCCATGGGCGATTTTTAGTTTTAATGTTCAATAAAAAAAAAAGTTAAAAATAACGAAATATTGGCATTTTTTGTGATGCTATTATTTCAAGAGAAATGTTAGTATATTTTGTGTTTCTCAAAAAAAAGCAGGATTCTGTTTCCTAAAACTAAAAGTAACTAGATTTTCGCGCTTTTATTGCGAATTACTCTTTTCACCCTTATAATAAGCTTATTGTATCTCCACCGTTACACATATAATTCCCAATTAAGTATACAACAAAAAGCCAATGCGTCATCTACATAACAAATTAAATAAAAATTGATTTCAAAATCCTCTCCTTGTTCTGTTAGTTAAAAAGCCTCACAATACCGCGAGGCTATATTATTGACACGTTTACAACGAAAATACAAAAAAATAAATGAATTTTCTTAATCGACAACAAAAACCCAATTGCCCATAATATAGTTCACGTTCCAATTTGGTCCTACCTTTCATGCCATCTCGGTTGGCTATACCTGAGATGTCCCACACTCGTACGGTTTGATCTAACGATGCCGAAACAATTTGATCTTCGGACGGATGAAACATGGCACACATAACATAATGATTGTGACCGGTCAAAACCGAAATACATGTACGCGATTGCCAATTCCAAATTCGGATCGTTTGATCATCGGACGCGCTTAGGATCCAGGGATATTCGTGATGAAAAACGGTGGTACGAACGTAATCGAGATGAGCCAATAACGTGAAAATGCATCGTCTTTGTTTGTAGTTCCAAACCTGTTGAAATAAACATAATAATTAATTTTAATAAAATATAAATGACGACAAAAGTCCAACAATTCCATTATCCTTTCAATGATAAACAATATCTCAGTGAGGCATTTTTCACTCAAAAGTGATCCCCATTTTGCGATGGGTCGGAGAAACTGCGTTCGAGTTTGCAGCATGTCTACAATAGAAGGCATGAAGAGGAATAAGACCCGTGAGGGTTCTGTTGAGCTTTTTTAAACGGAGAAATAAAAATAATTTAAGTATATTAAATAAAAGTTCTCTGGATACGCAAGACTGGAACTTTTTTTTTATTAACTACCTAACCACGTTGGCATATGCTGACACTATCGAAAGATAGGACACGTCAGTAGATATCGAACCGCTGTTCTCATTGTTGCATATGACTGTGTTCCTTACGGAAGAACACCTGATCTCTATGAGAATTGGTTTTCATCGCGGCTACGCTTACGTTGTTCGATCGCCCCTGTTACTCCCGTTTATTCATTGGTCCTGTTTCTCCCGTTGATACGTTACTCTCGTTTCGAATACACTTTTTCAGCTCAAGAAACTGGAGACATTAAAGCCATTTTTCATTTTTCACTTTTTACTATTCATTTTTAATTTTTAAGTTTTAATTTTTAATTTTTCATTTTTCATTTTCATTTTTCACTTTTCATTTTTCATTTTTCATTTTTCACTTTGCATTTTTGTCTATCCCCCATCTACCATCCACCATTCATCCTCCAATCTCTATCCACCATCCTCCATACTTCATCCACTCAAATGTTGAAATAGCTCGCGAACCACCAATTTCTGTAATATATAATTATGTTTCATCGCCCCTGTTACTCACGTCACGTGTTTGCAACCGGTAGTAAAATCGAAACACATAATTAAAAAAAAAAAATCAGACATGTTCGGGGTCGGCTGGATTCGAACCTACGCTCCTAGATTTCTAGTCAGACGCCTTACCCGCTCGGCTACGACTGCAGTTGTAAACTTTTATTTTTATGTCAACTTGATCTGATTTACTTACTAAAAAGCTCAAATGTTGAAACAACTCGCGAACCACTAATTTCGGAAATATATAATTATGTCCAGTACCTGCCCGGTAGTCTCGAGAATGTCCATGCAAAATTTGGGAAGGAACGGTTCACAGGTGTAGACTTTAATCGTAATCGACCAAAAAACTGACTTTATTTTATATATTAGATTAATATCCATTATCCAACTGGACAATTGTGGTGATTTCAACATTTCCTCTTAAGCCTGCTACATACTTAGCGCGTTTCGCCTATTTCGCGTCATTCTTTCTCTTTACCTATCGGCCAACAGCTTTAACCACCCACCGCGTTTAGCAAAATCTTTGAAAATTTTATCAACAGGAAGCTATTCAAATTTATAAAAAATAATTTTCTGGTTTTGATAAGCATCAATACAGTTTATAAAGTGAGACCACCACCTACTCAGGAAAATTAACAAAATGATAATTACGTCAAAATTAATGCAGTGACCGCCGAAAGTGTAAAAAACGGCCTAATTTTTCGCGTTTTTATTAAATAAATGTGTGAACAAATCGGGTTTTTCAAAAAAGTCCCATTTTCCAATATGCACGTGTCCCATAACTATAACTAACCATGACTACAATCTAGCATTTAAAAATTTGAAAACAGTAAAAATTAAAAAAAAAAAACCTAATAACAAAAACACGGTAAAGCTAGAAACTGACTATCGACTCAATTTTTCACTTAAATTCATCGCTAACCTTCATGCCATCGACTACCGCCCGACATTATAATTTTTTTATCATAGAAACAAAAAAAAATCGTCGAAATTCAAGCCCTCTGGCTACTTATTGCATTCGGATGAAATTCAGCTGGTGCAGTTAACCCGCTGCTGCTCCAGAAGCCGCAAAAAAGGAATCCTAAGCTGAGGAGTCTGACAATGAAATAAGCTTCGGCCTTTTCGATTATACCATGGCGCGACAGTGCGGAGAAACTTTTATACCCTCTCTATACAGTTTTAATGATCAAATAAACGTGTTTTTAGAACACAGAAATCGATAGATTCTTTCTGTGGGAGCAACACGTGTTCGTATAAACAATTTTCCAGCATCAAGAAAATTAAAAATTGTTACGGCTGTTGCCTATAACAAATCAACTACTGTCTGACAGTTCTGATGGAGTTTGTGAATCTGATAAGAATGTAAGCAGAACTCATCTGCTCAGTTTTAAATCCTTTAGTAGTGACCCAACAGATGTTAGGATTTCGGATACTAACTGAATCCTTCCTGAAAGAGCTCATCAAGTAGGTTAGGTTAGTTGTTGTTATTGGCAGAGATAGCTAGCACAAGGACTGCTAGATGGGTCCGTTGTGATCCCACTGCACCATAGCAGAGGTGTTTTTTTTGACTATTTTTCATGAACAAAGTGAGCCAAATTGGCCGCGGTATTATTCTCCTTTTTTTCGTGTTTTCTTGGTACGAAGGAGCGGAGAGTTGAAAGTGCTACGTACCCCCATTTTTCAGTTCTGACCGACAGAACTGACATTTCTTCCTGTTTTATTTCAGCCCTGCATTGGACAACCTCCGCAAAACTTCCCCAAGCACCAATACATGCTCTTCAAACGAAGTAGTCACAATAATAATATCGTCCAGGTAGGCGAAGACATGTGGTTCCAAGCTGTCTTGCACGTTTTGTTCGATAAGACGTTGCCGAAGCGTTATGCAAACCAAACGGCATGCGCATAACTGGAACAAACCATTGTTTGGTATAGTAAAAGCAGTGAATGACTTCGATTCTTCCGCCATTGGAATTTGCCAATACGCAGACTTGTTGTCCAGTTTGGGACAGAAATTGTGCGTTTCTGAGCTTATCCAAGATAGCTGAAACGAGTGGTATCGGATACGCGTAGCGCTCTGTGATCCTATTCAGCTTTCGGTAGTCTACACGAAATCTATACCTCCCATCTTTCTTTTTGACCAGAAGCATAGGTGATGATCAGGACTGTTCGAGGGTTCGATCACGCCTTCCCTTAACATCGCATCTAGTTTTCCGTGGATTTGTCTCTGTATGAATGGATTTACCGGATAATACCTTTGCTTAATAGGCTCTGACACGGTACGTATTTTGTGTACTGTTAAATGAGTACGACCCAACCCTGTCGGTTTTGACTTCACTGCACTCGTGGTCAGATCCTTACATTCCTGCGCTTGGCTCGATGTTAAATGGGACATGAGAGTTGTCTTTAATTGATGCTAATGCCTGCGAGTGGCTGATCCAAAGGCTACTACTCAAATCCGGTATAATCCCAAACTATACCCAAAAATCCGCCACTAAAGTTAGCGCCAACGGCAAATCCGTAATCACCAAGATATCCAACAACCCCAACTTTTCCCCAACCCGTAAAGGAACTGATGCACGCATACCCGACCCATCTGCCGCACTTACCGAAGCCACATAATTCGTATACCACCCACCCTTTCCCCCAGAGTCCAAAAAACCAAGCATTTTAACTCCGTAAATCGACACGTTCAAATACGAACGATTGTCATTAGACCGACTATCCAAAATGCGTAATCCACATTGACAGTGCTTCCGACCGAACTCGTTGTACCCCTACCCTGCTCCCCCTTGTATGGCAGATGATTGCCAACCGGAACTCACTGGTCTGCCATTCCAGGAATTCTTTACCCGTTTACCGAGCATGCAGGGCACTCTTCCTTATGACACCCACCCAAACAGCGTCTAACCTGCTGACATTGGTTAGACAACCCTCACTGTTGCAATTAAGACAACGCCACTCGGATCTAGGTTTCCCTTTACTATTCGTATTCGGAGACATCGGGTTGCCCTGATTACCTGACGTGTTGGTAGATGCAGACGTATACGCTGCATTTAACAATGGATCATGGGACCTTGACCCAAAATGGTTTGACGTCGATGAGAGGCTCACATACGCGAGATCTGGCTCTAAATGCTTCTTTGAGGAAGGAGGAACATAGGTCAACACGTTGTATCTCGTTTCATCTAACCTTCTCCCTACCGTTACCAATTGCTGTACAGTTGTAATTGTCACCAAGGAAAGTTGGTTAACATAAAACGGAGATAGGTTCTTTACCATGAATGAAAGCTGCATCGACTCCGGCCATGGCTTTCTTTTTCGAAATGGAGAAAAGAAATGGGATGCCAAATTCAATCAGTTTTAGGAATGGGAAGGAAGATTAGGAGTCGGGCCGACTATGGAAGTGTACAAGCAAATAATAATAATTTTCAGTACTTTTCGATGTGACGACCTCGTCAAGTAAGAAACTAAACAAATAATGTTAGTTACTAGTAATTTTGAATAGAGATCGCGTCACGTTACGTTCTAGGTTGGTTTTGTAGAGGAAATTAAAACTCTATGAATCTTGTATTATAGTCCGCGTATGATACGTTGAATCTGTAGAAGAGGGAGCGTTTGAACTTGCGCTACAGACTCGATCGCAGTTTTGTGATCATTTCATCCCATCGCCGTGACGTTTTTTAATATATAACATTTATTTGTGGACGGAATGCGAGTCTGGACTTCAGACCAGGTTTTTATTAACCTTTTGTGATTGCTTTTTGTCTGTCGCACCACAAGTTCTCCTCACGGATTCCTATCCAACGCTTAATCGAGCAAACAAGTCAGTCTTATCTCAAAAACCGTCGGACGTCTACTTTTCTCGGCTTTTACATCAGCCCCGTATCCCGCAATGCTTTTGAAAAAACCGCTTCCATCCGAACATCATCAGATCAAACACTTCCAACGCGACAGAAAAATGTCTTTGCTCGGTCGAACCTTACCTTAATTTTAAAGTCGTCTCCTCCCGAAACGAACAGCGGCTGTTGACAATGGAAGCAAACACTACGAACGGGGCCATCATGTTCGTCGAACTTCTCGAGCAGCGTATGCATCCGATAGTCCCAAAGCTGGATAACTCCGCTGTGCAAACTGCGAGGGAGGAAGCAAAAGAAGAAGAAAAAAAAACTCAACTCAAATTTTCACTGGTCGGCTCGGCCCTTCCACGGTATTACCTGGTCAAGATCCATGGCCGTTTCGGATGGAACGAAAGTCCCTTGACGCGGGCCGATTTCGTTTCGAAATTTGTCAGCATTCTGTTTCGATCCGTGGCCGATTTACACGGAAAAGTTTTTTCGCAAAAATTTTCTTACGAGAATTCCGACACCGACACTCGACACGTCACTTGTGAATGACACTAAATACCGGCTACCAACTTGACGACGATGAAATGTTATTGCCGTCGAATCGAATTGGTCGTTCGATTCTTTTCGCACCAAATGTTGCGGGATTGTTGAAATATTTTTTTTTTTCACTTAAAACTCGTGACAACTGCTTAAATTTGATTATCTTTAATTAAAGTAAAAGGTAATTACAATTTCAATGGATAAATTCATTTAGTTTCTTGCGTTTAAAAGCATTAAAATTTCAATCTACCCAAGGTGCGAACCCATCAAACTTTTGCGCAAAAACAAGTCACTTTCAAAACTAAATAGTCTGCGATTTAAAGGGAAATTTACCCAACTTGCTATTAAAATAATTTTGCGATTACTTTTAACATATTTATAAAATAAAACACGTCCGTTTCGAACAAAAATAAAATAAATAACTCACTGAACTAAAACTTAGCAAAATAACACAACGGTGTAAACAAACACCGGAAATCAGAATCGATTGTCGCGCCTATTCTCGTTCCGTCCCGCTCTTTCTTATTTCCTTCTTACCAGAAAAGAATCACAAAAATGTCCAAGAGAGGTAAATTCTTTTTAAAATCGCATCTAATCAAATTTTAAGTGATATATAAAGCGACATCGTTACTCGGCAATGGCCGATGATTCGTTTGCAGTTGAAATGAACGTAAGATTTCCGAAATTAATGCACAACTGTTTCGATTTTTAGGTCGCGGTGGTTCAGCCGGAGGTAAATTCCGTATTTCGCTCGGTCTTCCCGTCGGAGCTGTCATTAATTGCGCTGATAATACAGGTAAAGGGAATTGGTGTTTTGTGCAAAAGAAATTTGAAGTTAATTGTTTGTACGTTTTATTTTGCAGGTGCTAAGAACTTGTATGTCATTGCCGTCCATGGAATCCGTGGTCGACTTAATCGTTTGCCAGCCGCTGGCGTTGGGGACATGTTCGTCGCTACGGTGAAAAAGGGCAAACCAGAACTCCGTAAGAAGGTAAGGAATTTCGAGTGAAAGAACCCGCTCGGTAGTGCCGTGAATACTTTGCCGGCATGTCAACAAAAACTTATCTTGAATCGAACCGAACCTAATCACTTTCCCCCCTTTTCTAGGTAATGCCCGCCGTGGTGATTCGTCAGAGGAAACCGTTCAGGAGGCGTGACGGTGTTTTCATCTATTTTGAGGACAATGCAGGCGTTATTGTAAACAACAAGGGTGAAATGAAAGGTTCTGCAATCACGGGCCCTGTTGCGAAAGAATGTGCGGATCTGTGGCCCCGTATCGCATCAAACGCGAGTTCTATTGCTTAATGTCATCAGTTTGTAATAATAAAAAATATCCACAAAGAATATTTCTGAGATTGGAACAATCTTTCAATTTGTTTGGGAAACGGGCGGGTGGTGCGCCGTCCAATGGGCAAGGTAAGCTCTTTCAGATTCTTGTCTGTAAGCGTTGTAGTAGTTGGCCTTTTATGTCATTTAAATGAGCAATTCAGTGCTAGTAAAGTTAGTTACTCTACATTTTATCATTATTGTGACAAGCACACTTCATCCGGAGACCACGGGGCTTAAAACTGAAGATTTCATCGGTAGCAAAGGTGTTTCTTCAAGGACAAGAACCAGAGATCTAGATCTTTCTCCAGATTCAACCTAAGTACCCCAACTTTATTTTTCTACATCTTTCTAGTTGCTTTAGATCTGTCTTTTTTGGTAATTCCTCTTGCGACCAAAATGTGTTTTGTCAGACGTTGCAATTGCCTTGCAGCAGCACAAAATGTGTCCAGGTGTTTTTACTCCCGTTAAGCAAAACCTGCACTGATGAGTTGGTGGGATAAAATGATCCTTGAAGCGCAACTGTATCGTAAGTACTTTTTTGTTAGCCAACTGCAGAAGCTTGTAGCTTCTTTGGTGCAGTGATTCGGACTAAATTCTTCGCCTATCGGAGTTTGGGCTGATTGGCCCAGTGCTTAGCCTTTTGTTGTTCCCGTAACCGGTTGGCCTCCGTCTTGATGGTTCAGGTTGAGATCCTCAAGGAAAGTTTGACGAATAAATAGTAGATTTTGGGTTGGAAATAGATTGGTTTTTCTATCTTTAGAAGACCCAATTGGGACTATTGTGAAATCCCCTAATATGCTTACAATTCCTTTCCAATAACAACGGTATCAAAAAATGATAGTATTTTTCGTAGAGGAATGGTTAGGGATTCCGATGGTTCCTTGAAGCCCTGCCCAAAGGGAAGTCGCTCACATTCAACAGAGAATCTGTTCTGGAGTTCCTTCTTCGTCATCGCAAATTCTGCATATATTTGCTCTCAGAGAGATGATTCCTCAATTAGGCCACATATTGAACAAAACAATGATGCAACTACGAGCGGAAATTCGACCTTCTAAATTGAGAACTCCAATACATATGTGCGCGGCCTGAGTTTAAGTTGGCGCTGCCAGAGGGCAATGAACTAGTGTCATAGAGCTAGTGGAGACGCCACCGGTTCTGTATAAAGCGTTTTGAAGCCAAAAACACGATGAGAATGGAGACAAAACATGGTCGTTCAAATTGTTGTTGTCTTAGCGTGTGAGTGAGTTAGACAAAACAAGAGCCTTATGTCAATTTGTTGTTGTTTTGCGTGCAAGTGAATGCGAAGACATCCGCCTTCAACTCAACCGCTGCTCGTCATCTTCAGTATATTATATCTCTATGCCTAGTGTGAACACTACTTTTTTAAGACGTTATTTTTACTTACTTTAACTCGTTTAAAACGCATAGTCTGTACAAGACAGTACACAACTGACGTAATGGGCGAGGAGGAGGGACAGCGATATTTCTAAAGAGTGATATGCATTTTAATCAGATATTAATGGATGATGCATAAACACAATTGTGGAGGTAATGATCAATGATGTATCAACAAAAATAGCAACGTTCTATAGGCCCCCAATTGAATCAGTAGACTGTTTTATAACTTACTTCGCCTAGAGTCACTGTATATGAACTAACACATACAGTGTATACAGTGACTCTAATCGGCCTATGCTACTAGTTGCGTGGATTTGAAGCATAGTTATTCCCTTGGTGTTAACAGGTAGTTTCCGAACAACATATTCGAGTGTCAAATTAAAAAGCATTGGTGCCAGGCCATCACCTTGTTTAAGCCCATTGTCAGTTCTAAAGCCCGAAACACAATGCACACGTTCCGTTCCGTTCCGTCACGAAAAGTGAGGTTAGGTAGGTAGGTAGGTACACGTGGCTGTCCGTGAGAACACGGACACACTTAGACCTAAAAAGTCCGTTGTGATACCACAGGATCATCGACTCCGGTCCTACTCGTCGAACCATTTAGAGCTTATAATAAAGCGTTGGATTCTCGCGACCTCCATTGTGGCAAGTTCACCAGTTGAAGAAGTACGCTCCGAGATGAGCTTTCCTTCTGACGGACAGAGCTGGACAAGTGCAGAGAAGGTGAAGGACTGTCTCCTCCTCCTCCTCGTCCTGGCAGCTTCTACAGAAGTCGTTTGAGAAAAGTCCAAGCCTTTCTGCATGCCGACCTATAAGACAGTGTCCGGTTAGGACACCGACTGTTTTGCTGATGTCCGCCCTTTTGAGCAGAGTCAGCCTTTTAGAACGATTAAGATCCAGCTTTGGCCAGATCTGTCTCGCAGTGTGACATGTTGTACCCTCCGCCCATCTTGAGTTGGTTTTCTCAATTGAGTCCAGTCTCAGTAGCAGTTTACATGTGGAGAGAGGCACACCCAGGTTCTGATATACCGGCGAAGTATGAAGGGTGGTGCCGCGCCGAGCGAGTTCGTCAGCCATACAGTTCCCTGGAATATCCATGTGTCCTGGCACCCAGCACAGAAGAATATTGAACTGTTCGGCCATCTCCTTAAGAGATGATCTACATTCTACGGCGACCTTTGATGTTGTCGAGGTCGATTCCAAGGATTTTATCGCCGCTTGGCTGTCTGTGAAAATGCTAATATACTTAGTAGATATTACATTACACCTCAGCCAGGACAGGGCCTCCTTGATCGCCATAAGCTCCGCCTGATAGACACTACAGTGGTCCGGAAGGCGGAAAGAGCTGCTAATATTAAGCATTTCAGAGAAAACACCTCCACCTACCCCGTCTTCAGTTTTGGAGCCGTTCGTATATATGTGGGCGGACTCTTTCTTCGTTCGTACCAAGTCCCTTTCCCACTCTAGGCGGGTTGGGATTGTGAGGTTATGTGAAAGTGAGGTTATGTGATCCGTAAAAGTTGAATTTAGGTGAACTCGTCCGATCCGTTCCGTTACGACCATTGTGTGCATTTACATGGCCAGCCCATAAGGTCTACATTGACAGCTGAACGTGACGGAACGGAACGGATGCATTGTGATCGGGGCTTAAAGCTGGAAGTCAGATCTTTTTCCACTCTGACTTGTGACAGAGAATCGGTCATTGTCATTTTTGTATTCCAAACCAGTTTCAATGGAAGTCCAAAATCCATCATTATTTTATACAGTACGCAGCTGTCGATACTGTCGTATGCCTGTTTGAAGTCCACAAATATCTGGTACACATCAATGTTAAATTCACACCACTTTTCTAGCACCTGTCTAACTGAGAATATTTTGTCCATGGTCGATCGCCCAGCTCTAAATCCGCCCTGGTATTCACCAAATACCTACTTTGTCAGCAAAGAGCTTAATTCTCAATTCCAGTATTTTCGTGAAGATCTTATAAGACGTACATCACAACAGGGATATTCCTCGGTAGTTTTCGCAGCAGAGTTTGTCACCTTTTTTATAAATTGGATATATGATACTCCTGCGCCAATCTTCAGGAAGTTTTTCTTGCATCCATATGTCCGAGATCAATCTGTGTAAGAGATGCAGGTTGTCATAAGTTCAGCTAGAATTTGATCAGTGCCCGGTGCTTTGGTGTTTGGGTGGCTTCTCAGGGCTGGTTTTTACTTCTTCGAGTGTGGGAGGACTCGAAGAGGTTCCTTCCTCAGCTGTTACCTCGGTGTTTGTTATGTCTGCTGCTGCTGTTCGTGCGGATGATGGGCTCGGGTTGAGACTACGAGAAATATTGCGCCCATCTTAGTTTTATCTCTTCCGCATTACTTATAACGTTGCCTTCTGAATTCGGCTTACCTTACCCTGGGAATTAAAATTTGTGATATCTTTCCCAATAGAAACAAGAAACAAGATGATTTCGTGACTTTTCAGGGTGCTCTGGTGTTATTGCGCCCTATTTCCCCCCTGCTTCATCCACGACATAGTACACCAGGTTTCTACCTGATTTATGGTACTTGAACCAGCTCTGTGACCGTTTCCTGCCCGACTTGGGCTGTAGCGCCATTGATAATGATGATGTATAAAGTGTAGTCGAAACGAACAAACTTATTTCAGTGAAACTACCATTAAAATTCTCTGCACCGTTTTTCATGTGTTCACCTGGAACTATGTAGTGCTACGTAGCGATACATAGTGGACGACGTGAGCGCAATAAGGACTTAAGTTTTGTTTCCGTTTAATTCGAAGAACTTGCGGTATTTAAATATTATTTTTATTATTATTTATTATTTAGGCAGTCAGCATGTTTGTTGATTTAACTAATATCTTATGTAATATTTATATATGTATAATGCAACATAAAGAGCAAAAACAAGCTTTAATCTCAGCGAAAGCTACCATCAAGTCTGGTTATAACGCTCCACGTCCGCTTCTCGCTTAATTTTGTATTGTTTGTGTTTACACAATAAAATCAATTTAATTTATTTTAGAAAAATGAAACACTTTCAAAAACTGGCGCGCTTAAGTTGCTCAATGTGCCCTAGAAGAAAATAAAACATGGCAGCCGCCATACACATTTCATCGACGAAACGATAAATTTTCATTTTACACAATTGGATGGGCGCGTGTTCATGTGTGTGTTCGCATAGTCGAAAAAACTCTCCACAATTGTTTTCATGATGTCAAAAGTGAGGCGCTTTCGGGTCCGTAGTAAACTTCAAAATGGCGACCAGTGACGATGAACCGATGCATCTCTACGAAGTTTTTCAAAATTGTTTCAATAAAATTGCAAACAAACAGCCTGGTAAGTGTTCCTCAAGTTAAAAGCAGTGCTAATTAGTCGAGTTTGTGTAAAATAGTGGCGGCCGGTCGCGTCAAATTTGTGCTTTCCGATGAAAGAATAAAAGTGGTGCGCGCGTGTGTTGTGTGTGTTGGTTTCTCGGGCTGTTCATCCATTTTCGAAGCAAAAAAATAGAAGAAAAAGACATCGGCGGCAAGCCCCAATCGAATACGACGGCTCGGGAACTGTGAAAATGGCAGAAAAGTGCCAGGCCCCATGCAAAAATCATGCCTGAAATATTGAACAGGATTTGCAGCAAGAAGCATTCGTGCAATTTTCGTCCTGTTGTCCGGAGAGGGGTTGGGAAAAAAATTCACTTGAATTCGTTTCTACCTAGGCCTCTGCCTACTAGATCTGAAAGTGTTCGGGGGAATTGTGTGCTGTGCCGCTGTGTGTGTGTGGCGTTGTCAAAGAACATGCGAAATGGAACACGCGACGAACGAACCCGATAGGGCAGCGAAATGCATGCACGAATGAATCTCTACACACCTTCGCACGAACACATCCGCACCGTCGTAAAGTCCCGATCCCCCGAGCGAGCATCGCCTTCATTGTTTTTATCTTTCCGAAGACCTGTCGCAATTCAAATGTCTAGTTCTTGGCGCAACAAAAGATTGCCCAATCGAATTGGCGGCTACGATCGGCAGATTGGAATCGAATTGTTTTCGATTTGTGGAGATTGGCAAGTCGTAGTCCCGGTCGCAGCCCATCAATAAAAAAAAAAATGTTGATGGGAGCGAGCAGAGCAGACAAGAAGACAACAGTCGGATCGGAGCGAGAGCAGAGTTTTAATTTCTGTGTGTTGGTTCGGGGTCGGTGTTGGGGGGTGGTCTCTTTCGTTTGAATACGCGCGCGAGTGTCAGGTAAAGTTTTTTTTTTTCGCCTTTGCCCCGTCGTGTATACACATCGCTTTAGTGCTGCCAGGTGCCGGACGGAATTTATAATAACATTTTGTCGAGTGTCGACCTGTTTGGTGATTATCAACTTGATTTTAGGTTTCATTTAGCCGGAGGGTTGATTTTTATTGTGCCTTTCGCGTTTTTCGACGATTTACTATTTAAATTTTTATTTGAAACGAAAGCCGCGTGGTTCGATAAATTAAAAGTCGTCCTGTCAACGAAACGAAACAAACCTGTTCTAAGCATTAGAATTTTCGTTGATTATCGAGTGAATTATTGGCTCATTTGTGGCGTTGTTTTTAGTAAATCGCATACAATTGGATAGTAGAATCTATTTTGTCCGAAACATTTTCATATTTCATCGATATTTCTAATTCTATGAATACTAAGCAACGTTAGGGGCCCTCCGGCAGATGAAATGAAGTGGAGCCGCCAAGTCTTTTGGACTGACCTCCGCAAATTCGTTGAACTTAAATAAATTTGCATTACTATTAAATCGGTTGGTTAATGATATCGAAAATGTTGTTTTTAGCATCTGGCACCAGATTTGAGTGAGTCGCAGGAATCTAGGAACAGTGGCCTTTAGTTATCGACTTAATTTCATGATTTACGTCCGCTATTCGTTTTTATTCCCATGTTAAAGTTAATTACTGTAGCACCCACTATCCAAGCCGAAGAAGTAACCAGATTAATTCCTGTCATACATTGTGGGTGGGAGGACTCAGTTGACCCAGATTGCAGATCACTTTTCAGATGTATAAATTGGAGGACGCGGGCGCTAAACCGAGTTGACTTTAAACAATGTGTTCGGCAGGCCCTGGCCCGATTTAAGCTGTCGCGCTATTGATGATGATGATGTATTGTGGGTAAAGCTTGCCAGTTATCATCATCAATGGTGCGACAGTCCAAATCGAGGCCTGGACTCCTGAGGTCGTCGCCTGCAATTGTCTCGATGCAAAGACCGCGTCCTCGAGCAACTAATTCTTAAGATGGCTTTGCTGTCTTCATTACAACTTTCCCAGTTAGAAGAGCTTAAAACAAAGAAGTTTCTTAGCTGTATCTGGAAACATAATGCGGGCTGTCCGGAGGGTGATTTATGGAAAACAAAATCCAACGGGTATCTTTATTTTAGAAAGAACAGTAAAGAAGAATGCGGACTAATGTTTTAAAGACTGTCGTCTAAATATTTTTTCTCGCGAATTATCATATCGTTGGTATTACAACAAATAATCTAAAAATATTCAGGTCAATCATAACAACCCCCCTTAGCATAGATATAAATAATCATTTAAACGAAGAAACATTTCCAACCTGCTTGAAAACAGCACTGATCTCTCCCATCCATTAAAGGTGGTTCAACCAAAGATCCAAATAACTATCGACCAATAGCCTTAATCAGCGCGTTAAGCAAAATTTTCGAAAAAGCTATCAACAATGTCCCTTTTACTCCCGTTTATCCATTGGTCCTCTTTTTTTTCCCGTTGATACATTACTCCCGTTTCGGGTACACTTTCTCAGCTCAAAAGTCACAATAAAACTGGATTTATTAAGCAACTATGACTGCCTGGTTCAACTTATTAAAGTAGTAAAATCGAAATACATTAATTAAAAAAAAAAAAATCACACATGTTCGCGGCCGGCAGGATTCTAACCGATCATCATCTGATTTCTAGTCAGACGCCTTACCCGCTCGGCTACGACTGCAGTTGTAAATTATCATTTTTGTGTCTACTTGATCTGATTTAACTTACTAAAAAGCTCAAATGTTGAAATAACTCGTGAACCACTAATTTCGGGAATATAAAATTATGTCCGGTGCCCGGTAGTCTCGAGAATGTCCATGCAAAATTTGGGAAGGAACGGTTCACAGGTGTAGGCTACAACCGTAATTTCCATAAAAACTGATTTTATTTTATATATTAGATATTCTGATTTTGATAATAACCAATACGGGTTTCAGGAAGGCAGCAATACAACGCCAGCCTTGGTTGACGCTATTCAGTTTATAAACGAAGGTCTCGACGAAGCACGAAGGTTCCTACGTTGCTGCGATATTTGTAGATTTAAAAAAAGTCTTTGACACTGTAAACCATAAAGTATGGCTTCCAGTTTTAAGGGGCTCGTTGCAAATTTCGAGCTCCCATACATTTTTATGGCGAAATACGTTATCTTTCGGTACCTGAATCTCAGCTTCCACTTAACTCACAACAGTCAAATTTCTTACACTTATTGTTTAGTGTATTTAAAAGCCTAGTACGTGAGTAAATTAAAAAAATTTCACTAAAAGTGGAGATATTTAAGAAAAAGGGAATGAACAATTTTTTTTAACGTTTTTCTTCATTCATATTTGAAAAAATTATAGTTTTTGATGAGATATTTTAATTTGCTCACGTATGAAACTCAAAAGAGCAGACATCAGCAAAACAGTCGGTGTCCTAACCGGACACTGTCTTATAGGTCGACATGCAGAAAGGCTCGGACTCTTCTCAAACGACTTCTGTAGAAGCTGCCAGGACGAGGAGAAGGAGGAGACAGTCCTTCACTTTCTCTGTACCTGTCCAGCTCTGTCCGCCAGAAGGAAAGCTCATCTCGGAGCATACTTCTTCAACTGTCTTGGTGATCTTGCCACAATGGAGGTCGCGAGAATCCAACGCTTAGAACTGGATTCGATAATCCTGTGGTCCTTTCAGGTCTAAGTGCGTCCGTGTTCTCACGGACAGCCACGCGTACCTACCTACCTACGTATGAAGCAAGTCAATATTAGCACGAAAAAATAAATTAATACGCTGCGATGTGTAGTTAGTGAGAAACGTGTACCGAAAGTTGAAAAAGCTCTACTTTTCAGGAGAGCGAAAAAAGAAAACATATCTCGCAGTAACTTATTCGACATCCCCGACTTTAGAGCAAAGTTTGTGGCACTTCCCCTTATCCCACAAAGGTGCCGTCTTTTGTGTAATGTGCAGAAATGAGTGTAGAAAAATAATATGAAATAAAAAAAAAATCTATTATTTTTTAATATTTTTTGCAACGAGGCAAGGAAATTGGGATTCGAGGAAAGGTCAACGACATATTAAAAAAATCTGCCAACAATTTCGGCGTAACTTTATTATTTTTCCGGCACAAGTTCCAGGTATTCATACGAAGAATCCGTAGAATAAAATTAAATTCAATATTTGGGGCAAGCTAGTAAATATGTCGAAAATCGTGAAAAAATATGCATTCCATTTTCACAGATAATTTTTTTTTTACCCCCTTCTGAACCCCAATACATATTTGAATTTTTTTTTAATCAAAATTGCCTTTCTAGTTGATTTACACCGAGTTTCAACTTTCTAGCATGAACCGTTTAAAAGTTAAGAAAAACATCCCTACCCTCGTACCATACTAACCCTAAAAAAAATTATATTTTTCCAACATGCCGCTACTATAGCTCTATCTAAATACCAAGTTTAAGGTTTATATCATTACAGGTTCTTAAAATATAAGCATCGGAACTTTTTCCTTTTCACCCCCTCCCCCATTTACACCCTCAACCTCACAACTTTTTTCCCTACTAGGGTTCAATTAGCGCTACTTCTAGTAAAAATTCTAAGCATCTATCTTACACTGTTCTTGAGATATGAGATATTTATTTTAAACATTCTTATTCCCTCCACTTCTATGCTTCACCTCCCACTTAAAAATTTTACTTTGATCAATCTTTATTTGTCAACCTTTATACCCAAACCGAATTTTATTTTTCTAGAGCAATTGGTTCATTAGATATCGTAATCTAAAGTTTTTCACCCCCCACCCCCATACGCAACTGCCCCCAACTAAAATTTTTCAATCTGTTCTCCTAGTATAACTACAAACATTTCTTAAGTTTGAACAGTGTGCAATTAACGGTTTAGGAGATATGGATTTTAGAATGTGTCTATCTCGGCTTTTTTGGGTTTCGGACGCATTCGACCGTATTGTGATTGTCACGTCGCGTCACTTCGATGCCGATTTGATATCGACGCATGAAAAGGCGATTGTGAATGTCGATTGTCATCGACAGTTGTCACTTTGATCGTCATTTTTCGTCCATGACATTCCGAGACCGTGACGCTTGATATTGCAGAAAAATAACGTCATAGTTGTAAACGAAGGCATACAAGACCTTAAATTCGCAATTTACAGCTGATACATACATATCAATGTGGCAATGCCATTGAGTCACGTCGATGTAGTTACACAATCGCTTTTTTCGATCGACGTGACACTTTGAATCGGCATCGAAGTGACGTGACCGCGACATTCGCAATACGGGTGATTATATCTCCCCCCACTCCCATACCCCTTGATCAATATTGACAATTTTTATGCAAATGGGTCTACTATCGGAGCTCTATAGAAGTTCCAAGTTTCAGCTTCCTATCATAAGCGGTTACTGAGATCTAGAAACCAAAATTTTCCGTCTAAAACGCTTCCTCCTCACATCCCCACCCCTAAAAATTTGGTGACTTCAAGAAGCCTACCCCGTCTATTCGTAAAAAAAATTTCAATTTAATATCTCAAAGCTACGAGCCGCCTCCAAATGATCTTGCGTACGGCGGACAGACGGACTAAAAAATTTTATTGCTTTTTTCGCGTCTACTAGTTATGAAACGTGAAAATAAAAATTTTGAGGGTAGCAAATTCTTTTTTTTTTTAAAATCGATCACAATACTGTATAATTAAAATAATAATAAAGTAAAACTTTTTAGTTAACCGACAGAACCAAAAATCTCGACACACTAAGCTCAACTAGGACAGTCAATATAGGAGTTCCACAAGGTTCAATTCTTGGACCTACATTGTATCTTCTATATATACAGAATCTACAGTTCATAGGACTTAAAGCCAAATATATAACTTATGCTGATGACACATTACTTCTTTACAAAGGAAAAAATCAGGAACAACTAGAAATATTAATCAACTCCGACCTGAAAATTCTTAAAAACTGGCTCTTAGGCAATACGCTTACATTAAATACTGCAAAAACAAACTTTATGCTCTCTAGACAAACTAACAAATTAGACATACATTTAAAACTAGAAATAGAAGGAATGCAACTAACGAGAGTACAGGAAACAAAATTAGCCCTGACCAGAATTGACTTAGAGAGCATTAAGGCACCTTAAGTCTTTCTACGACTGTATAGAAATGCACGTTGACAGCCAGAATAGACTTAATGCATCTTTCGTTGACTTTTTCAAACTTTCGTTAAAACATATGTGTGCGGTTCTGAGCGTAGAAACTTATGCAAACTTATGCGTTTGACACTTATTCACAGATTTTCCAAAATTTTTGTACTTTGCGATTTCAGACTTGTGATTTATAGTCAACTCCATTTTAAAAAAGAAAAATTTATTTTAATTATCTGTCTCTTGATGAGTATTTGACAGCCGATATGTGTCTTTTTTAGCTGTCAAACTTCTCTTACCTTAAGGCTATTGTAGTTGGGTATAAGATTCATTAAGTTTTGCCACAAACTTTACGTACCTTAATGGATTTGACGAAAAGATCTTAATGTGCCGTAAGTCAATTCTGGTTAGGGCTATACTTAGGGCTGACAATTGACGACAAACTTACTTGGACTCCTCACATAACTAAGCTGAGAAATAAAATTGCCCCTATTATTGAAGTATGAAGACGGAACGAATACCTAAAAGTCCCAATAAAGAATATGATATACATATAATGCTTGCATTCTATCCAACATAAGTTACGGCCTTCTTGTATGGAGCCAGACCTCGAAAAAAAACTTGGATAAAATCGCTAGACTGATGAATAGAGGCATTAAGGCTGTCTACAATTTACCACATCTGACACCATCGATGGAACTTTACCCTACCCATGGGAAACTAACCATACACCAGCACATAAGCCTAGAACGAACAAAGCAAATTCACAATATAAAAAACAAAAAACTTAAATACTCCATCAAAATGATTCACAATCAAGAAATACACAACTTCTTTAACACAAGAAGTGCGAAATCTATTAAACAGCAACATGTTCTGAGGACAGATCGACTTAGAAAGGATCCCGTCTTCGAGACAATACGAGAATATAATGCTTTACCGACAAATATACAAATGGCAAAGAATGTGTTTCAGTTGAAACGAATTGCAAAAAAGCATCTTCTATGTCAAAACTGGGAACGGTATTGAGAATTGTTGCAATTACAAACGACCTGGAAACATAATTATTCAGGCGGATTTTCGAGATTCCTCGAAGATTCTAAGGAATGGTTGTAGATTGTGTTGTTGCATGTATTGCATGTTTACGTGTTTATTTTTATTTCTAAAAAAAAAAACTTCATAATCCGCTCCCCTCTTCATTTACAATTTTTTTTTTTTATATTTATTAATAACTTCTTTTTTTTTTTGTTATGAAAATATTTGAATACGATATTTCTCGGTACGACCCCTTATACCAGTGAGTTGCACTGACTGGGGAGTACCTTTGGGTTACGGTAGTTTGATTGCACTCTGAGCCCAATGTCAGCATACATGCATGAGTATGTTGACTAGGTGAAAATTTTTCCAGTTCATTGAGCTAAGTGACAGAATTTTCACCAGTTCTCTAAGCTGAGAAATTGCGCCCAAATGGGGATTTCTTCTACAGCTCTCGAGTTGGGAAGGCATCGCCCATTTTGCATGAAGGGACTAAATCTATTATTATTAAAATACAGGTCTAGAAACTACCGTAAAAGGAGTTGTAGGCGCGTAGCGTGAATCTTCGCCGCGTTATCGTAACGATACGATCGCTAATCAATTCCTGAAATTTAGCGATCGAAATTTTTTTTTTGAATGAAAATTACGTGTTTATGGTTATCGAATTTGCGGATCGTGTTATTGCGCTACCCCTACGAAGTTTCACGCTACGCACCAGGAGCTAGACACCTTTTCTGAAAAATAAACTGGTACAGCTTCTCGTGTGCAATGTTCTTCTCAGTCCGGCTATGCCTCGATTTTGAGACATTTTAAACAATATACATACTATGCGAAATTGCATCATTTCAACAAACTTTCTGATTTGAAGGAATTTTTTTTAAATTTTCCCGAAATGTTTTGCAGATAAACTAATTTCCGATTTGATAAGAAGTAAGTTGCATGTTTCAAAATTCGAGAACGACGGAGCTCTTTTTGCATGTCATGTGGGCACAACATGCAAGCGATTAAAAGAATAAATCAGTGATTTCCGCTATGATCCAATCTTTTTCAAGGGAATCTCGAGCAAAAACAACTGGATCACGTTCATCATCAAGCAAAGTATTCTAGTTCTCAGCCAGAAAATCAACTGCAATTTTTCCAGGTTTTTGTCACTCGTTAGACTTGACTTTCGTCACGGGGCTACACGCTATATGATGAAATAGAGTGGAACAAGGGTTGACAAATTTATCTACCGCCTGCTTGCCTTAAAAATGGCAAAAGGACTCTAGGTCATGGGCTTATCTCTCAAGGCCTACAGCAAGAAAACAGAAAAACCACTTCCGAAATGCTGCTCGCCAGATACAAAAGAAAGTCATTTCTCCATCAAATTGTGACTGGCGATGAAAAGTGGATTTATTTTGAGAATCTGAAGCGGGAAAAAACATGGGTAACTCCAGGCCAACCACCGACATCAGCTGCAAGACCAAATCGCTATGGCCGGAAAACAATGCTCTGCGTTTGGTGGGATCAAAAGGGTGTGATTTATTATGAGCTGCTGAAACCTGGTGAAACCGTTAATACTGAACGCTACCGACAACAAATGATTGCATTGAATCAAGCTTTGAGTGAAA